>CM031599.1:28804729-28847229 GCA_018398815.1 Conus ventricosus | reverse complement strand
CAAGCGGACATGGGCGGGTTACACGACAATAAGAAGATCAGTCAAAAGGGAAATAGATGTTAAAGGGGTCCTCACCCATAAATAGCATGTTTGGGTTGTTCAAAAGTATATCGAGCGTGTTTTCGATGTACGTGTTACTTTTCTTCTGGAAATCACTTCTATCCGTGTTTCGGGTCGTGCAAGTAGCCAAATCGTGACTCGCTACGGAGATTGCCGAGCACAGTACGGGAAGAGACGAGAGTCGGGGATTCCGCATGTGACGTAATAAATGCCAAGACTACCGTGAATGAAAGACATGTCCCTAAAAGCTTTCGCTATGAGGACGTAAAACTCAACTGTTTTCCGGCGATAATGACAGATGCTGCCAGCTACGAGTCAAGTTCCAACGAAGAGGACATCGAACGTGAAATTTTCACTGAAGTGTATGGAGTTCAGCCATACCATTTTGAACCTACAGCTCCTTGTACAGTACCACCTCCCTCGCCATCAGACGCCTGTGTTTCTTTCCAGGCAGTTCGACATTTTACAGGTTGACCATATTATGTACATGTACACACATACGCACGACACAGATACATGAAGATAACATGCACATAAATACATCTGTTCACACACACCACACACACACACACACACACACACACACACACACATTACCGTAGTATGTAAATAATTTAAAAATGATTATGTGATAAACCACATTTTCCTTCAGTTGTTTTAGATCTATCGGATAATGCCTCTTCCTTTGAACAGGAGTTTGTGAGCTACTGCATCATCACACTAATTCTCTTTCCCTGCTGTAGAAATCTTTTCAACTGCTGTTCACTTTCAGTACCCCCCCCCTCCCCCCCCACACACACACACAACACACACACACACACTTTTTTACATTCTTCTATTTTCAATCTCACTCTCTCCACTTAAATTCTTAAGTCCCACAATGACAATTAGAATCTGAGGGGTCTTTACAATACACTGCAGTCAAAGATTCTGGCTGTTATTGTAAAAACTGATGCGTGACGTGCCGTACATCAGATCTAAGCTGCAGATCTAAGCTCATTCTTCTCTTACTCACCAGGGCAGTTTATAGCATACAGACATACCACACCTGCATATATCTTAAAATGCACACTAAGTCACCATTCTGTATCCAAATACTGAAAAATAATTCACTTACTAAAGCATATGGTTGTTGGGGCGGGAACTTGAACTTGCAGGCGTGCCTGATGTTAGCAGACACTTTCTTGTTAATAAGAATCGTAACTTCAATTTTGTTGGAAACAGTAACAGCTGGGGGGAAAATCAATCACAAACATACAACAGTTTCAGTGGCAGCAGCAGTGTGACTGACTGACTGCCACTATGACAGTAACAATGTATGTTTCAGTTTGATGCCAACACTCAACAAAAACCAACAACTATCTTTACAACCAACCATACACTGAGAATGAAATGAAACACAAAAAGATCAACCACCCATTCCACAAACCTTACCTTCTTTACGTCTCCGAGTTTGGCTCTCTTGCTCCTGATAGAATCCGTGTCACTGTTGCGTTTGAGGCTTGCACTTGCAGCTAGCGAACGAACAGAGAGTACTTTAATACATTTTTCTATTATAATAGTTGGGACAGCATTCCTCTTTCAGCTGCTTTCGACCCGAATTCCAGCTTCCACTTTTACCTTCCAGGTGTGTTGGTCTTTGGAACTGTGCTCTTCGAAGTGACGACCGCAAATGCCATGATAACTGTCCCGAAGAACAAAATCTTTCCTCGTTGTGGTGACAAAATTTATCCACAATCGCCTAAACTGGCTGGAAGCACCTGGAAAAGCATGAACGCTTACTCTTTGCTTATTAGCACACATTCGCCCATCTCACTTCGCCGAACACGAAGAGCGACTTGGCTTTTCGACGTCATCAAAACGGGAATCCCCCCTTTTATCGAAATCGAGGCTCTCGTTCCTGTTTCAGCCTCTCGCTTTCCCGGTCCGCAGGAAATGCTGCTCTCACTGCAAGATGAGAGCACAGGCGGCTGATTCGGGGCTGGGTTTCGCAATACGACCACATACCAAAATCGTGTATTTGGTCAAAATAGATTTGTAAAAATGGGTGAGAACCCTTTAAAAGAACATGAAAAAAAGAGCAGATTTAGCACGTAATGTCTAGATTGTGGGAATAAAATTCATACCCAAAATCACTGTGCGGTAGGACGTGAGTCAATTGTATGGGTGATGATTATACGTATACGCTGATGTCGTGAGGTAATGGGTGTCAATGAGTTGGTGAGTATGTGCGCACACACACACACACACACACACACACACACACACACACACACACACACACACACGCACACACACACACACGCACGCACGCACGCACGCACGCAGAGAAATGATTTGCCATTTATGGAAACAGGGCATTATGGGAATTCTAAAGCACCCGCGCGCGCGCGCGCGCACAACCACACACACACACACACACACACACACACAACACACACACAAAGAGAGAAATGATTTGCCATTTATGGAAGCAGGGCATGATGGGAATTCTAAGCACAACTGAAAAAGACCGTTTTCATGTGGAAATATCTGGAAAGTTCAGTCCCCTTCCAAGCTGTTAGCTTTCTGTTCGATGAACAGCATGTCTGTTGAACACGCGCGCACGCAGGGTAAAGGATGTAATCCTTTAAGTCCTGTGAATGATGTAAGGTCGTCTTGTTTTGATATGCACCGAAGTCATCCATTCTAAGTAGCTTCCATAGGACCTGATGCAAAGGGAACAAAAACTGCTTCAGATTATCTTATTGACTAGAACCGGATAGGCTAGGTCGAACAAAAACATAGATAGATAGATAGAATAGATAGATAGATAGATAGATAGATAGATAGATAGATAGATAGATAGATAGATAGCTTAATACATGGATAGATAGAGATAGATAAATGGATGGGTAGATATATATTGTTTTATTGAAAGATAGAGAGAGAGAGAGAGAGAGATTGAAGAAAGAGACAGACATACAGACAGACAGACAGTTTGATTTTTTTTTCTTCTGAAAGACATCTTTGTCTTAAATTAAACGCATAGACAGACTGAAAGAGAGAGAGAGAGAGAGAGAGAGAGAGAGAGAGAGAGAGAGAGAGAAGAGAGAAGAGAGAGAGAGAGAGACAGACAGACAGACAGACAGACAGACAGACAGATTTCACTTTACTGAAAGACTTCTTTATCTTACTAAATCAGACGCCCGAGGTTCCCCACATGCACTTTGCGGTCCAATTCAGGTCCTAACGAGCGCTCTACCCTGAAAGCTTCTAAACATATACGGGTAATCGTGTTCGAGTACTTCTGTCGTCTCCTCCGTCGGTCCTCAACCTCAGTCTCTCGGAAAGCGCTATTTTGGGGTGTACTTTTTCTTCTTCTTTTTGTGTCCAACCGCGGAAAAAAATATTGGGTCGGTCAGGTGGCCGGAAACAGTTTTGTTTCCAAACAACATTGGAAGCACCTGTCGCAATGAGCAGGTGAGTTGTCTTACCGGCTGATACAAGATGGATTCGCTGTAATATATCACAACGGTAGCAAATAGACATATATATCCCTTAACCACCACGGATCTGCTTTCGATGTAAAAAAAAAACCCACAAAAAAACACACACACACACACACACAAACAAAAAACCCCACCCATTGCGCGCTAGGACACGGGAAGAATGTGAAATGCTCGTACCGCTCCTATACACACATGCGGTACTTTATATCCACACAAAATTCAGTTTTAAATGTAACTCAGGAGAGAGGGGAGGAGGTGTGACAAAGAGAGGGAAGAGAATGGGACGCAGATTTCCGTCCACATCATAGGAAGGAAAAGAAGGGATTGGGGGACATTTGCGCAAAGATTAATTATTGTCGGTGGAACCGACGACGCACCTCTCCGGCTCTTCCCTCTAAACATTCTGAAAGGTGGAAATTGTGATAAAATAGCTGAAAACGGTGTAGTGTAGGAAGGGTCGGGAAGAAGGGGGGATGGGGGCGGGAAGAGAATCAGGAGGTATAAAGCCAGAGGAAGAGAGCAAGCTGAAGATACTTTGACGGCTCATCGTAACTCTCAACGACAGAATGACAGTGATACTGAGTGCCGCTTTATTGAAAACAGGGAAGTCACAACACACACACACACACACACACACACACACACACACACACACACACACATACAGAGAAGAGAGAGAGAGAGAGAGAGAGAGAGAGAGAGAGAGAGAGATGGGTAGATAGATATACACACCAAAGTGTCACGTAGCTCTTATTCAATACACAATACGAAACAGACAGGTGGCACACACACACACACACACACACACACACACACACACACACACACACAGAGAGAAGAGAGAGAGAGAGAGAAGAGGAGAGAGAGAGAGAGAGGAGAGAGAGAGAGAGAGAGGAAGAGAAAGAGAGAGGAGAGAGAGAGAGAGAGAGCAAGGTGTCACGTAGCTCTTCTTCAATACACAATACAAAACAGACGGGTGAAAATTTTCAACAATTTCGTCTCCTTGAAAATCAGACCACATCAGTAACACCCATAAAGATACACAGTACGTTACTCTCCGGAAGGCTGATTTTATTAACTTTTCTTTGCACCTTGTGTTGTGAATTTATCGGTATTTCGCCTTCTAATTCCTACCTTCGGCTTACCAGCCTGAAAAAAAAACATGAGAAAACATCTTTCTTCTTTCTTTTTTTTCTCTTTTCTTTCTCACATTTTTCAGTTTTGTCTGCATTCGTTCCGTTTATTCCATTCCTCCGATGGTCTGGTCATACAACTTTGATTGTCTTACTTTTTGTAAAGCTTCGCCAAAGATCCGTTTGGGTTCCCCCTCCAAAAATAACTGCTTTCAGAGAGAAATGCCAGAGGCGAATTCGTGAAAAATCGGTTAAGATCGATTTTCTGTTTCACCATCATCATCGTGAATTATTATCATCATTGGGCAAAAGCAAAAGTAAAACGGTTGTGGCTTCGGTAATGCCATTTACCCTGTTTGGCCTTCCCTAAACCTTTTCTTCCAAGGATGTAAGACAGAGAGAGAGAGAGAGAGAGAGAGAGAGAGGAGAGAGAGAGAGAGAGAGAGAGAGAGAGAGGGGGGGGGGGGGAGGGAGGGAGGGAGGAGAGAGAGAGAGAGAATGAGAGGGAGAAAGAAAGAAAGAATGAGAGAGAGAGAGAGAAAGAGGAGAGAGAGAGAGAGAGAGAGAGAGAGAGAGAAAAGAGAGAGAGAGAGAGAGAGAGAGAATGAGAGGGAGGGAAAGAGAGAGAGAATGAGAGAGAGAGAGAGAGAGAGAGAGAGAGAGAGAGAAGCCCCATAAAAACCGAAAGTATCAAAAAGAACAAACTACTCGCCGTCCGAAATTCCGCATAAGCCACCGAAACCCGAGATGGGAGGTAATTTCCCTGCGATCTCCAGTAGCTTAATTTCCTTCGCTGAAACAGCAGAAAATTGCGGGTTTTTTTTCTCCCCCATATGAACTGAAAAGTGTAGATATTCTGCAGGCACGATGTGCACACACACAAATCGGATGAGTTTGATCATGGGTGAAGGTCAGGATATAAAAGGGAGGACTGGTGCACCATGGAATGTCAGCCATCATGAAAGGTCTTAAACGGAGGGGTGGGGGAGGGAGAGGGGAGATTCGAACCTACTCGTCTATGTGACCCCGCCCCCCCCCCCCCCCCCCCCCCATCCCCACCAACCCTCCTTTTTTTTTCACTGTTACCGTAACCACAACGGTGGGGATTTTTTTGTGTTGTTGTTTTGGTTGTTTTGTTTTTTGTTTTCTTACTTGTCATTGTTATTATTGTTACTGTGTTTCTACTCTTTAATATTCTGGTTATTATCATTATCATTACTGTTGTTCCAGATTATAGATTTTAAAAAAAAAGGTACCGCGACAAACGCTTGGCAATTCAGGGATCTCAGGTTTGGAAGTACCCGCCCTATAGTCCGCGTCAAGTAAATTTCTGGCGGGCAAGTGGAATTCTCTCTCCATATGGCAACCAATTTTGTTGAGTTCTCTGTGAAAGGACAGCTGAGAAGTAAGCTTCAGTGTAAAACAGTCGTGTTTCCATCTTCCCCTTCTCACTTTCACACCTTTACTATACAATTTTACCCTTCCCTTGCCATCCTCTCTCTCTCTCTCTCTCTCTCTCTCTCTCTCTCTCTCTCTCTCTCTCTCTCTGGTTTGTCTCAAAACTGAATCCTAACAGTGCTGTCTTGCTAAGGCTAGACGTGTTAAACGCAAAACGTTTGTCGGGAGTATATTTAAATTGTGCTTGGTCAGTCGTGGGAATGACAGATTTAGTAAGCCTTCCTTTATTTCACCCCCCCCCCCCCCCCCCCCCCCGAATATATGTAGATATGAAGTCGAGTTATTTCGGAATGTACGTGTGTGTTGAAGAGGGAGAAAGAAAGAGAGAGAAAAGAGACAGAAAGCAAGACAGAGGCTATGTTATTTTGATTCAGTTCAGGATTGTGTGAATGATGGAAACATGACAATTTGTGGAAACATGACAATCTTTTCTTACACACACTTTTAAACACAATAGGACTTTTTTTTTCATAATTTGTACCCTGGTGGATGAATAAGAAATTGTGTTATATTTCTCTCTGCTAGGCTTCAGTTCCACACGTGCAGAACATGCCGCCGTCGACTTATGTCTCGTTACCGCACTACCAATAGTTACTGTCCTAACCATTACTTTGCTTAGAGAGGAGGGGGGGGGGGGGGGGGCAAGTGTAAATTGGAGGGAGGGAGAGGGCAAGTACATTTTCTTATCTACTTGTCTCTAGAACAACTAAAACCCAACTTGGAAATATACAGTCCTGTGATCTGTACAGCTCTCATTGCTAGACATACATTGTTTGGGTATAGGTGCCGTTCCCAAAGGGCAACGTAACAACAGTAAACGAACCGTAAATATCAATAGCGCCTTAAACACCCCTTTCATGACTCTTTGACGGGTTCTCCCAACTGAACTTAGTACTGACGACGCTGGTTATAAAAAGAAAAGGAAAAAAAAAAAGCGAACAAAAAAGAACAGAAATAAAGATCACTACAAATCGTTTTCAGAATGTTTTATTTTTATATTTCTTCTACCGATATTAACATTCAGCCTAAGTTCAATAAACATAATTACATTAATAATTATCACGGTGGGCCCTCTTGGTTTTCTGTGAGCTTTTAACGTAAAGACTAAAGTGCATCCTTCTAACAATTATGTGCTAATACCCCTCCTCTTTTCTATTACTCAATTGAATTCTCTCTCTCTCTCTCTCTCTCATCTCTTCACTCTCTCCTCTCTCTCTCTCAACAGCATTTCATTTTTTATTTTTTTGTACGGTTCCTGATTTGTTTTTTATGGTGAGCACAATCTTCATAAAGGGGCGCTAGCGTTCTATAATAAACAAATATCATTGCACCCTGTGTGTGTGTTTTGTGTGTGTGTGTGTGTGTGTGTGGTGTGTGTGTGTGCTATTGTCCTTTTTTCTGCTAGAGAACTGTAATATGCCAACTCTACGCCACTTTGGGCCCTCAACCAAGTTTTCGGGCGAAAGTGACCTAAAAGTGGCATATTACAGTTCTCTGACAAGTAAACTTCAATACCCAAAACGAAAGCGTATAACGTAGGGAAAGTAGCCGGGACTGAACACGCCCCAAAAAGTAACGCAGGGGAAAGCGTTGTGGCTGAACGCGCCCATATACAGGGTGGTGCACTAGGCTATCCGATTACTTTCGCAGTATGTTAATTCAGCGGGGGGAAAAGAGAGAAACCCTGACAAGCCCGTTAAGGTTAATTGCCCTCAGAACAGACAGACAGCCCAGACAGACAGAGAAGAGAGACAGACAGACAAGAGGCGGGCACACACACACAAACACACACACAGACACACTAACACACACAAACACAACACACACACTCTTTCTCTTTCTCTTCCTCTCTCTCAATTCAATGTCATAAACGGCTCGCGGCCTTCGGTTGCACACGCACGGCCCGCTTTGCGCCCAAAAAAAATCAATAAAGCACACAGGTGGCGCGTTAGCGAATGTTCTAGACGCACGTGTCACTCCCCACGTCAGCAAGACCGGGTTTTGTATTGTCATTTTTAACTTGGAGGCGTTGAGCTGTAAAGGTGTGTGCGTTGTAGTGGAAGATATTTACCGGTTTTGTGCAGGTTGGTTTTGTAAACGTTACTGAAGAACAGGTTTGCTATTTGAGGCCATAAGTTTTACTTTAACAGCATGTTAGAGTATTTGTTGAAAGAATTAGGCGAAGCATGTTGTGAAACCGGAGAGATTTTTTTTTCGGGAAACGAAAAGTGAACTAACGCTTTGGAAATGAACGACTATCTTAAAGGTTTGTTGTTAAAGGGAAAAGAAACAAGATGTAGCCAGTTTAATACGTTTTTTGGCAAATCGATGAGATGGTTCCTTTCTAATAAATGGCGCTGCTTTGTTGAAAGTCGGCCGAAGCAAAACAAACCATCACGCGTTGATTTTTTGGGAAAGGCTGGTTTGAACAGCTAAAGCCATGTTTAAAAAACAGGCGTTCATTTCTTAAGGCGGAGGTAAACACGGCTAAATTCTATGCTAAAAAACTTATATTTGAAACATTTTTGCTGTTCTTCCCAAAGTAAAAATGTTCCCCAGTTTGTATCAACTTGATTGATTGTTAACTAACAGATTTAGCGTTCATGTAGCAAGCTGATCTGTGTATTAAGATGTGTATACTTTTCTACTTTTCTAATTCTAACCATTATCTGCCTTCAAGTGTGCCCTTATGCAACTGAATGCGATTTTCGAATGTTCTGGCAAAACTAATAGGGCTGGGCAGACCTTAGTGTGGTGAAGTCAGCCTTGCTATAAATAGCCGTTTTTTAAGAACGCTATTTTTAGCAGCAAGAGGCTGTGGGGAAATCCGCCTTGCTATAAATAACCGTTTAATACATGAAGGGCTATTTTTAAGCAGCAAGAGGGCTGTGGGGAAATCCGCCTTGCTATAAATAGCCGTTTTATACATGAACGGCTTTTTTTAAGCAGCAAAGGAGACTGGGGGGAAAATCCGCCTTGCTAAAAATAGCCGTTTAACATGAACGGCTATTTTTAGCAGCATGGGTCTAACAGGATGTAGTGGTGCTCGTAACTGGACAGATCGCCCCACCCCCACCCCACGCATGCACACCTCCTCCCACCCCCCCACCCCCAACGAAATGCACACCCCCTTTCCTCCCACCCCCCCACCCCACGCATCCCACACCCCCGCCCCACGTTCTTAACTTAAGTCACCTCAAGTCACCCCAAGTTCTTAATTAATTTTTAATTAAGTTTTTAATTAATACTTCAAGTTTTTAAAATAAGTTCTTGATTAAGTTTTTAATTAAGTTCTTGATTAAGTCACCTCAAGATCATAACTAAGCCCTCCTTTAAGTACAACCAAGTTCTTATAATTATCAAAAAAATACACTCTATGTTTTTATCTTAAATAGCAGATGCCTAATATAGTACACCCCACGCCTCAAAAAACCGCGTCATCTTTGGGGATGTCTTGCTCACGTTCTCTGCATAGATCTTAATGAAGTTCTTACAACCGAAGCAACCGCATTGATTACAAGTCTGGTCTAGGGAAAATGTCTTTTATAGACTCCGGGTCTTTATTTATTGATTTTAAATCATTTTAAATACGCCATGATTTATTTTTTTTTAAAAAAATTTAAAATTAAGTTCTTAAAATATTATTCCATTTGAAATGGATCAAAATGATGCTTTGCTTTGGCGGTTTTGGCGTGCATTGTGTTCGCTTCTGTATTTAGCGGGGGAGATTGTTTGGGCTCTTTTTTTTTTTGCCAGCGTTGTTTATATATTTTATAACCGTAATAACCGCCCCCACAGCAGCAAGAGCACCAAAAATGACAACAGTTTTAAGTTCAATATTCCATGAGGACCTTGGGGCCCTTGTATCACAGGGAGTTTTTTTATAGCTGGCATTGAATCAACTTTTTTCTGGCGCTGGCGTGTTTTTTTTCATGATGAGTTATATTCAGTAACATTAATTTTTTTTTGTCTGTTTCCACTCTGCTAATTTTTTTTCCTCTTTAACACGTCCAGAAAAGAGGACACTTTTCACTGGCCCCCACCTGATTCAGTGTTTTCTGCTGATTTTCTGGGTTGGTTACTTTCTCCACCTGATCAGTGTTTTCTGATTCTGCTGATTTTCCAGCTCGGTCATTTTTAAGGGAAACAAAATCTATTATGATTAAAAGTTATTAATCCCATGATTAATGGCGATAACAATGTTCCAAATCTATAGTATAAAAACACAGCCTAGAGACTCTAATGCTTTGTTAAAACTGGATCTTGCCCTTAAATCATACTAAGATCTTGTTCAAATCAATGGGAGCAATCTACGACTATTTTAGTGTACAAACAAAAAGCCTTTGCCCCACACTTTTCACCATTCAGACCCCCCGCTGCGCTTCATACCTGTTATGATACTTTAAAATGTCTTGGCGCCGACATCTGTTGAATCTGTTCTATGCTGAATTCAGTTCCGAGGAACTGTTTTGTTTCCCACAATGCTGCTAAAGAATAAGCCTCTCCTTTTTGGGCATAACAGCTTGGCCTCAACTTGGTCATTTATAAGTTCGGGAAGGTTTAGGCCGCCCTGTAGCTGTAGTAGATCATCACTGTTCAGTTTTTTATTTAATTAAATTATTTTATTTTATAAAAATGAGCACCGAAAAAACGTTGCTAACCTTTTATACCATTCTGCTGTTTTTGGGGGACTAAGTGTAAGGATACTCAATGCTTGGTAAAAGCCTGTTAAAATTAAACCAGCAGACTTTGGCAAACTAGACTTTGAGGATTCAGCAAAGCGATTCTATCATTGCAGCTTCGTTTGCTACGAAAGATTTTCTAGTTAACAAGGAATAATTCCAGACAATAAAATATGTAGAAAAAAAATACATTTATTAAAAAATGGCTTCACTCGCAATAATGATAGGGCGGGCGCTGTGGTGAATGGCGCTTGCTTTTAACGGAAGTAATTTCGCATTTAGTAAACTGGGGGAAAGACGGCGAGGAAAAAGACATAAACAAAGCTATGGGGCAACTAGCAGCTGCAAAAAGACGCCTATGAAAAGCAAGACTTGAGCAGTTAGATTTTATTAATGACACACTGAAAAGACAGGGGCATGAGCTTAAAACATTTAAAAATGTTGATCAAGCAATAAAACAATATTTTCTAGTAACAGGCAAACCAATCCTGTCATTGCCCCCACCAAAATTCAGTGACTTTTATCCAAACCCTCAGAAAAACAAAAGATGCAAGAAATCGGGTTTTTTTGTCGTTGGTATGACCGTTGTGTATTTTGTTGCGCATAATATTGGCTGAATAAAAAATGAACAAAATCTTTATTCGCCCAAAGGGAAATTTGGGAAGGCATCACAGCAATTAAAAAGCTAAGCCAAGCAGCGGGAGTCAGTGAACAAACAGCAAAAGATGGTTATCTAAACAAGCGATTTGGCAAATTTAATTTACCAGCCCTAGACGAATACAGAGACCACACTTTGTCAATACAACTCCAAACGACACCCATCAAATGGATCTTCTATATTTACCCTCTGATATGATTTGACGAAAAAGAATTTAAGTACCACTTACAGTCATTGACATAGCTTCAAGATACAAAGATGCGGAACCATTAACACAAAAAGTGCCTTCTGCTGTTGCTGTCGCTATACAACTGATAAATCAACGAGGCCCTTTAACTTAAACCTCGCATGATTCAAGTCGATGATGGAAAAGAATTAAAGGGCCCAAATGAATCAATTTTTGTTAAAACACAGATTACTATTAGAAGAGGCATTCCGGGAGTTCACAGATCACAGGCTTTAGTTGAAAACTTTAACAAACAGTTAGCCGAAAGACTTTTCTCCTACCAGTATCACAGAGAGCTGATTGACAATTCCGCAACACAGAATGGGGTTTGAAGACTGCCCTCAGTTTGCGCGCAATGAAAATGAAGAATTTAAAGGGGTAAAACCAGTACAGCAATCAAAAGAAAAACAATAAATGTTGCTGAAGGAGAGTCTTCATCCAGCAAACATTACCGTTTGGTTTGAAAGTAAGGTACCTTTATTTACCGGGGAAGCAGAAGGGACACACGCATCAGGGCAACAGATCCAGTTTTGGGGTGTTGATCCTATGAAATAAAAAGAATTGTAAAAATGAATCCGCCCGTGTATTATTTACGAAAACTGACACAACAAAACAACCACTCCTCAAAGATCTTTTTGTAAAGAAAACTGCAAAATAATTCCGCCAGACACAGTACCCCCCTTTAATTAATTTACGGTTTCCCCCATGCCCAATTGCATATGAAAACTCTGGATCAACAAAGACTCGTTTTGTGTTTGTTCTATCTAATGACTTCTTTGTTACAACTGTTGTGTTGATCTCATGTAGATTAGATCGCAGTTTTTTCGTTGTCATGATGAAAAGTCTTATTGCCAAACAATGCTTCTTTGTATTGTCATGTGAATGTTTGACTGCACAACGCTGCGAGATATTCCCTTTGCTTTCTTAATGATTTTCTCCTGGCTCGAAATACTGTACATTTTTGACCTTAGCCCCACATACTCCTTGATCACCTTTCCAGATAATTCATCCTTCATCTTTCCTAAAACCTTCTTGTTAGTAATTGAATGCAAAGGCGAATCTTTAGGTAATCAGATGTGTCGTACCACCCCGCATGCCCTTTAGCCACTTCCATTTCCATGTCTTTATAAATATCTTCAGTAGGGATATCTATAACAAAACAATCTGTATCTGTGTAAAGTACTCTGGACTCTGGATACGAGGGCTTAAAGTAGTCATAAAGAAACTCTAACATCAAAAGCTTTGATAATTCTAAAACAGTAAACCCAATAAATACAGGTTTGTCTAATTTGACTTTCTTTTTTTTCATCATTATGCCAAAAAGCTGATCATGAAATCTTCTAAAGTCCTGATAATTAGGTTTTGAAGTCAGCTTAATTGCTTCGTTCTCTTTGGTGACTAATCTGACATCTTTACGTTTTGTGGGGATTCTCCATAGTCCTTTCCAAAACAGCTGTTGTTCATCAACTTGAAAAAGTCTTTTTCTGAAGCATCTGTGGATTTAGTTTCTGAGGTCAGTGTTCTTCATGATGTATGGTTTCATGAACTGTTCTTGATCAAAAGCAATTATGCGATGAACTGCTGTCAACTTCAACCCATGTCTTAAATAAAATTGTAGAAGTCTGTAATGACAGACATAATTTTTTTTGCCCCGAAGATTAGGCACAAGTTTAGCGGCTCTCTAGGATCCATCTTTAGACTTTCTGCTGCTAATGGATAGTCATTATGCAGGTCATGGAGTTCCTGAGATATTCTAAATCAACTTCTAGAATGAAACCACGCTGTTGATCAGGCGCCAAACTGCTCAACCACTTTAATGCCTTTTGAATATTATTCGGATCGCCGCCTGTGTACATTTTAAAGTTGCGTAATGGAAGCGATTGCGCCATTGCCCATCCATACAGATTGTTTGCATTCTAAATACATAAGATAGTTAGACCTTTTACTCGGATCATAGTCGTCCAAGTATTGTTGTTTGCTTTACAGCAGAGCATACTACATTACCGAGATACGACACTTGGGGGTTTTCCGTAGACCGCGGACTAGGTTACGGCCTTAGTCAGCACGTGTAAACTCAGCTCCAACATAGCGACGCGCAAAAGCAAGAGAGGCGAACCTGCGCGCTAATCGGTTGTTCAACGCTCGCAACAAAATCGATTGTGAAGGGCTGGCATTTTTTTACGTTATTCCAAGGATGAAGAAAGGCATGTACAAACTTTATTGCATTTTATTAATTATTGGCAGATAAAACCCCGTAAGCAATACCGTAATACGGTGTGGACTATGCATAGGTGCACTTGAGTCTAGTCTAGATCAAGTTTATAGTATAGACTATGAAGCCACCATGGGCAGATTTTTAACAGTTTTATATATATATGTAAGGAAAGAGGCAATGCGCATACTTGTTTCTTCTAGAAATCATTAAGCCTACTGGCTTATTTACGTCCCGTTAGCTAAACAACTAGGCAGCGGGGAAAACAGACCAGCATTACCGTGCCCTCACATGGCCGTGATGTTATGTTGATAATGACAGTGCCGACACACGTGTTTCATCACCGAATCTCTCTCTGTCTCTCGCTCTGTCTCTCTCTCTGTCTCTCTCTCTTCTCTGTCTCTCTCTCTCTCTCTCTCTGCGTGCAGTTGCATGGCTTGTGTGTGTACAACCTTGAGTTAATCTGACAATAAATTGGTTTCAGTCAGTGTGTGTGGTGTGTGGTGTGTGTGTGTGTGTGTGTGTGTGGTGAGAGAGAGAGAGAGAGAGAGAGAGAGAGAGAGAGAGAGAGAGAGGAGAGAGAGAAAACCATTACTAACCCCCTCCACCCCAGCATACTCGTGTGTAAACCTACATGTATCAATGACCGTTTCATGTCTAGGCCTATCTCGTCGCAATGTCTATTTTGAGGTTGATGTGTGTATTTGAAATTGTGTGCTTCTTCTTTGCTCGTATTTAAAGAAGACATTTTTTGCAAATTTTTGCAGACTGTTTGGAAAATGCAACCAGTTTTTGTTTTAATCCATCTTGTATTGATGGCAGAACTTTTTTCTATGTTTTGTGGGATGAGACGGACTGCATTACCCCTCCCACCCCCACCTCCACCCCTTTCATTATGCCATTGTTGGACGTTGTTATAAACTGACACAACACACTTAAAGTTTGATTTGGAGACAAATAAATGGTCTTTTTTTTAAATTTAGAACAAGCCACAAACTCTCTCTCTCTCTCTCCCCACCCCACCTTCACCCATCTTACCACAGTCATGCACACACACACACACACACACACACACACACACACACACACACACACACTATCATACATAAAAATACATGCGTATGCATGCACACATGCAGTGCACACACGCACCTACATGCACACGCACACAAACACAAGGAGGGCCAAAAAATGTGTAGAGGCATTTGAATCTGTCGTCACAAACTGCTGAAGCAGTTCAAGGTAAAGTTATGACAACAAATGCGGCCCGACGGGCGTCGTTTGTTTCATCACGGCAACGTTTTCACATAGCAGCCGCGAGCCTGCAGCCCGCGCCGACTAAGGGAGATAATCGACTGAACGGACTTGTAGGCTGTAAGAGGCAGTGTCGTATCTCGGTAATGTAGTATGCTCTGTTTACAGTAATGATGCGAACGCCATACTAATTCCCCCACGCAATCCGTTTTCAATCATCTGAATCATTGGTAAATCTGACAAATAATCAATCTGCCCCCAGTAAACTTTAAAAAGCGTCCCCCCACCCCGGGTGCAAAAATAAAATGGCGTCCAAACTGAAATGTTTCACGGGTCTTTCTAAAATTTTTCAAGACGTCCGCCAAAACATACATTGCCATTAAATGGGGCCCAAAGTCTCCCACCCGTTTAAAAATCAACTTTGCCAACTCTTGAGCATGCGGAAATCGAATCATGATCCTTTTCTCAAGACTAGAAAAGAACGCCCCTTTTTTAGGTGGGAAGTGTATCTACAAAACCTTTCCAACTGTTCTGTACTCAAAAGGGTAACCCCCTTTCTAAAAGGTAGTAAAAAATTTCTTCGTTTTGGGGCAGACTTTAAGGACAACCCCCCCAGCGACTCTAAGAACCCATCATGTGTTGCAAGAGTCAAAAAAAAGAATTTATTTAAAGTGAAACACATGTATTTTTGAGCTGTCAATGCATCTCCCGAAGGCGCGGGTTACTGCTTGCTTTAAAGGTGAAGTCAAAACCCGCAATTTGAAAGAAATACAGGCAGTTTTCCATGCTTTGGACAACAGTTGATTTGCCTTTTACTGTGGCTGCCCTCTAAATTCCCTAAGTGTCATGGTCTCTTACTGGGGGTTTACACTTTTGGGCTTTAGCTCTAAACCGCAAACCCAAACAATGTTGGCTTCAAAAATGTTGTTGGTTTTCAGGCGCCTTTGATTTCAGATAAGTTTGATTTTTTAAAACAGGCGTTTACGCACTTGTGCATGCTTTTTAAGAATGTTTTGCACATTGGTCCTCTATAAAATTTGGTTCTGAAAAAAACGCCATCGACCTAAAAATAATGAAGGCAAATAACAAACATGTTTATCATTAAAGGGACTTTTTTTTTTCGAATTTTTTTGGGTGCGGGCCCTTTTTAAGGAAAAAAGCGATCGAAGTCTGCGTAAATACGTATGGAATTTTTTCGCCTTTTTCATTTCTTAAAAAAACTTGATCCGGGCGGGGGCGTAGTTTTTTTCTTTTTACAGTTACAGAATTTTTACAATGTTTTATATGTTAAAGCGCGGTTGAGGGGTTAAAATTCTTTTTAAAACTTTTTCTACAAAAATTTCTTGTTTATGTTCTGTTTGAAGTATGCGCTAATAATTGCTCATTGTGCGTCAATGTGAAAAGGGCCCCCCTGCTGGCGAAAACATTAGGATAATCCCGACTTTTGGCTGGTTCGCCCCCTTGTTGGATGTTTTTGGGACATTTTAAATTTGGCCCCAAATTTTTTTTTCCTCTCCTGTGTATACTTTAACATTATTGGGTTTTTGTTCTTCAAACTGATAAATTTTGGTCTACACTAACGGGAAAGGATTTCATTAAATTTAAGATTTTTGGGGTTATTGCCGATAGTAAGTCACTCCTCTGCGTTTCGCGGACATGGCAGCCTTGCAAGAACACCCACAGAAACATTTGTTGTCTGATTTTTTATGTTTAAAATGCTCTCTTTAAAACCAAACTCTGGGGGTGTGGAATTTAAGATTTCCCAAACAACGGCGATACTTACCTGTTTTAATCTATCTCTAAATTTCCCCCTCTGACCAACCAGACCTCTCATTTTGGCTTTTTCAGGGGCAGCGTAAACTGTGAAGCAGTTTCGTCTCCCAAGGTGTTAAGTTTTATGAGAAAGAATAGTGCTTTTTTAGTTAGACCCAGATTTAAATTTTTCTTCTTTTATTTTTACAAGTCGATTAAACACTAAACATTACTTAACTGGGGGGTCTTGTTATTTCCCTGGAACTTGAGAATGCATGAACAAATTGCCTGTATTTTTGTTGGTCAATGACTTCAAAATCAATATCTTTCAGTGCTCTTGAAAAAACCTCTCTCTCGAGTTTCCCTTAAAACAATTCATTGGGCCCTTCATATATTTTAGCCAGCGTTTTTTTTTCTAACCCAACATATTTTTTTAAATTAAAAAAATAAAAAACGGCTTAATCGAATCATATCACGGTTTTTGTGTTTGGACCATAACAAAGTATAAACACCTTGTTGTTGTTAATTGAGCTTTTTTGAACAGATTTTAAATGTTTCGTTTACTTTTTTTAAGCATTCCTTTTTTATCGCTGGGGGTTGGGTTTTGGGAAAAAAAGTTGCCCCTGGGCTTTCTTGAAGATCAAATTTTTTGTTTTTGTAGTCACAAAATGGGCCTTAAACGATTAAATCTTCATCGTGTTTTTTTGGTAAACTACGCTTTTTTTTATTGCAGTTTGAACGAGAAAATTGCCTTTATTAGTTAACCAAGTGTGTGTTTTGGATTTAGTTTTTAATTTTTTCCCCGCACTTACGCTAATGAACACAGACCGAGAGCTAAAGACAAACCCCCCAAAGGGGTAAAGTGGGGTGCGCCTATGCTCCGTTGCTAAGAGACCAACACTTTTTCCCCGGAAAGCACTTATGTCATGCCCCATATTAAATATTAACCTTTAAAAGGGGCGGCAAAACCTTCGTTTGTTTTTGCTGTTTTTTTAAAGGCTTGCTTGTACTTGCGCATTTGCGAAATGTTTTTTAATCTAAAGGGTTTTTATTTTAGGGGTTTTCTATATCTCTTCTTTTGGCGGCGCTGTAGGACTTTTGGAAAAACCCGGAACGGACATGCTTTTTTAAAATAAAAAAATAATTTAGTATACTACATCTTTAATCTTTATTTACAATATTCGCGCCACATATAATAAAAAAAAATGACAAAAGCGGTTATGCTTCTTTTTCTTTTCAATTTGAATTTTATTAGTCTCCACAGCCCCCCCCGTTTCCCATGCAACTGATTACCCTCGTTGCCTTTAGTCAACCCAAAAACCATTTGTTGAAAAAATAACATCAAGCCAACTTGTAAGATAAAAATTTTTAGCCCAAAAGGCAACGTTGGATTTTACCCCCTCCCCCCCTCCAAACAGTTTTCTTATTTCACAAAATGCTGATAAGGTTTAACCCCGCTAGCGTAATTTTTTGGGACTACCCCAATCGAACATTGTACTTTCTTTTTTTTGGATAAAAAACTTTTCACTTGCTCTTTAACGGTTCTTCATCTTCCCCACAGAAAAATCCCTTTAAAGCGATCTGCGCGACGCAAAAACTAAAATTCCTATAGTGTCTCCCCTGCTTTGGGATATTTTGATGATAATCACTCTTTGAATATATTGGGAAATGGTCTCATATGGTGCGCATCACTCTCTAAAAAAGGTTTTTGCTAAAACGTCAAACTCAACGAGATGAAAAAAATCTGCTTTGCTTCGGGTTGATGATCGATAACCGTTTGATTCAAAAAATTAGTTCATATGACAATCGCTTTAATCTCCTTGAAAGTAGGGCGCATCCTTTTAACAATCAAAAAAAGGGGAAGGGAAAACGATTTCCAAACGAAAAATTTACGGCTCATACTTTTTGCCGTCTTTAGATCTCCAGCGCCATCTTTTTTTTATGTTCTTCATTTCGTTCCCTTAAAAGCAAGATCACCCTTTCTTTCCCCGGGGTTTAGCCATAGTCAAATGGGTTTTAAAATATGTCGCATTGTGTAAAAAAAAATTTTTCTTCCCCCTCTTTTTTTATAAAAATTTTTTTTAACGATTGCCCGCCCCAGTTTCTGGACAACTGCCCTTTTTTTGGGTCTGTTGTTGAAACGAGTTCTTTTTTTGAAAGTAAGACCCGAGCTGGCAAAATCAACATCCGCCCCTAATCGGGAAAATTTGAAGAAGAATTTGTTTCGCATCAATAGTAAAGGATTTTTTGGAACAATAATTTCCGTTTATTTCCCTTCACGCCTGGGGCTTTTTTGTTTTCTATGCGGGTCAAGAATCGAGCCATATGTTTGCTGCGCCATTTTTTAAAGCAAAATAAAAAATTTAATTTTTTAAAAACAGGGCAGAATTAAATGAAAAAGATTTTGGTTTTTGATCGGGGAACTTTTAAATGAAATGACCCCTTTGACAGGGCATCGCTCAATCTCTCAATGCACGTAAATTAACAGAAAGTGGGGTTTGGGAGCATTTTAAAAAAAGTTTAGGCCCCAAAAAACCCCCCGAATTTTAAGCCCCAAAATGTTTTTAAAATTAGAAATGGTCATTTGTCGAAAAAAAACGATCAAGGGCAACTTGTTCGCTTACAACAAAACCCCGACCCTCAAGTTTTTAGCCAAGGTACAATAAAAAAAAGACTCAGTGGAAAGATCAAAATCCCCTTGGCCTTTTTAGACCGAAATTAGATGGGAGAGTTGCTAAACTTCAAAACCCCCCGGGCGGGAAACCCCAACCAAACCCAAAATACAAAACATGGAACTTAAAGAATTAAATCAATGGGAGATGAAAAAATAAAAACAATGAAGCGAAACCCTTTTTTAGAAGAAACAGCGTTAAAGAAAACGACTCACCGCTACCCAGCAGAAATGCGCCCTTTACATGCTTTTAAGACCCCCCAGAGGCAAATTAAAAAACAATTAACAAAATAGGTGAATAGATGGCATAAAGAAAAGAAAAAGAAAAATCGTTTTAGGCGATGACGCCGATTAGGGGAGATTTAAAGAAAGAATAACCCCCAAACTAAAAGAAAGAAAGAAAGTCAAAATAAAAGTGCTAACACACCGAGACCAAATTTCGATCAAGTAATAGAATAAGAAAACATCCGAAAAATTTTATATGAAAACGCAAGCTAGCAAACGAATAAAACATTTTTTAGGAGCCAAAGGGGTAAATTAGCAAGCGTTATAAAGCCTTTTGGGTTTTCAATAAGTACCTGGTGATGGGTTTAAGGGGGTGGTGGTCAAATCCCCGTCCTCCTCGCCATGCCCCCGCCCGAAAACATGGGTAAAAAAAAAGTTGATCACTTTCAAGTTTTTAAAAAATTAGGGTAAAACCGTAAAAAGCTTTACCCGAATATTTGGGGGGTAAAGAAAATGGGTTGCTCTGCAAGCAAAGTATTGGCTTTATGGCCGAGCACTTTTGGGGGATTTGTTCTTGTAATATTGGGTTAATTTTGTAAATAAAGACCAAGTTCCCAGCAGTTAAACCAAAAACAAGCGGTCTTTTATATTCATGGTCATCGCGAACAGGTCCGCGAGCTTTGCTGCCTTAATGACTTTTGGGGTTTGGACTTCGGGGGTTAGATATTAATTGGGGGTTTTTATTGTTTGTAATATTTTCCCCGAATTTATTCGTTTTTTTTCCCCCCTTTGTTTTTGGGCCCTATAAGAATTTCATTAAAAAGTTTTTATATTCCATCTGGAGTCTGAGGTCAAAGGGAGCAGTATAAACCATTTCCAACAGCAAATCTACTTTCATCTTGCGATTGTAAAACATTTACCCTTTTAATATTGAAGGTAAATAATGTAAAATTTAAAGGGTCCTTAAATTTTTAATATGTTTTTGCGCGGCAAAGCCCTAAAGGGTCGTTATCTCGATCTGCCCTTTCTTGCGAGCCCACAAAAACCCAAAAGAAGTACAAAGAGCGTTTATTCGTTTCTATTCCCGCCCTAGTTAGGCCCCTTTAAAATTCTAAGATAAATGTTGTCCATGTGTTTTATCTCTTGCCTATGGACCCGGGGAACAATTTTAAAAGGAGGGTTCAAAACATATTTATACTTTTGTGGTGCCCCAAAAAAAGGGGGGCCTAGCCGCAAATCCAAATTTTGTCTAAAGTCTGTCTTTATGTTAAAATTAATTCGAAAAGATCCTATCAAAGCCTTTATGTCTTTCTGTTTCTAAATGGATTTAAAAGGTTTTTTCATTTGGTTGGGGCTTTCAGTTAGTCAAAAAACGTCTGAAAATTTAAAAATGAAAAACTAACACTGACCCACCAAAGGATCAGGATGGGTTTTAAAAATTTTAGCCTTTGCACTCCACCCCAGTTGTGCAAAAAACACAAAGTTTAAGGTTCTGATAAAACTGCAACGGATGACTAAACCACGCTTTCGGGTTTTGCTCTTTTCAAAGGGGGGTTAAGTAGCTCTTCAATGGAGACCACCTTTTTTTGAAAAAGGCAGTCGGGTCACAGCAATGTCAAAAGTTCAGTTTCTATTTTAAAAATTTTAGTGCGGGCCCAAAAGAAAATTTTTCATCAGTTAATTTGAAGCACTCATTTTTAATTTTTTTTAAAAAAATTTTTTAAAAAAAAACAACAAAGACCGCCTTGTTTTTAGAAATGCAAATTTTAACAATTGCGGAACTAGAACGGGCCGGTCCATGAAAAATCTCAAAATCGATGTTTTTTAAAAGCAAAACCAAGGAGAATAACAAGATTTAAAATTCCAAAGCGGGGCCAAAATTTCCGTTATAATACCTGATGGTTATTAGGGGTTTTTCTACTAAAAAGCAATGAGTACTTTTACATTATCTCAAATTAACAATGCAAATCTAAAAAACAATGTTTAAAAAATTTAGCGAAGAAGTATCTTACTTTTTTGAAAAGCTAGCTAAAAGTTTGGGTTTACCCAACTGGCAATCTACCCACTTATTTTTAGTGCTGGCCAGATAAACTACTTTTTGGGGGGAAAATCGCCGATTTGCATTACATTATTATCTATGTTCATTTGGAGAGCGAGCACTGATGAAAAAATTATGAAAGGCCTTCAACTTTTTTTAAAAGCCCCTTTTCCCTCAGGGAAAGCTGCAATTTTCGATTTTTAAATTTTCAATTCCCTAATTACAGTTTAAAAAAATTTGTTTTGGGGGTCGGGTCATTTAAAAAAAAAATCAAAGACAAAGGGGGAAAATTTAAAAGTGATAACCTCACATTTTTTTGGAAATAAAATAAAAACTTTTTTAAAAAATAAGTGCGGGGGCCCGAAAAAAACCGAGTTACATTAGCACCGTGGGGGTTTTAACTTTTTGTTTAAAAAAAACCCTTTCGAGTTGCGGCTTTAACAGAAAGGGGGAAAAGGCCTTTGTAGGTTTTAGTACACTAAAGTGGGGATTTTAAAACCCAAAAAGGGGTTGGGGCATAAAAATTTCCTAAACAAAAAAACTGCGCAATTAGAGGGAAAATGTTGGCCATATGAATAAAAAAATTTGTTCGAAAAAATACCCAAAAAGGGACTTAAACCCTATTTAGAATGGGAAAAAAATTTGAATTTAAAAACCCATTTACATATTTTTAGCCGTAAAAAAATTTCAGAAAAACATTTTAACTTGGCCCTTTTTAATTAAGTCTTTTGCCGGGCGACAATAGTCGGAAAAAATGAATAACGGTATGGGAAAAAGCAGACATTTCCCCACAGAAAAAAACAGTTGTAAAAAAAGCTTTCCCCCAAATTACGTTCTTTCCAACAGAAAAATTTGGGGGAACGTTCCATGAATTTTTAAAATTTTTGTCTTTAAAAGATTGGGAGGGTGGGGTTTTTGGGGGGTTGTGACGTTTCCTTATAAAAGAATTTAAATTAGTGGCAAAACTTTGACGTAAACGCCTTTTAAATTTTGTGCGTTCTTTACAAAGGCGAGGATAAAAACATAAAACAAGCAACCAAAAACAAAGTTTATTAAATAGAAACAATCTTACAGAACTGAATTGGGGTTAAACTTACCATTTAGGCCCGTAGGTTTTATTATAGAAAATTTTTTACGGAGAGTATGATAAAAAAATAACTGGATTAGATTAAAATTTGTTATAAAACTATGGGGCAGTTTAAAATTTATAAAAATCCCCCCATTGTTTAAATGATTTTTGGGGAGATGGGTTTTGGAAAAACAAATTGTCCAACTTATAAACGTTTTTTCTTAAATTTTAATCATATGTGATTTTCTGTCCAACACTTTAAAAGGGAAAAAAGCATTCAGATAAAGGTTTTAGGGCAGATGATGAAAAAATTTAGTTTACCCCGCAATAAAGAGTAAAGTCTAGAACCTTTTTTTTATTTTTGGGAACGCAGACGCTTTATTAAAAATACTGTTCGCAAAAAAAGACTAGTTAAAAAAAGAAACACTTTGTCGAAACTGTTTCAGCGGAAGACCTCGGATAAGTGTTTGGATTTTTATGCCAGAAAAAAACTCATTTTAAAAAACTTTTGGGAAAATTAAAGACTTAGTGTTTTTTCACATGAAACAGAGACTCATTTGAAGAATTTTTGCGCAAAAAGAGTTTTTGAAAACGATCAAGAAAAACATAGGGTTAAACAAAAACTAAAATCTGAAAAGTTTAGTAAATTAGTATTAAAAACGGATAACCCTGCACAGTATGTTGTTTGTAGATAATCGTTATTTTTTGGGTATTGAAGTCTTACTTGACAGAGAACAGTAATATGCTGATTCTAGGTCACTTTCGCCCGAAAACTCGGTGGAGGAGCAAGTGGGGTAGAGTCGGCATATTACTGTTCTCTTGCTTTTAAAACCTACTCACCTACCTCTTTCCAGAATTCAACTTTTTTTTCTCCCTCTTCTTGTATTCACACCATGCTAAGGTTTTCTTAGTTATGGCCACTAGATGGAGGGAGTCTGACCACTGGAACAGGGCATTAGCTCACCATTGAACAGTGCATACATATAGAAAATAAAAACAATTGTTAATCAGGATTAACATCAACACAACAATTGTTTTTATTTTCCCCTCTTTTTTTTTTCCTCCGTAGTCTATGTGTGGGTTGGCCAGGCGTAAGGAAACAACTGAATTAAAACTGAATCAGTAAGATCCCCCCCCCCCCCCCCCCCCCCGCCCTATTTTCCTATTATTATTGAGAAAATTATTTCAGTAGATTTGATTGATGCCCTTTATTCAGACATTAATTACAATTGTGGTCCATTGATCTAATCAATACGAAGCAGCCACTTTCACCGCTGATCCCAATTTGCTGTGTCCACTTTATCATGCTTGCAGTAATCATGGGAGTATTTGTTTTGTGCTTCTTTTTATGTTGGCTGTTTTCGAAGTCTGTAGAAGACACGCTTGTCGAGAATTCCCTCCTCTGTTCTGCTTTGCGTATTCAACAAACATCACTCTGCGCTCTCTGTCTTGTATGCTTATTTCTATTTGGGCTTATAAAGTACTTGAAGTAAACATTCAATGACGGGGGAAAAAAAAGTATTCTATGACTATCTTACCAGTAGTTAACACGTGCCCAACCAGTAGTTGACACGTGCCCAACTTTAAAGATAAACGATAGCCAGTTTCCCGTTTGACGTAGGATACAAGGGAGACAGGATTACACAATGAATGCGTAATAATGACAAAAATGATAACGATGATAAATGATAACAATAATGAGAATTTTTGGCAGTGGCCTGCTTAACCATGTACGCTATCAGGCGCTTACAAATTTCAACCCTTGAAGGTCACACACACACACACACATACACACACACCACACACACACACACACACACACACACACACGCACGCACGCACGCACGCACGCACGCACGCACGCACGCACGCACGTACGCACACACACACACACTACATATGCGCGCGCGAGCAAACACGATCAATTATATTCATGCGCTCAAACCTCGCAAATCGGTAGATTGGATTTTCAGATGATCAACAGAAAGAAGCCAAACTTCATATATTACATTTTAAGACTAAAAAAGAACCTTCGCTTACGTGAATGCTATACGAAGACTTTTTTTGTTTTCGTTGTTTAGAAAGTGTGTATGTGTGTGTGTGTGTGTGTGTGTGTGTGTGTGTGTGTGTGTGTGTGTGTGTGTGTGTGTGTGTGTGTGTGTGTGAAGCAAGTTGTGCGGGGTTTCACATCATTAAAAAATGCAAAGTTTCCATATCCCCAAGTTAGTGTGCGTTATTATGAATATGTGTGTGTGTGTGTGTGTGTGCGCTCGCGCGCGCGCCTGTGTAAACGTGCTTATGCGTGCGCTTCTGTGTATGTGTGTGTGTGTGTGTGTGTGGTGTGTGTGTGTGTGTGTGTGTGTGTGTGTGTGTGCGTGCGCGTTGAGTGCGTGCGCGCGCGCGCGCGCGCGCGTGTGTGTGTGTGTGTGTGTGTGTGTGTGTGGTGTGCGTGTGCGTGCGCGCGCGCGCGCGCGCACCTGTCTGTCCGTCTCTCTCTTTCTCTCTCTCTCTCTCTCTCTCTCTCCTCTCTCTCTCTCTCTTCTCTCTTCTCTCTCCTCTCTCTCTCTCTCTCTCTGTATGTGGGGGGGGGGGGGGGGTGCACGCGCGCTGTGTCAATCATGTCTGCATTATGGAAGTGGGCACGTCACTGACGATCAGCATGTGAACTTGGTGACAACCAGCATTAATTCTCACTTTGACACACACGGACAATCCGTGTTACTTGGACTGTCTGAAGGCGAACAGTTGTGATCGCTGAAAGTTTCCAGACCCCACCGGAACGAAAATAATGCTGACTGACTCTCTAATCTGTGCGAATTTTGCGTAACACCACTTTTGAAGAATGCAGCGTCAGCTACTGAAAAGTGAAAGTCCGTCATCATTCGCTGTGAGAGAAAAGAAAAAAAAGAAGATCTCGTTGGTTGTCTGCTCTGCCATCGTGGGTCTGGACTGGCGGTTTTGTCAAGAGTTTTCCGGGGGAGAGGTTTCTGGTTGCGGTGACCGGAAAAAAAACCCGGATTCTCACCGAAAATTTGCCTCGTTTCGGTTAATCTTGTCACTTCCGCCGTAGACTGGCTTCCTTCATTTCTTTGCGTTTCACTCTGAAAGAAGTAGTTGCAAGAGTAGGACAGCATTGTGCTTCCGACAAACTAGATTTAAGGCCTTTGCTGACTGGTTAACTGATGAACAGATGTATGTAAATGGGAAGCATCTGCGCAGGAGTACGTGCGTACTAGTTAATGCGCGATCATCCTTCAATTGAAATGATCATCTGTCACGAAATCCCTTACTGTTAAATTATTTCGTGTTCATACCCTTTACATTTATACCCCTTTCCTTTTTCAGTGTACGGTGGGGGGTTTTGTGTGTGTGTGTGTGTGTGTGTGTGTGTGTGTGTGTGTGTGTGTGTGTGTGTGTGTGTGCTTTCATTTCTATACGTGATATAACTCCATTTCTACCTGATGTGATATATCACCGTTTGTACGTGACGTGAAACGTTCCTTGTGAGACATTTTCTTTGTTTGTTTTATGAATCACACATGCAGATCGTCTGGAATATTTTAGAAAAAAAATTCCGACAATGAAGATATGAAGGGAAACTAAAAGCAAAAAGGGTCTCTGAAAAAGGTGGATTTAAGAGGGAAAGAAAACACCTGTAGATATTTGGTAACAGTTTGTGAATCAACTTTACCCGTTATGTAAGTGCACACACACGCACACGCACACACACACATGCGCTCGTGACGCACATAATACACATAGCACGCACACATACACACACGCGCGCGCACAAGCGCATAGCACAACACAGATGCACACCTCATTCGCACATGGGCAAAGGCTGTAATTAAAATGAATCAATTTCACATTTTTCAGATGGTATTCTGCAGCTGCCTTTTGAAGCAACAGGCTTTTACTGCCAATCTGAAAGCCAGGAAGGAAGAAGCATGACGTAGTTTGAAAGGAACATCACTCCGGGGTGTTGCTACAGAATGTGACAAAGTCCTGGAACCATGTTGCTTTCGATCAAAAGAGGGGATTCTAAAACGCATAATACTTTAAAAGCACGATAGGAAGTAATGTGCCTCTCTCTCTCTCTCTCTCTCTCTCTCTCTCTCTCTCTCTCTGACGTTCTTAGGATACTAAAGTATGAAAAGAGACAATCACAAAAAGACGGATGAACTGACAGAGAGAGAAAAATACCTAAAAATGTATAGACAGATGAAAAGATAAATAGATAGACGTTCAGACAGAAAGATATACCGACAGACAGATAGCACGACAGATAGACAGATAGATAGAAACAGACATACAGACAGACAGACAGATAGATAAATAGATTCGACAAATAGATATCATCTAGATAGGTAAGTAGTAGAATAGATGATGGATAGATATTTCAAATACCTGTGCAAAAGCCGAGTTGACATCGGAACAGATTAAAGAAAAGACGTTCACAGTAAACAAAAAGGGAGGACAAACACACAATACACACACATCTATCTCTCTCTCCTCTCTCTCTCTCTCTCTCTCTCTCTCTCTCTCTCTCTCTCTCTCTCTCATTTTACCGAGAAATGGCACTATACCCCGTTTCTACATGATCAAAAACACTGAAACAGTAAATGAAAAGTATGGGCAAAAGCGCGCGTGTATCCCCCCCTCCCCCTCCCCCCCCCCCCCCCCCACACACACTGGTTCCCTCTCTCTCTCTCTCTCTCTCTCTCTCTCTCTCTCTCTCTCCACATCTCACACACACACACAACACACACACACACACACACACACACACACAATACACAAACACACACACACGCGCGCGCACACACACACACACACACCCATCACCACCACTAATGCCACCACAATGTCTGCAACAACCACCACTATCAGCAGACATGGACCCCCCTCCCTCCTCACCCCTCATTCCCCCCCCCCCCCCTCTCCCCCCAAAGACATGACCATCAATTTCATCACAGCTGCCGGTTCCACACTGGACTCACCTCCCAGCTGGCGGTACCTGGAGTCACCGCTGAAGACCACCACCAGGAACACAGCACACATGACCATCAGCACCACAATCACCACCCCCAGCACCCTCTCTCTCCTCGTCAAGGGCGACAACAGAGACAGCAGCCGCTCCTCCGCCCCTCTGTCTTTCGGCAGGAACCTCACCCTCGCCGTGTCTCGCGGACACTCCACGTCATCCTCCAGAGACCGAAGTTCCGGTCATCATCGTCCAGGAAGTTCCGGCTCCGTTCGTCCCCCCGGTCGCCGGAGACGAGGCTGGTGATGAACTCGGTGCTCTTGCCTTTGAGGTGACTGTCCACACCTCAGCGTGGAGGCGGACGTCAGGTGCGTGGAGTACTTCCTCAGGATCTCCTGCTGCTCCAGCAGCTCCTTCTCCTGCTGCTTCTGCAGCTTGGACGAGGACGCCAGTCTTGTGGAAGCTGAGGCGTGGAGGAGGAATTCTGCACCGTCAACAAGCTGGACAACGAAGGCGACGACCTGGGCCTGGGC
The DNA here is from genome assembly GCA_018398815.1 of Conus ventricosus. Taxonomy (NCBI): domain Eukaryota; kingdom Metazoa; phylum Mollusca; class Gastropoda; order Neogastropoda; family Conidae; genus Conus; species Conus ventricosus. The sequence continues at coordinate 28,818,783 of CM031599.1, read as the reverse complement.
GGAGGAGGGAGGTGGGGATGCAGACGGAGGATTGCCGGGGGCGCGGGCGGTCCGGCTGCTGCGGCAAAGACAGCAAGGATGAGGCCGAGCGGGGTCGGGACGGGGGCGGTGGGGGATCTGAAGCATGGAGGTGGTTTGCAGGGACTCGGCCGAGGGAGAGAGGGAGGCGTTTTGGATCAAGAGGGCCCCGTCGTGAGGGGTGAGCTGGTTCTGCGACCGACAGGACCCCGGGGGCAGAGAGACGCCAGGGAAGAAGCCGGGGGAGGGGGAAGGGGAGAGACTTCGCGCCATTTCTGTGGATGTCATGGTCTGTACTGTACGGTCTTCTCGGACTGGTCGTCTTCACGTTATCATATGTTTGTCCATGAATGAGCACACAACTCGTGAAAACTGACCTCAACTGATTAAAATTGCCTCCACTTCAGACTAAAAGGTTGCCTGAAGACAGGATAAATACACTTTCAAACAAAGAAAGCTGTCTGGATTTATCTCAATTATCCGTAAATTAAAGCGAAATAAAAGAATGGAACTGAATTCTTCATCACCGTTTCACATGCACTCATCCGTCTTTCTACACTCGAAAAAGGTTTTGGGATCATCCGAAGTATCCCGCGGTTGCTTTACAGGAATGTTGTGTGGTTTTTCACTCTGTATTGAACTGTCAGTAGTTCATAATTCAGAATGAGAAACAAAACATCACTGCTGGGGAACCAATAGGCAGTCTTCAGCTCGGTGTCTCCGGTTACTCCGTGGTTTGAATTTTTAGCAGACGAGACAAAGATCCCTTGATAAGGAGAACAAAACAAATGTGGATTTTCTACTTTTTCAATCAAACGTCGTTTTCATACTTCTCTAAACCGTTCACATCTCTTTTGTGCATTTCAAGTGTTTCCGTCGAACGTGTACATAAATCAGGACACAACTGACGAGTCGCTCTTCACCGACGAGTCGTAGACCGCTAAATCTGTAGCTTCTTTAGTTTATGACGAACCAGTCGTTACGACAGTCATCGCGGGCAGAGAGAGACCCCGGGGGGGCGTCTGTATGCACAAAGCAGCTTGATTGGGCGTCGCTGCTGGCTTTTAGTCTGGTCAGTCCTCTGTGTCTGTGCAGACAATGGCACGCGCGCTTTGGGTCTGGCCCTAAGTTCCCGTCTGTTAGCCCATCATACAAACCACAACTGCTGGCAATTGGAGATTTCTGACGCTTTCGCAAAGATTCCGCATCTGGTATGCTGATGAGCGATCTGAAAATCAAAAGGCTGCTGTGTAGCCAGCACGCAGTTAAGCTATGAGACGTGAGCGACTGTGTAATGTGTAAACATGCGCATTTATGCGTACATTATAAGGTATCTTTATGTAATCAAATATAACATTTAGAAAAGAAAAATATCTGTAAAAAAGATGCATATATGTAGATATAGAAGAAAAAAAAACGTAGAACAAATAAAGGAATTAAACTGCGGAACTTAAACACAGATCTATGAAATCATAATAATTTTCTTTCTTTCTTTTTTTTTTTTGGTTTTGTTTTTTGCTGTCTCAACCTCTGCGCCCCCTCAGAGGCAGTGCACCCACGCCGCTCATTCCGACACCCCGTCCACAGCCACAGTCCGGTCGGCCCCGCCGCAGCCCAGGCACCGGCAATCCACAGGGAGCAGTCAATGTCAAGTCGTCAAGAGGCAAGCCACCGGAGGAAACACTGCACTGCTGCCGAGTCACTTCGGCGGTGTTCAGTGGCGCCTGTTCTGATCCAACATACGCAGGACACCACCTACTAAGCCCCCTACTGACGACAATAATTGCTTAGTCGCGGAGCCGGCGTGAGTGAGCTCTCCCTCCGGAGGGCGCCACCACGTCCGTCCAACGACAGTCCCCAAGGACTCGCCGATACCGGTGACCCCGACGGAACCAAACCAAGGCCACAAATGTGGCGAGGACATCGAAATTGAGGTCACCATGAGAGCAGGGCATGAAAGGACACAGAATTTGAGACTTTTTTTTTTATGCTGATCGATGAGAATGAGGATGATTAAGATGATGCTACGGATTTCCGTTTCGGTCTGAGACTACATGACAGGGCTGTACTCTACGCTTCCTTTCGTAATATATCCCGGCGTCAACCAGGCCCGAGAGTTACAGGCACCTGCAGTGTTGGTCAGAAAATTTGAGAAACACTCTCAGAAACGCATCCATTAAGTGGATGAAACTCGACTGTGTGGTCCCAGTCTTCCCAACTGAGTCCGTAGCAAACTCAACTCTGGGTACGAGCCGGTCGGGGCAGAAAAGCCCACATGACTCTGATGGGATTCGAACCCACGACCTCCCAGCCGGGAGTCCGCAACGCTAACCACTTCGCCACGGCGGCTGGTGAAATCATAATAATTAACCGGGGTACGTGTCAGAATGTCCACAAACACTACAAAATAAGCCGATTCTTGAAATGTGTCGATTATTCTCATCAATTTGCAATTAGTGCAACCAATGTCGCTTAACGTGGTGACAGCCCTGATGTGGCCCTTTGCGGTCGGCTGGGCTATAAGCAACATATCTTATCTTACCAAACCAATGTTCGCACGTAAAGGAAGCGTTGTAATTCAGTTATTATTGTAAGTACGAATGTGTGTATGAATGATGCGCTTTTCATGCGGGTAGGCTTAATTTGCAGGTTTCTCTGCTTTGCCGTCCCAACCCATACTACCGCGCAGAAACCAAACCCATTATCGCTCACTACCACCCCTTTGAAATCAAGCTCACATCCGTTGTTGACCAAAGTGACACAATCAACAGACAACACATAACATACATCAAACAACTGCAGTTTGTTTGGTGTGTTATCCGATGTTGTGTGGTATGTGTGATGTCGATGATGGTGTAAGTGATTCGTGTTAATTGATGTGTGATGCGGTCGATGGTTAAAAGGATGATGTGTGGTGAGTGTTGATGATTGGTGTGTGTGTGTGTGTGTGTGTGTGTGTGTGTTGTTGGTGTGTGTGTGTGTGGTGTGTGTGTGTGTGTGTGTGTGTAATGATGTGATAATGTGATGTGCGACATCGATGATGTTATATGTACAATGAGTTCTGTCTAGCGTATATGGTGTGATATGGGTGATATGGTGTAGTTATGTGTTGGTGATGTGCAATATGTGTGATGTCATGTGATACCTGTGATGTCGTGTGATAAGTCTGATACCATGTGATTTTTTAGGTGATTATTTTCTGCTGACGTTTGCGACCTTCCCGCTCTTCAAGTGTACTATTTTTCTAAACAACTGTTCTTTACACCTTCATTATCGTCCCATATAACACAAAATGAAAAAGATCAAATTTAATTGTGAACTTAAGTTTTAAAAAAAATTTAATTTCCCGTAAATACAAATATTTTACCATCGTTAAAAATAAAAAAAAAACCACCACGTTTCGTGTAACCATTGGACAGATGATGTCTCGGCTTTCAAACTACTAGACCAAGGATGCATACACTGAATGGCTCAGACTCAAAGCTCCATTTCGACTGATACTCTGCGTCCGTTCAAAAATCGATTTGTTGTTCTCTTCCCTTCGCACATGCATCATGTAGCCTAGTGCCCACCCGATGCGCGCGAGCGTAATGAATATGCAATAACGCAAGTGCAACAAGTTACTTGAGATAACACAAATAATGATAGATCGATAAGCGACGCAAAAGAGTTATGACCTACTGTTCATAAAACATCTTTTACTCGAAAACAACAACAAAAACAACGACAGTATCGATGATCGGTTTTACCATTCTTAGACTTTGTCATAGAAAGACATTGTGACCGTAAATAATCTCTCTCTCTCTCTCTCTCTCTCTCTCTCTCTCTCTCTCTCTCTCTCCGTTCAAAATTCAAGAGAGCTGGGAAGCAGAAGCGGAGAAGGGGAGGAAGGGTGGTGGGCGATGGGATGGGTTTAGCAGGTGCGTGGTACAAGGCCCACCGAAAACGCAATCAACAAAAATTTACATGCCGGCAGAAATCAAATGCAAATGAAATTATGGTAAAAGCAAGGAACAAAAATTTAATGCAGTGTCACAACCCAGGAAAGAGCGTAGTAGGAGAAAGGTGAAGAAAAAGAGAAAAAAAAATACACTATAGAAATAATGATGACGGATAGACAGGCAGTAGAATCAAATCAAAACGAGAAGATGAAAATTAACAACTCACAAGATACGGTTGTCCCAATCAAAACTCAAACTGTCCACACTAAGAGCTGGCACCTTCCCAGCTGCCTGATGCCATGAAAGTCCAACCCACTTTGTGTAAGTACTGAACTAGATGCAGGCAAACGACTCACATGAACAAATTCTTCAACACTGATTACAGACACACTCAATAAAAGTGCACGTGTCACTTCTGTTAAGTCGCAATGGAAGAAAAAAAAACGGTGAACTTGTCCCGCATGAAATGAGGCATTTATATACCTTTCCCGCCTTCAGTCTGAGCTCTTGGTAGCAGACTAAATAAGGAACATGTAAACTTCCACAACACTTTCCTTTTTTTTTCCCTGCGTTATGAAACCATGAGAAGAAAAATACAGGAACTCTCCATTTTCAGGAGACAGTATCGAGCATCCTTGACCATAAATAATGAATAATTCAAGCAAAATTATATCATGTTTCTTTCTATGTACCTTATAAAATTCAGTTTCAATCCCTGGAAGTGGATCTGAAATTTCAATCTGCACGAGCAATATGTTTCTCACTGAAAAGAAAACTGTCGTCTGCTTCCCACCGATCTCACTGATTTGGCAGGAAGCGGTGATCTATAATGTTTGGCGGCCAAGAAAGGGAAATTATTCTCGAGAGCCGCCCAATGGGACGTGGACTTGACTGCTGTAAACATCGCAGCAGCCAATCAGATGTTGGCAGGCAAAATCAACTGTCGTCTAGGAAACGTATGCGGCGTTTCCTGTGTGGCGCGCACACTGGATGGCAAGCAACGTCATGCCCGCGTGCATTGACAAGAGGCAGGAGGAACAGCCAAACATGATTTTAAGCATGGTGTCTCGTAATCGTAATATGTCATCTGTTCTTGGTGCAGTGTGGGTGTGGGTGTGTGCACGCGTGCGTGCGTTCGCGCGCGCGCTGTGTGTGTGTGTGTGTGTGTGTGTGTGTGTGTGTGTGTGTGTGAAATTCAAAGCGAAACTGTATTTTCATATTCTACTTGGAATAAGCACTATATCTGCTTTTTTCCCCGTCAAGCCATCCCTGAAGACAAATTTGAATTATGCAGAAGAAAAAAATATATGTAAGGACGCTGAAGAAAACAAAAGGTATAATATTGAAAGTATAAGCAATGACAGGAAAAATAATCATGTGGTCATGCAAGTCCTTTCTCTAATTACACCACTATCACTCTCACTCGCGCGCGTGCGCGTGCGTGAGCGTGTGTGTGTGTGTGACGCCAAATTCCTTTTTTTTTCTTTGGAGTGGGGTGGGGATGGAAACGAGGCAACCGCCTTGTGGCTCTCTCAAGTCCTTTCACGATCGATTCGACTGTTCCGGATTTTTTTTTTTTTTTTTTTTTTTTTTTTTTTTAGCAGGAATCGTCTGTCAGCAAACAGTGATCTCCAGCCTCTTTGTGTCTAAGGATCCCAGTATTGTCGGGCAAGCGTCTGGTTTGTGGTCGGAGTGATTAGTCTGCTGTTTTGTTTATCAAGTCTGATATTCTTCAAGTGAAGCAGGACGTGGACTGGTTCGCTTCAGTTGGGGCGTTGAAGCTGTTCGGTTGTTGGTTTCCTACAGACCAGTCTTGGCTGCCAGGTGACATAGCGCGAGGACCTAGGAGTGGGAAGAGAGACCCCTCTCGAAGTTCGTCCAGGTGGCAGACTGACGATGTGGGCGGCGCAGCCTACCTTCCCGATGTACTAGCCGTGGTGGCTTGTCTCGCCGGGAGGTGGGGGTGGGGCGGCTCCTGGTGGTGTGCGGCGTCTTGGTGATCGATCCCTGCATCCCTGCGACGATAGCGAGGTTGGACCGCGTGGGGTTTGAGCCCTGGGTGCCATCATCTTGACCGGCACTTGCGGCTCGAGTAGACTGGGGAAGACAGCGCTCTCATGCGGACAGGCGGGATCCTTGGGTGGGCATGGAGCAAGCAATGTTCCGTCAGCAGTCATCCTGCCCCCTCCCTGAGTCCCCCCCCCCCCCCCCCCTACGGACGGAGACTACCTCCGCTCGAGCATGAAGACAGGCCGTCTGAAGGCCCTGAAAACAATCCGGATGGGGTACCGAGGCGCCAAATATCGACACAAAAAAAAAAAAAAAAAACAGAGATAGAAAGGAATATTATGGTCTGTCGCTGAGAGCGTCGCACAAAAGCAACCTCGGGCGTCGACCCAAAACCTCCAGATATTCAGGACATTCGTCCAGAAACGTGTAAAGGACGGATCCGCAGTCTACAAAAGATCTACCTTCCTGCCACAGTAGATGCCATGATCACACGATGTAGCAGCTCAAATAATTCTCCTTTGCATCCGTAAAAAAAAACAATAAAGTGTCCTTAACAGCCCGCGGCTGATAGGAATCTTTATCTCCCGCCTTCCTGCTATAAAGTAGGATGGAGTCTTCAATACGAAAAGACTTTGACCTATGCTCAAGTATTTTTAAGCCAGGACAGACATTCGTGGTCCTTGTGCAGTTCCTTCGTGCAAGTGTTTATCGAGGCAGAGTAGGGGGTGGAGGGGAGGGGGGGGGGGGGGCTTGCAACTTTCAAATTTTGTGTTTGTATGAGACATTGCGGCCACTATGGACCAGGGCTTTCCCTTGGTTGGATCCAAAGTGAAATGACCACTAGGCGAAAATTGAAACAAAATTAAAAGAAAAAATTGTTGTACCGCCGAACGAAAGAACAAACAAATGACAAAACAAACACTGCGCGTTTCGACCTCGCTGGTCTTCTTCAGGCAAGACAAACAACATTCAAGTTAATGAACGCGAAGCACGAACGGACAGTCCCTTCTCTCCTCAAATTTGGCGCAACATTTTGAACCCAGTTTGAGGAGATGAATGAGTGTTCGTGCTTCGTTTTCATTGTCTTAGGTGTTGTGTTGCCTGAAGAAGACCAACGAGGTCGAAACACGTTGTGTGTGTGTGTGTGTGTGTGTGTTGTGTGTGTGTGTGTGTGTGTGTGTGTGTGTGTGTGTGGGGCGGCGCGCGCGCCTGTGTGTGTTGTTCTTTTTTTTCCCTTTGGCGGTACAGTAAATTTTCTTTCAATTGTATTTCTTCCGGTCGTTCTGGTAGAGCCTGAGACAGTGTGTGCTATGGCCACCACGAGGTGTGGGCTGCTGCCTGGGGTCTGTCTGAAGACGGTGTATGGATATTTCATCGTGTGACATGCCCGATATGAAAGAACTTCCCAAAGACTCTCTGTTCTACACTGTGGAAGTCTGCTCGGGATGGCTCTTTTTCCTGGACACATGGTCATGTAACATAAGCCGTAGTGTTAGCGCGTGTTCATTGTTGTTTATCATTGTTTATATTGGCCTAGCCTCCCTCAAACAAAGAGCTTCTCCTGGGGTCTGTCACTCAGCCGCAGGCTGGCAGGTAGGGAGCGTACTCAACGCCCCGTGGGCCTACCAAACACAATGCCACCCACCACCCACCCCCCACCCCACCGCTGCTCCCTGCCTCCCCTCCCCTCCCCGTCCGTCTCGACCCTTTTCCAACTCAGACCCCACCCCCTCCTTCCCTCCCTTGCTCCACTCGCTTGTGTGTGTGCGGTTAGTTACGGGTCATCATTCGTTTCTTTTTTGCGAAATATCTGAAATGGTTAACTTACTCATGCCTTAACAGACCAAGAAAAGGTACAATTAGAAGGAGAAATTTCTATAGATGAGGCTGGCTATGCACTTAAACAGATAAGATGAAAAACAATAAAAGCCTTATGGATTTACTGTTGAGTTTTTCAATTTTTTTTGGCCATCACTTGGAATATTCGTTGTCCGATCCTTAAATGAAGGTTTTCAACTAGGTGAGTTGTCCACCACACAAAAAGAAGGAATTATAGTTTGTATTCCTAAAGGTGATAAATTTCGAGATGCCGTCAAAAACTGGAGGCCAATTACTCTTTTAAATGTTGTTTATAAATAGGGTCAGCATGTGTTGCGAATAACTAAAAATGGTTCTTCCAAGCTTGATTAATGAAAACCAAACAGGATTTATGGCCAACAGATATACCGGAGATAATATTAGATTAATCTACTTGCAAACATACCATCTGCCTGGTTTGATTTTATGCTTAGATTTCGAAAAGCCTTCGATTCACTTGACTGGAGATTCATGAATAAAGTACTTGTAGCGTTCAGATTTGGACCAGATATACATAAATGGATAACTACTTTTTATAATGATATTAAGTCAACTGTTCTTGTAAATGGACAGGCATCTAATTGGTTTCCTGTAGGTCGTGGGTGCAGGCAGGGTGACCCAGTTTCAGCCCACATATTTATTTTGTGCGTGGAAATCCTTGCCATTATGTTGAGAAATAATAGAATTATAAAAGGGATCCAAATTAACAATACAGACCACAAAATTTCACAATATGCGGATGATGCAGAAATCATGCTAGAAGTTGACAAAGTGTCTTTTGAGAAAACTCTGATAACCGTTGATAGGTCTGGGAAAAAATCAGGTTTGATATTAAACACAGAAAAAACAAGTGCTATATGGCTTGGCAGTCGGAAAAACTCGAACATTCTCTATATGCAACACTTACATATACAGTGGAATCCACCACAATCTAAAATTCTGGGTATTTTATTTGCTGATTGTTCAGAAATAAACATGCAGGCTAGATTTCTTGAAATAAGAATGCTTTATTATAAGGTTTGATTAAAGAGACAGATTAATCCACTCGGCAGGGTGGCTGTTTTAAAGTCTTTTAATCTTGTCCAAAGTAATTCATCTCTGGATTCTACTCCCAAATCCTCCCGATGATGTAATTAATGCTATTCAAAACTCAGTATTTCGATTTCTTTGGAATAGAAAACGGGATCCATGCAAGTTTAGCCATGTAGCCCTACATGCAGCCATGTAGCCCTGGCTCAAGGAAGGTACACATGGAGACACAACCAAGTGCTCAAAGAGATTGTAAAAGCAGTCTGGGCTAGTACCAACACCACAAAAGGGAAAATCAGGACTCCAAAAGCACCCGCAACATTCTTCACGGCAGGAGGCAGCAAATCAAGGCCAAGAACAACAGTGCCACTCGGAACATGCAGGCAGAGTCTGCTGGACGGGGCAGATGACTGGGAGTGCACTACAGACCTCCCAGAATGGAAGAGCCACCCAGAGATCATCAGCAAGAGTGGCATGAGACCAGACATAGTAGTCCACTCTCAGTCAACCAAGCAGCTGATCATGATCGAGCTCACGGTGCCATATGAGAACAGAATGGAGGCAGCTCAAATCTACAAGACTGAAAAGTATGCTGATCTGGCAAACAGCCTGAGGAGAGAAGGCTATCAGGTCAAAGTCCTCACTGCAGAAATTGGAGCTAGGGGGTTTGTAGGAACGTCTGCATACAGCCTCATGAAACAGCTCTCAGTTGGAGGGGGGGGGGAACCAAAGCCCTGAAAGCAATGGCAGAAGCGGCAGAGAGGTGTTCAAGCTGGATCTGGTCAAGGAGGAACAAAAATGAACTTCATAAGGCTTAAATTTCCCTACAAATATCAGGTGCCCCAGTGGCTCAGTGGTTAGAGTGCGAGTCATGAAGTGGAAAATGAGCATGTCCAGAGGGTCATGGGTTCGAATCCCAGCCATGGCTCGCCCCAAGATGGGAAAAAAGGGGGGCAGCAGAGGGACATCCGGAGTCATGAACCGGGTGTGGCCCAACCCCCCCTAGAGTGTCAGGATATAAGGGCCGAAACACTTGCTTGAAGGGGGACTCTCTTCTGAGGATTCTCTGCTCTCACGCTGTCCACGAGTTTCTTTCTACGGGATCGTATAAATAGAAAAAACTGTGGTTAAAAACATAATGAATGGAGGACTTGGTGTGCCAAGAATAAAAGAATATACATTTGCATTAAAACTTGCATGGATTAGAAAAATAAGAACATCATCTCGCAAGTGGAAAAGTATTACTTTGGCAAGTTGTCCAAGGATAGATCATTTAGAACAAATTGGTTGTAGTCTTCCTTTAGGCCAATTATCCAAAAATAAAATTTGGGCTGATGTATTTGAGGCATATGAAGAATTTGGCCGAAGGATTCTACCTTGCATTTCCGAAGATAAAAGAAGATGGTACGCTTTTGGCATATACAGGGTTCAATAACAAATATGGATTTTGCATTGACTTTATCTCGTATACTGGATTATTTAGAGAAGTAAATGCATATATTCGGAAAACTGCAGTAACAATGAGAAATACACAAGAATGAAGAAAGGTCTAAATTACGGAAACATATCTGTTCAGTCAGCAGAGGGGCACGTGTTTATTATGATGCCTTTCTGTGTGACAACATAAACCCTGCTTATTGCAATTAGTGGAATGAAAAACTTGAACAGCAATTGGAATGGGATGTCATTTTTAAAAAGGTACAAAAAATAAAAGAAATAAAACTTAAATGGTTTCAGATAAGAATTCTACACCGTATATTGGGTACAAATATTGGGCTGTCAAAAATGAGAATTGAATCGAATGATCATTGTACATTTTGTAATACAGAAAGAGAAAACATTGAGCATCTATTTTGGTCGTGTGAACATGCGGCACATTTTTGGCAACAACTTCAAGCAATAATAAAAGGAAAATGTCAACATGCGGATTCTTTAAATGTGTCTGTTGAATTGGTATTATTTGGGCATTCAATTAATTTTAGAAGTGATGAACCCTTTGACTTCATTTTACTTATAGCCAAATATTTCATCTATAAATGCAAATATGAGAAAAAAACTTCCAATTGCAATACACTTTCTACACTATCTAAAGACAAGATGTAATCTTGAACAGCAAGTTGCAAAGAGCGTAAAGTCCATCCAAAAAACTGCATGAAAAATGGTAGTTATACCAATCTTTGCTAGACGTGTAATTTTTGGACTTGATGTGCATGTTGAGAGACTAGTCTGTCTCTGTATCACTTATTACGCATGTACGTATGGATCCCCTTGTGGCTTTGTCGGTGTCTATCCTCCTCTCCTCTCTCTCTCTTCTCTCGTCCTCTCTCTCTCTCTCTCTCTCTCTCTTCTCTCTCTCTCTCTCTCTCTCCTCTCTCTCTCTCTGTGTTCTGTTGTTTCTGTTTTTGCTTTGTTTCCGGTAGTCTATTTGTATTTAAGCATTATTTTTAATCCTGCCTTGCAAATAAGCTAACACCTGGTACGGAAACTATTTACGGTACCTGGTTGAAATGTAAACGTTTGGCTGTTGAAACATAAATGGTGTGAATTATATACTGATGTGAACTGAAATGCTATGAATTTATGTAAAATGTTTTGTCCTTGAAAGGAGAAAAATAAAGTTTAAAAAAATCATTCGTTTCTTTCCAGTGCCACCCCCACCCCACTCCCTCCCCTGCCCCTCACCCTCCCCAGGATTTGAATACCCCGCATCCCCTCTGCTGCTTCACTCAGTGCTGGCTGTGGCCATCGTTAGCTGTATAATCATCGTTACCATGGCATCCAGACTTCCTTCAAACAAGGACCTTCCCCAGGAAGTCTTCCAATCCATTGATGTGAGCTTCAGGTAAGCGGGAGCCCAATCACCACTCACCTTCTTCTCCTCCTCCCCCCCCCCCCCCCCCCCCCTTCTTTCCTTTTTCTCTTCTCGGGCCCGGAATTTCTCGTCAATCCCGTCGATGGGTGAGAGAGAGATGCCCCAGACTCGGAATGAAATTCGCGCACCGGCTCTCAATGATTTCAAGCAAGCTGCTAAGCTGATACCGTTTTCGTAACAGATTTCCTTGGTCCGTGGGTCCTACGACGTAGTGCACTTTCCTGACCCTATCCCTTCCCACATCTCTTCACAGACGACTGCCAGGAAATTAGCACCTGGTGGTCAAGACCTCCCGGAGTTCGGTACCTGAAGCTCTGGCGGATGTGAGGCGGGAGTGGCGAGCGATGGGGATGGGGGGGGGGGGGGGGGGGGGGCATGGAGGAAAACGATCGTAGGGGGGATGTGGGCGGAAAAGGGAGTGAGGCGTGCAGACACAAGCCAGCGGAAGATGACACTCCTTTTGTGACTTACCTGGAAGATTGACGTCAAACGGAAGAAAGACAGACAGACGGAGATGGACTCAACCGTTCCTTCATATTTCTTCTTTTTGTTCTTCCTCCTCCTCCTCCTCTCTCCTCCTTCACCTCCTCCTCCTCCTCCTCTCTTCTTCTTTTTCTTCGTCTTCTTTTTCTTCTTCTTCGTCTTCTTCTTCTTCTTCCTTAACTCCGTGAAGAGGCACTCGGGCCCTTGCATAAAGTGTATACCAGTTGCTCCAGTTCTGTCGGCTTCGTCTAAGGCCTTGGTCTCTGCTAAAGGTTTTCCTATCCATTCTGCAGTCTTTGTAAGGTCATGTTTGTGACTGTCTTCCCTTTCGTCTCCCGCTCTCGACAGTTTTTGTTTGTTTGTTTTTGAGGATTGTTTTAGTGAGTGAGAGTGTCCACGTCTCACAGGCCTGCAGAAGAATAATATTCATCAATATATTCAGGAGTCTGATCTCGTGTTCCATGGAGATTATACTATTGTCCTTCCACATAAGGATCAGACTCGACTGTGCTAATGTTAGCTTTAGTGGCCTTGTTATGATTTCTGGTGTTGATCCCTCATCGTTTATGATGGATCGTGACTAAGTGACCAGTTGAACACTTGCTAGCTTCTGTCCACTGACAGTTGTATCAGTGCTCATGGTGGTGCTGTGGTGCCAAAAGAACTCGGACTTCTCGGCCATGTCTTTGCATGCCACATTCTGGCGACGTTTCATCCAGGCTTTCAACAAGCCTAGCGAGTTCTTGCTCGCTGCTCGCAAGGCCATCGAGGTCGTCGGCAAAACGAAGATTTTGTGATGGCTGTCCTTCCAGTGCTGACTGTGCTGACACGATCTTCGGGTGAATCAGTCATGATACGCTTCAGAAATGTGTTGAAAAGTGCGGGTAGCCCTGAAGAACTCCAACTGAAGCATGGCATCTAAAGCCATAACAAAGATGGATTCTGTTATGTCTGCACCATCTCTGACAGGCATGTTTCCTTCTGGTATTTACCATTTTGAAGTTAACGAAACTGCTTCATTCAGCAGCCAGGACATTGGGCTGACATAGACCATCCGTGTGAACCCTCAGTGCGTTGTGGGCCCACATCCAAGAACAGTTCAAAACATTCAGGCACCTTGAAGTCGGTTTACAAATGCGTGGTCTGTCGATACGACAGCATAATCATTGACAATAAACGAATAGATAAATAAATGAATAAATATAAAATAAACAGACGAATATATAACATAAATAAATAAATGCGAGGCTAGTCAAAGAAGGGAGCCCCTACCAGAAATATGTATATATAAAAAAAGAAACCACAAGGACAGACTTTCAAGAATGCATGATAGGTTTCATACTACAAGATCCCCTAGCTTTCAAACGGAGAGGAGAGACCAGAAGGTACAGACCATTCCAGGACTAACACACAGTAGTAACATTCAAAATACTCTCTTATTTTATGGGGCATAAAGCCAGGACCCATCAGGGAGTGGAACGAATTGCCAGGAACAACTGTGGAGATCAGGTCGACAGTCTTCGCCGCGTGGACCTCAGTCCGTCAGTTTCCGATGAGTCATTGTCTAAGAGGAAGAGACAGACAGACAGACAGAGACAGAGGGAGAGACACAGAAGAAGAAGAAGAAGAAGAAGAGAGAGAGAGAGAGAGAGAGAGAGAGAGAGAGAGAGAGAGAGAGAGAGAGAGAGAGAGAGAGAGAGAGAGAGAGAGAGAAGAAGAAGAAGAAGAAGAAGAAGAAGGAGAAGAAGAAGAAGAAAGTTGATATACATTGCTACGCTACAGGTCTGGACCGGATCGTCTTGGCGAGTCGGTCACAGTGTGCGACCTCTGGATGACTTATCAGC
>CM031599.1:28792229-28799729 GCA_018398815.1 Conus ventricosus | reverse complement strand
CACTTCGAATCGACACAAAAAGGACCTAAGTATGGGCTAGAAAAGTCAAGTGGATTGTATGACTCCATTTAAATGACAGCACCATTATGAAACTAGATCTTTCTTTTTCCCTTGGTGATAAGATCTTTCCTATTTTTAAAGACGGAGTAACAAATGCTGCACCTGCTTCTTAGGCATTCAAGAGAGACCCACCTGTGCAAATTTTGAAATGGAAAAGAGACAATTTTTGTACATACCTAATCTTTAGCTGTCATCCCAGTGAGATTTTTGCTGTCACTTTTGTTTTCCAACGATGAATGGTTAATATCAAAATTTGCTCTTTTAAGTTCCCAAAGTGGACTGGGAGATGACCAGAAATTGGGTTTCATTATTACGCTGTGGTTGATTTCTCCGATTCTTGGAACAAGTCTGACCTATAAGTCTTGACAGCAATACGCGATTAGAATGATGGAAGCGAACGTCAGCAGATCTCCAACTTAATTTCATTTTCAACATTGCTGTCTCGTGTTCAAATTCGTAAGACATACTTTCCAACTGCAAGCTGTCAATATTCATCTAATGGCAATACTCCCCTTTCACGAAATGTTCCTAGAAAGGATGCCTGATGCGATACACCCCAAACCAACTTGAAACTCTTGCAGTCTGAGCTTTGCAATATCTTGAGCAAATGTTTAAGACCTGTCCGTACGCGAGTCTGGAGCGTATCGGCGACGATGACAGTTGTTTAAGTATGTAAGCACGCTGGCCCCAAATTTGTTAGAGTATAACTTTGAGAAAATTAAAAACTCCTTCTACCTTTTGTCGACAATGACTGAATATGATATTTCCCTGGTAATTTTTATTACCAAGAAATTTCACCTTCGGTCTATATTCTAAAAGTTCATCATTTACGCAAAAACTGGGTTACATTAATAGATGTAGTCCATTATCAAACAGTACAAGATTTTTCCCCGGCAATAACATAAGTCAATTTTGCACCATGTACGAAGATAGGTTATCCAGTTCAGTTTATATAGTGTTGCAAAGTAGTTTATTTTTTTGTTGTTTTTGTTTTTTGGGGGGTGGGGGTGTATCTTTTCGTGGCAATTTTCATCCATATGCATATATTATGCATACCGTGCAAGCACAACATTATTCGACACAGATTGAGGCAAATACTACAATTATAGTAAACAGATGAGGATCAATGACTGACCATGTGAGATAGCCTTTTTTTAAATAAATATTTTGTCAGAATAGGAAGTGCTTACTTTTGTTTGTATATTCCTTCAGATTAAAAAAAAATCTTAATATAGTCATAGACGTTTCCAAGCAGTCCAATACTTGTTTAGTTTCTTTAGTTTTCTATGATGATAATAATATAGCAGAAAGTACAAATACTGACAATAATGACCCCGTGCAATGGTAATTTTTTTCATTTGTAATAACTTCTGATACTATGTTCTGGACAAACACAATAAGTATACATTCATGTTTACAAAAACACATGCTATCACCCACGCAAGACGACACAAGACATTTTTTCTTTCTTTTTATTCATCATACTATCTTGGGGCATCGAAAGAAAACAAGTATGCCACAACAACTATAAATCCTCACATAAATAACAAGACTGCATTACCTAAATAGCAAACATGCATCATCTTAATAACGCGAATGCATAATCTTAAAAACAAGCATGCATCACCTTGTAATAACAAAAGTGCATCGCTTTTAATCAGCAAGACTGCATGAATTAAATAGAATGTCCTTCACCCAAATTATACGAATGACGTCAAAGGGGAAAAAATACAAAGGGAAAAAAAGGAAACATCAAAACAGTTCTTCATTTCGCAGATACAAGATTAAGGACTATTTGGAAAAAACAAAAAAACAAAAACAAAAAAACAAAAAAGAGCTGTATACGAGATATTTTGCTTGAACAGGGTTTTGGCAGCGATTCACAAGCTCCCACATTCAAGATTTTGGAAGGGAAAAGAAAAGAAAATGCCAAGTTCTTTTCCTCGAGAACAAAAAAAAGAAGAGAATATTGTCTGGCATTGCGTTGTACAGACTATCACATTAGGCCTACTTTCTAGTCTCAGTAGCTTTCTCCTCTTCAAACTCCTACAGATCTAGACCCCCAGGAGGAGTGCGCGCGTCAGTCGATAGCCTAACGGGATACATCCTGTCAAATTTATTCCAGTGACGTCTACTGTACCGATCGGTGGGGGTGGGGTGGGGTGGGGTGGGGGCAAGATGTGTGTGTGTGTGGGGGGGGGGGGGGATAGAGATGGGATTGGGGGTGGGTCTATGTTCCCACGAAATCTCTTCCAACAACATCCACTTTATCGATGAGATAGGAAGGCCTTATGATCTGTTCATGCCAAATTTACTCCAGCGACTGTGCCGATCAGTAGTGTGTGTATGTGTGTGTGTGTGTGTGTGTGTGTGTGTGTGTGTGTGTGTGTGTGTGTGTGTGTGTTTTGTGTGTGTGTGTGTGTGTGTGTGTGTGTGTGTGTGTGTGTGTGTGTGTGCGTGTGTGTTTGATGCGTGCATGTGTGCGTGCGTGCATGTGTACGTGCGTGCGTGCATGCGTGTGGGAAGAGGGGAGGAGGAGTGTTGGTAGTAACTCTATAATAATGCTGTTTTGACGCTAGCATGTACTCCAAAACCTGGAAAAATGCGCCCGTGTCCTGATTTTCTTCTTTTTTTTCTGTGTGTGTGTTTTGTTGTTGTTTTTGTTTGTTTGTTTGTTGTTGTTGTTGTTGGGAGGGGGGTGTTGTTATCTTTTCCTCTTTTTTTCTAATCCTTTAGGCGGCAGTCTAATATACCCCTAGGTGTGTCAGGGAACCCGGAGGGACCACGTCAGTCAGTCCACAGCGATCTTCCAGCCAGGGAAGGTTCAAAGTAAAGAGCAGATTAACCCTGTCGAGCTGACGTCATGATTTGACTCTCTGGCAGTCAGTGTTGTTCTGGGATTGATAGCTTCGTTCAAGGAGGGGGCTCTCTCTCTCTCCCCTCTCTCTCTCTCTCTCTCTCTCTCTCTCTCTCTCTCTCTCTCTTCTCTCTCTTCTCCTCTCTCTCTCTTAATATAAATGTCCAGACCGCTGTCAGATAAAATGTCACTCTAAGTAAAAGTTGTGAAGGATTGGGAGGGGGAAGGGGTGGGGAGGAGGGTGTGAGAAGAGGGGAGGAGAAGAGGGGGGGGGGGGAGTAGATGAGGATGGGGGTGGGGGTGGGGGTGGGGTATACTACACTACTATAGAATTGTTGACGACACTTCTTGCCACCACTCCGATAGGATTTCTTCTTATAACTTTCTTCTTTTCACCCCCACTTCGTGAGGTCAGGAGAGGGTGAGGGGAAGCAACCCGTAAGCATTTAACTACAAACCCATTACTTCCTAATCCGCCTCTGCAGTTTTAGGGACAACGCTGTAGGCCTCATTATTTCGTTGGCAACAGATTTTGCGGACAGCGTGTCACACACACACACACACACACACACACACACACACACACCCTACACCATCCTCGATCATCCGTCTACCCTGGACGCCTTAGGCCTCCGTGAGATCGTCGTTGAAGTACAGGAGGATGGCCGGCAGGTAGGTGTCGTCGTCGATGCTCAGCTGGTAGAACTGCTCGTCGTCGTCCAAAATGCCGTTCGCCTCCAACGTCTTGTCCATGTCCAGCAGCTGGCACTCATACTTCCACGTGTAGCTGGAGGCGTGCGCGTTGTACGGCTGATAGCGGAGAAGGATCTGCTGAATCGTCTCTTCCGAGCATACCTGATTCACGGACAACGGTCCAAACGGAAAATTGGAGCTGTGAGTCTTGCGTATCAGTCAACGGACGGTGGTGGTAGTTGTCATTATAATGTAACAACAACAGTCACAAAATCTGCCACCATGGTTCAGAATTAGTGTCATGGACTGCAGTCGCCTGGAGGGGGGGGGGGAGGGGGGAGGGGGGGAGAGGGGGGAAGAGGTCACAGGTTCTAGTCCTATCAAAGGCATGTAGTTGGGGGGGGGGGGGGGGGGGGGATTTCGGCCCCAATCGGCTTTATCCAGAATTGTCGTGGGTGCTATGGGTTCACGTGGGAAGGTTGGAACGACGCAGTCAGGTTTCATCTATTTCGTGGGTGCGTCTCTGACAGCGCTGCTAAGATTTCCTGATCAACGCTGCAAGTGTCTGTATTGCTCGGGCCAGACTGACATCCAGCTGCGCTATGAAAGAGAAGAGAAAAAATGAGGAGTAAAGCCACGTCCTGAAATGTCGCGTAAAACACAGAACTCGATAACTTCATGCTAAGTATAACCCTCACTGACAGTCACTGAAACAAAACAACAACAACAACACAATGTCTCGGATCCCGTAGCCTTTCATGCCCTGTTCTCGGAGTAATCTCAGTGTCAGTGCCCCACCACATCACTGCCTATGATGATTTCGTGTCAAATTCTTCAGCGTGGGAAGTTCATGGGAACTGTCGTGGAATGGACGTGGTGGTGCCACCCTTCAGAAAGAGACGCTCGCTCACAAAACCTCCTCCACTGCGACAAATATTTTCATCAGTAGGTGGTTCATTCCGTGATGTCCTGCCTGTTGGATCGGAACCGGCACCACTGAACACCACCAAGGTGACTCAACGGCATCACGGGGTCTCTTCTGATGGGTTGCTTTGCTTTCATCTCATACGCATTGTTCTCTCTGTGGACTGGCGTCGCTGTGACCGTGACAAAAACGATTCCGCCTTTGGTTGTGTGCGGAGAGGGCGGAACGCGCGGAGAGGGACTACTGCAAGTGAAAGGGCTCGAAAGATGGGACAACAGCGTCAAAACAATAACGTAAACTGAAACAAACTAAGATAACAGCAATCATATAATAAACAGTTACCTCATACCCGTTCAGCGTGGAGCTCGGAGCATTTTCAAAATCAAAAAGGAAAATCGACACTCATCCTTCCACTTCAACATACACACATGAAGACAAGCATTTCCATCTCCACAAACCTAGTTCCAAGCATCCCTCCCCCCTCTCCCATACACATGAAAACAATGACCACTGGCCCTCCCAGCTTGATCAACTTACAAACCCTGACATTTGTAAACAGTAACTATTAGCAAACTAAATCACACTTAAAAAGAAAAAAATGCACCTGACTGTACGCACTCACAAGGAAAGGGGGGAAAAAGACACCTGTAAACATTCACTATAAATACACTTACAAAGGCAAGAAAAATAACAAAAACCTAGACTTACACAAAACAGGGGCAAGGTGGGGAAAATGTAAAGATAACTTAGGACAAGAAAAATTGAAAACAAGAACAAGACACAAGCAGAGACTGAGGGAGGAATGGGAGGGAGAGAGAGGGGGGGGGGGAGAGAGAGGAGAGAGAGAGAGAGAGAGAGAGAGAGAGAGAGAGAGAGAGAGAGAGAGAGAGAGAAAGAGAGAGAAGACAGACAGACAGACAGACAGACAAACAGAGACAGAGAAAGAGAAGACAGAGAGAGACAGAGAAAAACAGACAGGCAGACAGACACAGACATAGATAGACTGACGGAGAGACAGACAGACGGATAAAAGCAGACAGACACACAGACAGAGAGAGGGACAGAAAGTGAGAGTAGTAGATAGAAAGAGATGTGGAGGAGAAGAGGGAGATCGAGCGAGCGAGAGACTAAAGGAGAGAGAGAGGGAGAGAGAGAGAGAGAGAGAGAGAGAGAGAGAGAGAGAGGAGAGAGAGAGGGAGAGAGGAGAGGAGAGAGAGAGAGAGAGAGAGAGAGAAACAAATATACGAAATAAAGAAAAGACGCCGAAAAAAACAAAACATGAGGTGAACACACACACACACACACACACACACACACACCACACACAACACACACACCACACACACACACACCCACACACACACACACACACACGCACACACACACACACACAACAACACACACACACACACACACACACACACACACACACACACACACACACCCGCCCCCTCCCTCCACATCAACAAACAAAACGACCCTTCCCCCCACCCCCTCCACTACCCCCACTCTCCTAAAACCTAAAATTCTTAAGGCACATCTTCGCAAACAAACAGACAGACATACAGACGCAGCAAACGGCCACACCACCAACAAACCTCCCAACCAAAACATCATCCAAATTCTCGCTCGCCAGGTTGTCCCCCCCCCCCCCCCCCCTTCCCATTCCCCCATCCCACCCCACACCCTCCACCCCACACCCTTCTGACCTCCAACACGTCCTCCTGCGAGGTCAGGGTGTTGGTGATTCTTGATGAAGCGGGTCTTGGCCGACAGCTGGCCCTTGACGAAGCGGTTGGTCTTCCACCAGGACATGCCGAAGTCGGTCGTCCACTTGCTGTCCGGGTAGGGCGGGGGCACTTGCGGGAATCGGCCCTGGGGGGCGTAGGGTCTGACACACAACGTCTTTGGGTCCACGAACGTGCGAAGCTGCGGTTGCGGAAGTATAGGAATAGTAACCATATCATGGAGCAGTCAGAAAACGTTACGATTTATAGCGGTTAGGAAATATTTTTAAAAAATCTTTTTAAATGGTAGCATCAGAAAAGATTTCTATTGGAGCATGCCAGACTAAAGACGACAACAGCTGTTTTCCTTGAGAAAACATCCATGATCCTCGAGGATGAAAACCAATGATTATCCTGAGGATCATTACCAGAGGATGAAAACCAATGATTATCCTGAGGACCATTACCAGAGGATGAAAACCAATGATTATCCTGAGGATCACTACCATTATTCTAGGGATCATAATGTTTCCCTGCTTTCCTGAAGACAATAACTGATTCCCCTGTTTTCCTGAGAACAATTGGTTTTTTTCCCTGTTCGCCTGAGGACAATAACTGTTTTCCTTGTTTTCCTGACGACAATAACTGTTTTCCCTGTTTTCCTGTGGACAATCACTGTTTTCCTTGTTTTCCTGAGGACAATAACTGTTTTCCAACTGTTTTCCTGAGGACAATAGCTGTTTTCTTGAGGACAATAACAGTTTTCCTGAGGACAACAACTGTTTTCCTTGTTTTCCTGAAGACAATAACTGTTTTCCAACTGTTTTCCTGAGGACAATAGCTGTTTTCCTGAGGACAATAACAGTTTTCCTGAGGACAACAGCTTTTTTCCTGAGGACAAGAACTGTTTTCCTGAGGACAATAGCTGTTTTCCTGAAGACAATAGCTGTTTTCCTGAGGTTAATAGCTGTTTTTCCTGAGGACAACAACTGTTTTCCTGAAGACAATAGCTGTTTTCCTGAGGTTAATAGCTGTTTTTCCTGAGGACAACAACTGTTTTCCTGAGGACAATAGCTGCTTTCCTGAGGACAATAACCATTTTCACTGCTTTCCCGAGGACAAATAACTCCCCCCCCCCCCCCCCCCCACCCCCGAGGACAATAACTGTTTTCCCTGCTTTCCTGAGGACAATCACTGCTTTCCCTGTTTTCTGACGACAATTACTGTTTTCCTGCAGA
>CM031599.1:28744729-28787229 GCA_018398815.1 Conus ventricosus | reverse complement strand
TGTATCAATTAGTTTTCTTTCCTAATTCCTTAATAGTTGTTCCTGAATATATGGCACATTGGAACGCAATTGCTTTGCTTACATTGAAAAAAATACTCGCTAAAGGAACAATCCTTTAAATGCTACGTTATTTTCAATCTGTTTTATCAACATCTAAAAGTTATAAAGTTCTCCGTCAAATTCAATACCACTGTGAATTTTTCGTTAATTTTTGTGATGACTTTAGTCCAAAATTATTTGATGATATTACATGCATCCTTCATGTAAAACCATTTCAATTTCACTTCTGAAATTTTGCTTGTCTTTTTGAAAACATTCTTCCTAGCAATTTCACTTATCACTGTATCACTCCATTTTTCTTTCTTTCTTTTATTCTTTTATTCTTTATTTCTTTTCAATTAAAACAATCGTTAGGAGCTGTGCCATCATCTATATACATGTATATGCCGTAATAAAGGCTCACGCCTTTACCAGCCGACAAAAATGTTTTTGACCACATGGAAAGTCAGACTTTGCAGTCATTTCCAAAAACGGAGTTTTGTTTGGTCACGTATTGTCGAATACATGATAAACAACAATCAAACGTCAAAAATTAAACACTACATTGGAAACCATTAAATTCTGTTTAAAATAAAAATCCATCAATTTTCAGTCCACTAACTTAGATAGAATCTGTCGTTTTCAGATCTAGGTGGACGTATGTTTTAGATCTGAAAATGGAAACGCATAATTGTACCAACGTCTCTTCTCTGAGTTAAATCTCTCAATGCTAGCGCTAGAAAAATGAAGTCTTTGGGCATGCTATTACTCAATACTACCTACAGTTCCGCTTTCATTTGATTAAAATAAAATTAAAATAAAAAGCTGTCTGCGCATACTGTGCTCTCCATTACTTTTATTTGATGCCACCGTTCCCCACACACCCTCCCTGCTGTGTAGTGTGTGTGTGTGTGTGTTTCATGATCGCGATGGAAAAAAAATCGTGGATGATCGTAAGTCAACAGTAACTTAGTTTGCATATCTGAATAAATTCTTCATCCATGCTGCGCCCAATCTGAGGAGATGAGTGACTGTTCGTGCTTCGTTTTCGTTATCTTGAATGTTGTTTGTCTTGCCTGAAGAAAACCAAAGAGGCCGAAACGCGTAGTGTTTGTTTTGTAATTTGTTCTTTCGTCTGGCGGTACAGTAATTTTTTGTTTAATTTTGTTTTCATGTAAAATTTTCATAACGTTTTTTTTCCCCCATGAATGTCTTATACCGAGCATTTATTTATCTATTTATTTATTTATACATTTATACCGAGCATTCGCCCCACAAGAACAAGATTTTATACCGAGCATTCGCCCCACAAGAACAAGATTTATACCGAGCATTCGCCCCACAAGAACAAGATTTTCTCGGAGAATTTAACATCTTGATTATCGTAGTCGAGGCCAGTCACACACACAGTCATTGTCATACCTTTGTATCGTGAACACAGTGGAGTTAGATCGAATACTTTTCCTAATAGGGACACCCATAAATCATCAGCGGTGTTGTGATCGGCAACCTCCTTTGTTGTATAGTATGATTGGGGCATCACTGATTTGAACCAAACACCCTTTCTGTTCTGTCTTCTGCTGTTAAACTGAAAGCGGAAATGACCTAGTTACCAATATCAACTTAACCCCTGTGTGTGTGTGTGTGTGTGTGTGTGTGTGTGTGTATATTGCCACATTTATTGATTTCATTAACGTCAAAACGCAGGTTTATAGTCAACATCTGAGTGGTTTTTAAAGCGAACACTTTGCTGAACTTAAAATAAGACAAACAAAAAAAGGAAAAAAAAAAGACGCAAGACATCAACTGATCGCGCCGTGTGCATGCAAGGAGTCGCCTCCCTTGCGGAAGAAGATCCTTTCCTTTTCTTGTTTCACACTCAAACGAGACAAAGTTTACCTTCGAAGCAAAGGATCGAGATGGCTGGAGAGTATCAGGTTTGTGAAAAACAAAATCGCTGTTTAAAATGAAATAATGACGATTTTCCAGGACCAGAAAAGATTCTTTCGTCGTCCCCTCTTCGACTACACGAGCGTCACTATCAACGTAACTGACACATGTATTTCGATGATTCAATGTTTTCAATAAACGTATAAATCTATCACTGTCCTTTAATGACAACGCCCTTGTCCAAAGGCTGTTTGCTACTGCACATTTGCACTGATAATGTGCCTGTCACATTTCAAGTCCTTATCAAAACTAACTCCAAGGTCAAACCTGTCTTTCCATCAGTCAGATACAGCTTCGTAACTCTGGACAGCTTTGTAACTCTCCCAGTTACAAATCATCCTCTCCTGCAAAATCCGACTACACCCTCCACAATCGTATTCTAGAAACTGTTTCCACCTCCAAGTATCTAGGCGTTACCATCACAAGTGACCTAAGCTGGGACCGGCACATCAACGCCATCTGTGCTAAAGCCAACAAGATCCCCGGCTTCCTTAGAAGAAACCTGAAGATCCCAGCAGTACGCCTCAACAGCCTATAAGACTTTTGTCAGACCGATCTTGGAGTATGCGTGCACCGTATGGGATCCGCATACCCAAGTCAACATCAATAAGATTGAAGCTGTCCAGAGATGAGCCACGCAGTTTGTGTTCAACCGGTACAACAACACATCTAGTGTCACTGCGATGATCAACAAACTGCAATGGCCGACTCTGCAGCACAGACGCAAGGTAGCTAGGCATGCCATGCTACGGAAAATAATGGATGGAGAGGCGATTGTCGACAAAAGCTGCATCGTGCCAGCCCCTCCCAGACAAAAAAGGAAGCACTCCCGCCAGCTCAACCAGATCCAGTGTAAAACTCGATATCGACAAGCTTCCTTCTTCCCCAGAACGATACATGACTGGAACAACTTGCCTGAAACAGCTGTGGCAGTGGACACCTTGGACACCTTTAAGTCTAGGGTGCCCCACAGTCAGTAGTTAGTTAGATAATAGGTCCCTTCCCCCCCCCCCCCCCCCCCCCCACCCAATAGTTTTTGTTGTTTTAATTTATTTTTGGGGCCCTGCTGTCTTAGATCAGCAAGGGACCGGCTAGCTCGGAAAGGCGAAAAGTGAAGTAAAAGTAGCCTGCTGGAGAACCCACTTAGAGCAGGACTAGGTTTTTATCCTCACTTTTAGGTCTGTAGCTTTCTATAATTTGTTTTTCTTTCATCGCAACCCCCACAAAATGGCGTAAAAAATCAATTTGATGATTGTGGCCATCTATGCAGTAAAAAGTAAAAGTAGGGTGTTACTATTTTATGCTCGCAACGTTATTAACATAACTATCCCTCTCCCCACTCACTCGGTCACACTCACACGTATGAACATAAAATGAGTCAAGAACAGAGGAAGCAAAGGAGGGACCCTTTTAACCAGAGTTTTAATTACAGCCAGGGCAGCCTTTTCAGCCTGGCCTCTGTGGGCTGACCTGCATGGACAGGACCACGGGGCATTTCATTTAAAATCTGATTTCTCAAAACTTACTTTACTGAGAGGCTAATGATTTGATACGGCTATTTGAAAGTATATATATATATATATATTGTGTGTGTAAGTGTGTGTGTGTGTGTATGTGTGCTTGTGTGATGTATCTATGTACTGTTGATGCTTTAACAAACTCAGTGTTTTATTTTCATAACAGTGGGCTTTTTCTTTTTAATATAACTTAGTAACCCTCTCTCTCTCTCTCTCTCTCTCTCTCTCTCTCACACACACACACACACACACACACACACACACACACACACACACACACACACACACACACACACACACGGATACATACACAGAATACACACACATATACAGAGCCACACATATGCACACATGCACATACACACACGCACACACACACACACACACACACACACACACACACACACACATCATTTGAATTACTTAGAAAATGTTCACAAGATTATGAAAAGGGAAGTTCAGTATAAGTTACCTCCCTTTCCTAGCATTAATGCATAACTCTTAAGCAGATAAGCTGGTTTGGGTAAACTTGTGTCTTCGTCTGAATGCTGTTCAGGCACAGGGTGAAAATAATGATCAGTGACGTCCAGATAGCATTTCGATGTTGCTTTGAAGGGGCGAAGATAATTCGAATTGCAGAGCAGGACTACCCAGAGAAAATGAAAAAATGGGAACAGCAGAGAACATAGATAGAACAATATGCTTACCATAACATAGATAGAACAATATTCACACCATGTCAGACAACTGTGGGAGTGGTTCCGGAGGGAGAGCTCACTCACGCCGGTTCCGCGACTAAGCAATTATTGTCGTCAGTAGGGGCTTAGTAGGTGGTGTCCTGTGTATGTTAGATCAGAGCAGGCGTAACTGAACACCACCGAAGTGACTCGGCAGCAGTGCAGTGTCTCCTCCTGTGGGTTGCCTCTTGACGACTTGATATTGACTGCTCCCAGTGGATTGCCGGTGCCGGGGCTGAGGCGGGGCCGACCGGGCTGTGGCTGTGGACGGGGTTTCGGAATGAGCGACGTCGGTGCACTGCCTCTGAGGTGGCGCAGAGGTTGGGACAGCAAAAACAAACAAAAAAAACCTGTGGGAATGGTACACACAAAACAAAACAAAAACCCAAAATGTGGAGAAATGGCCAGCACAATCATATCATTTGTGTTGTGCTTTTCAACAAGCAATGAATGGTGCATCATACCTCACCACCTTGATTCTCTTGGCTTAGCATCCTGTTTACCAAGTGTACATGCCAGTTGTAAGGGAGGCCTCTCTGTTGAAAGCTTGGCAGGCAAAACTTTCCAGTCTCCCCTGCCGGTTATGTATTCTGTCCGCTGAGATTGGCTGCTGCATCAGATTTGTGTCCAGTCATCAGTTTCAAAGTATGACGTATTAGTCGCTTGCTGATTTCAGTAATCTCTGCTGTAGGTGAAATGATATGCAAAATGGGAAAGTGGAAATGGAAGTGAGTACATTTTCGTTTCCACTGTTCATACCAGAAGTGAGGATACAAGAGTGATGGGGGATTGTTCTGACGATAGCTGTATGAGACTGTGGTTCTGAATGTCTAATGCTTGTCTTTTCTTTTCATTTTTTTTCAAATTTGGGTTTCAATTTGGCACAAGAGTATGATAGTCCCTTTGGGTGAAGAGTGGCTGCCTGGTGAAAACTCACATGTTCACCTGTAAGTGGACTGTGTATCTGGCCTTCACACTGTCATGGATCATCACCTCTCCGCTCAGTATTTTTTTTCTTTTCTACTTCTGTAAACTGTTTCAGGGAAATCAACATCATGACTGTGGTTGTCAAAAGATGAAATTTTGAAAACTCAAGGAACCAAAGACTATTTGTATCATTATGTGTGAATGCTAAAATGATTTTAGCCTACCTTCTGACTGAGGAACTCAGATATGCGAGATTAACACTATCAACGCAGACCCTCGTTCTGCTCTATGTGCCCAGTTAACACTGCAGTCACAGCTTTGAAATTCCCTCAGGACAACTGATTTTTACCATTTTTAATTACTTTTCCTTAAAAGCCTTAATCCGACAGTGACTTTTTTTTGTACTGTGAAATAGAGCTATCTTTCGTCTTCTTGATGATAAACGTTTAAAAAGTCAAAATAACTATTTTGTTGTTGTTTGATTACTTGAAAATGACATACTTTGAACAAGGAGCACTGATTCAGTGCTTGAAGACGCCAACAAGTTGGTTGTTTTCTCTTCAAATTAACCAATGAAATGGACTGTTTAAGTAGCCTGCTAACTGGTATGATTTGACGTAGGAAGAACTGTATTTGTACGCTGACACCACTGGTTAAAAATTCTCCAAGAAATTGCGTCATATTTATTTTTAGAAGACCTTCGCTATCATTTTCACGACTTTCCTGAGTGACAGATCGCTTGCCGCGAGTATTTTCACCCCATGTTGCCAAGTGGCAAGTGAGGCGCCGAGATCATATTTGCGGCGTGTTGTGAAAAGTTAGCATTTCATCCAGATTAACATGTCATGATGATTATGAATGTTCTGAGATGTTGGGTAAATCATTTGATTTTCAGGTGGAGTCACAAACCAATGGATCTTCAGGGAAAAGTACAGGCAGACAAAAACTGGAGAAATGGTTAAACAAAAGCATGAAGATCAAAATGAGTGATGGAAGAACTTTGATAGGTAACACTCTTTCATTCTTCCTATAATCAGTAACTCTCTATTTCTCTGTCTTTAATTGGTATCTTTCCCTCCCTCCCTCCCACCTTCCCTCTCTCTCTCTCTCTCTCCCTCTCTGTTATTTCTGGTTCTTATACTCTACATCATTTGGTCATGTATCTCTGCATGTGTGGTGCATATATGAGAAAGAGAGAGAGAGAAAGTGTGTGTGTGCGTGTGAGTGTGTGTGTGTGTGTGTGTGTGTGTGTGTGTGTGTGTGTGTGTGTGTGTGTTTGTGTGTGTGTGTCTGCATTTGTTACATATTTAATATTAAAAGAAGAATGCTTTTTCTTGTGCTTAGCTTTAAAAAAAAAAAAAATTTATGATGACGAATGACTGTTAGTATGTGTGTATAATTGATTTTTCAAACTAAGGTAATTGTATGTGTATCATTGTATGCACATCTTAATCAGTTGTTACATTTTTTTCGATCAGTTTTCTCATTGGTTTATGGTTGGTCACTAAGGAAGCATGAACATTTCAATCAATCAGATAAATAAAACTGGATAGATTATCCTTCATTGAAAACAAGCAATTCATTGCAATTTATCATCCCATGGAAACTTCCTTAGGATGTTTTAGCATGTGAAGCTTGTTGCCAACATTAGAAGGAAACATGAGCTAAATTGCTGTATCAACAATCTCAGTATCAACTGGCACACCAAGTCCCATTTTGAAGAAACAGTTTTTGTTTAGCTTTGTTCGAAGGTGTTACCTTCTAAGTCTTTATGTATTATTGAAATTTTTTCCTGTTCTTTTGATTCAGCATTCAGCAAACTTTTTATTTCCATTGACCACAGATCGGACTTTACATTGAGTATGGTCGAATGTGCGGTGCAGCATCTCATAAGATGCAGCTGCATAATTATGGTTTTCTGTGTGAGAATGTTTTAACTTTTTCATCACTATAGTAGTTATACAGCTTCTGCAGTCAGTCACGGTGTTTGCTTGGCACCACAAGCATGCTTGAATTCAGTTTTTGAGTGTATAATCTGTTCATGTTTCCATGTTCATGTTCTAAAATGGATGATTACGCTGCATGTCTAGGTTTTTTTTGTTCCAAATATAATTATTAATTTTGATATCTGATATCATCTTGTGATCAAGAGGTGTTTAAATTAAACCACTGAACTGAACTGAACAAACAACTGTGAACTTTGAGCTTGTAGACAATCCTCATTGTTCACTGTGGCAAAGCAGTCTGTCAGTGTTTGTTGATTAAGTAAGTTTGGTACATCCAGTTTATTATTACCCAGCTAAATCCATGGAAATAAAGTCTCCCTGTGGGTCTGTTGTCAGAGAGGTTAGGGGCCTTTTAGAACTTTTAAAAAAATATATTATCTGTCCTATCCTTTTGTTTGAGTATGCAAAACTTGCATTGTGTAATGGAAAAAAGTGAAAGAACCATCTGTGCAAAAGCTGTTATAAGGTACATATTATGATTGATTTGCTGTGTTTTCACATCCTCTCAGTTTTCTTTTAGTGCCCAGAGACTTGAGGCTTTATAGTCCACATCCAATAAATATTCAAACACATTTTTTAAATTCTCTCTCTCCTACTCTCTCTCTGCCTTTCTCTGTCTCTGTCTCTCTCTCTCTCTCTCTCTCTCTCTCTCTGTCTATGTCTGTCTGTCTGTCTGTCTGTCTCTCTCTCTCTCTCTCTCTCTCTCTCTCTCTCTCTCTCTCTCTCTCTCTCGTTTATCTCCATTAGGAGTTATTTCAATATTTGTGTGCCCCACTGAAGAACTGTTCACCAGATTCCCCCACTCTGTTGGTTGTGTGACAAAGCTTGGGTTGTTGCGTACCATTTTTGTTTGTTTTCTCTAAACTGTCTTGTTACAAATAAAAAAAGCATCTTCTGGTGGTGTGTAGAAATCAGTATAGATTATACCTTCTCTCAGCTTGTCTTCACTAGCCTGCGTTTGTGGTGACCTGCTCACCTATCTTTCCCCATTTTATTACCACTAATGCATAGGTCAGACATCTGGTAAATCATAGCCGTAAGACCCTCTTAATGAATTCCCTCATCTCAGTCATTAATTCATTTATCCATCAGCTTTAAATCATGCAAACTGTTGTCTTGGAAACTTAGCGGATGTGGTGTAGAGTATATGGACTAGTTCGGACTCAGTAGCGCCTACTTGATGAAACTGAATCTGAAACTGCAGGATAGCCGCTGGGGAGAACAGCCTGAGACCCCAAAATGGCGCTGAAATCATGTTTATTCATGGTATAGAAACGAAAACTTTGTTCAGAGGTGTCCCACCTGATGTGTTCTTTGAATTTCTTAGGGAGATTAACATATTTATATCTGATGTAAGATTTTATGTAGGAAAGAGTTTTAATGAAATTTCCAGTGTGTCTTAAGGTGTGTTTTAAAGGGTTGTGTGAATATCATTTTATCTTCTTTTTTTGTGTGTGTACATATATATATATATATATATATATATATATATATATATATATATATATATATATATATATATATATATATAATGGTTGCATGCTTCCACACACCCTGAGAATACATGTATGATTCTATTGTCTGTATGTATCAATGGCTGACAGTGAGCGATCACAGGCAGTGTTTGACTATGGTGAGCACACACAATTCTTATAGCACTGGAAATCTCGTAAACGTCTATAATGCTTGACTAAGTTAACATTGATAATACACCAGAGATACAGAGAGAGAAAGAGAGAGAGTATGGCCGACCTTATTCAAACAAAGAGATGTTGCAGAACCTGCTGTCCTCATTGTTATGGATAAGTGCTCATCAGAGTTGTCTTGTCTCCCTGTAGAAAATCTTTTTTTGAGTGGATTAGTCATTGCATTCATAACACATGTTAAATCATGCATATGAACAATCAACTTGGCCAGTTTGAGGCAAGATGTTGGTAAAATATTGGCTGCATTATTGGACATTTCAGGTATTGGCTTGGCTTACACCTTGTGTTGCAGGTGTGTTTCTGTGCACTGACAGAGATGGGAATATAATTCTGGGTTCCTGCGAGGAGTACATCCATGCACCTGGTGAGTATGGACATAGTCATTGGCAGTGGGTACCAAAAGTTTTCAGGTGTTGTTATTCTGCGACAAGTACATCCATGCACCAGGTGAGTAGTCATTGGCAGTGGGTACCGAAAGTTTAAGGTGTTATTCTGCGAGGAGTACATCCATGCACCAGGTGAGTATGGACATAGTCATTGGCAGTGGGTACCAAAGTTTTCAGGTGTTATTATTTTAGCCCAACTGACCACACACAGCCCGTTCATTGCAGTTGGATTCATGCAGGAAAAGTTTAACATCCAGAACAGGTCTTCCAACAAGAGTATATTCTGAAAAAGAAACAAACAACAAAAGAAGTTATTGACATAGTAGCTAACCTATCAATATTCTATGGCATTTGAGCCTTGGCTCTGCTTTGAGCAGAATGCATTCTCCTTGATTTCTGACTCCAAGATGTGAAGAAATTGCCATAACTAAATGAAAAGCATTTCAATGCCACAGAAAAGGGCAAAAAGACACTTTGAAATGGACAGCTAGAACCCATTCTGGACAGTGTGTACAGTTTTCACAACCTAGTCTGACCAGATTGTTTAAAAAAAAAAAAAAAAAAAAAAAAAAAAAAAAGCAAAAAAAAAAGTGCATGTCACAAATAGTGATTGAAAGATTCATAAAGGAGTTTCCTGAACAAAGACAGGAAATGGTCCTCAAAGGAGAAAAACTGCAGGAGACAGTAAAAAAAGAACAAACAAACAAAAAAGAAAAAAAAAAGGCTTAAGTCGAAGAAAGTAACAGAAAAGAGAAAGTTACTAG
Source organism: Conus ventricosus (assembly GCA_018398815.1). Taxonomy (NCBI): domain Eukaryota; kingdom Metazoa; phylum Mollusca; class Gastropoda; order Neogastropoda; family Conidae; genus Conus; species Conus ventricosus. Next base: position 28,777,197 of record CM031599.1, on the reverse strand, counting down.
CACAGAGCTTCCAAAAGTGAGTAAGCCCCCGGTATCCCCACAAGGACAGGAGTGTCTGAATAATGTCTATGTCGCTATTTCAGAGAATGATAAGGTAACTTTTATTCCAAACATCCATGTTCTTGACCAGTTAATACACTCGCACACACTCAACAAAATGTCTATATTCCATAAGATGAACATGATAAAGTTTGCTTCTGAACGTCCATGTTCTTGACGAATTGCAATAAGAAAAAAAAGAGCTTTTCTGTGTTCCAGAGAATGATAAAGAAGACCCACGAGTGCTGGGCCTCGCCATGATTCCCGGTCATCACGTCCAGTCCATCCAGGTGGATCAGCCTCCCTCCTGAGTCCCCCCCCCCCGCCCTGTGTGTGTGGCTTGTCTGCTGGACTGGAATGCATGTTGCCAAGAATACCTCTGTCCCTCTCTCAGGATGGGTGTTTTGAGTGGACGATGATAGTTTGACTGGTTCATGGGGTGAAAGGATGTCTGTGTGTAGACCCTGTGTTGCTTGTTTCTGTGTGTATGTGTGTGCGTGTGTGTGTGTGTGGGGGGGGGGGGGGGGGTGCATATGTGAATATCTGTGATTGTGTATGTGGAGTGTGTGTGTATTCATTGGTGAGTGTGTTGAGAGAGAGCGAGAAAGACAGAGAATGATGTGTATGGGTGATTTTTTTTTTTATAAACTCTGTTGTTTCAATGTTGGTGGACAAATTTAAAGGAAAGGTTGACATTGATTCAGCTTGCCAACGATCCCCTTTATCCAGATGTACATCAAGGTCTAGTATTAAGATCACATCTGATTCAATTTTGAACAAAAAAAGAAAAACTATGAATATTCCTTTAGGGGGAGGGGGTTAATTTTTAGCAGAACAGATGTCATATTTTGCATGTAATCTTAACTCACTTAGGATGGACAGTTCTGTCCTTGTTTTTCCCTTTGGACGGGCCATTTGTTATGGTTAGTAAAAAAATCACAAAAATACAAAACAACAGATAATACAACGAAAGTTTCAGGAAGTGTTATTCATAAACTGTGTTAGTAGAATCAGGGATGAAAACTCCTCCGCCGTTTCCGCCGTCTCCGCCGTTATTTTTTCGCATCTCCGCCGAAAGAAAAAGTCTCCGCTGAAAAATTATTCGAAGAATGATGCTCAGAAACGATCTCAACTTGTCTGCACAGCGAATTTCTTCTCTGTCGGTAATGTTCTCAAACGGCTTTAGTTCTCATTCTGTTTCCTTCCAGTATCATTTCTCATCATGGCGTCGATTCACAGTGAGAGTTTTCCGCCAGTGAGTGCAAACAAAACGAAAAAAAAAAGAAAGAAGTATGTGAACCACTAGAAGACCGAGTGGCAGCAGAAGGACGTTTGTGACCGCAGAGTCGCGGATGTAATAAGAAAACATGACAAAGACGGCGAATTTGAAGTGTTTTGCGAGCCTTGCCAAAAACTGTCTACTTTGGTAGTCGTGGCTTTGTGGCAATCAGAGATCACATCGAGCGTCCCAGTCACCAACAGAAAATGTGTGTGTTTCCCACACCATTACAGCATGTTTTCAGATCATTGGGTATGCAACAATCTACGTTTAATTTCCAAAGATAGTTTGACTCCTACTCTAAGTACTTCCACTCGTAGAGTCTTCAAAGCAAAGGAAAAACGTCAAAGTGACGAAAAGAATATAAAAGAACAAATGACATCAAAATAAACTGATGTCACAACAGTATTGTGTAACACTTTTCCCCTGGTAAAATGCAAACGTTTGCTACATTTGTTAGGTGTCTGCTAACAGCCCCCCTATGAAATCCTTTTCCACCAGCCCACTCCCCCACTACCTATATACTTCCTCCACTCCTCCCCCACCCTCACCCCACAACACACATACCCCACACACTTCGCCCCTCCCCCCACCCCCATCCCCACCTCACACACACACACAACCCCCCCCCCCCCCACACACACACACACACACACAATCACCCCACACACACACACACACTTGTCAAGAGGGGGGGGGGATATGATTAGTTGTAAGAGGGAAGTGGGGGGGGGGGGGTACTGTTGTGACATCAGTTTGTTTTTATGTCATTTGTTCTTTTTTGTGTTTAGTGTTTCCTGACTAAGGGTCTAAGGCCCAAAAGCTTCAGTTTTTTTTTTAAAGGACTTCAAAGTAATCATTTTTCATATTGTGTTTATTGAAGTCCAGCAGTTGTTTTCATACATCTGATTTACTTAGTTTGATTTCCCACTCTGATTTACTTATCTACAGGCCTTATTCTTTATGTCCTGAAAGCACTGTTTGTCAAATTTTCTTTAGCTAGAGTTCTGAGGATTCATCATACTAAATGTTTGTCTCAATTGACATAGTTTCTTTCCACATCAATCTCAGTCTTCATGGTGTTGAAAGCTGTTCTATAGAATGAGTTGTTTAGAAGCAAGAAGGTGATTTCTAAAGATTTTTATGCCATATTTAATACAAAATATGCTTCAGCTTCAGGGGGCACCGCCCCCTGACCCCCGCCAGGCTGTTGCCCATGTACCCCACTGGGGGCCCATGGTGAACCCCCAGATCCCCGCCAATCTCCTCTTTTTTTTTTAAAACTGTTTTCATCCCTGAGAATACAAAAGAATAAACTTCCCACTTTCATACGATTTCTTATGCTTGAGGCTGAAAAAATGTCCAGGTTTTTTCAGGTGCATCACAACACTCTTGCACAGAGTCAGTGGGTCCATGGCTTCACATTCAGCAAAAAAGTCAGTAAATACACTAAATTAGTTGAAAAAAAGGTAGATACACCCAGGAAACTAAATAAGATAGATAAATCACATGCCTGCTATGCACAAGCTAACTTGGAATAATGCAAAAATGGGGGCGTGGCACTCTGCTGACACACGAAGGCCAGAAGTACCAGAAAAAGGAGGCACAGTCGGAAAAAACTTGAATCTTCGCGCCAGTCGCGTAAAGGAAAGCCAATGAACTCTTGCTCACTCAAATCCCCAGTCTTTCACGGCACGCAAACGCTCTGCTCGCTTGGCGAAGTGGCCCACCCTCACCTTCATCATCACTGAGCTCCACAGACGAGTCAGTGTCAATTTCCTCGATTCTCTTGAAATTCTTCACTGGAATCACTTTCATCAGCTTCGTCATCCTCTTCTTCAATGTCTGAACCTTCTGTTTGTAGCATTTCAATAACTTCAGTAATGCTAAAATGTTGCCGACGGGCTCGACTTTGCTCCGACACATTCGCAGAAAAACTTGTTTGAGACGCCATGTTTCTATGCAGATTAGTAAGTCATGTGGGTTGGTCTGGTCAATCAGCCACTGAGCCGAATTGGGTGATGGTGTGCTGCGAAACCGCTGTACAGGCGAAGGAAGGAATGCTGACGATACTATCTATTTCTTGTTGCCGTGTACTGATCATGCTACCACCGCATGAAAAATTGTTGAAGGCCGAAACCTTGATAGCGTTCGTTCGTACTGAAGCGTTGTGTCTTTGGAAAACGCTATAGCGTCTGTTCGTGACGAGAAGAGTTAAGAGATTGGTTTGATGAAAGCATGAAGCTTTTGAACTGAAGACCAGATGCGAAAGGTTAAATGCACAGCATTGGCATCATCATGATTTTTTTTTTTTTTCCAAAACCTTGCAGGCACACTAAAGCTTAATTCTTGAATCCATTCTTTGTCAAACTTGCGGGAAATCATGGAAGAATGGCCCGAGTTGTGGAAAAGTCATAGAATCAGAAATAAAGCTTTTAAGAAACAGAAATGTTTGGTGTTGATGCTTGTGTGTCAGTAAGCAGAAAATGAACATCCAAGCCCCGTACAGGCATCTCAAAAATGCCCATTTGGTAACGGTAGGGGTCCATTGTGTGTGTATGTGTGTGTGTGTGTGTGAAAATAGCGAATTTGCAGTCATGGATATTTTTCAACTTTACATGGAAATAAAATCTCGGAGCATTTTGATCTTGTCATCTCATATGGACCCGACTGACACAGCAGTCAAGGACAGAGAAACCCAAGTCCGCACTGAAGTTCCTGTTCAGAAGTCGAAGATCCAGATATGCACAAGATAAGCTACAACAACAAAAAAGAAATGGAAGCAGATGCGCATGTTGTTATATGTGTATTTCCAAACTGGTTGTGTGGTTGGATATGATCAGAACATGACCTCTATTAGGGTCATGGTTGAACGTCAAGATCAGGGCAAGGTTATCTTCACCTTGTGTCCCCTGGCAATGGGATGAAAAGCATCACAGTATTGTCCCTCCCGAGTCGCCCCCTTTCTCCCTACATTCAGGGGAATGGGGGGGGGGGGGGGGCGGTTCTTAGTGATTGTCACATCAAGGTGCGATTTTAGTTGGGGGGGGGGGGGGGGGGGGGGGGGGTAAAGGAAGAGGGATGTACCAACAGATGCTGGGATTTTGTTTTCTTCCTCAAGTACAAATGCAGCATTAGTATGAACTATCAAAAAAAGCAAGGCAGTGTTGTGTGAATGTGTGTGTGTGATTGAGGTTCATGGATGTTTGTGTTCATATAGGTTTTATTAATTTTTGTTGTTGTTTTTGTTTTCTGGAGAATTTATGTTGACTTGTCTTAGACGACAAAAATGCAGTTGAGCTGTTCTTGATGGAAAATGCAAGGCAGCATTGTAAGAATCTGGGTTAACTTTATGGTTTTAGTTGCAGGTGGAAATCTAAACAAATCTTAAATAAATGTTAGCAAACTGCCAAGAGAAACGTGGACAAACGAGTCACAAGACAAAACATGACGCGTTTCAACCTCTTAGGTCTTCTTCAGGCAAGACACAAACAAATAGGACAATGAAAATGATGAACGAGTTTGGCTCTTAGCTTTGTTCTCTTCAGCGCAAGGCAGGCGTTGAATAGGTTTTATTCGATTTTGGTGTTTTTATTTTCTGGAGAATTTATGTTGACTTACTGTTTTGTTGACAGTTATGCAGGGCACGTCATCAGCTTTTGAGCATATGAACACAGCAACAGTGCAATTTCTGATGGCACTACATTGGTTTCAGGCGGACATCTTGCCTGGCTGCACATGAGGTTGCCTGGATTCAGGTTCAATCCACAGGCTTCCCTGTGAAATGTCTGTGCCCAAGCGTGTTTTGGTTCACGAGCATGCAAGCTACTATGTCAGACAAAAATCTTGACCCTTTGGAGTAAAGAACACTCACTCCCACCCATGTTGGACAAGATCTATGCCATCTGGGTTCAGGAACTCTTCAGGAATCCATGCTGGACACAAAAAAAAGTCTGTGCGCTTTTGATTCAGACATACCAGTATTCCATGGTCTAAGTCTTTGCCATACTGGTTTGGGTGTGCAGTCATGCTAGGCAAAATCAGTACGGTTTTGGTTCAGGTACATCCCACAGGCATCATGTCGATGTACCAATTTTGGTCAGGCACTCTCATAGGTATCATGTCAGATAACTTATGTGCTGTTTAGGTCCATGCACTCACACAGGCACCCATGTCACTTGTGCGGGAAAGTGAGTGCGGTTTCAGTTCAGACACCAGGTCGTACCAGGTTGAAATTCAGGCACCCTCACCATCACAGGCAAGTCTTTTGTCTCTTTTTTTTTCTTGTGTGTCTGATCATATACATACATATCAGCCTATATATCTCTATGCATATACACATAGAGGAAGGGAGAAAGAGAGAGATGCACACACGTATACACACACACAATATTCACACACACGCACACACACTGAAAATAATGTTAAAATCTGACGAAAATCTTGAGCATTGTTTGGTGCATAATCCCACTTTTTGCTCCAACCACAAGCAGGACATTTACTTGTACAAAACACATTAGAACAGAGGAGAACAATGAAAGAAATCAAAACTTTTGAGAACACAGACAGTGTCGAATATATGTTTATTTAACAGAAGATTCAAAAATAAATATTTTACCAAAATACTGTGCAGATTTAAAAAAATAATTACAATGCAACAAAAGCAATGGTTTTGAGAAAATCAATGCATAAAACAGAAACCAAAGAAAAGTTTATAATGGGTACAAAGGTAGATAGGAGTTCCAACATAAAGGCAACAGATTCCAGCTTCTGATACAAAATTACAGAGACAGGTCTAACTGCAGCAGCCGTCTTGACAACCCCATCCCCACCCTCCAAAAAACAAATTAAAGCCTTCGGGGAAAAAAAAAATCCAAAGCGTATGTGGTTTACAGTACAAGTGTTTTGGCCAGAGGATCATCTCAGATGTCTGCATAAAAAAAACACAACAAAGTATCTCTTTCATAAGGATATGTGTATTGCAAAGGCCAACACTAAGGTTGGACAGGTTATGATGCCTCTAACCTGTTGCCCATGACTGAAACTAGTGGGTAGTGGAGATCTCCGACACCAGTGACAGCCCAAGCATCCCATCATGGCACCCCTAGCATCTAGTGATGTAAGAATACATAATTTTTCAGGCATGTGTTATCGTATGAAGTTGTGGTCCCAAAGAATGCTGCCTCAGACATACACGAATGTCCACCACTTCAAAAAACTTGGTCTTTCCCAGATACACTGGGAGGGGATGCGGTGGGGTGGGGTTTGGGTGCAAGATGCACAACATTGTTGACATCTGTGCGGGTGAAAAGGATGAAACTAAAGAGTCGTCATCCCCTCCATCTAGTCTGAAAAAGAAAGGATAATGGACGTAGGTATGAGACTGTGTATATGCCTCTGTCTTTATTTGAAACTTCGAGACTGTGTATATGCCTCTGTATTCATTTGAACTCCCCCCGCCCAAAGTATTGCATCAATATGAATGGAACATTCTTACGAATATTTGTATGTGCATGGAGATCAGTCCCAAACAAGACAGCAGAATCACTGTCTGGTGGACAGCACCTTTTTTCTTTTGTTTTTATAAATCAGTCTGGCATTCAAGCAACCAACTGAAGCAGCATTGAGCCAGTGCCACACAATAAGGAGATAAAAGATGTTTTAAACTTAAAGTTATCATTGTTACCCTTCTGAAACTAGAGAGGAAAATTGAACAGATCAAATCAACCGCAAAACTAACAAAAAAGCTGATGAAAACTGTTTACCCAACATACCCAAGACACATTTTCATCAGCAGAATCTGACATTGTATTTGTATTATTTAGGATATACTAAGTCCGAACATGGGTATACACAGTGAAATAACACCCAAGTGTCATGTATTCAAGGGATCTGCAGGGCAGATGCACTTTATTCAAACTCTAGTCTTAGTATGTACAACTAAGTTGTCAAGCACAAGCAGATGAAACCAGCAGATCTGTAATCAGCTAGACAAAAGGGGGAGAAAATCCAACCAAACTCCCATTAACTCTTTCCGATTGAAGCAGTTCCAATGTTTACGATAAGTGGAAAAGAAACGATAACGATTTCTCATGTAATGAGCCTCACTCTGTTGGGAGGTATTTTTCCTTGCACAGGGAGGCGGCAATCTCCAGTGAGATTAGTTTGCTGATAAAGGCTATGGAAAAATCTGTACATCAGGGATGAAAACTCCTCCGCCGTTTTCGCCGTCTCCGCCGTTATTTTTTCGCATCTCCGCCGAAAGAAAAAGTCTCCGCCGAAAAATTATTCGAAGAGTGAAGCTCAGAAACGATCTCAACTTGTCTGCACAGCGAATTTCTCTGTCGGTAATGTTCTCAAACGGCGTAGTTCTCATTCTGCTTCCTTCCAGTATCATTTCTCATCATGGCGTCGATTCACAGCGAGAGTTTGCCGCCAGTGAGTGCAAACAAAACGAAAAAAAAAAAAAAAGAAAGAAGTATGTGAACCACTAGAAGACCGAGTGGCAGCAGAAGGACGCGTGTGACCGCAGAGTCGCGGATGTAATAAGAAAACATGACAAAGACGGCGAATTTGAAGTGTTTTGCGAGCCTTGCCAAAAACGTGTCTACTTTGGTAGTCGTGGCTTTGTGGCAATCAGAGATCACATCGAGCGTCCCAGTCACCAACAGAAAATGTGTGTGTTTCCCACACCATTACAGCATGTTTTCAGATCATTGGGTATGCAACAATCTACGTTTAATTTCCAAAGATAGTTTGACTCCTACTCTGATTTTTCTACAAGTTCCATTTCCATGATAGTTTGATTCTAACTCTGATTTACTTAATAATACTTTGAAGTCTTTTTTTTACAAAAAATGATAAACACTCAAGCTTTCGGGTCTTAGACCCTTCATCAGGAAACGCTAAACAGTAAACACAAGGGAAAAACAGGATAACAAAACAACGGAGGGAAAAAAAAACTTCGAACCCACTGAAGAGATGAGGAATTGAGTACTTCCACTCGTAGAGTCTTCAAAGCAAGGGAAAAAACATCAAAGTGACAAAAAGAATATAAAAGAACAAATGGCATCAAAATAAACTGATGTCACAACAGTATTGTGTAACACTTTTCCCCTGGTTATAATGCAAACGTTTGCTACATTTGTTAGGTGTCTGCTAACAGCCCCCCTATGAAATCCTTTTCCACCAGCCCACTCCCCCCACTACATATATATATACTTCCTCTACTCCTCCTCCTTCTCCCCCAACCCCACCCTCACCCCAAAACACACATACCCCACACACTTCGCCCCCTCCCCCACCCCGTCCCCACCTCACACACACACACACAAGCACCCCCCCCCCCCCCCCACACACAAACTTGTCAAGGGGGGGGGGGGGGGGGGGGATATGATTAGTTGTAAGGGGGAAGTGGGGTGTGTGTGTGGTGTACTGTTGTGACATCAGTTTGTTTTGATGTCATTTGTTCTTTTATGTCCTCTTTTGTGTTTAGTGTTTCCTGACGAAGGGTCTAAGGCCCAAAAGCTTGAGTTTTTTTTTAATTTTTATTTTTTATAAAGGACTTCAAAGTAATCATTTTTCATATTGTGTTTATTGAAGTCCAGCAGTCATTTTCATACATCTGATTTACTTAGTTCGATTTCCCACTCTGATTACTTATCTACAGGCCTTATTCTTTATGTCCTGAAAGCACTGTTTGTCAAATTTTCTTTAGCTACAGTTCTGAGGATTCATCATACTAAATGTTTGCTTTGTCTCAATTGACATAGTTTCTTTCCACATCAGTCTGTCTTCATGGTGTTGAAAGCTGTTCTATAGAAATTAAAATGAGTTGTTTAGAAGCAAGAAAGTGATTTCTAAAGATTTTTATGCCTTATTTAATACAAAATATGCTTCAGCTTCAGGGGGCGCCGGGCTGTTGCCCATGGACCCACTGGGGGCCCCATGGTGAACCCAGATCCCTGCCAATCTCCTCTTTTTTTTTCAAAACTGTTTTCATCCCTGGTACATACATGACAGGTGTGAGTGCACGAGTTCACCATCAATGCTCTCTTTCCCAGATTGACCATTGTACAAGGAGTCTATTTTAACACTCAACAATTACTTCTCTGATAACCTAAAAAGCAGTGTAAAAGACTAGTCCACCCTGTAATGCGACATTGAGTACAGAAATATATATAGCACTTTACTGCAACACAGCTTCTTCCTGCCAACATACTTATTTCCGCTCGTTCTCCTTCTCTCTATATCACACACACACACAGTAATGCACACACACACACTCTCTCTCACACACACACACAAGATCCTTGCTACCATAACAAAGCTAAAAGAAAATGTAAAACAATTCCCTCCTCCCCCCACCCAAAGCAGATCCTTTAAAAATTCAGCAAACAAAAATCAGTTGTTTTGCTATATTACTTGAGAGCAGAAACAACATTTCCCTTTTTTTCTTAAGAAAAGTTGAAAGAAAAGAATTTTTTCCCCTTTGATTTTGTGTCTGGCTGAAATTCTGTAAACATGACTTTATCTTTCAAAACCCTGGAAATTATTCTTTCTGTCCGACTGAATTCACTGAAACAGATTCACACATTGTCACTGGATAAACTATGTACAGGTATGATTCCCATAAATCTTTAAGAAAAATAAAAACCAAAATAGTTACAGATAACAATTCAAAATCAATAATGAACTACAATGTTTTTCATTACAAAAAAAAAAGAATAAAATAGAAAAAAGTTTACAGCAAAAAAAGGTGAGCATATACTCCTGTACATGATACAAGTAATGAGGTTACCACAGACAGCCATGGCCATGCAAAAGACTGGACTGAGCAACTGACCGGAGAGAAGATGTTTAAGAATGATAGCTGCGTGTACCCATTCACAAAGCAATTGCTTTCAATGTGTCATACATTCACACTGCATTTTACCCTCTCCCTAAGGACCACTCTCACATATACCAATCTCTCTCAATGATTGTTAGAAATGCCTGTATCATAGCTACCAACCTTGCCAAACCTTTTCATTATTGTCTCCCTGTTTCTTCATCCTGTGTTCCAAGCCGTTTTAGACAGCAAGTGAAGTGCAGTGGGCCAAGTCCTCATTAAGTTACAAATTAAAATCCAAATGAACCATTTTGTCACAACAGCTGGTTGACGTGAAGGCACACTGACCTAAAATGAATAGGCGTGCACTGTTAACATTCGCCAATAGGCATGCAGGTAAAAAGCCCCACGCTTCATCATACTTTCATTTGGCATTGGGATTCATGAATATGTCATGAGGAGAAGCCCTTTGTCTGCAACGTCCCATGGCAATGGTCATCTTGAGTGACGCCCAAGCGTACCAGTGGTAGCAGCAGGAAGACAGGCACTTACTTACGCTATGGGTGTATTCACTATCTCTTCATGCCAAGTCTTTAGGCTGTAGCTCGCCTATGGGCTCAGCAAAGATCCCCACCCTGATCTCTACGGGGAAAGTCACTCCCAGAATTCCGAGGTCGTTACGCGGCGTGGGGGGGGGGGGGGGGTATTCTGCATTTCAAACTCTGGTTAAAAATTTGAGATCCGAGACCATTTCTTTTCAAAAACATATGATGAAATGTTGCCAAATACACCTTTAGTGATATTCTGTATGATGCCAGTAACAAAATGCGATTATTGTAATGGAAGATGAACGATTCTCTCGTAACCCTCAACAGAACACCCTAAATATCTTGGGATTCTAAAACTAATCGTCTTGGGAAGAGCATCTTCTATCTTTATCACCCTGATCAGTGAACTTTGACAGTAGAAGGCTGGCAGCAAAACTCTACCTTCACATTCATACCATCATGTATACATGTGCAAAGGCTTTGTAGAGTTAAAAGATGTTAAAACTAAATAAAAAGATATTTACAGAATTAATCAAATATGACAAACAAAAGGGAAACAAGTACTTGTAAACAAAACAAACTTTTATCAACATTTTTGTCTGCTCTCAAATTTAATGCTATGTATGTATCATTGAGTGTGTAATACATAAAGACAGGTGTGTGTATCCATCTATGGTACTTCATGGGTGTTTGTGAAATCCTGATCGAGTGTCTGTATGTGCACATGCTTGATCAGTTTCTTATCTTCGAAGGATAAGGTGATCGCTTATTTTCTGTCGCAGAAATGCGTACTTCAGATGCTCTTTCTCCTCTGTATTGAAGCAGGCTATCAAAAACAGTAAAAAGATAATTCCGGAAGCGTTGCTATCAGACTAGAATACACAGTCACACAGATCAGAAATCCTGGCTTCATTGGCCATCACAAATGAAACACAAGTTAACACGTGAACAGCATGGCTACCCTTCCCAAAAATGCATAATCATATCAGTTATAAATACATGAATAAATCAAATAAATACAAATCGCTAGCTTCCTCTGCCATAATAAATGCAATAAATCTAAATTTTTCTTGAGTTAAATACTCTTTCTTGTTAGAATCAGAAATACTCTTCCAATCCACTTTCTACCGAGAACTCTTCGATAACTTCCAGAGAATTGGAAATTCTGCTCCCATCAATCCACTACAGGAGCAGCTCATAGTTCAAGTCTGCTCCTGATCAAATCAGTTGTCATGAAGGAGAAATCAGTTGTGATTTATCTGAAGTGTTGGAATCGATGTGACCTCACACACTGGCAAGACTTAAAGCAACTGGTTGTTGGAAACAACATCCCATAAAAGGCATCAAGACAAAAAGCTTTCCCTCCGGTGGTGATCAATTTCTTTTTTTTTTCGTCTCTTGCATCCAAACATCTCGCTAATGTGAACAGCTAACAACTTTTCCCCGACAGAAAATGGTCCCCATGTAAATATGTCAACTCTCCTGATTGCAGAAGTAAAACACATGGACAGTTCTTCTAGCATCATACAAGTAATACAATCTTCAATAACCCAGCTCCAGAATGATTCAGATGAAATCTAAGCTCCCTTTTGCCTTTGACAACTCAGCACATAAAAATGTTTTAGGACTCTGCACATTTCAATGCTTTTCATTTTGTTGTTAGATCATTCAGATTGAAAAAAAAAAGAAGAAAAAAAAGACAGAGCAGAGAGAAGATAGATAGAGTCGTTTTCCAATTCATCCTGGTAGCTGGAGAGGGAGATGATGGTGTGCTGGCTAGACAAGAGGAGCTCTTCACAGAGTTCTTCTCACAGGATGACACACTTCTTTTTCTTGGGGGGCTCGGGGGGCTCCAAGGCAGCGAGGATGGCTTCATCAAACACGTTCTTCAGCCCTTTCTGCAAGCACATGTAGGACATGGCAGTCAAGCTGGAGGTTCCATTAAACATGACCCACTTATTCCACAATGCAGTTCAGACAGCATTCATGAAATGGCCAAAGAACACACAGGACAGTACAGTCTCACATCCACATTCATCACTCTTCTCCGCAATCAATTCAATGGCAAAACAGACCCCATGAACAGCATCAAATATATTCTGTATTCCTTTTCGCACCTACATATTGGACACAACATTCAGCCAAAGGATTTAATAACCATTTTCAACCAAACCTAGCCCTTCCTGGCACTGACATTGCCTCCATAATTGGCTGACTATGAACAAGGCTTGCATGGAATCCCTCTACAACCACTCGTTTGATACACTGCTCCTGAAGGCTGCCTGAGAAATTAAAAAGAAAGGTTTAGAGATGCTCTGGGAACACCTGAAAGCAGAACCACAGTTCCCTCAGCAAAGCAGAAATCGGCGAGAAAGAGGAGCAAAACGTTCAACACCAAAGAGACTTTCTTCAGAGATCCCTTCCCATTCAACAGGAAACTGTTCCAGCAGCCAAAATCAGGGACACTCACAGTGGACAAAGACACACACCAGCAGCATCTTAAGAAAACATGAACCCACTCTCGGAGCAAAGCACTATCAAAACACCGGACTTGGTGTGGCCTGCTGTGCCAAAGAGAAAGATAACTGATTACATATCAACACTGGATGGGGTAAAAAAAAAAAAAAAATGGGGGTAAGAACCTGAGCCAAATCTTCATTTGAGCATAACTGAATATCTTATCCTGTTAAAAAGTAAAGTCACAATATTCATTGAAGAACTTCAAAATTGACGACCAATGGACGATAGCTGTGATGGAGTGTACATTCCAAAGTGCAAACTCAAGAGACAATATCACTTCCAAACACTGAGAAACAAACTTTTCTTTTGCAATGCCTCAGGGTTAACAAAATACCTAAAACAGAATGAGTGAGTACTTGGTTATGTCAGTCCAGAATGGAGTCATAATGGGAGTGTCTGGCTGTATCGAACACACCACTACAATTTGGTAAGCAATCCAAAGAGCTAAAACAGAGCATTCCACTATGATTTGGGAAGCTGTCTAAAGAGCTAAAACAGATATATAGGACCTTTAAATGGTGCGGCTCGGTCTGGCAAATGCATATGGATCAGTTCCACACAAGATGATTCTACTGGTGCTCAAGATTTTTCATAACCCAAAGAACATCCAAGAAATGCTGAAGAAGTATTTCCAAGACCTCTGAACAGATTCTCCACAAAGCAATACACAATAGATTGGATAAACAGGGAGCTGGCATAGCAGTGGGCTATACAGTTTTTTCCAGTATTGTTGGTGTTGGCAATATAGGTCATCTTGAAAGCAGCCATGAATAATATAAACTTTGTGAATCAACAGAATGGCTACCTTGCCCCCTCTAAAAGCTTTCACGGATAACACAATAGTCCTGTCCATTAAGGATGATGAAACGCACTAAATACTGAAGCACTTAGAGGAGTAAGCTGCTTTGTCCAGGATGAGTTTCAAACCAATGATATCACAACCCATGACCTGGATGTGACCTCGCCCTCTTAGGATGTATAAAGTTCAGGGCTTAAACACTTGTCTACCGGGGCCTTCTACTCTGAAAACCTGTGTAAAAGTGTCCATTAAGAAAATTCATCCTGTCACGGTAATGGACGTCATCTAATCAGTTTTCCAGCAGTTTCTACAAGCACACCATCTCCATTAGAGTTTCATTTCCAAATCAAGATTACAAATTCACATACACATGACTGACCAACCTATCAAACATAACCTGATTTAGCGTCTCGTTCACAAGTACCACACTGTAACATAGTATTTTAGTACTGTTAAATCAAAAAGAATTCAGTCTTTGAATATCTTTTTCTGCTTAATTCAAGCCTTTCTGTGTTCAAATGGGATTTGTCTAAGATGACATAGCTTAGCAATTGTTAGAATACAGCAAAAAAACAAGGAAGAAAAAAAATTAACCGACAGTGCTTAAACTGACAATCATTCAAATACATTCAGTTCATACATTCTTCCTTCCCACTGACCTGTGTAAGAGCAGAGCACTCCACATATTTCACAGCACGCAGTTCCCGTGCTAGCTTCTCTCCAGCATCCTGAGTGATGGGCTTCTGTTTGTTCTTGGCCAGCTTTTCCACGGTGGCTGCGTCATCACGTAAATCAATCTGTGTGCCCACCAGGAGGAACGGCGTTTTCTGGCAGTGGTGCATGATTTCAGGAACCCACTAAACCACAGAGAACATTAATTTAAAGAAATCATGATGCAGGATTCCCAGGTAATGCCACGCAACCACGAATTAACTCAAGAGAAACTCAAGATGGGCTAATTCATATGCACCTGTAATGGAACTGGTTATGCCTAAGCAAAATAACAGTGGTAAAAATTCAAGGAAAATGACCTCCTGTCTTACAGAATCATCTTCAAAGTCTTTGCATCTTCAGACTTTCTACGTCTACATCAATCATCTTCAGCTCTTCTTGCCTTCTGTGTTCATTGGCAACACAAAGTACCTTATCACATCTGTCCTCTTTCTGCTGATGACAAACTGTCTTGATGCAAGGATGCAAGATAGGACCCTCCATCACTCCCAGCTTCAGTTCAAGTTCACACAATATACATACACATTGTGTTGGCTCATAATTCTTTTTCTTCTTCTTTTTTTTTTTTAGCCACTCTCTAAATCTTCTTCTGCTTTATGTGGTTCTTTTCAAAATCACTTCTAACCTGTCACAGAATAATGCTTTCTTGGAATATTCAGCACAAATATAAGTGATTTGTAACAGTAAATTCTGAGACACCAAATGAACTGAGTATTCTCTCTTGATGAGTTTGCATTCTTTTTCTTGATAAAGTTTGCAGAGCACTTTGGATTGTCAGCTTGAAACGATTGCTTGATAGCGAGTCAGATTGCAACTTCTTTTACTTTTAGTTTCAAACATTGAAAAATCTTGTGGTCAAATTATGATAAAAAGTACAAAAGCTTGTAAAGGATACATGACCTTGGAGACAAAAATGTACCTCATGCTGTAATGAAAGGACCATTCACTGACATAAAACGACTTAAAAGGCTTTCAGAAGCAGATTCCACTCATGAAAACTAGACAGAGAAGGTGGAGTTGAAAGACCCTAACAAAACCTGTAATAAATTGTGAAGGACTCAGTTCTGACCATGATTGATGGATGTGTTCAGGTTTCATCAGAGGCATAGCGTTTATGGGACTTTTCAGCCACTAGCTCCAATACAGAATAAGCAATGGGCTCAAATGGGAAGACTGGAACCATACAGTTCGAGTTTCATTTTCTTAATGGGCGCATTTCTGAGAATGTTTCTCAATTTTCAATTTTCCTGATCAACATTGCAGACATCTGTATTTCTTGGGCCTGGCTAATACAGGCATATAAAACTGAAAGAGGAACCACTTACAGACTTCATCCCATGACATCATGTATACTCAGACCAGAAAACAACTCAAAGCATGATCTTCATTAATCATCATCAGAAAATCAAAGTCTGAAATTCTGTGGCCTCTTATATTCTCTATCTTGGTGACCCGTTTCAATTTTCCTCTTCATACTTGTGGCCTGTCAAAAGTTTAAGTCAAACTTCGACAAGTTCATGAGGTCTGTCATTGGATGGATGTGGTGATGTCATCGGAAGGGGGATTCTCACTAACATCATGCTGACTTAAAATTAAGCATCACTCCAAATAAACGAACACTGAAAACTTCATTACCTTTTCTCTCACATTCTCAAAGGAAGAAGGAGAGACAACGGAGAAGCAGACAAGAAATACATCAGTCTGAGGGTAGCTAAGGGGCCGTAATCTGTCGTAGTCTTCCTGTCCAGCAGTGTCAAACAGACCCAGGGTGTAGGGCTCTCCTCCAATCATCACTGTCACGGCATAGTTGTCAAACACCTGGTCACAAAGACAACAGCATTCTCAGTCTTTTTTCCCTCATTATGTTCATGGATAGTCTAGATGTGTAACATCTGACATGGAAAGGTGTATGCCAACATGTATTTGTATGAGTATGCAAATGGTTTATTATGAACATATATTGCAGGTGTACAGCATACCCAAGCATATGTGCGAGTGTGGGGTGGGTATGATGTACATGGGTGAATGAAGAATCTGCAATGAATCTGTCAACTTATTGGGAAGCATACATGTAACAATATGCAAACTCGTACCAATGTTATTAAATTCATAACAGAAAAAGGAATGACGACATATCACCCTTACAAATTTCATATGAGCACATGCACTTTTCCCAGCAAGCCCAAAACTATGGTCAAATTTTAATCCTCTGTTGCAGACAACCATGTCTTGAATTTAAAAAATCTAAACAATCAAGTGTTTAACTGTGAAATAATATCTTTCTGTTCTCTCTTGCAGACACACACACACACACACACACACACATCTATGTCAGTTGAGTGAACAAAGGCAGAGCATAAACTGCTTTGTGTGGGGTGATGGTGTATCATCAAGTTTCCTGCTTCCTTGTTTGTCCGTGATGTATGATTATATATCCTTCTTGTCAAATGAGTTTATAATGTTTGTTTGTTTCTTGTTAAATTAAGACAGACAACAGAAGATGGAACAGCAAACATATACAAAAGAATCTTGTCTCTAACTTTAACTAGATCTATCCACCTTTTATTTCTTTGTTGATTGATTCTTTATCTGCTGATATTTTAAACTAAGAGTAAGTGGCACTTCACTCATTATGAAATGTAAAAACAGCATGAATTCTTGTGGTACAGCATTTTCTTGAGCACACTGGCTATATGAAGTCTTATGGATATGCCCAAATTCAGATTTCAGCTATTCCAACATGCACCTGTAAGTACAGCAATTTCACAATTTTGAAATAACCTTTAGCCAAGTTCCTGCAGCATTCAGAATTAAAATTACAACTCAAAAGAATGCTGGAATGCTCGAAAGAGAACAAACTTAGTCTACCAGCAATTCATAAATCAAAACAAAACATAGGCTATTTGGCAGACTTGGCTTTCTAAAGCAGACAAATGTACAAAGCAAATCAGAAGTTGCAAACAAAATGTTTATTATTCAACAAAATAATCATCATTCAACAAAACATTATTCATGAAGGTAAAAGTAGCCTTAGATATATATATTGAAATTTCACTTTTTTCCAGTCATCAGAACTGAATTTCTACTGAAGTCAGATTTATAAGAATTTCACAATTCTTTTTTTTCCCCAGTCATCAGAACCAAATGCATCAAAAAGTCATCATTGGTCTTTTCAAACAACCAAGGAGTAAAGTTCTGAAGTCCGCTCTTTTTCAGTGCACATATTCAGAAGGTATTTGAGCACTGTGAACATACGAATATAAAACTATTGAATTCTTCAAACCCTAAAGAAAAAAAAGGTAGTCTGACAACCTTCAAGAAAATTTAAAACTTCAAACCACATCAGATGGACAAACACTGCAGTCTAATTCATTTTCTCCACTTCCATTTTTACCACTACCTTTAAAACTCTTCCACCCGAACGCAAGATGAAGAAAGACAAAGAAAAGTGAAAAAAAAAATCCTGAGTACACCACAAATAAAAATATAAGCAAAAGAGAAAAATATCAGTAACGATACTCTGTAAGTGAAAGAGATGAACAAACAGAGAGAAAAGGGGAGGCAGATCTACTTACTGTGGGCACATATTCGGAGGGAAACTTATTGGTGGTGTATGAGATAAGGAGGCAGGTTTTACCCACAGCTCCATCTCCAACCACCACACACTTTATCGTCTGCATTATCACAGGGTGACAACCCTCTCAAGCCGCTTAACTGCAAACATTGTCACCATAATCATTATTATTATTAATATTAATTATCACAATCAAGACTTCATGTTTCTTACCCGTTTTTATGGTTTATCTTTGCCTGCCACATCTTTAAATCCAAACATGTGTATGATGACATCTCTGTGTTCCCAGCAAATTTTCTTTTACATAGAATATCTCATCCCTTCAGAGCTTTTTTCCAATTAACATAGACTCTTGAAACTTATAACACCTCAGAGGATATACACACCAACCAAAAATATGTTATTGCTGAATGTTGAAAGTCTGATGACCTACAAACAAAATATGTTCATTTTTGTAATTTACTAGTTGATTTCTTATTGATAATCGACTGTGACACACTTTTGAAAAATCAAATTACTGTTGTCTGTCTGTCTAGGCCAGCAAATTCCTTCAGCCAACACACACAAAAATTTAAGTACTCCTCACAATGCCCCCCTACCCACCCATCCACCCCTTTTGTTTAATTATCAGTTGATGCCACATTGATGAGTTAGGTGTCACTGTCAGCATCACTGTCTAAAGACAAAGCTTGTCATTTCATTAAATTGAAAATATTTGTTTCCTTACCTTGCGTGTGTGTGTGTGTGTGTGTGTGTGTGTGTGTGTGTGTGTGTGAGAGAGAGAGAGAGAGAGAGAGAGAGAGAGAGAGAGAGAGTGGTGTGGCTAAAACTAAAGGCGAAAAGCCGCGCTTAGTCACGAGTCTTCTTCTTTCGTTCAGTGTCCACCTTCAACCAGCTGAAGACTCTGACACTACATTACTACTGATAGTAGTAGTAGTAGTAGTAATGTAGGGACGTAATCAATTACATAGGCCGTTAAGCCTTTCAATGTCCCCTCGTGTTATTATACTTTTATGACAGGGTTGAAAATGCATGCAATATAAATTTTCCTTCTTATTCATCAAAGCTTCTAAACTGTACTTTAAATTTCAAGTCTTCATCCAGCAAATTCTTAAAAACATTAGTATTTTTAGCAAATTTAAGTGCAGTTGGCAAACTGTTCCAGTTAGTAATAACTCTGTTACTGAACTTGAATCTCCCCATATTAGTATGAAACTGCTTAACAAATATTTTGCCTTCCGAATTTCTTGTTCTATCTGTTTTAACAGCCTCAAAAAAATAGTCCCACTGTATGTCCGTTTGCTTGTGAAATATTTTGTACACTTCAATCAAATCCCCTCTAATACGTCTACCTTTTAAAGAGTACAAATTTAAGTAATTTAATCTATCTATATAAGACATCTTTGTACATTCTTGCAATATTTTAGTAGCTCTTCTCTGTACTCTTTCGATTGCTATTGACTGTCTTTTCAAGTGTGGGTACCAGATTATATTTCCATATTCAAGATGCGGTCTAACCATAGCTTTATATAACTTTAAAAACGTTTCTTTATTTAGGTAAATAAAAGTTCTTTTGATTAATCCAATCATTTGGTTTGCTTTATTTATACACTTATGAATGTGAGTATCAAAAAGTAAATCTTTTCAAAGATTACACCCAGATCCTTTTCTTCCTTACATTTCTGTACCAGCCTATTTCCACCATCTATTTTCATGCTGTATTCATGTTCTGGATTGTTTTTGCCAACATGCAAAACTTTACATTTTTCAACATTAAAATATAGATTCCACTTGTCTGACCAGTTTTGGAGGCAATTTAAATTTTCTTGCAGACTATTATAGTTATCTGATTTGTCATATATTTTTGTGTCATCAGCAAAAATTTTACAAAAACTATTTACCTCATCTGGAAGGTCATTTATAAAAATAGTAAACAGTACAGGTCCTAAAATACTCCCTTGGGGAATACCACTCATAACATCTTTCTCTGTCAACATACAGTTACCCACTCTTACTCTTTGTTTTCTATTTGACAAAAAATCTCTAATCCAGTTTAGCAACTTACCTACTATACCGTATGCTTCCATTTTTTTCAATAATCTCTCATGCGGAACCGTATCAAAAGCTTTACGGAAATCAAGGTAAATTATATCAACAGAGTACTTATTTTCTAGCATGTTAACTAAATCTTCCATAACTTCAAGTAGTTGTGATATGCAAGACCTTTTTTTACGAAAGCCATGCTGGCATACTGCAAACAAATTATTATCAGTGAAGTGAGATACTATGACATCTCTTATAATGGATTCTAGCACTTTGCATGCAATGCAAGTTAAGCTTACCGGACGATAGTTGCCTGGCTCAGATTTTGACCCTTTTTTAAAAATAGCAGTAACTTCTGCCGATTTCCAGTCGAGGGGTAACTTTCCTGTCTCTAATGATTTATTATAAATCTTACTGAGCGGTACAGCTAACTCCTTACTTAATTCTTTTAGAACTTTAGGTGGTATTAAATCAGGTCCCTGCGCTTTAGACTGATTCAATTCAAACAACTTCTTCTCTACTGCAGCTGAAGTAATTATTATATCTGTAACTGAAATTCCATTAGATTTACTACATTCAATAAGATCAGGTATGTTATTTGTATCTTCATTAGCAAAGACACTTGCGAAGAACTCATTTAAAACTTCAGCTTTCTCCATATCTGACTCGGCCAACCCTCCTTTACCATCATTTAGAGTATTTACCCCTGTGTTTACTTTTGTACGTTCTTGCACGTATTTCCAAAAACATTTGGGATTTTTTTACATTGTTCTGCTATTTTACGTTCATAAGCTTTTCTTGTTGATTTGATTTCATTTTTGCTCTTATTTCGCATTCTTGCATATTTGCTGTATTCTTTCCCATCTTTCGTCAATAAATACCTTTGAAAAAGATTATATTTTTTCTTAATCATTTTAAGTACTTTATCATTCATCCAAAGTGGTTTAAGCATTTTATTTTGGCTACAAATAGTCTTTGGAATACATTCGTCCATACTTCTTAAAACTTCGCATTTTAAGACATTCCACATTTCCTCGACATCCTGATCATTTGTAAGCAAGGAGTTGACACTCTCTGAAAGCATTTTCCTCATTTTATTATAGTCTCCTTTCTGTAAATCAAATTTATACTTAGGGTTTTCTTTAATCTTTTCTTTGGGAACATATAGTTCAAATGTTAAAATCAAGTGATCACTTTTACCCAAAGGGTCACTATATTCAATATCAGAGATCAAGAATTCTTCATTAACTAAAACTAAGTCATCAATTGTTGGCTTCTGTCCTTCTCGAACACGAGTTGGGCTAGTCACTTTCTGTATTAAAAAGGCATCTCTAAAGTTTTCAATAACATCATTACTTTTATCACCATTCCAAGTTCCATCCCATTTTACATCAGGAAAATTAAAATCACCAAATATACATATTTTACTATATCTACTCATTTTTTCTGCTTTTAGCAAGTTAAATAACTCATAATTGTTTTCATCATTTGAGTTTGGGCTTCTGTATATACACCCTACTAATATTGTCTCATCATTACCACCTCTGATAGTACACCATAATTGCTCTTGAAATTTGTTATTTTCAAACTCATCGCAAAGTTGTGCATTTAGCTCCTTAGCAAAATACATGGCTATACCCCTTTTAGGTTCCTTATTCAGAAACATATCAAAGCCAGCAATTTCAAATTCAACATCTTTTGCTGCATATAAAACATTTTTTGCTCTTACTTCCGTTAAGCCAATAATATCTGGCTTCTCCTCATTTATACGAATTAAAAACTCATCCTTTTTATTCAGAAGACTATCTACATTACTGTACAAAACTCTCATTGAGTCATTACGTTTAGATTTACAATTATTTTTCCCGAACACAGTCTGGGATGTAACGTTTGTAAGATTGTCATTACATGGCCCTATTAAAATCGCCTCTCGAAGCTGAGCAGTATGTGATGTCCAATCCATTCCAGACAACTGTCATTTCTTCATGTGAAGGATGGGCCAAATAGGCCTACCATAAAAATTATGTAGACAGTTGTCAAAACAGCAACTGACTGAACTCGGAAGTTGTCGGCAAAGTAGTCTCGTTTTTTGTTTTAAATGAACACTATAATCATTATATAGGCCTATGTCTTTCAATATCTAACATCGTAACGCTAACATTTCAACACCTGAAAACTGCACCAGAAGCTCAATCGTCAGAACAGAATAAAAAACAACTTACTGGAAATGTACGCAGACCTCCGATTTCCAGTCTCTTGGACTTCCTGGCTGTAGAACCGGAAGTACGAGTCATCTATGTGAGACATGCGCACTCCTCAAAGAAAGAATCGTTGGAATGCGTTGGAATGTTAACATACATGTAATGCACATATCTGTCTTTACGTGATGTCATATAACCAAATAGAACTAATTGAATGCTACTTAAATGAGCAAAGCTTAGTTTACTGCACTACGTGACACGTGGTAAACATTTATTAAACTTCTAAAGCCAGTTGGTAGAGCGCCGGACTCGTGATCCTGGGGTTGCAGTTTCGAATTTCGGTATAGGGGGATTTTTCCCTCGGAGTTAACATTGGTTCTGACTCCATTCCCCATATAGTCGTTCGGATGGGACTATAAACCGAGGTATAGTCTGTGTCACATGCACTAAGATCATACACGGACTCTAAAGATCCCGATGCTCATGTGCCGGGTGAGTACCGGCTACACGAAAATACACAATGCATGCAACCTGTGTGCCAGAATAGTCTACGTGAAGACTGTGGGCACGGGGCAGGTTAAACATCCCCATCTGGAAGAAGAAATCAACACCTAACATAATATTTTCCTTTTTTCACACAATCTTTGCCCGACACGTCCATAAGCAAAAAAAAAAGGAATAAGTAAATAATCTACACACACACACACACACATAGGCGCGTGCGCGTGTGTTTGTGTGTGTGTGTGTGTGTGTGTGTGTTGTGTGTGTGTGTGTGTGTACAAGTATACATTTAGGGTTAGACAAATCAATACATTGTACGGGTAAGTCGAATTCCCGCAAGTTTACGTCTTTTTCATTTTCTAACCGAAGTTCTTTTTCTTCTTTTTTAATTACAAGTTTAATTTTTCCGGAAAAGTTCACATTGGATAAGTCGACATTCGTGTAAGTCAACGTCATTTTCCCCTTTTCACATCCGGATTAGTCAATATCCATGTCGGATCAGATTTACGTTTCTAGTACATTCAGGTTTACATACTAGTAGGGCCTAGTTGTGAAGATCTGTGCCGGCGGGTCACTCAACGCCATTTATTTGTTTGCAAGCAAGATTGTTTCTTTGTTTCCTGGTTTTCTCTATATTCCATCATCTTCTTCTCACTCTTCAAACCCTTTTCTCTTCACTTCCTTTCCTTTTGTTTTCGGCTTTAGGCTATCTGCTTCTCCTTTCTTCTTCTTTTTTTTATATTATTGAATGTTGGACACTTAAGCTGACATTCAAGTTTTTAAAAAAGTAAAATAAGATAAACAAATAGAGAATAAATATAAAGAGATATTAGGGCCTTGATGTCTTGATGGTCTGACAAACATTTCAAGTGTGCCTTTGAATGCAATGTGATCTTCTTCTTCTTCTTCTTCAGGGTATACGGCCACAATCACCCAATTGATTTTTACGCCGTTTTGAGGGGGTTGCGATGAAAGAAAAACAAGTTATAGAAAGCGATAGACCTCAAAGTGAGGATAAAAACCTAGTCCTGCTCTAAGTGGGTTCTCCGGCAGGCTACTGTTACTTCACTTTTCGCCCTTCCGAGCTAGCCGGTCCCTTGCTGATCTAAGACAGCAGGGCCCCAAAAATAAAGAACAAAACAAAAAGCTATTGGGGTACGAATGGGGGGGGGGGGGGGGGGGAACCTATTATCTAACTAACTACTGACTGGGGGCACCCTAGACTTAAAGGTGTCCAAGGTGTCCGCGGCCACAGCTGTTTCAGGCAGGTTGTTCCAGTCACGTATCGTTCTGGGGAAGAAGGAAGCTTGTCGATATTGGGTTTTACACGGAATCTGGTTGAGCTGGTGGGAGTGCTTCCTTCTGTGTCTGGAAGGGGCTGGCACAATGCAACTTTTATCCACGATTGCCTCTCCGTTCATTATTTTCCGTAGCATGGCAAGCCTAGCTACCTTGCGTCTGTGCTGCAGAGTCGGCCATTGCAGTTTGTCAATCATCGCGGTGACACTAGATGTGTTGTGGTACCGGTTGACCACGAACCGTGCTGCACGTCACTGGACAGCTTCAATCTTATTGATGTTGCCTTGGGTATGCGGGTCCCATACAGTGCACGCATACTCCAAGATCGGTCTGACAAAAGTCTTATAGGCTGTTTCTTTGAGGCGCACTGCTGGGATCTTCAGGTTTCTTCTAAGGAAGCCGAGGGTCTTGTTGGCTTTAGCACAGATGGCGTTGATGTGCAGGTCCCAGCTTAGGTCACTTGTGATGGTAACGCCTAGATACTTTGAGGCAGAGACAATTTCTAGAATATGGTTGTGGAGGGTGTAGTCGGATTTTTCAGGAGAAGATGATTTTGTAACTGGGAGAGTAGTACATTTTCCAGGATGGAATGTCATGTCCCAGCTGTGCTCCCATGCTTCTAATTTCTTGAGGTCTTCCTGAAGTAAGCTTTGGTCGGTTTTTGAGGCCTTCAAACGGTAGACAGCTGTATCATCAGCAAACAGGCGTGTCAGTGAGGAGAGTTCTTCTGGCAAGTCATTAATGTACGCCAAGAAAAGCGCCGGCCCTAAAACAGAGCCTTGTGGGACCCCAGACTGCACACTGACCCGGCTGGAAGCTGTGCCATCCACTACTACCGATTGTTGCCGGTCTTTCAAGAATGCTCCTATCCATTTGTTGATCTTTCCCAGGACACCATAATGTTTCAGTTTGTGGATAAGGAGACTGTGGTTCACTCTATCGAAGGCTTTCGCAAAGTCCATAATGATAACATCTGCCTGATTTCCTTTTTCTAGAGTTCCAAACAGTTCTTCTGTAAAATTAAGTAGTTGTGTTTCACAGGACCGAAACTTGCGGAAGCCGTGTTGTTCTGGACATAAGATTTCGTTGGATTCTAAGTGAGACATGAGAGCGCTGACAATGACATGTTCCAGGACTTTGCAGGGGATAGAGGTCAGAGAGACTGGGCGGTAGTTAGATGGGTCATAGTGTTCTCCCTTCTTGAATATTGGTGCAACGTTTGCATATCTCCAATCAGAAGGGACATAACCAGTGTCAAGAGAGGACTGATAGATCATAGTAAGGATTGGGGATATTTCAGGGGCAAGGTCTTTCAGGATGCGAGGACTGATGTTGTCAGGGCCACAGGCTTTATAAGGGTTGAGTTTAGAAAGGAGTTTCTGAATGCCTTGTTCAGTAATCAAGACATCAGATAGGGTTGAGCTGGGAGAATTGTCAGACATCTTGCACTTAGCGCGAAACTCTTCATCTGTGTACTCGTGACCCTCACTGAACACCGACTGGAACTGCTTGTTGAGAGCCTCCGCCTTTGCGGTGGGATCCGTCACAAGCTTTCCATCAACTTTCAGGGGTGCGACGCCAGAGTTGGAGCTGCACTGGTGCTTGACGAAGGTGTAGAATCGCTTGTTCAGGGGTGAACCTTCTGCCGTCTCAGGGTCACCTGCGACTGACCTATGGACATATTCCCAGTACGAGCGTCTTATCATGCGCTGCTTCTGTCTTCTGAGTTGTTTGTGTTTTTCTTCTAGTTGAGGAATACCTTGTTTTTTCTTTCTCTTGTAGACTCTGACATGGCGCTTGGCAATCTTACGGATGTCAGCTGTGATCCACGGTTTACAGACCCTGGTACGCGTTGTTTTGTGGGGGACATTGGTCTGGACTGTTGCGATGAGGGTGTCCTTGAACTTGGTCCAAAGATCCTCTGTGGCGAGGTTGTTTTCATCGCTCACCAGCGCCAAGTGCAGGTCCTTCATGTCCTTTCTCATCGCCTCCCAGTTGGCCTTATCGTAGAGGGGGATCTGCCTTGGAGACTGCTTGATACGTGGTGGGCTTAAGGAGAATTCACAATAGGGGATGTCATGATCCGACAAGCCAGGAATGACTTCAACCCTAGGGATGAGATGCGGGCAGTTGGTAATAAGAAGATCTATATATTATATCGTGACCACAAGCATGCAAAACGCGCGTAACTAAGCCTATATCATTACTCGTTACAGTCTACGTCAAGATTTGTTTAGATTTCCGCCTGCAGTCGTCTTCACTTTGCAACTAGGTCCCCAGTTATGTTAACTTGTTTCAACTGTAGTATAGTTAGGGTTAGTTTAATCGACACCGGGATAAGTCAGTTTCCTGTTAAATCGACCTCTTTTTCACTTCTCGGCCAAAATCCGTCTTTGTATGACTAAAGTTTTGATGGATAGGTCAACATCGGATAAGTCAATATTCGTGCGAGTTGAAATAATTTTCTCCTGTGCACATCCGGATAAATCGACATCCGTAAGGATTCCCCCCCCCCCCCCCCCCCCCCCCCAACCCCTCCACAAAAAAGTATGATCAATTTCACAGACTAGCAGGTTGTGAAGAGCTGAGTAAAAAAAAAAAAAAAAAAAGGGAAAAAAATTACAATGGAATGCAACGTACAGAAGGTGAACTTTTTTTTTTTCACTCCAAAGCTAGTCATTTGCTGCTAGTAGATTGCTTCTTTGTTTGCTTTTCAATCTTTGGACTTTCAGTCATTGTTTTGTTTCTCTTTTTCTTTTTTTTTTCCTTTCTTTTTTTTTTTCAATTTCATTATTATCATTATTTTTTTTTAATCCTTCCCTAAGAAGTGGGGATACACCTTCGAGACAATACAGTGACTTACGAGGGAAGAAATTATTTTCACTGTCCCCCACGATGTCTAGATGAATGTGGTTAGTTCCTTTTCTTGCACGCACCTGGATATCGACATTCGTGTAAGTCGACGTCATTTTCCGTCCTTCTTAAAAATAAAAAAAAAATTAAAAAACTGACGCAATCCTTATGAACTCGGAAGAGAATAGAATAACAATTTTTTTTATCTGCTTTGGATATACAGCGAAAATTGTCCTTTTTATTTTCATTCTACAAGTTCATCGAACTTTGCAACAACTGCAGATCTGTGTCAATAATAAAACGACGATGAAAGTCAGTTCAGTGTAAAGAAACCGAAAACAAGGTTGTCCTCTCTCTCTCTCTCTCTCTCTCTCTCTCTCTCTCTCTCTCTCTCTCTCTCTCTCTCTCTCTCTCCTCTCTCTCTCTCTCTCTCTCTCTTCTCTCTCTCTCTCTCTCCTTGTTTTGTATGTTTTGTGTTCTGCCTTTCTTCCTTTTTAAAAAAAATCCATCTTTTCTCACTCCGTTCTTCCACCCTTTCTTGAGTTCACTTCCCCGCTTCAAGGGAGGTATGTATACTTCAACAACGACCAAAGGATGCACGCGTGCTAACAGCACAGAATTCATCAGATGAGGATGACTCTCTTATACTCCGGGAAGAAGTCGAAGCAGGCAATGTATTCGCTGAAAAGTGGGAAAGCCGCAGGCACTGCACCTCTGCAGGACCCTTTAAATAATTATGGCAGAAAGACAGTAATTGACATCGTAACTGCCTCCTGCGAAAAAATCTGGCACACTGAAGTGTGGCCATGCCGTTGATTCAATCCAGGAAAGAAAATCGCCAACACCACATGAACTACCACACTATTAGTTTGATCAGCCATGGCTGCGGAGTAAGCTCAAAACAATTG
The DNA here is from genome assembly GCA_018398815.1 of Conus ventricosus. Taxonomy (NCBI): domain Eukaryota; kingdom Metazoa; phylum Mollusca; class Gastropoda; order Neogastropoda; family Conidae; genus Conus; species Conus ventricosus. The sequence continues at coordinate 28,749,071 of CM031599.1, read as the reverse complement.
TGACGAGATCACAGCTGCAAGCAGATATCACCTCTACTGAACAACAGCTGGATTCCGCAACAACAAAAAAGAATGACATCAAACACATCTTTAAGTTGTGTACGCTTTGCGAAAAGCATCTCCAATACCAGAGGGAGATCTACCATGTCTTCATAGACTTCATGAAGGCCTATTCTATAGTCTAGCAGGTGCTATTGGCCACGATGAAGAAATTTAACATCCGGCAAAAGTTAACCAGCATCTTAGCGACATGTGGCGTGCTCATGAGGAGTGCTATTGGAAGATAGTTCCATACTTCGGTTAGAGTACTTAAAGGGCTACCTTCTATCTCTCACACTTTCAATATATTCCTGGAACGCATTATAACTGATACACTTGAAGACCATATAAGTACAGTAAGTATTGGACAAAAAACAACCGCAAACTGTTGATTTGCAGATACTTGAACTTGAACTTGAACTATACGATGTGTGAGGTCTTCTATGAAGTCCTGTTCACGATCCGTGTGGGTTTATACGGCTAGTATACTAATAACTTTGCATGCGTGGCTTATTGGCAAGATGACATCGATGGTTTGGCAGATGGTAAAAGAAGAACTCGCCAGGCTTGTATAAAGACCTGATGAAGCATCAACAATCTATAGCGTGGAAATTTGCCCGAAAAGAGCAAGGTGCCAGCTGCAACATCACCATCAATACTGATGTAACTATCGGTGGACTGCAGCTAGAAATTGCCAAAAGTTCACTCACTTGGGATCCATCATAAGCAATTGAGGCATTCAAAACGGAAATCCTCTCCAGAGCAGCAGAGATAATACTGGCACTGTCCAGACTAAAACCTGCATGAAAGGACAACTATATCTCCAAGAAACACAGGTCAGGCTTCTTTGTGCGCTAGAATATTCTTCCTCTATGCATGCAAGACATGAAACCTAACATGGGATCTGGAAACCAAAAACAAAACAAAAAAATCCAAGCCACGTACATGAGATCCTACACTGATTTCAAACCATCTGCTTGATGCTTCTGCACATTGGACCATAAAGAAGAAAAAGAAACACCCGAAGGTGCTGGGAGGACCCAGAAAGCACTGTCTTCACCGCCTTTAGAGCAGTCCTGTACCACCCTTGGAGGCCTGCGCTGTGTTGACGATGGGTACAGGCACGCGCAGGACACTCCATTAAGATATCAAGGGACATAACTGCTCCTGAACAGAGGTAAATTAGACTACAGATGCAGCTCATAACAGCCTTAAAGTAGCATCCCCATGGGTGTACCAGCCCGTATTTCATGACTGCAGAGCCCACCGGCGAAAAACACCCCCCTCCAGCTGCCGAGCACACCCCCCAGACCCAACCACCCCTGCCCACGGACAGATGAAGACAGTGCCACTCCAGACACAGCCAAGCTTTCGCCATACGGTCTTATGTGCCCTCAAGGAGAATCCAAAGTTGTAGTCTTTCCCACTGTCAACAGGACTTTCCCTGTGGTCAGTGGGTCTTTCCTCACCGTCACTGGACCTTTCTCCAGGGTCAGCCTAGTTAAGGCAAAGAAGAAAAAGAAACACCCGAAGGTGCTGGGGAGGACCCAGAGAAGCACTGTCTTCACCTGCCTTTAGAGCAGTCCTGTACCACCCTTGGAGGCCTGCGCTGTGTTGACGATGGGTACAGGCACGCGCAGGACACTCCATTAAGATATCAAGGGACATAACTGCTCCTAAACAGAGGTAAATTAGACTACAGGATGCAGCTCATAACAGCCTTAAAGTAGCATCCCCATGGTGTACCAGCCCGTATTTCATGACTGCAGAGCCCACCGGCGAAAAACACCACCCTCCAGCTGCCGAGCACACCCCACAGACCCAACCACCCCTGCCCACGGACATATGAAGACAGTGCCACTCCAGACACAGCCAAGCTTTCGCCATACGGTCTTATGTGCCCTCAAGAGAGAATCCAAAGTTGTAGTCTTTCCCACTGTCAACAGGACTTTCCCTGTGGTCAGTGGGTCTTTCCTCACCGTCACTGGACCTTTCTCCAGGGTCAGCCTAGTTAAGGCAAAGAAGAAAAAGAAACACCCGAAGGTGCTGGGGAGGACCCAGAGAAGCACTGTCTTCACCTGCCTTTAGAGCAGTCCTGTACCACCCTTGGAGGCCTGCGCTGTGTTGACGATGGGTACAGGCACGCGCAGGACACCCATTAGATACAAGGGACATACTGTCTGAACCTGGAAGCTGCTACAGGAGAGTCCACACGCCAAGACATCCCCAGTACCGGACCATACTGCTCTGCAACAGACGGCAATAACAACCCTCAGCTCGAGCACCCCCATGACCCAACCACCCCGTCCAGACAGACCAGTGCCACACAGACCACCCAAGCTTTCGCCAACGGTCTATGCCCAACACGAACCAAAGTAGTAGCTTCCCCTCAAACAGCAACTTTGTCCAGTCGGCTTTTCCACGCCTGGACCATTCCAAGGTAGCCTAGTTCAAGCAAAGAAAAAACCCCGTGGTAGTGGGCTGACCCACAGAACTGGCCTTTCTTCACTGCATTAGAAGAGACCTGAACCACCCTTGAAGGCCTGCGTTGGTGGGTACAGGCACGCGCAGGACACCATTAGATAAAGGGACTACACCCTCGAGAACGCGCGAAATTAGACAGAGCGCCAAGACAGCTCAAAGCATCCCCATGGTAACACCCGTAATTACAGACGGAGCAGCCAAAGCAAAAAACACCCCAGTGCCAGCGCCTAACCACCCTGGCCATGGCAGAGAAAAAGACACACCCAGCCCGAGCACCCAACGCCAACACCCCAAGGACATCAAAGTGTAGTCTTTCCCACAAAAGGACTTTCCGGTCGGGTTCTATGGCCTCAAAGAGAATCCAAGTTGATTTTCCCACGTCACGTATTAAGGTAAGGAAAACAAACACCCTGAAGGTCTCGGGGACCCTGGAAGCACTAATAACCCCTGAAGTGCTGACACCCTAGAGGAGCCTGTTTGACGATGGGTAAGCACGCGGACACCATAAGATCAAGGACATTAATGCTCCTGACAGGTAATTAACTACAGGATGCCATAACAGCCTTAAATAGCACCCAGGTGTACCAGCCCTTTTCATGACTGCAGACCCCGGAGGGAAAAAACCCACCCTCAGATGCGAGCACACCCCAAACAACCACCCCCCGGACAGATGAAGACAGTGCCACTCCAGACACACCAGCTTTGCCATACGGTCTTAGTGCCCCAAGAGAAATCCAAAGTTTTTTTCCCCGTCAACAGATTCCTGTGGTAGGTCTTTCCCACCACGGACCTTTCTCAGGGTAGCTTAGAGCAAGAATAAAGAAACACCCGAAGGTCGGGAGACCCAAGAAGCACAGCTTCACTGCCTTTAGAGCAGTCCTGTACCCCCTTGGAGGCCTGCGCGTTTGACGATGGTACAGCAGCGCAGGACACTCCATTAGATATCAAGGGACATAACTGCCTAACAGAGGTAAATTAGACTACAGGATGCAGCTCATAACAGCCTTAAAGTAGCATCCCCATGGGTGTACCAGCCCGTATTTCATGACTGCAGAGCCCACCGGCGAAAAACACCACCCTCCAGCTGCCGAGCACACCCCACAGACCCAACTACCCCTGCCCACGGACAGATGAAGACAGTGCCACTCCAGACACGGCCAAGCTTTCGCCATACGGTCTTATGTGCCCTCAAGAGAGAATCCAAAGTTGTAGACCATATAAAGATCTGTTGATATCAGTCATGGACTGATCCGGGAAGACGGTGTGTGTGGTGTGTGTGTGTGGGGGAGGGGGTTCTAGAATTTCTGGACCAAGCCCCCCTCCCCCTCTAAAAGAAGTACAAATAAAATAAAAACAAAATTAAGAATTCCTGTGTCCTTCTGAGCCTTCAGGTTGCAGCAAAGAAACCCAAGAATCTAGGCCTACTGGCTCTGGCGGTGGTTTAGAGACATGAGCGACCCATTTGAGATCTTGTGAGAAGGTGATATGCAGGAGCGTAGTTTCAGTGTGTTTAGTGTGCATTTTGTGACAATGGAGACCCTCTGGTTAGTGGAAATCTCATCTTTGTGACGCCGATGTCAACAGATGGAATGGCGATTTGCAACTGAACGACCATACCATACACTGACTGAGAGTATTAGCTCCCTGACGTGTGTTTGTGGGGAACAGACGATGCTTAAAATCAATATAAACAGAATGCAGCTGTCCCTAAAAAGGAGGCTGGTCAAAGTCATGGAGATACGTAAAAGAGGAAGGAAACAGCGTAGTGCTATTCTCCTCTGTGCCTTTTAAGAAACAATGAAAACCAGTTTAAACTTCA
>CM031599.1:28668542-28739629 GCA_018398815.1 Conus ventricosus | reverse complement strand
AATTTTTCCTTTTTGGCCTTTTTTCCTTAAAAAATTTCAAAAAACCCTTGGTTTGAACCGGCCCGTTTTCAAATTTAAAAAACTCTTTTTTCCCAATTTTTTTTTCCCCCGAAAAGTGGCCTGTCAAAAGTTTAAGTCAAATTTCGACAATTTTCATGAGGTTGTCTTGAGGGATGTGGTGTGTCTGGGAAAGGGGGATTCTCATAAAATCATGCGTTAAAATTAAGCTTCACCCAAAAAACGAACACTAAAAATTTTCTTTCCCTTTTTTTCCCCAAATTTCTCAAAGAAGAAGGAGAGAAAGGGGAAAAGCAGACAAAAATTTAATCTCTGGGGGTAGCTAAGGGGCCGAATCTGTCGTGTCTTCCTGTCCAGCAGGTCAAACAGCCGGGTGTAGGGCCTCCCCCAAATTTCTCCGCAGGGCATAGTTGTCAAACCCGGGGTAAAAGAACAGCTTCTCGCTTTTTTTCCCCTATGTTCTGGATATCTAATGTGTAAAATCTACAGGAAAGGTGTATGCCAACATGATTTGTATGATATGCAAAGGGTTTTTATAAACATATTTGCGGTTTTCGCTACCCAAGCAATTGCATGGGGGGGTGGGTAGATGTACAGGGGTGAAGAAAAATCTGAAAAGAATTGTCACTTTTTGGGAAGCATACATTAAAAATATGCAAACTCGTACCAAGTTTTTTAAATTTTTAAACAAAAAAAGGGAAAATGACAATATCCCCCTTACAATTTTTATGAGCACAGCTTTTTCCCCCGCAAGCCAAAACTATGGTCAAATTTTAATCCTCTGTTGCAGAAAACCATGTCTTAAATTTTAAAAAATCTAAACAATCAAGTGTTTAACTGTGAAAAAATTTTTCTTTTGTTTCTCTTGCAGACACACACACAAAACCCACACCCACCCCTCTATGTCAGTTGAGTGAACAAAGGCAGAGCAAAAACTGTTTTTTGGGGGGTGGGGTGTATCATCAATTTTCCCCGTTTTTGTTTGCCCTGATGTATGATTTTTACCCTCTTGTCAAATGATTTATAATGTTTTTTTGTTTCTTGTTAAATTTAACAGCCAGAAGATGGAACAAAAAACTATACAAAAGATCTTGTCTCAAATTTTAAACTAATTTTCCCAACCTTTTATTTCTTTTTGATTGATTCTTTATTGCTGTTTTTTAAACTAAAGTAAGTGGCACCACTCTTATGAATGTAAAAACGCGAATTCTTTGGTACGCATTTCTTGAGCCCCTGGCTAATGAATCTTATGAATTTTTCCCAAAATTCAGATTTCAGCTATTCAACATGCCTGAAATACAGCAATTTCACAATTTTAAAATAACCTTTCCAATTTCCCTGCAGATTCAAAATTAAAATTAAAAACTCAAAAGAAAATTTGGTTTCTCGAAAGAGAACAAACTTAGTTTTCCAGAATTTATAAATCAAACAAAACATAGGTATTTGGGAGACTTGGCTTTCTAAAACAGACAAATTAAAAAGCAAAAAGAAGTTTAAACAAAATGTTTTTATTAACAAAATAATCATCATTCAACAAAACATTTTTTTTAAAAGGGAAAGTAGCCTTAATATATTATTTAATTTCCTTTTTTCAGTCTAGAACTATTTTTTACTGAAGTCGATTTAAAGAATTTCCAATTCTTTTTTTTCCCCCGTCATCAGAACCCAAAGCATCAAAAAGTCATAATGGTTTTTTTAAACAACCAAGGGGTAATTTTTTGAAGTCCGCTCTTTTTCTGCACTATTCAGAAGGTATTTTAACTGTGAAAATTTCATTATAAAAAATATTTAAATTTTTCAAACCCCAAAAAAAAAAAAGGTTTTTCTGACAACCTTCAAAAAAATTTAAAAATTCAAAACCCAAACAGAGGGCAAAAACCCGCAGTTAATTCATTTTTTCCACTTCCATTTTTACCACTACCTTTAAAACTCTTCCACCGAACGCAAGATGAAGAAAGACAAAGAAAAGTGAAAAAAAAATCTGAGACACCACAAAAAAAATATAAGCAAAAGGAAAATATCAGTAACGATACTCTGTAAGTGAAAGAGATAACAAACAGAGAGAAAAGGGGAGCAGATCTACTACTGTGGGCTACATATTCGGAGGAAACTATTGGTGGTGTATGAGATAAGGAGGCAGGTTTTTACCCACAGCTCCATCTCCAACCACCACACACTTATATCGTCTGCATTATCACAGGGTGACAACCCTCTCAAGCCGCTTAACTGCAAACATTGTCACCATAATCATTATTATTATTTAATATTAATTTATCACAATCAAGACTTCATGTTTCTTACCCTTTTTTTTATGGTTTATCTTTGCCTGCCACATTCTTTAAATCCAAACTGTGTATGATGACATCTCTGTGTTCCACGCAAATTTTCTTTTACATAGAATATCTCATCCCTTCAGAGCTTTTTTCCAATTAACATAGACTCTTGAAACTTATAACACCTCAGGGATATACACACCAACCAAAAATATGTTTTGCTGAATGTTGAAAGTCTGATGACCTACAAACAAAATATGTTCATTTTTGTAATTTACTAGTTGATTCTTATTGATAATCGACTGTGACACACTTTTGAAAAATCAAATTACTGTTGTCTGTCTGTCCTAGGCCAGCAAATTCCTCAGAACAACAACAAAAATTTAAGTACTCCTCACAATGCCCCCTACCCACCCATCCACCCCTTTTGTTTAATTATCAGTTGATGCCACATTGATGAGTTAGGTGTCACTGTCAGCATCACTGTCTAAAGACAAAGCTTGTCATTTCATTAAATTGAAAATATTTGTTTCCTTACTTGCGTGTGTGTGTGTGTGTGTTGTGTGTGTGTGTGTGTGGTGTGAGAGAGAGAGAGAGAGAGAGAGAGGAGAGAGAGAGAGAGTGGTGTGGCTAAAACTAAAGGCGAAAAGCCGCGCTTAGTCACGAGTCTTCTTCTTTCGTTCAGTGTCCACCTTCAACCAGCTGAAGACTCTGACACTACATTACTACTGATAGTGTAGTAGTAGAGTAATGTAGGGACGTAATCAATTACATAGGCCGTTAAGCCTTTCAATGTCCCCTCGTGTTATTATACTTTTATGACAGGGTTGAAAATGCATGCAATATAAATTTTCCTTCTTATCATCAAGCTTCTAAATGTACTTTAAATTTCAAGTCTTCATCAGCAAAATTCTTAAAAAACATTAGTATTTTTAGCAAATTTAAGTGCAGTTGGCAAACTGTTCCAGTAAGTAATAACTCTGTTTCTGAACTTGAATCTCCCCATATTAGTATGAAACTGCTTAACAAATATTTTGCCTTCCGAATTTCTTGTTCTATCTGTTTTAACAGCCTAAAAAATAGTCCCACTGTATAGTCCGTTTGCTTGTGAAATATTTTGTACACTTCAATCAAATCCCCTCTAATACGTCTACTTTTTAAAGAGTACAAATTTAAGTATTTAATCTATTTTAATAAGCTTCTTTGTACATTCTTGCATATTTTAGTAGCTCTTCTCTGTACTCTTTCGATTGCTAATTGAATGTCTTTCAAGTGTGGGTACCAGATTATATTTCCTATTCAGATGCGGTCTAACATAGCTTTATATAACTTTAAAAACGTTTCTTTATTTAGGTAAATAAAAGTTCTTTTGATTAATCCAATCATTTGGTTTGCTTATTTATACACTTTGAATGTGAGTATCAAAAGTAAATCTTTATCAAAGATACACCCAGATCCTTTTCTTCCTTACATTTCTGTACCAGCCATATTTCCACCATCTATTTTCTGCTGTATTCATGTTCTGGATTGTTTTTGCCAACATGCAAAACTTTACATTTTTCAACATTAAATATAGATTCCACTTGTACTGACCAGTTTTGGAGGCAATTTAAATTTTCTTGCAGACTATTTAGTTATCTGATTTGTCATATATTTTGTGTCATCAGCAAAAATTTTTACAAAAACTATTTACCTCATCTGGAAGGTCATTTATAAAATAGTAAACAGTTACAGGTCCAAATACTCCCTTGGGGATACACTCATAACATCTTTCTCTGTCAACATACAGTTACCACTCGTACTCTTGTTTTATTTGACAAAAATCCTAATCCAGTTTAGCAACTTACCTACTATACCGTATGCTTCCATTTTTTTTTCAATAATCACTATGCGGACCGTATCAAAAGCTTTACGGAAATCAAGGTAAATATATCAACAGAGTACTTATTTTCTAGCATGTTAACTAATCTTCATAACTTCAAGTAGTTGTGATATGCAAGACCTTTTTTTACGAAAGCCATGCTGGCTACTGCAAACAAATTATATCAGTGAAGTGAGATACTATGACATCCTTAAATGGATTCTAGCACTTTGCATGCAATGCAAGTTAAGCTTACCGGACGATAGTTGCCTGGCTCAGATTTTGACCCTTTTTTAAAAATAGCAGTAATCTTCTGCGATTTCCAGTCGAGGGGTAACTTTCCTGTCTCTATGATTTATTATAAATCTTACTGAGCGGTACAGCTAACTCCTTACTTAATTCTTTTAGAACTTTAGGTTGGTATTAATTCAGGTCCCTGCGCTTTTGATGATTCAATTCAAACAACTTCTTCTCTACTGCAGCTGAGTATTATTATTATCTGTAACTGGAAATTCCATTAGATTTACTACATTTCAATAAGTCAGGTATGTTATTTGTTTCTCATTAGCAAGGACACTTGCGAATAACTCATTTAATACTTCAGCTTTCTCCATAATTGACTGGCCAACCCTCCTTTACCATCATTTAGAGTATTTACCCTGTGTTTACTTTTGTACGTTCTTGCAGATTTCCAAAAACATTTGGGATTTTTTTTACATTGTTCTGCTATTTTACGTTCATAAGCTTTTCTTGTTGATTTGATTTCATTTTTGCTCTTATTTCGCATTCTTGCATATTTGCTGTATTCTTTCCATCTTTCGTCAATAAATACCTTTGAAAGATGATTATTTTTTTCTTAATCATTTAAGTACTTATACATCATCCAAAGTGGTTTAAGCATTTTATTTTGGCTACAAATAGTCTTTGGAATACATTCGTCCATACTTCTTAAAACTTCGCATTTTAAGACATTCCACATTTCCTCGACATCCTGATCATTTGTAAGCAAGGAGTTGACACTCTCTGAAAGCATTTTCCTCATTTTATTATAGTCTCCTTTCTGTAAATCAAATTTATACTTAGGGTTTTCTTTAATCTTTTCTTTGGGAACATATAGTTCAAATGTTAAAATCAAGTGATCACTTTTACCCAAAGGGTCACTATATTCATATCAGAGATCAAGAATTCTTCATTAACTAAAACTAAGTCATCAATTGTTGGCTTCTGTCCTTCTCGAACACGAGTGTGGCTAGTCACTTTCTGTATTAAAAAGGCATCTCTAAAGTTTTCAATAACATCATTACTTTTATCACCATTCCAAGTTCCATCCCATTTTACATCAGGAAAATTAAAATCACCAAATATACATATTTTACTATATCTACTCATTTTTTCTGCTTTTAGCAAGTTAAATAACTCATAATTGTTTTCATCATTTGAGTTGGGCTTCTGTATATACACCCTACTAATATTGTCTCATCATTACCACCTCTGATGTACACCATAATTGCTCTTGAAATTTGTTATTTTCAAACTCATCGCAAAGTTGTGCATTTAGCTCCTTAGCAAAATACATGGCTATACCCCTTTTAGGTTCCTTTATTCGAAACATATCAAAGCCAGCAATTTCAAATTCAACATCTTTTGCTGCATATAAATAACATTTTTGCTCTTACTTCCGTTAAGCCAATAATATCTGGCTTCTCCTCATTATACGAATTTAAAAACTCATCCTTTTTATTCAGAAGACTATCTACTTACTGTACAAAACTCTCATTGAGTCATTACGTTAGATTTTACAATTATTTTTCCCGAACACAGTCTGGGATGTAACGTTTGTATAGATTGTCATTACATGGCCCTATTAAATCGCCTCTCGAAGCTGAGCAGTATGTGATGTCAATCCATTCCAGACAACTGTCATTTCTTATGTGAAGGATGGCCAAATAGGCCTACCATAAAAATTATGTAGACAGTTGTCAAAACAGCTAACTGTCTGAACTCGGAAGTTGTCGGCAAAGTAGTCTCGTTTTTGTTTTAAATGAACACTATAATATATTATAGGCCTATGTCTTTCAAATCTAACATCGTAACGCATAACATTTCAACACCTGAAAACTGCACCAGAAGCTCATTCGTCAGAACAGAATAAAAAACAACTTACTGGAAATGTACGCAGACCTCCGATTTCCAGTCTCTTGGACTTCCTGGCTGTAGATACCGGAAGTACGAGTCATCTATGTGAGACATGCGCACTCCTCAAAGAAAGAATCGTTGGAATGCGTTGGAATGTTAAACATACATGTAATGCACATATCTGTCTTTACGTGATGTCATTAAACCAAATAGAAACTTATTGAATGCTACTTAAATGAGCAAAGCTTAGTTTACTGCACTACGTGACACGTGTAAACATTTATTAAACTTCTAAAGCCAGTTGGTAGAGCGCCGGACTCGTGATCCTGGGGTTGCAGTTTCGAATTCGGTATAGGGGGATTTTTCCCTCGGAGTTAACATTGGTTCTGACTCCATTCCCCATATAGTCGTTCGGATGGGACTATAAACCGAGGTATAGTCTGTGTCACTGCACTAAGATCATACACGGACTCTAAGATCCGATGCTCATGTGCCGGGTGAGAGTACCGGCTACACGAAAATACACAATGCATGCAACCTGTGTGCCAGAATAGTCTACGTGAAGACTGTGGGCAGGGGCAGGTTTAAACATCCCCATCTGGAAGAAGAAATCAACACCTAACATAATATTTTCCTTTTTACACAATCTTTGCCCGACACGTCCATAAGCAAAAAAAAAAGGAATAAGTAAATAATCTACACACACACACACACACATAGGCGCGTGCGCGTGTGTTTGTGTGTGTGTGTGTGTGTGTGTGGGTGTGTGTGTGTGTGTGTGTACAAGTATACATTTTAGGGTTAGACAAATCAATACATTGTACGGGTAAGTCGAATTCCGCAAGTTTACGTCTTTTTCATTTTCTAACCGAAGTTCTTTCTTCTTCTTTTTAATTACAAGTTTAATTTTTCCGGAAAAGTTCACATTGGATAAGTCGACATTCGTGTAAGTCAACGTCATTTTCCCCTTTTCACATCCGGATTAGTCAATATCCATGTCGGATCAGATTTACGTTTCTAGTACATCAGGTTTACATACTAGTAGGGCCTAGTTGTGAAGATCTGTGCCGGCGGGTCACTCAACGCCATTTATTTGTTTGCAAGCAAGATTGTTTCTTTGTTTCCTGGTTTTCTCTATATTCCATCATCTTCTTCTCACTCTTCAAAACCCTTTTCTCTTCACTTCCTTTCCTTTTGTTTTCGGCTTTAGGCTATCTGCTTCTCCTTTCTTCTTCTTTTTTTTATATTATTGAATGTTGGACACTTAAGCTGACATTCAAGTTTTAAAAAAGTAAAATAAGATAAACAAATAGAGAATAAATATAAGAGATATTAGGCCTTGATGTCTTGATGGTACTGACAAACATTTCAAGTGTGCTTTGAATGCAATGTGATCTTCTTCTTCTTCTTCTTCAGGGTATACGGCCACAATCACCAATTGATTTTTACGCCGTTTTGAGGGGGTTGCGATGAAGAAAAAACAAGTTATAGAAAGCGATAGACCTCAAAGTGAGGATAAAAACCTAGTCCTGCTCTAAGTGGGTTCTCCGGCAGGCTACTGTTACTTCACTTTTCGCCCTTCCGAGCTAGCCGGTCCCTTGCTGATCTAAGACAGCAGGGCCCAAAAATAAAGAACAAACAAAAAGCTATTGGGTACGAATGGGGGGGGGGGGGGGGAACCTATTATCTAACTAACTACTGACTGGGGGGGCACCCTAGACTTAAAGGTGTCCAGGTGTCCGCGGCCACAGCTGTTTCAGGCAGGTGTTCCAGTCACGTATCGTTCTGGGGAAGAAGGAAGCTTGTCGATATTGGGTTTTACACGGAAATCTGGTTGAGCTGGTGGGAGTGCTTCCTTCTGTGTCTGGAAGGGGCTGGCACAATGCAACTTTTATCCACGATTGCCTCTCCGTTCATTATTTTCCGTAGCATGGCAAGCCTAGCTACCTTGCGTCTGTGCTGCAGAGTCGGCCATTGCAGTTTGTCAATCATCGCGGTGACACTAGATGTGTTGTGGTACCGGTTGACCACGAACCGTGCTGCACGTCACTGGACAGCTCAATCTTATTGATGTTGCCTTGGGTATGCGGGTCCCATACAGTGCACGCATACTCCAAGATCGGTCTGACAAAAGTCTTATAGGCTGTTTCTTTGAGGCGCACTGCTGGGATTCTTCAGGTTTCTTCTAAGGAAGCCGAGGGTCTTGTTGGCTTTAGCACAGGATGCGTTGATGTGCAGGTCCCAGCTTAGGTCACTTGTGATGGTAACGCCTAGATACTTTGAGGCAGAGACAATTTCTAGAATATGGTTGTGGAGGGTGTAGTCGGATTTTTCAGGAGAAGATGATTTTGTAACTGGGAGAGTAGTACATTTTCCAGGATGGAATGTCATGTCCCAGCTGTGCTCCCATGCTTCTAATTTCTTGAGGTCTTCCTGAAGTAAGCTTTGGTCGGTTTTTGAGGCCTTCAAACGGTAGACAGCTGTATCATCAGCAAACAGGCGTGTCAGTGAGGAGAGTTCTTCTGGCTAGTCATTAATGTACGCCAAGAAAAGCGCCGGCCCTAAAACAGAGCCTTGTGGGACCCCAGACTGCAACATGACCCGGCTGGAAGCTGTGCCATCCACTACTACCGATTGTTGCCGGTCTTTCAAGAATGCCCTATCCATTTGTTGATCTTTCCCAGGACACCTAATGTTTCAGTTTGTGGATAAGGAGACTGTGGTTCACTCTATCGAAGGCTTTCGCAAAGTCCATAATGATAACATCTGCCTGATTTCCTTTTTCTAGAGTTCCAAACAGTTCTTCTGTAAAATTAAGTAGTTGTGTTTCACAGGACGAAACTTGCGGAAGCCGTGTTGTTCTGGACATAAGATTTCGTTGGATTCTAAGTGAGACATGAGAGCGCTGACAATGACATGTTCCAGGACTTTGCAGGGGATAGAGGTCAGAGAGACTGGGCGGTAGTTAGATGGGTCATAGTGTTCTCCCTTCTTGAATATTGGTGCAACGTTTGCATATCTCCAATCAGAAGGGACATAACCAGTGTCAAGAGAGGACTGATAGATCATAGTAAGGATTGGGGATATTTCAGGGGCAAGGTCTTTCAGGATGCGAGGATGTGTTGTCAGGGCCACAGGCTTATAAGGGTTGAGTTTAGAAAGGAGTTTCTGAATGCCTTGTTCAGTAAATCAAGACATCAGATAGGGTTGAGCTGGGAGAATTGTCAGACATCTTGCACTTAGCGCGAAACTCTTCATCTGTGTACTCGTGACCTCACTGAACACGACTGGAACTGCTTGTTGAGAGCCTCCGCCTTTGCGGTGGGATCCGTCACAAGCTTTCCATCAACTTTCAGGGGTGCGACGCCAGAGTTGGAGCTGCACTGGTGCTTGACGAAGGTGTAGAATCGCTTGTTCAGGGGTGAACCTTCTGCCGTCTCAGGGTCACCTGCGACTGACCTATGACATATTCCCAGTACGAGCGTCTTATCATGCGCTGCTTCTGTCTTCTGAGTTGTTTGTGTTTTTCTTCTAGTTGAGGAATACCTTGTTTTTTCTTTCTCTTGTAGACTCTGACATGGCGCTTGGCAATCTTACGGATGTCAGCTGTGATCCACGGTTTACAGACCCTGGTACGCGTTGTTTTGTGGGGGGACATTGGTCTGGACTGTTGCGATGAGGGTGTCCTTGAACTTGGTCAAAGATCCTCTGTGGCGAGGTTGTTTTCATCGCTCACAGCGCCAAGTGCAGGTCCTTCATGTCCTTTCTCATCGCCTCCCAGTTGGCCTTATCGTAGAGGGGGATCTGCCTTGGAGACTGCTTGATACGTGGTGGGCTTTAAGGAGAATTCACAATAGGGGATGTCATGATCCGACAAGCCAGGAATGACTTCAAACCCTAGGGATGAGATGCGGGCAGTTGGTAATAAGAAGATCTATATATTATATCGTGACCACAAGCTTGCAAAACGCGCGTAACTAAGCCTATATCATTACTCGTTACAGTCTACGTCAAGATTTGTTTAGATTTCCGCCTGCATCGTCTTCACTTTGCAACTAGGTCCCCAGTTATGTTAACTTGTTTAAACTGTTGTATGTTAGGGTTAGTTTAATCGACCCCGGGGATAAGTCAGTTTCCTGTTAAATCGCCCTTTTTTCATTTCCCGGGCCCAAAATCCGTCTTTGTATGACTAAAGTTTTGATGGATAGGTCAACATCGGAAAAGTCAAATTCGTGCGAGTTGAATAATTTTCTCCTGTGCACATCCGGAAAAAATCGCATCCTTTAAGGATTCCCCCCCCCCCCCCCCCCCCCCACCCCCAACCCCTCCACAAAAAAAGTATGATCAATTTCACAGACTAGCGGTTGTGAAAGAGCTGAGTAAAAAAAAAAAAAAAAAAAGGGGAAAAAAATTACAATGGAATGCAACGTACAGAAGGTGAACTTTTTTTTTTCACTCCAAAGCTAGTCATTTGCTGCTAGTAGATTGCTTCTTTGTTTGCTTTTCAATCTTTGGACTTTCAGTCATTTTTTTTGTTCTCTTTTTCTTTTTTTTTTCCTTTCTTTTTTTTTTTTCAATTTCATTATTATCTTATTTTTTTTTAATCCTTCCCTAAGAAGTGGGATACACCTTCGAGACAATACAGTGACTACGAGGGAAGAAATTATTTTCACTGTCCCCCGATGTCTAGATGAATGTGGTTAGTTCCTTTCTTGCACGCACCTGGATATCGACATTCGTGTAGTCGACGTCATTTTCCGTCCTTCTTAAAATAAAAAAAAAATTAAAAAACTGACGCAATCCTTATGAACTCGGAAGAGAATAGAATAACAATTTTTTTTATCTGCTTTGGATATACAGCGAAAATTGTCCTTTTTATTTTCATTCTACAAGTTCATCGAACTTTGCAACAACTGCAGATCTGTGTCAATAATAAAACGACGATGAAAGTCAGTTCAGTGTAAAGAAACCGAAAACAAGGTTGTCCTCTCTCTCTCTCTCTCTCTCTCTCTCTCTCTCTCTCTCCTCTCTCTCTCTCTCCTCACTCTCTCTCTCCTCTCTCTCTTTCTCTCTCTCTCTCTCCTCTTGTTTTGTATGTTTTGTGTTCTGCCTTTCTCCTTTTTAAAAAAATCCATCTTTTCTCACTCCGTTCTTCCACCCTTTCTTGAGTTCACTTCCCGCTTCAAGGGAGGTATGTATACTTCAACAACGACCAAAGATGCACGCGTGCTAACAGCACAGAATTCATCAGATGAGGATGACTCTCTATACTCCGGGAAGAAGTCGAAGCAGGCAATGTATTCGCTGAAAAGTGGGAAAGCCGCAGGCACTGCACCTCTGCAGGACCCTTTAAATAATTATGGCAGAAAGACAGTAATTGACATCGTAACTGCTCCTGCGAAAAAATCTGGCACACTGAAGTGTGGGCCATGCCGTTGATTCAATCCAGGAAAGAAAATCGCCAACACCACATGAACTACCACACTATTAGTTTGATCAGCCATGGCTGCGGAGTAAGCTCAAAACAATTGTGACGAGATCACAGCTGCAAGCAGATATCACCTCTACTGAAAACAGGCTGGATTCCGCAACAACAAAAAAAGAATGACATCAAACACATCTTTAAGTTGTGTACGCTTTGCGAAAAGCATCTCCAATACCAGGGAGATCTACCATGTCTTCATAGACTTCATGAAGGCCTATTCTATAGTCTAGCAGGTGCTTTTGGCCACGATGAAGAAATTTAACATCCGGCAAAAGTTAACCAGCATCTTAGCGACATGTGGCGTGCTCATGAGGAGTGCTATTGGAAGATAGTTCCATACTTCGGTTAGAGTACTTCAAGGCTACCTTCTATCTCTCACACTTTCAATATATTCCTGGAACGCATTATAACTGATACACTTGAAGACCATATAAGTACAGTAAGTATTGGACAAAAACAACCGCAAACTGTTGATTTGCAGATACTTGAACTTGAACTTGAACTATACGATGTGTGAGGTCTTCTATGAAGTCCTGTTCATCGATCCGTGTGGGTTATACGGCTAGTATACTAATAACTTTGCATGCGTGGCTTATTGGCAAGATGACATCGATGGTTTGGCAGATGGTAAAGAAGAACTCGCCAGGCTTGTAAAAGACCTGATGAAGCATCAACAATCTATAGCGTGGAAATTTGCCCCGAAAAGAGCAAGGTGGCCAGCTGCAACATCACCATCAATACTGATGTAACTATCGGTGGACTGCAGCTAGAAATTGCTCAAAAGTTACTCACTTGGGATCCATCATAAGCAATTGAGGCATTCAAAACGGAAATCCTCTCCAGAGCAGCAGAGATAATACTGGCACTGTCCAGACTAAAACCTGCATGAAAGGACAACTATATCTCCAAGAAACACAGGTCAGGCTTCTTTGTGCGCTAGAATATTCTTCCTCTATGCATGCAAGACATGAAACCTAACATGGGATCTGGAAACCAAAAACAAACAAAAAAATCCAAGCCACGTACATGAGATCCTACCACTGATTTCAAACCATCTGCTTGATGCTTCTGCACATTGGACCATATAAGAAGAAAAGAAACACCCGAAGGTGCTGGGGAGGACCCAGAGAAGCACTGTCTTCACCTGCCTTTAGAGCAGTCCTGTACCACCCTTTGGGGGCCTGCGCTGTGTTGACGATGGTACAGGCACGCGCAGGACACTCCATTAAGATATCAAGGGACATAATGCTCCTGACAGAGGTAAATTAGACTACAGGATGCAGCTCATAACAGCCCTTTAAAATAGCATCCCCATGGGTGTACCAGCCCGTATTCATGACTGCAGAGCCCACCGGCGAAAAAACACCACCCTCAGCTGCCGAGCACACCCACAGACCCAACACCCCTCCCACGGACAGATGAAGACAGTGCCACTCCAGACACAGCCAAGCTTGCCAACGGTCTTATGTGCCAAAAGAGAAACCCAAAATTTTTCTTTCCCCTGTCAACAGGATTTTCCCGTGGTCAGTGGGTTTTTCCTCCCGTCACGGACCCCCCCAGGGCACCTAGTAAGAAAAGGAAAAAAAAAACCCCCCAAAAAAGGGCTGGGGAGGACCCAGAAAAGCACTGTCTTACCCCCTTTTAGAGCATCCTGCCCACCCTTGGAGGCCGCGCTGTGTTGCATGGGAAAGGGCACGGCAGGACATCCTAAAGTTAAAGGGGACATAACGTCCTAAACCCGGGGAAAATTAGACTACGGATGCAGCTTAACCCTTAAAGTAGCACCCCCAGGGGTTTGGTACCGCCCGTATTTCTGACTGCAGAGCCCCCCGGGAAAAACCCCACCCCCACTCCCCGACACACCCCAGCCCAAAACCCCCCCTCCCCAGGAATAGAAGACAGGCCACTCCACACAGCCAACTTTCGCCAACGGTCTTGGTGCCCTAAAGAGAGAATCCAAATTTGTAGTCTTTCCCCGTCAAAGGACTTCCCTGTGGTCAGGGGTTTTTCCTCACCGTCACGGGCCCTTTCCCAGGGCAGCCAGTTAAGGCAAAGAAAAAAAGAAACACCAGCTGGGAGGACCCAAGAGCACTGTCTTCACCTCCCTTTAGAGCAGTCCTGTACCACCCTTGGAGGCCTGCGCTGTGTTGACGATGGGTACAGGCACGCGCAGGACACCCCCATTAAGATATCAAGGGACATAACTGCTCCTGAACAGAGGTAAATTAGACTACAGGATGCAGCTCAAAAACAGCCTTAAAGTAGCATCCCATGGGTGTACCAAGCCCGATTTCATGACTGCAGAGCCCACCGGCAAAAAAACACCACCCTCCAGCTGCCGAGCACACCCACAGCCCCAAAACCACCCTGCCAGGACAGATGAAGACAGTGCCACTCCAGACACAACCAAAGCTTTCGCCATAGGGTCTTATGTGCCCTCAAAAAGAGAATCCAAAGTTGTAGTCTTTCCCACTGTCAACAGGACTTTCCTGTGGCAGTGGGTCTTTCCTCACCGTCACTGGCCCTTTCTCCGGGGTCAGCCTAGTTAAGCAAAGAAGAAAAAGAAACACCCAAGGTGCTGGGGAGGACCCAGAGAAGCCTGTCTTCACCTGCCTTTAGGCAGTCCTGTACCCCCTTGGAGGCCTGCGCTGTGTTGACGATGGGAAACAGGCACGCGCAGGACACTCCATTAAGATTCAAGGGACATAACGGGCTCCTAAACAGAGGTAATTAGACTACAGGAAAGCAGCTCATAACAGCCTTAAAAGAAAGCACCCCCATGGGTGTACCAGCCGTATTTCATGACTGCAGAGCCACCGGCGAAAAACACCACCCTCCAGCTCCCGAGCACACCCCACAGACCCAACACCCCTGCCCAGGGACAGATGAAGACAGTGCCACTCCAGACACGGCCAAGCTTTCGCCATACGGTCTATGTGCCCTCAAGAGAAATCCAAAGTTGTAGACCATAAAAAAGATCTGTTGATATCAGTCATGGACTGATCCGGGAAGACGGTGTGTGTGGGGGTGGTGGTGGGGGGGGGAGGGGTTCTAGAATTCTGGCCCAAGCCCCCCTCCCCCTCTAAAAGAAGAAACAAATAAAATAAAAACAAAATTAAGATCCTGTGTCCTTCTGAGCCTTCGGGTTTGGGCAGCAAAGAAACCCAAGAATCTAGGCCTACTGGCTCTGGCGGTGGTTAGAGACATGAGCGACCCATTTGAGATCTTGTGAGAAGGTGATTGCAGGAGCGTAGTTTCGTGTGTTTAGTGTGCATTTTGTGACAATGGAGCCCCTCTGGTTAGTGGAAATCTCATCTTTGTGACGCCGATGTCAACGATGGAATGGCGATTTGCAACTGAACGACCATCCCAACACTGACTGAGAGTATTAGCTCCCTGACGTGTGTTTGTGGGAACAGACGATGCTAAAATCAATATAAACAGAATGCAGCTGTACCTAAAAAGGAGGCTGGTAAAAGTCATGGAGATCGTAAAAGGGGTAGGAAACAGCGTAGTGCTATTCTCCTCTGTGCCTTTTTAAGAAACAATGAAACCAGTTTAAACTTCAATGAATTTGAGAAACAAATCTCTCCTAGCAAGCACCGTCACCCAACAACTGAGTTTTCCAAAAAGAGACCCCTATCCTATCTATCTCTCTACCCCCAACCCCCTCGCTCAGTCTCACCACAACCCATTCCCTGCCCACTACTCACATTTCTGATGAGTGATTCTACCTTCAAAACTGCATAGTGCAGGCAGCCAAAGGGAATGGGGGAAAGAATTGACATTCTTCAAAAAAAAAACAAGAAAGGGGGGGGGGAATGGAAACCCTTTTGAGTGAGTTTTTAATGATCAGAGAACGGATTGGAATGCACATCTAAAACCCTCACTTACATACAACAGATCCATACTGACAGGTGATGACACAGGTGGTGGTCTTGAGAAGCTGATCCACCCGAAGGCTGACACACCTCTGCGACCAGCGTAACCACATCACTATAAAGGGGTGTGGCCCATATAACACCCTTCACATGGTCTCAAAATACCCAAAGCGCGATTGATTGACTTAAGAAAAAAATCCTACAATTAAAACGAAACAACACAACACAGCAAAAACAAAACCAACCAACCAACCAAAAAAAACTCTGTACAGGCCAAAAAGAAACAAACCTGAGAAAAAAATACTACGACAGGCTTCCAATGCCTGGCTAGATCACGTTAAAAAGTGTCAATGATGTTGTTGAAGTTGCCGGAATCGACTACAAACGATATCAGGAAAACAACCGACATGACATTCTGGTCTGGCCGCTGGCCCGGGCGAATCATTGAGAGCATAATCTCAAGAAGTTCAAAGAAAGCGTCTTTGACTTTAAGATGTTTTCGTGAAAACGGGAATGAACTAAAATGCGTGTTCGCTGACAATTTAAATTTCCAGTAAACTGCGTGGAAACATACTTCTTCTTGAACATGGGCGTTTATGTCAACATACGCAAGCTGGAGAATTCGCAGCACATACTAGAAAGGCTCCACTTTTGTTTCTGGTTTTTGTTTGATTTTTTTTTTTAAAGTGATACTACTTAGAAATGAAAGTCCCACAACGTGCCCGCTAGTGACAGGCGCCATGCTTTACAGTCCTCCAGCACTTTCGGCTTGATGCTGCTAGTGAGACAAAAGAGAGAGTGGAAGAGGAGGAGGGGGAAAGGGAAGGCACTGGCAACGGGAAAGTGGAATGAGATGCACAGGGGGTTGAAGATTCATTTACATCATTCACCGTCTTTCCCCAATCATCGTGTGCTTTTCATTCCGCTGTTGCGTGAATTCCTCACATGTGAGTCAAAAAGGCAAACTTGCCTCTCGTTCTTTTTCTCAATCAAGGCAAAATATAACATCTTCTTCCCTTTGATGGAACCATTTAATAAAATCAATTGGAATGAGAAAAAAGGGAATTACCTAGGGGAAGAAAAATTACAGGTAAGGAAATGAAAAAACAAACAAAAAACTTTGTCCATGTTAATGATAAAAACAAAATAAACAAACAAAATAATACACTCGCAAATAAAAATATCACACACACACACACACACACACACACACACACACACACACACACACACACACACACACGTGATTATTAGTCATATTGTTTTTAATCGACGTAATACTATAGTAATGCCAAGCAAAAAATTGTGTTAAAATGAAACTGTCTACTCTTAATCTCTCACTCTCTCTCTCTGACACACACACACACACAACACACACACACACCACACACACACACACCACACACACACACACATTATTTTTAATTTGTTATCAGATTATCATGAGGTCCGAACTGTATTGTTCTGTTTTGGAATCATTCCAACTCTTTAACTTACTGTGTGTGTGTGTGTGTGTGTGTGTGTGTGTGTGTGTGTGTGTGTGTGTGTGTGTGTGTGTGTGTGTGTGTGGGCGCGCGCGTGTGTGTGTGGTGTGTGTGTGCGTGTGCGTGTGTGTGTGTGTGTGTGTGTGTGTGTGTGTGTGTTTGCAATAGTGCTGGTAAGGTAGAATTTGTCTCGTTGAATAGCTGTGAAAGTTATACTATGTATCTTATCATATGAGGAGAGAGAGAGACAGACAGACAGACAGACAGATAGTTGGTCTGTCAGTACCGTATAATTTCGAGATCAAATGACACTTAAAAAGCTGTTCCACATAGAGGTGAACTGCGGCCACACACAACACGGCTTTGTGTGTGTGTGTGTGTGTGTATGTGTGTGTGTGTGTGTGTGTGTGTGTGTGTGTGTGTGTGTGTGTGTGTGTGTGTGTG
The DNA here is from genome assembly GCA_018398815.1 of Conus ventricosus. Taxonomy (NCBI): domain Eukaryota; kingdom Metazoa; phylum Mollusca; class Gastropoda; order Neogastropoda; family Conidae; genus Conus; species Conus ventricosus. The sequence goes on along the minus strand of CM031599.1, from coordinate 28,722,047 downwards.
TGCGCGTGAGTAAGTGCGTGCGTGCGTGCGTGCGTGCGTGTGTGTGTGTGTGTGTGTGTGTGTGTGTGTGTGTGTGTGTGTGTGTGTGTGTGTGTGTGCGTGCGAGCGTGCGCCGTGTGTGTGTGTGTGTGAGTGCGTGTGTGTGTGTGTGTGTGTGTGTGTGTGTGTGTGTGTGTGTGTGTGTGTGTGTTCCTGTAAATCTCTCTCGTGCTGCGAGGCTTAGGGTGGCATGACTGCCTCTAGTCTACACACCAACAATACTGAAAAAATGTCCATCCTGTGCAGAAAAGAAATACACTGGTAAAGATATACACTTCGTGAATGTAACCATAGGGACGGCAATGAGCATTGATACCTTTTACGTGAATGGAAGTGAGTGGGAAAAGGGGAGGAGAGGGGAGGGGTAAGACGGTATGTTTACTTCTCTTTTGATGAATGGCATTGTACACGATTTGATTTTCTTTTTCTCTTCTTTTTTTTCATAGATGGATTGATGTAAAAAAAAAAAAGCAGATATATGTTGCTTATTCAATGTTTCCATCTCTAAATAAAATTTTGACTTGACTTGACTTGACGTATCTATGTTTGAATACTCTGCCCTAGTTGCGGCAGTGAACCATATCCTTTTAGAGTGTTGGGACCTGCATGGTGTGAGACATACACACTTTACAGCAGACTCTCATGAATACTCTGTTCAGAAATGTCCCGCCTGACGTGATCTTTGATTTTCTGAAAGAGATTACATTAAAAAATATCTGATCTGAGATTTTACGGAAGAAAAGACTTTTTAACAGAGTTTTGGTGCGTTATTACAGGGTGTACTTTAAAGAGATGTGTGATTTTTTTTTTTTTCTTTTTGTTTTGTTTTGATGACACGTGAGTTGACTTCAACGTGGTGACAGCCCTGATATGGCCCTTTGCGGTCGGTTGGGCTGTAAGCAACATTACCTTACCCCAGTTGCGGCTGACACGCTTTTTATCTTTCGTTCCCAAGAAGTAAAACACAGGCTAAACTTTGTGTAAACAAGTCCTCCTGAGCCGAGTTTTGAATTACACAATTGTGTGAGCTTTTTTCAAGGCCGAGCTTGACATTCACAACCACCGTCTTTGCGTCGAGTCGTTCAGCCTTGTTCTACAATCACCACTGTTGGAAAAAAAAAGTGGTGTGTGTGTGTGTGTGTGTGTGTGAGAGAGAGAGAGAGAGAGGTCTGTGGGAGGAACTGAAGTAAGCTTACAGCCCGTGACAAGTGTCATGGAGCTACCCGTGCTGTGTCAGTGAGTTGTCCTGCATTCCTCAAGCTTACGGAAAGTTGTATTCTCCGTCATGCTCATTGTATCTGACCGAGGATACGTTACTGTCGGTGTTTCTTTCTTTGGCAATCATTGCCGTGGTATTTTAATTAAATAATTAATTCATTTTTATCCGAGATCGGTGACGCGCGGATTCTGTGCATGCAGACGAACTAGGAGGTGCACCTCGCTTGAGTCAGGTAAAACTAGCCGACAAAACTGCGGCAGTACGATAATATACTTGTAAGCGGCATGTCTCACATCTTTGAGGTAGGTTCATGAGCAACGAGGGTGCCAGTTACAGAACAGCAGGCCTACTATGGCTTCCAGTTCACAGGAGACAGGCTCGATCGCAAGGCCTATGGCTACTGCTACGGGACAGCCGTAGACGTTTTACGGCATTGTCAAATCTACTACAGTCACAGTGCTACTTGACTCGGTCATGAGACTGGAGACTGATACATTTATAGGCTACGTGACAGACTCAGACCCAGCTGACGTTTAGTTGCACGGATGGGTTTGGTTAGAAATCCCAACAAACCCACGCAATAAGTAAATGGACTGACCAGGTGTGAGGTAGAGTGCATGTAGGCCAACATGGATTAGTGTGCAAGAGTGCTTGAAAAAGTATTCATATGTGACCACCCCAAAAGGTAAAACACTTTTGATCAATTACTAGATTTAGCATTGGGAAAGTGTGCACGTGATGATATTGAAGGGGGGTAGGCCTATCACAAATTCCATGTGCCAAGCCTACAATGGATACTATCGAGTGATCTTATTTCACGTTTGGTTGCATTGGAACTAACTCTAGGTTGACCTAACCCTGACCTTGAGCGCCAATCGTCGAGATCGAGATAAGGATTTAGGATTAGAACCACCTTTAAAAAAATAAAATAAAATAAAAATAATCAGAGGCCTTTTTACACCCTTGTCACATCCTCCCTCAAGAAAGTGTAGGCCTATACTTCCCCACTGTTAAAACTAGTGAACTTACCAACAGCAATTAACATGAGTAATATTTAGTCCATATCACAGCACATGCAGTTATGTCCGCGCTATGCGATGTCAAAGTTGACAAAGAATAGGCTATAAAGGTTATTGGGAGGGGGGGGGGGAGAAGTTTGAATTAAAAAAAGTTCAAAATAAGAAATCGAGACAAAATCCAACACAACTTTTTTTTCTCCCTTTTAACGCTGCAGGCCCAGTCCGGATTACACACCAACAAGCAGCTACGAACACATGCATAGGCCCTATAGGAGAAGCAGCAGATAAAAATGATGTCACAGTATAAACAGATGGGGGGGGGGGGGGGGGGGAGGGGGTGATGGCGGGTTAGTGGTGGAAAATGGCCGCCTCAACCCTGCCTAGTGCGAGGGAAAAGGCACTGGCATTCTGCTGTTGGACGGTGTTGTTGTCCAAGAGGTTCCATCCAGGGGGGTTCGGATGAAAAAGAGTTTCTATATTGTTCAGTTGCAGTGGACTGTATGACGAAGGCTCTATTGTTGTTGTAGATCCGCCTTTGTAGGGGGTTTTGGCTTACACAGTCTGTAAATGTGGTTCAAATCGTATTGCTACCTAGAGTTCTTCACCTTCATCCGTGTCCTGAATCAACAGGCTGATTATTCTGACACTTGTAACGGAGGATTAAGCGCAGGGAAAAAAAAAAAGCTTGTGACTACTGGTGGAGTTTACGAGCTCCCGACGTGAACACGCCAAGAGACGCGGCTCCAACCACAGCCTCAGTCAGCGAATCGTTCCACTCGGGGATGGTTCGCGGGAGGAACGAAAAACTTCCCGTTGACACTGATGATGATGATGATGATGATAATCTTTATTTCCAAGGGTAACAGATAAGCAAACACATGCTTTTTTTCATCCGGCCCTCGCCCACTAAGGGACTAACTAAGCATGACTAGCGATACTAAGCATAACTAGCGACTAAAACTTACAAAAATTATAACAAACTCACATATCTTCACAAATGCATTAAAACTCGATAAGTTGTTCATCCATTAACATTTTTAAGGCATAGATGACTTTGAAGGGAAAAAAAAAAAAAAAAAAAAAAAAAGAAGAAGAAAGCAATTGCAACAACAAACATAATAAAGAAATAAATTTCATAGAGAGAGAAAAAAAAAAAAATCAGCACACACAACATAGAATAAGCGATCCTCCTATCGAAGAGAAAGAGAGGGGGAGAGAGGGGGGGGGGGGGAGACAGAGAGAGAGAGAGAGAGAGATGGAGAGGAGAGAGAGAGAGAGAGAGAGAGAGAGGAGAGAGAGAGAGAGAGTTACATTCCTTTTGTAAAATATTAACATACAGCAAGCTGCTAAGGATAATAATTAGACACTACAATGCATCAGTAATATCAACTTTTTGTTTGTTTGTTTGTTTCTTTAACAATTATATAATATGGTTACAAGGCAAGACAAGAACGAGCAGTACTACAATCAATTATCAGTTAGCAACAATAAAGTCCAAGCGTCAATAGTCATAACGCTCATTATCATGGTGTGTATATGTGTGCGTGTGCGTGTGCAAGCGCGCGGGCACGTGCGCTCGCGCTTGTGTGCGTGTGTGTGTGTGTGTGTGTGTGTGTGTGTGTGTGTGTGTGTGTGTGTGTGTGTGTGCGAGAGAGAGAGAGAGAGAGGAGAGAGAGAGAGAGGGAGAGAGAGGAGAGAGAGAGAGAGAGAGAGAGATGCCATCATAATCTTTCTCCCCTTCCCTCATCTTTTCTTCTTCTTCTTCTTCTTGAACTGTTCATACACTACCCAAGACCATAATTACAAACTTAGTGACAATACATCAATACGCAGCCGTAAATATGGGAGAGAGAGAGAGAGAGAGAGAGAGAGAGAGAGAGAGAGAGAGAGAGAGAGAGAGAGAGAGGAAGAGAGAGAGAGAGAGAGAGAATGATATTTCCTTTTCTTTCATCCAAAATAATATATACTAAACATTACTATAAAATTTGAAAAACAAACAACAATACATCAATATAATCAACAGTTACCAGGGCAGGGCACGCATTTATCATCATATAGATACAATGCTTCAATAAATCAAAAAATATTAGGACATCAATCAGTTAGTGACATTGCATCAATAAAATCAGTGATCACAACATTCATTCATCATGATATAATTACAGTCATTAACAAAACCAATGTAACCATATCTTTCAATATATCATTATCTGGTTTAAGAAAGGAAGCGGCGTATCAGTTTAATATGCAGCAAAACAAAGGGTGTGCTCTGGTATATGTATTTTATCCCTACTAGTAATGACCTACTGTGAAATGTGTAATTAGTTTTTCCCTGAAGGATTCTGCATTTTGGGTGCATCGGAAATATAGTGGAAGTGAATTCCAAACCACACTACCAGAGTAAGATAAGCTTGATTTAAATAGATCTATTCTAGGTGTGGGAATCTGGAATTTGGTTGAATCCCTCGGGTTTTTGTTAAATCTAGACTGAAGAGTTTGTGGTGCTAAAGCCGACGCAATTTTCTGCATTAACAAACATTTGTTGACAGCAAACATTTCTTTTAGCGGAAGGGCCCCTGCTTTAGTATAATCCCCTTTAGTAAGACTGGACGATTTTAATAGAACTGCTTTAAGTGCTCTTTTGTAGACACTCGTAAGAGGTTTCATGGCATTAGCACTAGCAGAATCAAATAGTGTTGAACAATAATTAATTGAAGAGAGAATATATGCATGTAGGAATAATTTCCTGGCATGAAGGTTTAAGAAATGCTTAATCCTGCACAGCTGATATGTTTGTCTGGATATTGATTTACATAAACTGCGAAGGTGATAAGACCAAGAGAGATTATTATCAACATATACGCCTAGAACTCGATGGTTATCCACCACTTCAATTTCCTGATTATTGATAAAAAACAGATGGAGGCTGTGTGGTTATGTTTTGTCTTCTTTGCCTAGTTGTTATCAGCATTAGTTTTGTTTTGTTGGGATTCAGTGACATGTGATTTACTTTGCACCAATTACTTAAGATATCAGCATTCTTCTGTAATGAGGTGAAAACAGCTTCTAAGTTGGAGCTACTTGTATGGACAGTCGTATCATCACAAAAGAGTTCACATGAAATCCTCAGTATTAAAGAGGGAGATCATTTATATAAACTGAGAACAGCAACGGGCCTAACACAGAACCCTGGGGTACGCCATGTTGGATAGGTAGCTTCTCTGATAAATTGTTGTTAACGCAAACGGTTTGTTGACGGTCTTCTAGGAATGATGAGATTAGATGGAAGGTGTTTCCTGTTATACCATATGATAAAGCTTCCTGCATAGCAATTTGTGGTCAATTACATCAAAAGCCTTTGAAAATCAACAAACAGTGCGCCACAATATTTATTTTCATTAATATTGGCTAGCCATTGATCTACTAGATTTGTAAGTGCTGTATGACAAGAATGATTTTTCCTGAACCCGATTGACTTTTATTTAGTAGGTTGGAAGAGTCAAAATGGTGGCAAAGATGTTTATTTATGTGTTTTTCCAAGGGCTTGGAAAGAACTGGCAAAATAGATATAGGTCTATAGTTCGATGGGTCAGATTTGTCTCCAGATTGAAAATGGGTATTACTTTTGCAACTTTGAACTGAGCAGGAAAGTGACATTTATCAATGCATAAATTGTATATGTAGGTAAGAGTTTCACATATAACAGGTGCTGATAGTTTCAGAATCTTTCCATCAATTCCGTCAAGTCCACAACTTCCTGTCTGCTTTAAATGGCATAAAGCTTTGTGAACATCACTGACTGTCATAGGTGGAACTGGTGGAGCTGAACGAATGTTCTTAGCATGACAAAAGTTTTTCAATTTTTGTAGTTCATTTGAGTCAGTATTCTTTTCTTTGACAATGTGTTCTGCAACTGTTGTAAAGTGTTTGTTGAGTTCATTTGGTGTTATATTGATTATGGGACTTATCTTTGAGTGTGAAGTTTTATTCGTAAGTTCATTTATTGCTTGCCATATGGACTTCGAATTTTGTTTGTTGGCTACAAGTTCACGAAAAAATTTCATTTTTGCTGTCCGTTTGAGTGAATTGACTTTATTGCGTTGCCTTTTAAATTCATCCGATTTCCCTTCTGTTTCAAACAGATCGTCGCGTAGGAAACAAGCAGCTTGTATTTCATCAGTCATCCACTTTGGTTGTGCACTATGTTTAACTCTACGCGTTTTGAGTGGCGCATGCTTGTCATAAACAGAATTAAACGTATGTAGCCAAAACTCTAACGCTTTCGGTGGATCAGTGTAATTATAAACATTTATAAGGGGGAATTCATGGGGTCAGTGAGAAAGGGATCTTCATGGAAATTTCCAAAAGATCTATAAGTGATATGTTTGTGGCCTGTTTTAGGAATTTTGATTCCCCTTCTTTTCCACGTAATACATACTGGAAAGTGGTCGCTGCAACCATTCAAAGGCACACATTTCTCAATGACGTTATGTGGTTCAGAAAGATAGATGTGGTCAATTAATGTTTTGCTAGTGGGCGTTACTCGGGTGGGCATGTCTATAATTTGGGATAAGTTGTACGAAGTAGTCTTGTCTGACCATGATGTTTGGCATTTCAATAAATCAATGTTGAAATCACCTAAAATAATTAATTCTGTAGCATCAAGTGATGCTGCATCCATCATGGCCGTAAACTTGTCCATCCAATCAGCATGTTCTGCTGGGTTTCGATACACAAATCGATTTGATGGGTTTCGTTCTCTTCAACCTGATTATTAGCCACACTGCTTCAATTCCAAAACTTTCAAGTTCATATAAACGTTGCGCATTTAATGTTTCATGAATGTAAATTAATATGCCCGTAGTTTTGGATTCGGTGGGATCTCTGCGTACAATATTGTAGCCGGAGCTTAAGACAGTGGCATCAGGGACAATATCTGAAAGTCTTGATTCAGTGAAGCAAATATATGAAAGGGTTTGTCTTGATTTGACAGTATAGTGGGTATCTCCTGTAATTTGTTTTGTATATGGTTTATATTTAGATGTCCAATATGTAATCCGTCTTCCTGTGGCCATGCTGAAGATGATTGTACCATTTGTGTAATTAAACAAAAATAGCGATGATACACTTAAAAACAAACACAAATATGTCCATATAATACACGCAAAATACAACAATCTTCAATGCCAAAAAGATAATGACTATAAGAAACAAACAAAACTAAATTTGCAACCAATTGCAAAACAACATTAAAAACAACAGCAACAACAAAACAATGTTCAATGCAAATAATACTGAATATGAACCACAGGCAGAAGTTAAATTCACAGAGTTATGTAACTCACCTGTGACAAGTTTCACCGAAGGTTTATCTACACAACAAGAGGTTTCTTAGCGTGCTCACGCACCACTTAGATACAATAGAAACTATGATATAAAAACGGAGAGAGAGAGAGGGGAGAGCGAATTTCTCAGTCAGATATAATTTGATTAAAGAAAAATGTTATAATCTCCACACTTGCTATCTGATGTAAAATGTCCACAATGCAGTTTTTTGTGCTTGTGAGGTTTTTAAAAATTTTTTATTTATTTATTTATTTTTTTGTTGCTGTGTCGGCACCAGGTCCACGAGGATTGGAGTCACTTAAATCCATTGTCTTTCTTCAACACACAGAAGGCTGTGTCTTTTCTCACTGTTAGTATTGTGTGCAACGTGGTCACAGTCCTTTCCTCCCACCCTTTTCTCCCTTGAACACACATGTTAATATTTTTATAGAATTATACACATGGGGCATATAGCATACCTGCATAAACACATGCTGATGTTACACAACACTTGTAAAAAATTTTGACACTCCAATACTGTTTTGCACAACTTCTTTAGTCTGTAACTACGGCTTGTGTACTCTCCTTGAAGCAGGAACATTATCCCTGAGGCTTTTTCAGCATGGATGCCCGTTGGGAGGATACGGGGGTGGGGAGGGAGGGACAGGCATGTAGTATGGCCACTGCCAAAAAGCAGGTGTGCGAGGAGGAAAAGGGGGATAGTACATGGAATGAAATTGAGGAAACATTTTCCTAGGTGGCATAAAACAGTGACGTTCGTTGTCACGTGATAGTGACGAGTGTTTTGTACTTAATGGAGAGATGGGTGGTCGGGGTCTGGGGTGATAGCTTAATAGGGGCGGAAAGTCATCCAAATCCATATGGTTGATAGGAGAACTGAGGGAGGGATGATGTTCAGTTGAATGAGGGACAAGGGTGGGATGGTTATCAGGGGGAGGGACGAATGGAGAGGTTCGATCATACGAGGGAGGGTGGGGAGCAGAGTGGTTCAGACGGTTGGTGGGGCGCCTGGGGGACGGGGTTTCCCTGTTGTGTAGTAGTGGGGGAGGGGGCTTATGACCACTTGTCGGTTTCCTGACACTGCCTTCAGCAGGCGGCCTTCTCCTTTTCCCTGCGTCACGCTCAATGTGCTGAGCGAACAACCCTTCTGCAATGCGGGCTGTTCCTTTCTTGGAGGGATGAACTGCATCACTGTATAAAGCCATTCTGGGTGCTCCGCTAGCTGTGGTGAAAACGTTCGAGTGGTCTGTATACTTGACCCTCATGTTTTCACATGCTACTTGCAAGTTGCTGTTGCTAGCATGTATTAGAGCATTCAGTGGGTGGCGGCCCCTCCCAGGAATGATACCAGATGCTTGTATTGACGCCTTTGGGAAAATGTGTCTGCACTGAGAGAGAAACTGTGACCATCTCTCAGTACTGATGCCGCCCTCTGCTGATGTTGATTGCTGTCTGCAGTCGTTGATGCCCACATGAAAGACAACATGTCGAGTTGTCTGTGAGGGCATTTGACAACTTAGCCACTCTGTGAGTTGGGAAAGTGTCAGACCACTGACACTGACTTTTTGCTGTTTGTAATGAGGAGGGAAGGAGCGGGAGAGGTCCACACCTTTGATGACAGAGTCTCCTAGCATAATGACAGTTGCCTGTTGGCTCAAAGCTAATTTTCTGAGAATGGGATGGGTGGGGGACTCAAGCTCACCAGCTGTGCTAAGGTCAGCATTAGCATGGCTGACTGTAGCATTATGTCTGGCAGGTTCTTGTGGGTGAAGGGTGGAAGGGGAAGAGACTGTGGTAGTGGGAGGGAAGGAATTTTGAGAGGAGACTGGTGGGACAGGGGTCGCGGGGGAGGTAGAAGAAGAGGGATTTAGAAGGGCAGTGCTTGATGAGCGAGGAGAGGAGGGCTTTTCAGACAACTGGTGTTTGTTTTTTTGCTTCTGCCGGGGTTGCTGAGAACTAGATGATTTCTGATGGGGCGATTTGTTTTGAGATGACTGATGATGTATTTGAGTTGTGAGGGAATCTATTTCTATTTTAAGTGTCTGTCTTGCTTCCTGAAGAGCTGCGCGTAGAGATGTGACTTCAGCTTGTAGGGCTTGGGTTATTGCTAGAAATTCTTCTCTTGGGACACAGTCTTCATGGGAACAGCTATTGACAGATTCACTTTTGTCCTCAGTTGGTGACTCGTTGGGATGGGTGTGGGAGGTGAGCCCATTGTTGCTGGAGAGATTGTCAGGGCTGGTGCTTTGAGGGTCATTGGAGGTCATTGGAGGTAGGGGTGGCACAGTTTTGGAGGTAGGGGTGGCACGTGTTGAGGGTCATTGGAGGTAGGGGTGGCACAGTGTTGAGGGTCACTGGAGGTAGGGGTGGCACAGTGTTGAGGGTCATTGGAGGTAGGGGTGGCACAGTGTTGAGGGTCACTGGAGGTAGGGGTGGCACAGTGTTGAGGGTCATTGGAGGTGGGGGTGGCACAGTGTTGAGGGTCATTGGAGGTAGGGGTGGCACAGTGTTGAGGGATGTTTTGGGTGACACATGCACTGTGTGACTAACGGTAGATTCTGTAGGGGAAGGGACGACGTCATTAGTGTCTTGTTGTGTAGAGCTCACTGTAGAAAATCCAGCTTTCTCCACTGTGGTGTGGTACTGGGGATGGGAAGAGGAGGGAAAAGCAGGTTCGGAGGGCAAGGTGGTTGAGAGATGAGCATGGGTAGATGCTTTGGGAGTGGAGGGGGGTTGGTAGGGAGAGTTCAGGTACATATCTGTGTCTCTCTGATGATACACGGCTATCTCCCCTACGTCGATGATCTCCCCTGGTGCCACGGTAGTGTGTACGGTGGGCGTGCCAGTGGTAATGACAATGCGGCGCTTGTCATCATCCTCGGCTGGTTGGGCATCGCCGCTGGTCAGAATGACCATTGCAGTGGAGTGGTCTGGCTGACGAAAGTCTGTCACTGTCAGGAGTTCAGGGCGCACAGTGCTTGTGGCCATTGTGTGCACAATGGCACGCAATGTTTTGAACTCACTGTCCACCCAGTCCTCACAAGCCCTACCCTGAACAAGGATATTGTGCGTTGTATAATAAATATGTATTTTCAGTAGTTTTCTCAGACCAGCCTCTATCCCTAATGTAGACTGGTACAAATCTGATGGGATGGGACATGCTAAATCAACAGTGGAGCATTGTTCACTGTAAGGTTTGTGATGAGGCCCATAGTCAATCCATGTTGTAGTAAGGCCCTTTGGTGCATAGTTGCCAACATATCTGTTGTAAAGTACATACCTCCAATGTGGCATGTGTTTTTGCTGAGATAAAATGTTTTTTGTATCGGGTCTATTTTGTGTTGAATTTTTTTCAAGGGCATGGTCCAGTGAAAATAAACTGTCTTGGGCCATGGAGCGTGTAGTTGGCCCCATGGCTGTAGGTCCTGGTGCCGCACTGCATTGAAATCAGAAAGCTTCAGCCATACCAATGCCGAAACTAACCGCTGTAAGTAGCCATAGCTGGCGTGTTAGGCGCCAGCCACGGCCCATGTGTTGAGCGCCGGGCACATGTTTGGTGGATGTCCTATTAGTGTAGGCTGGCAATAATTTTTACAAAGAATTAAAAGCAATAGTTTTAAAAATTGGTGCAAACGACTAAAAAAATAATAACAAATAAAATATCCAAAAAGTAGAAAAAAAGTACACGTCCTGAGTTATCAAAAAAAACCATTTTAAGTGGTCGAAAAAAGACGATTCCACGCTCTGAGCCTTTCCGCTTACCGTACAAACATTCCATCCCGCGCGCTGCGTCATCCCCCATATTTGGAAGGCATGACCTCGCGCGCGTTGATTCCAAGACAATGGCGGCAAATGTGTCCGGCACCAGCGAAACTGATTTTGGTGAGTAGAACAGCACTGTCGTTGCAAGTTTAACGTGAATAGCACTCGATGTTACATTGTGGTTGCATATGTGTGCAACAGTGTTTCCATTTTGATGAAAGATAAGAGAATTGCTGATAGGAACCAGTGTCTGGCATGAACATGTATGGCTCCCGCTTGTTGTCAAAAATTGCTTTATCAGTTTGTGTGTGTGTGTGTGTGTGTGTGTGGTGTGTGTGTGTGTGTGTGTGTGTGTGCGCGCGCGCGCGCGCGCGCGCGCGCGTTGTGTGTGTTTCCTGGTGAGAGACAGAAAGAGAGATAGACAGGCAGACAGATAGACAACACTGAGTTACAACTATAGACACTAAGAGAAATTGACGGAGTAAATTCGCGTAATATCCGTGTGCACATGTTTGTGTTGTGTGTGTGTGTGTGTGTGTGTGTGTGTGTGTGTGTGTGTGTGTGTGTGTGTGCGCGCGCGCGCGTGCGTGCGTGCGTGCGTGCGTGCGTGCGTGTGTGTTGTGTGTGTGTGTGCAGTGGGTGTGTGCGTGTTTGCGTGCATGCATGCATGTAGTGCGTGCATGTGTGCGTGGGTGTACATGTGCGCGCGTGCGTGCGTGCGTGCGTGCGTGCATGCGTGCGTGCGTGCGTGCGTGCGTGCGCGCGCGCGTGTGTGTGTGTGTGTGTGTGTGTGTGTGTGTGTGTGTGTGTGTGTGTGTGTGTGTGTGAGAGCGCATGAACTCACATGTGTGCCCACTGTATGTGTTGCACTTTTCAAGCGTGAGAAGTAGTTTGATGAAAGAGAAAACATGTTCTTTTTCAGATCTGGTTGAGCCGGAAACATGCGTGCTTTGTGAGAATCCTTTACGTCTAGGAGAAGAAGTCGTGAAACAAACTGAAAAAGGGATGACAGGATTGCAAAAAGCATGTCGTTTAAGATGTGATAGTAAGAGTTTTTTCATTGGGCAAACTGTCCATAAATCTTGTCGTCAAAATTACTGCAACGTCAATGTCATCAAAAAGGATTTGAAAAGACAGTTGGAAGAAAACAGTACAGAAGATCAGCCAATTCTTAGGTCCAAGAAGGTGAAATTTGACATTTCTGCTGGACTGTCTCTTCTGTGGACTGCCTGCTAAAAGCTCTCAGAGAAAAGGTAACCCCGTCTATCTAATCCGAAGCTTCAGTTTCCAGTCACAAATAGAACAACATTGTTTGCAGCGGGGTCCATGTGACAAATGGGCTGAGGACGTTTTGGCAGAATTAAGGCTGTGAATGATCTTCCTGCTGCAGATGCCTTGTACCATAAGCAGTGCAGTGTCAACTTCAGAACAGCCAAGGCATTCCCAAGCATATTCTTCTTCACTGAGGCCATACATGCTGTCAAAGGCAGACCAGCAGACACAAAACGAACAGAAGCATTCACACAAGTAGCAGAATACTTCAAAGAGTTCGATAATGAACAGATCACCGTCACAGATCTGTGCAAAAAATGGAGGAGTACCTTGATTCAGAAACACCTGCATACACAGAAAAACACATGCGACAAAAACTAGAAACTACCTTTGGAGACGAGATTGTAATCACCTGCATCAGAGGGAAGCCCAATGTAGTCACGTTCAGGTCAGCTGCTGAAAAAATTCTGAAGCAGTTTGCAAAATCAAAGACAGAAACAGACAGCGAGAAAGAAAAACTGAGGATTATCAAAACAGCAGCGGAACTTCTTTTGTCTGACATAAAGAAAATTGACACCTCCAAAGAAGAGTATCCATCAACAGCAGAAATTTCAGACATATCAAAAAACATACAACAGCTACCATCATCAGTTGGCGTTTTTTTAAGAACACTACTGAAGGGAAAGAAGAATCCAGAATTGAAAATTGCTTCCCTTGGTCAAGCTTTGATGCAAGCTGCGCGCCCAAACGTGCTCATCCTGCCACTTCAGCTGGGACTTGGAGTCTCCATGCACCACCTAACTGGTTCCAGACATATTGTTGAGCGGCTCCATAGGCTAGGATTTTCTTTATCCTACAACGAAGTCAAACTGTTTGAAATGTGTGCTGCAGTAGAGCAAGGAACAGACTTGGTGGGTGTTGACCCCAAAACAGCTGGATCCAGTTTGCTGCCGACAATGTGGATCATCAGATACGCACTCTGGATGGATCTGGAACCTTTCATGGCATGGGCATCATCAGCGCAGCGACCCCAGGCATCAAAGAATGCAATGCAGTTCGTCGAGATACAAATGTAACTCCAGACAGAATCTCAACACTGGGGAGAGTGCCAGTTCGTTTTTACAATGCCTCTACAACTGACGTATCTTTTACTTATGAAGTTTTGCGGGACTTTGCTATTGAAAGATCGGATGAAGAAACTGGATCTGCTATGGAAAGTGTCCTGGCTCTGCGCTGCCCACGTCCAGGCTGGTCGGGTATGATGCAGACCATCTGTACACTGGAGCCTATCCTGGGCAGAGCATGTCACGTTATTGCCCTGATAGACTTGGATCCAACAAACATGAGCTGCATCTACTCAATCTCCATTTCATCACTTCCTTGTCCAGACGGTATAACTGCACACCAGTCCTAACCTTTGATCAACCATTGTGGTGGAAATTCCATGATGATTGTCGATAATGAGCCAGCTGACAGCTCCCTGAAGTCAGTCGTCCTTCATCTAGGAGGATTTCACTGCCAAATGAGTTTCCTCGGCTGTATGGGAAGGCTTATGGGAGGATCTGGGGTTGAACAGGTGCTGGAAGTCGTTTTGCTCGCAATTCTGTCATCCATATGCTGAGTGGCAAATCCGTACACAGAGCTGTTCGGGGACATTTCTAGTAGACGCTGTCCTCAATGCCTGATTGTGTCCACTGCCTTCACATTCAAGAAAGCCTGGGCAGTGACTGACTTGATGGTGAGATTTCACGCTGCAGTGCGTCTGTGTCAGGATATACTCTTGGTTTAAACCACCTTTCAAAAGTTTATGCATGCAGGATGTGTATTTCAGTGGACCAAAGGGTAATATATTCTTATAGATATGCTGTTTTCCCTTTTTTTTACCGTTTTATGCTTCTGGTGGCAAATGCGTTATTGAATTTGGGCAATTACACTTCACGAGCTTTCCAAAGAGGTGCTACATGACTATCTTTGGTCGATTCTTCAAAACAGCGTGAAAAACGGGTACCTGATGACGTCACACAACGAGTTTTAGTACCCTTAGGACACTTCGATCGATGTACTTTTTGGATATGTTAAAGAGAGACTGTGTCCCGACTCATTCCACCTAAAATAATTACTATTGCAATTAGTTCCTAACTTTCTTAATTTTTACCGCTTTACAGACTAGACTATATGTGGAACACAGAGAAAGAAGGTCGGCGGAAGAGTCACAACACACAGATGTTGCCGCGCTGCCAGCTTTCCTAGCTGGACCCACACACACACAGTCCTGCCGGTTGCTATAGGCCTACACAAGTACAAATCTTCCCTTCCTTCTGCGCGTTAGGCTACATGCGTTGGCTAGGCCTCGCTGGCGCGCGCTGCGCAACCCGTGTAGGCGAGATGAGGAGGGAAACTTGCACAAATCACAAACAATTAAAGTTGAATTTTTCACTTTGTGCATCAAGTAGAACCACCACACGTTCAAAGATTTAAGTACAGAACTTAATGAATCAGTTCGTGTAACACATTAAGCACTCCATTCCGTGAATCACAGAGTATGTATGAAAAATCACGACGGTGATGTGAAGCGTGTCGTCTGCTCGAGAGAGCAGAGAGAGAGAAGTCTAGCAAGCTGCCCTGAGTGTGCTCTTAGACCTAGTTAGACCTAGTCTCCCAACAAAAGAAGATGCACCACTCGCTCGTAGCTTTCACCGAACCAAATCGGTCTCTTGCAAGCTAGGGGAATTGGAAAGCTCTGGCCAATAATTGTGGCCAATACAGCATTAAGATGCTTGCTGAGTTGCTTACCATCTTCCGTCTCTAGCAGACAAGAGGCATTTTCTGCTCATACCAGAGACGTGAAAGACCTTTACGTCTCTGCTCATACCACGGCGATACACCCGCTGTTGGCACCTGTCAGGTTGACAGTCTGTCTGGCCTTTTTCTGTCAGGACTGCAGCGCTCTGTGTGTGTGTGTGTTCAATTAACAAAAAAACATGTTTTTTCTTTAGTGGTAGGTTTGATTACGCGTTTCACGATCAAGTTCTCTCCCTTGTTTTTCTCCTTGTGTTCTTTGTATGAGTCTTACCACTTGTATTGTGCTCTGCGTTTTTCAACCGGGCATTGGTATCTGAATCAGGATTCCAGGCCTCGTTCGAATTTCAATCCGGGGTGAGCTCGATACGTCCACGGCTCAAGGCCCAACGCGTCCAAGGCCCGATACGTCCAAGGCCCGATGCGTCCACGGTCCGATCCGTCCATGGCCGATGCGTCCAAGCCCAATACGTCCAAGGTCGAAGGCCGTGGACGCAACGGACCTTGGACGCAACGGACCGTGGACATAAAGAGCCTTGGACTCGGTGACACGGCTTTTTAACTAGCGCCCTTTGAGTCTACGACCCGCTGAGTCCCATTTTTTTTTTACTTAACGGGCCTTGGACTTTAAGGGTCGTGGACTCATCGGCAGCCAGCACACGATACGTCCACGGCCCGATGTGTCCATTTGGACGTATCGGGCCATGGACGCATCGACATGCTCAATCCAGCTCAACGCCACTAGATCCAGGTCTCGGATCCATTGGTGGAAGAGATTCACAACACAAAAAGATCTTGTGTGACTCAACTTCTGGAAGTGATGGAAGACTTCACAAATGAGATTGATAAAGGAGAGAATATAGATGTGTTGTATTTAGACTTTAGAAAAGCTTTCGATTCAGTACCACAGGAATTAAAGAACATTAGTACAGTGGTCTGATACTTGGAACCTATATATTTTAATGCAGAATATATTTTAATGCAGAAAAATGTAAAGTACTTCATGTTGGAAAATCAAACCCACAAAATGATTATATAATGAAAATAGGGGACAAGGAAGTACAAGTATTTAACTGTGAGGAAGAGAAAGACCCAGGTGTGACTTCAACAAAAATTTTGCTTTTTGACAAACATATTGTGAATAGTATTAACAAGGCCAACAGAATGATTGGAATGATAAAAGACAGGACACTTTTTTAACAATTCTGTGAAACAGTGGTTAGACCTGTTCTTGAATATTGCAATACTGTATGGTATCCAATGCTAAAGAGACAACCAGTAGCTCTAGAACAGGTTCAAAGAGGAGCAACAAAGATGATCAATGATATAAAGGATTGCTCATACCAGGAAAGATTAAAATATTTACAACTTCCAACACTTAAAGCAAGAAGAATAAGAGAGGACTTGATTCAAACATATTAGATATTAAATGGTATTGATGATGTTGATAAAGCATGCTTTTTTTTGTACTCCACAGACAAATACAACAAGAAACAGTGAAGATAAGATATTAAAATATTTCAGGACTAATTTGAGAAAATTTACATTTACTAACAGAGTAACCAAATTTTGGAATGAATTAACAACTAACATCAAACGTGCACCTAGTATTAATGTATTTTAGAACCTCGTAGACAAACATGAAGTAATAACTATAATGAAATAGGAATTTGATGGATAAATTAGACTGAGCTAAATGGGCTAAGTTGTTTTGATACAACACCCCAAATCCTGATCCTGATCCTGATCCTGATGTGTGTGTGTGTGTGTGTGTGTGTGTGTGTGTGTGTGTGTGTGTGTGTGTGTGTGTGTGTGTGTGAGACAATGGGCCCCAGTATTCGTCGGACAAGAGGAGGTCTGACATTTGGCGTCCACCATTTTACGCCAGCCTTTCCCTGGTCATGGCACCAAGCTGGAGGGAGAGTGGGGGTAGAAGTGGAGGGGCCCTCGATGACTTATCAAATAAATGCAGGCTGCATTACCCAGATTTACTCCACTCATAATCGGACAAGGCTCCCACTCCCGCAGCCCCCCCCCCCCCCCCCCCCGACCCCCTCCCTTCTTCCAAGCTATCCATCACCCCCTTCCCCTATTTCTTTTCATTTTCTTGTTCAGAAATGAATAATGGGCAGGATGGATATGTTGTTATAGATGTGCATGTCAAACTCTCCCGTTCCTCACCTTCAGTTACATTGTTTTGTCAGCTTGCCATTGATGGTGGACCTTACACCTTTCTTTTTGTTTGTTTTAAATGACACAGGGTGGAATTCAGTCTGATGACTGGTTGCCTGGCTTTGTTGTCTCAGTCACAACTACTCAAGAAATCAGTTCATATGTGCAGGGTTTCGATCACCACAACAGGTAGAGTGGCTCTGTGCCCCCCACCCCCCATCCCCCGAGCATGGATGTACGAGTCTTACCCCGTTCTGCCCTAGCCACGGGGTGGGTCTGGCACCCAGCATGCTCAGGCTGGAATAACCATGAACCCATCTGCCGTTGGGGGCTGTCGACACAATCAGACCCGGCCCAGGGTACCTCATCTGGAATCTAATGCACAGAGACTGAATTTCGCTATGTTGGGCGTAAAGCAAAAGATCAAAACTTTGAACATCAAAAGTTAAGCCACAGAAAAATCGGTATTTAAAATCCTTGCAGAATGTCTGACAACCACAGTCTGGACTTCTGTCAAATAGTTGTAGACTTCACTGGGTTTTCCGAGATTAGCTTCTCAATGTGGAGGTGATCTGCAGACCTGCAAGCGAACCAAGATGTTGAATATTACTGGGGACTTAGCAGTTGTTGTGCAGCAAATCAAGTGAGGTACCCCTTGAGCTCTTTAAACTAGTATCAAAACTGCAAATTTCAGTAACAGTTGTTCAGAAAAAAGAAGGAAGAGCGAAAGAATTAAACAAAAGGAAGGAAGGAAGAAAGGAAAGGGAGAAAAGAATAAATCAAAGGAAAGAAGATTGAAGAGAAAAAAGAAAGAAAAAGGAGAGAATGAAAAAGGGAAAGAAAGATAGGGAGAAAAAAAAAAAGGGGGGGGGGGGAGGGGAAGAAGAAATCTTGGAAGGAAGAGGAAAGAACACAACAAGGATAAAAAGAAAGGAAGTAAAAAAGACAGGAAGACGGACAAGAAGGAAGAAAGAGGAAAGAACATAACAGAGAAAGAAAGAAGAGAGGGAAGAAGGAAAGGAGAAATGAAGAAAAGGAGGAATTAATATGAAAGATGAAACAAAGAAAGAAAAAAAAAAAGGAAGGGGAAAAAAGAAAGGATTAACAGAAGGAACATGAAAGAACACAACAAAGAAAAGAAGAAAGTATGAAAAAGGAAGGATGAAATAAAGAAAGGAAGGTAGATGAAAGAACAAAACAACCTAAGGAAGAAAGAAAAGGAGAAAGGAAGGGAAGAAGGAAGAGAGGGAAGAAGGAAGAAAGAAAGAATTTTTTTTAAGAAAAAAGATTTGAA
This sequence comes from Conus ventricosus, assembly GCA_018398815.1. Lineage (NCBI taxonomy): Eukaryota > Metazoa > Mollusca > Gastropoda > Neogastropoda > Conidae > Conus > Conus ventricosus. The sequence continues at coordinate 28,703,125 of CM031599.1, read as the reverse complement.
TGAATTAAAAAAAGAGAGAGAAAAAGAAAGACATGAAGAAAAGAAGGAAGGAAGCAGTGAAACAAGGAAGACAACATGGAAGGAAGGAAGAAAGAAGGGAATAAGGGAAAAGAAAAAAAGAGAGAGAAAGAAATTTGGGAAGGAAGTAAGAAATCAAGAAAAGAGAAGAGGGAAAGAAAGAAAGAAAAAAAGGTTGAAAGGAAGGAAGAAAGACAAAAGAAACAAAGAAAGAAGAAGGCAGGAAGGAAGAAAGAATGGGAGAAACAAGACAGGAACAGGAAGGTATAAAGAAATAAATATAGAAGGGAAGGAAAGAATTAAGGGAGGAAGGAAAAATAAGGATTTGAGGAAGGGAAAAAGACAGACAGAAAGAAGGGATGAAAGAAAGAAAGGAGTGAAGAAGAAAAGAAGGGAAAAGAAAGGAAAGAAGAAAAAAGGGCGGAATGAAGAAAGAAATGATATAAGAAAGTGAAAGAAGGAAACAAAGGAAAGAAGGAAGATAGAAAAAGGTAAATATTAAAAGGACGTCAGGAACAAAGAACAAAAAATGAAAGAAGAAACAGACGGAAAAGAAGAGAGGAATTAAGAGGGGAAAATATACACAAAAAAGGAGAAGGAAGAACAAGAAAGAAAAAAGGATGTAAACAAGGAAGAAAGAGAGGAAGAAAAGACACAAAATGGAAGGGAGGAAGAAAGAAAAGGGGGGAATGAACGGAAGAAAGAAAAAAAGCACCATTCCATGCATAAACATGATCTTCCAGCAAGAGCAAAGACAAAAGTACTGTGCCACCTAAAGAAAGAATAAAGAAATTTCAAACAAACAACACGTTTTGACCTATTTGGTCTTCTCCAGGAAAGACAAATAACATTCAAGACCATGAAAACAAGGGACAAACAGTCACTTGACTCTTCAAACTGAGTGTGAAAAGGCAACAGAAATGGAATGGGAGACAATATGAGTAAAAAATGATGAAAATAATGATCAGAATAATACTGACAATGGTACTGTTGATAACAATAAAGGTAGTATGATTATATGATAATAATACTGACTATAATGATGATAGTAATTGTGGTAATAATAATAACAGTAAAACAGAAGAAGAGGAAGGAGTGATAATGATCAGCAGCAGAAGAAGGAAGAGGGGAGGAGGAGAGAAAGGAGAAAAAGTATGAAGGAGGTTGAAGACAATGGGAAAGATAGGAAGATAGAATCTAAGAAATATACCAATGGTTATGATAGATATCATAATCATAGAAATAATGAAAATAATAATGATAATGATAAAGTGGACGAATATTACAAAAAGAGGTAAAATTTGTCTGAAGAATGGTCTATATAATATGGTTGCACAAGGGATCCTAGGAGTGAGAAGAGCCAACAGCTGGATGCCAAAACCGTTCACATATATTACCCTCAACCCACCCATCCCACCACCACCACCTTCCTGCTTCTGTTGAAATTCTTTCCCCAAGGTCATAAAGTATTCCACAAAAGAAAAAAAAAAATTGCAAATATCCTTAGGTGTAAGTCACCAGACAGTAGCACAGAAATTTTAGATTAATGATGTCACAATTTAAAATTTCTGATTTATATTGTCAGTTCATGATTGTTGCACAGTGAATTCATTTGTATTGCGATCTTTACTGAACAAAACAGTCTCAACAGCTGGAATGGTCCCATGTGTCTATCAGCTCAGTGAAATTGGCAACAACTGACCAGTCCTGTGGAATGGCCTATCACCAGTTCTTGGATGGGAAGGGGGATCCCATCAGGCTGTTTGAGCGAGACGGCCGCTTGTTGGTCGGGAACCTCGGTCTGAGCCAGTGGCATCAGGTGATGTCCATGACCTCCAGAGATGATGACGTCCTGTTATGTGGCTACCCAAAGTCAGGTATGTCGACAGTGGTTGTGTGTGTGTGTGTGTGTGTGTGTGTGTGTGTGTGTGTGTGTGTGTGTGCATGCGTTGGTGTGTCTTGTGTGTGCTGGAGAGAGGGCAAAGAGTGAGGGCGGAGACAACATAGGGAAAGAGTGGAGGGGATGATTACGTTTCTCTGCATGTATAATTCAATGTCGGGATTTAATGTATTTTGGTCCTATGATGTTATAGTTTATATGCTTGAAATTAGTCTTATGTGTTTCCTTTTCTTTTGTTCATTCTTAAACATTTGGCTTTTTTTTTTAATGATGCCCGGAACCTCGCGAGGGACAGGCGTCACTTTTCTGAAATGAATTAGATTTTTGTTGCCTGAAGAAGACCCAAGAGGTCGAAATGCATTGTGTCTTCTCCTGTGCTTTGTTTGTCAATGTCCTTGGCGGTAACTAACCCCCTCTTATTCTTAATTTAGATTGTTGTTATTTGTTATTATTGTTGACTGTAGTGATGAAAGAGAGATCAAAATAGAAATCAATAACGCAAAACAAAAAGCAAAACAGGAACGACTACACAGAACATGGGGTAAAGTAGGCTGATAGGTGTATATGTGACCCGCCACCACGAAACCAGTCTTAACTCGCGCAGCCTACTTCACGGCTACAGCTGAAAATAACTGGTGAGGGTCTACCTGGGGCATTTTGACTCTTTTGCAGAAATGTGTTCCTTACACCCTAAACTTTCACGTGGCACTATCCATTTGCTCCAAAACAACCAATACATTAGTTAAAATTGAGATTTAAAAGCCTGACCTCGAATCAAAATGAACTTCTTTTAACGTAAAATGGCCCATTTTCACTCGCCTAAAACTTAATGCAACCCTTACAGAACCCCATCGTGTTATATACCGTTCGAAAGCGTGTGTGAACGCTCTCCCAGTTTCTCTGTGTGTCATCTAAAAATAAGTATGGTAAAAAGTAAGATGCCGTTGCTAAGGAAAATATGCTGGAGATGATAGCAGAAACTTTAGAAGCCGTTTTCTCAAAATGGCCGTTGGCACAGTAACCCACTTCAAATGACCATAACTTATTTTTTGCCCTATAGCGTTCATTTTTATATCAAATTAATCAGAAAAATCTGTAGATTTTAAATATATGTATAACTCAAAACTTTCAAAAATCGAGTTAAGACTGGTTTTGTGGTGGAAGGTCACATATATGTTTTGGTGCTGTCCTGTTTTCTGTGCCAGCTCGGTGGCATTGCAACCACAGCATTCATTCGGAATCCTCGTGCATGTCCACAGCCTGACCTCACTGGCCACAGTCCTGTTACCAGCAGTCCACAGGGACAGGGAATGGTCAATGTCAAGTCATTATGAGGCAACCCACCAGAGGAGACACTGCACCGCTGCTGAGTCACCTCATTGGTGTTCAGTTGAGCCCGTTTTGAAAGTAACAGATATCTGATACTCGGTTCAAAACACAGAGAGAATGTTTGACAGATGTGCTGTCTTCAAACGTCGTAGATTTTGCTCGTAAGATTGAACAAAACAACAATCCCAGGATGGCGGTCTGAAGCAGAAGAGGGGCATTACTCAAGGGAGTTTGTTTTGTGGATGATGGGAGGGGAGGAAGTTGTGAGGGTGAATCAGTATCTTAAAAAAAAATTCTTTTGACCATTAGTATTTTTCAAAATCTAGTGTTATTTACTTTATTTTGCTTTGTTCTGTGTGACGAAAAGAAATGAGAAAAAAAACAACAACAACAAACAAATAAACAAGAATGCCAAACTATAACCAGTTTGTACTTTTCAGTGAACTACAAGTCAAAGTTTATGTTGTGATGTATTATATTTTGTACATTCCGTGATGAAATATTATTTGTCTTCTATCATAAACATATGCACATGGGTGCTCACATACGCATGCACATGCGTGCGCGCACGTGCACACACACAACCACGCAGAGACATGCACGGACACACACACTCACCTCACACACACACACACACACACACACACACAAAACACACAAGTTTTCATTAATCTGTGACCCCTCCAAGAGGCTTGAAGGATTTCAGCAAAAAGCATAAAAAAAATCTTGGCACATCATAACATCTGCTTCATGAACATGAAATGGGTTTTTGATAGAGTGAATCGTTTTAAAAATTAAGCAAGACTGCAACATTTGATAATTCACTTGATCTTGACCATGACATTTTTTTGTGGGAATAACTTAAAAAGTGAGAGCATAGATCTTGGATACAAATAAAAACCAGCTTGGTGGTGCAGTGGTTGGCATCACAGATTCCCAAGGGGGAGGTCTGGGTTTCGATTCCATCAGAGCTGTTTAATAACGGGATTTTTCTGCCCTAGCCAGCTCCTACCCAGAGCTGAGTTTGCCGTGTAAAATTCACCCCTTAATGGATGTTTCTCTGAAAGTGTTGTCAAATTTTCCAGACCAGTTCTTCAGGTGTCAGTAGTTTCTCCCGGGCCTGCCTGAGTGGCATACAGTGTGAAAGTAAGCCTAGGCCAGCCTTATCATGCAGTCTCAGACTGGAACAGAACTCCTTACCATCCTCCTCCTCCTCCTCCTCATAGATCAGCAAAAAGAAGGGTCTAAATTTCCCGTGTCCCTTCCTGCTCTGCTCTCTTGGTGAACTCAGTTTGAGTTTCCTCTTCACGTCTGTGCCCTGTGAGGTTCGTGTCAGGTCGCTGGTTTGGCGAGCTCATGGGGACTGTCGTCACATGGATGTGTCGTCCTTCCTTGGGGAGGGCTCAGTCACGCTGGCTCTACGACTAAGCAGTTGTTGTCATCACTGTTGGGCTTAGCAGGTGGTGTCCTGCATATGTTCGATCAGAACACAGGCACCATTCAACGCACCAAGTTGACATGGCGCCAGTGCAGCAATCTCTCTGGTGGGTTGCCTCATGATCACTTGACAGGCTTTTGACTGCTCCCCGTGGATTGCCTGTTCCAGGGGGGAAGACCCGAATTGAGTTGCTTGAGTGGCTCGGGGGTAGTCCCAAACTGAGTTAGTACAGAAGATGAGACAGACCACAAAACTGAAAAAATGAAAAGAAACAAGAATAAACATTTTAAAAAATGAAAGAAAGAAAGGGGAAAAATAAAAAAATCCGTTTGAAGATTTTATGTAGAGATCAGAATATTTGGGACACTCAGAAATAAGATGAAACGCATCTCTCAAAGAATTCATTTGACATGTTTTTGTTTGTTTGTTTGTTTTTCCGAATACGGAGTTTGCATGGAACAGCATTAATTCTCCAAATCTTAATCGGTGAAAAAATGGACTGTTTCATCTTAATTTGGGAATCATTAAAATAAAATTTGCATGTGAGGTTATATTTCCCCACTTTTTCAAAATGTCTGTAAAATATGCATTTATTTCTTTTCTTTGCTTTCGCTAAAACTTTTCTTAGTAATTTTTAAAAGAATGAGTGTATCCCCTTTTAAAAGTTATCTTTGTTCAAAAGTATTTGTGTTTCTAAAATACAATCAAACACACACAAACACACACACCTACATGGGTGCAAGTGCCCCTTTATGCATAGGTGTCAACCCAATTTTCTCATTTTACAATTTCCCCATATTGAAAAGTATTTTTTCCCCTTTACCGAGCCCAAAACCTTTTACATTAGGAAAAACAAAAACAAAAAAAAATTGTTGTGAATGCAATGTAATATCAGTATCCAGACAGAATTTTGAAAAAATGGCAGTTTAAGACGGGTTTACGAATAACAATGACACTTACCATCAGCAGAATCCCCTTTCATTCCGCAGATGCATCACTTGAGACAGTTTGTGATCAAAAAGAAAACACCCTATAGTAAAACACTGAAAATTGATGCAGTATTAAAAATGTTATAAACCCATTGTTAACAACTCTTCACTTTACAACATCATGAGTCATCAAGTCAAAATCAATTTGTTCTATGCACTTCCATCTACCAACATAATTAGTCATTGAAGTCAGGAGTACATCTTACTGTGATCCCCAAAGTTTCTTTTCCCACCCATACCAATTTTCCCTAAGAACACACAGCCACCATTGTTCTGCTCAACCCCGTCACTTGCAAATGACAGTTACTGATGTTCATCGTTGTACTGCTTGGTGGCAGATTCGCTGCCTGCAACAAGGGGTGAAGGGCTATCTAAAAACATGACCAATCTACTTGGTTCTTCCCGTCTCAGTGCTATGAGTCCGTGTCGTCTGCTATGAAAATTTGTTCACCTCGCGTTGCCACTTGACAATGATGCTCCCTGTGGATTGGGGTTTGCGGGGCTGCGGCGGGGGTAAACCGGGCTGTGGCTGTGGACGGGGTGTCGGAATGAGGACGTGTGAGCACTGCTCTGTGGTGGCGCAGAGGTTGGGACAGCCAAAAAAAAAAAACAAACAAACAAACAAAAAACTTGTTCACCTCGCAATTTGCCTAAGTGATTTAAGATTTGCTCGTACAAATCAGTTTTACCAGTATTAAAACTTGTATGCGGCCGTACAGACCCAAATCGCAGGTTTCCCATACGGGGAAACCGTATAGGTTGACACCAATGCATATGCACAGACTCACACACGCACAATGCACACACGCATGCATGCACAAAGCACACACACACACACACACACACACACCCCACCACAGAGAGAGAATTTTCCATGCTCTATTCATTTATCTTTATTGCTTTATGTTTTGGGGCATTGTTTTGGGTGTACTCATTTTCTTCTTCTCCATTCTGTCTGTCTGTCTCTCTGTCATTAAGATTTCCAGGGGTAGAGAACAGGAAAACCTTCATTCGGGGCCACTTTCCCCCTCAACCAGTTTCGGGCGAAAGTGACCCAGAATAAAAGGTTTTCCTGTTCTCTGACAGTTTAAAACTTCAATAACCAAAAATAACGATATCTACAAACAAACATACTGTGTAGGGTTATCCGTTTTCAATACTATTTACTAAAAATTTTCAGATTTCAGTTTTTGTTTAATCCCGTGTTTTTCCTGGTCATTTTCAATAACATCATTTTCACGCAAACATTTTCAAATGAGTCTCTGTCTTTCATGTGAAATTACACTACGTCTTTAACTGTCTCTAAAGTCTTTTAAAACCGAGTTATATTTCTGGCAAAAAAATCCACACACTTATCCCATCATGTCTTCGGGTGAAAGCCAGCTTTGACAAAGTGTTTTCTTTTTAACTTATCTTTTTCTGCCGACAGTCATCTTAATAAAGAGTGTCTGCGTTCCTTCAAACATTTATAAAGCATTCTAAACACTCACTCAGTTTAGTGCTAGGATTAACTAAATATACGTCATTGTCTGTCCATATAAAACCCTTTTATCATGATATGCTTTTTTCCTTTTAAGTGTTGGACAGAAAATCACAATATGATCAAAATTATAGCGATAAATGTTTGTAATAAGTCTGGACAAATATTGTTTTTCCCCAACCAGTCTGCCCCCAAATTTATTGAACAATGAGGGGATTTTATCATAAAGTTTAACTGTCTAGTTTTTAACAGAATTTAATCTAATCCAGTTATTATTTTTATCATACTCTCGTCAAAACTTGTTCAGTATAATAAAACCCCATGAGGCCTAAATGTGTAAGATTAATCCAAATTTAGTTCTGTAGATTGTTTCTATTTAAGTCAACATTGATTTTGTTGCTTGTTGTTATGATCTTAATATCCTCACCATTGTGGAAGAACGACGATGGTAACGTTAAGAGTTTAACGTCTAAGTTTTGCCAGCTAATTTTAATTCCTTTTTTTAAGGTCGTCACTAACGCCCACACCCATCCCTCTCCACTCTTTAAGACAGAAATTTCAAATTTCATTGTGAACGTGTCTCCTAATTTTTGCTTGGAAAGAACTGTAATTTTGTAGAAGCTTTTTTTACAAAATGTTCTTTTCTGTGGAGGATGTACTGTTTTTTCCCATACGGCGTTATTTCAATTTCTTTTCGACTATTGTCGTCCGGCATAAGACTTACATGTAAAGGGCCAGAGTTGAATGCTTTTCTGAAACTTTTTTGACGGGTAAAATATGTAAATGGGCTTATGAATTCAAATTTTATTTCCCATTCTAAATATGGTTTTAAGTGCCATTTGAGGTCAGGTTTTCGAACTATTTTATATTCATACTGGCCAACATTATTTGCCTCTAGATTGCGCAGTTGTTCTAGTTTAGGAAACTTTTTGCTGTCGCAACCTCTTTGCGTTTATAATCACCATCTTTAGTGTACTCAAAACCATACAAAGCGCCCATCTCACCATTCTGTTCAAAGTCCGCAACGTCTGCAAGGTCTTTTAATTCTAAGTTATACACCTCACAGGAGTAATGTACTCCTGATTCTTCTGGCCCACGCGACATTATTTTTTTAGTAACGTATTATTTTTTTTTCCAAAACAATGTGCAGGTTATCACATTTCACAAAATTTCCCCGCTTTGTCTTTGATTTTTATATTAATGATCCGGGCCCTCCCACAAACTAATTTTTAAACTGTAAATTAAAGGGAATTGTATAATTTCATAATCGCAATATGCAGCTTTCCCCGATGGAAGGGCTTTTAAAACAGTTGAGGGCCTTCCTCATATAAGTTTTCATTTAGTGCTCAGCTCATCCAAATGAACATAGAGTAATGAATGTTAATGCAAGATCGAGCGGACTTTCCCCCTCATAAGTAGTTTTGGTCGGTGTTAACTCTAAAAACTTAATTGTTAGCTGTAAAGCCTAACATTTTAGCTAGCTCTTTATCAAAATAGTAACCTCTTCTTCTTCAGGCTTTTATGTTAACATTGTTTTTAGATTTGCATTGTTAAGTTTGAGAGTAATGTCAAAGTTACTCATTGCTTCTTTTAGTGAGCAAAAAACCCCTTTAAAAACCATCAGGTATTGTTAATGGCTAACTTTGTTCCCTGATTTGTCAACTTTTAGAACAGTATTATTCTCCTTGGCTTCGCTTATATTAAACCATACGACTTTGTAAAATATTTATGAAGCACGACCCTTTTGACCCCCCAATTGTTATCAATAGCATGTTCTAAAAACGAAAAGGGCGGTCTTGCGTTTTTTATTGTTACAAACATTTTTAAAACAAATTAAAATGAGTGCATTCAAATATACTGATGCAAAATATTCTGTTGGGCCCCACTACAATCTTAAAAATATAGAACTGATACTCTTGACATTGCTGTGACCCAGACTGCCTTTTTCATAAAAAGGGGAGTACTCATTGAAGAGCTATTTTTAACCCCCCTATTGAAAACGACCACATCAAGGGAAAACGTGGTTTAGTCATCCGATGCGTTTTATCAGAACCAGTTAAACTTTGCTGTGTTTTGGCATCAACTGGGTGTGGAGTGTCGTATGTGATCATTTAAATCCCATGATCCTTTGGTGAGGTCAAATGTAAAAGGGTTTCATTTCTATTACACCTTCAGACGTATTTTGACTGAACTGCAAGCTCCATTACCAAATGCAAACGTTTAATCCCACTCAGCAACAGAATAGACATGAAGGCTTTTGAAGGATCTGTAACGAAATTTATATTAACATCAAGACAGGCTTTAGACAAAAGTTGGGTCTTAATCATGGCCTAGGCGACTTTATTTTCGGGGCACGCACAGAAAGTATAACTATGACTGGCTCCTCCTTTCAAAACTTTCTTTTTTGGCCCCAAATGTTCAGCCCGGGGGCCCTACAGCAAGAGCATAAAACAGCATGGACAACATTTATCTTAGACACTTCTAAGGGCCTAACTAGAGCGGGAATAGAACGAATAAACGACTCTATTGTACTTACGTTTGGTGTTTGCTAGGTTCGCAAGCACAGGCGAGGATCGAGCAAAATTGATCTTTCTACTGGCTTTGACGCACAAAAACAATACTTAGCAAATTTAGAGGACGCCATTAATTCTCAGTTGATTTACCTTCAAGTATTCAAAGGTACCACATGTTTTACAATACGCAAGATCGAAAGTAGACTTTGCTGTTGGCATGGTTTATACATGCTGCCCTTTGACCTCAGACTCCAGATAGGTACAATAATAAACTATAATAATGAAATTCTTATAGCAGGCAATGAACAGAAGGTTGGGAAAACGACATAAATTCTGAGCCAGTAATATTACAAACAATTAAAGAACACCCAAGATAGGGCATCCCAAACCCGAAGTCCAAACCCAAAAGTCATTGAAGACTCAGCAAAGCTTGCGGACTCTGTTCGCGATGACCATGAATATGAAAAAGACAGCGCTTGTTTTGGATTAACTGGGCCTAGGATTACTCCTTCTTTATTTTTCTAAAGAGTAAACCAACTATTAAGAGAACTAATGCCCCTAGGTGCTCTGCCCTAAAGCCAACTACTTTGCTTGCAGTAGACAAAAGCCCGCTGACAATACCCCCAATATTCCGGGTAAACGTTTACGGCTTTACCAGCTAATTTTTTTAAAAATTTCGCAAGAGGGATCAAGCTTTTTTTTTTTTACCCATGAAAAAATTCAGGTGAGGCGATGGCGGGGGAGGTACGAATTTGGGCCACCCCCGCCTGTAATACCCAAAACCAATGAAACTTTTTAAAATTTCCTAAGGCAGTTATAACGTTGCAAAAGGGGGACTCCTTGCTTTAAACAGTGTTCGTATTCGTTCTGCTACGTTGTGTCTTCTTTAAAAAATTTTTTTCGTTTTTTTTCCCTCTTTTTTCTTTTCATTTGGGTTCGTAATTGGCCCCCTTTTTATTTAGTCACGCTTTTTGTCTTGCTGTCTTTTTTGCCCCAAGATTTTTTAGTTTTTTGGGCTATTCTTTTTTTAATCTCATGCCCTACGATGGGGTCTCTCTCAGCGGGGTTTTTCTTTTTTTTTTCTTTTTATATGCTCATCTAGTTCCCCTAGTTTTCCCAAAAATTTTTTTGTTAATTCCCCTTTAAAGGTTTTAAAGCTGTAAAGGGCCGTTTTTTTCTCGCATGGGAACGGGAGTCGTGTTAGTTTTTTAAATTTGCTGTTTCTTCGGAAAAAGGGGTTTTGTTCAATTCCCATTTTTTAAAATTTCATCTGCCGATTGATTTAATTTTTCAAGTTCCATTTTTTTTTGATTTTGGTTGGGCTGTTTGGGTTTTTCCTTTTGCAGTGTGTTTTTGAAGTTTAAAAAACCATCCATCTACAAATTGTGCAGATAAAAATTCCCTTACTGTCAAATTTCCAACCTAGGAGCAAATGACGTGATTGTGCCAGGCTCTGCGCGTCTTACTTTCAAAATAGCGTCGCTTAAACAACAGCCCCAAAAACGGACATTTGTACAGAATCTGGGGCGGGAAAATGTAAGAAAATTTTAAAAAACTTGGGGGGAAAAATTTTTTTCTTTCCCACAAGCGGGACATTTTTTTTAACCTATTCTGATTTTAGGGAAACCCGGGACTAAAAAGGGTCCCTTTGCGTTTCAAGGAATAAAAATGAAGAAGAAACTAAAAAATAGAATAGGTGCCGCAGAACTAAAGACGGAAAAAAGGTTTTTGGGGCCCTGTAAATTTGGGTTTTTGGGAAATCGCTTTTCCATCCCCTTAGATTTTGAGTTGTTAAAAGCGCATGCACCGTATTTTCAGGAGATTAATAGACAAAAGTAATAAAAAAAAAATTTTTAAATAAATTTCAAACGCGTTAAAAATTCATCAGAAAAACCGAAGCAAAGTACAGCATTTCTGCCCATTCGTTAGAGTTTGACGTTGTTAGCCCCCCCTAATTTACAAGGCTAAATTGAGCAAAAAAATTTATCAGAAAAATTTTAGCAATATTTCCCAAAAGAGTGTTTTCATCATAAACCCAAATCCCAAAGCAGGGCAGCATATATGGAATTTTAGTTTTAGGTCCCCCACAAATCGCAAAAAGGGTATTTTTTTTTTTGTGAAGAGGGAAAAAACCCGTTCAAAAGAGGAATTTTAAAAAAATTTTTTAATCCAAAAATAACGAAAGTCAATGTTCAAATTGAGGGCAGTCCAAACCAAAAATCTAGGGTACCGGGTTTAAACCCTTTATCAGCATTTTGATGAAATAAGAAAACTTTTGGGAGGTGGGAGGTTTGAAACCCAAACATTGGACCTTGTGGCTAAAGATCTACACCTTCACAGCGTAAGCTTAAGGGTTTTTTAACAAAAAAATACGGTTTTGGATTGACCCAAGGCACGGGGGAAAACAGTTTTTCATGGAAGCGGGGGGGGAACTGTGAGGGGATTTTAATAAACATTAAATTGGGGTAAAGACAAGACCTTTTAAAATACAGCAAAAACCAAAAGAAAGGGATCTGCTCCTTTAATGCTGTTTTCCCTAGTTAATAAATGGGAAAATGATATAAGCCTCTATCAGGGGAAAGGGGAGGTTGGTTTTTAGCAAGGGGAAAAGGGGCACCCCCGGGTTTTTTCCTCTAGGAGGTTTGTCTTTAGCTTCGGGGTGTGTTCATTAGCTGAAAATGCGGCTGGCAAAAAATTAAAAACTAAAAACCCCAAAAAACCCAGCTATGGTTCAACTAATAACAGCTAAAATTAGCTTTTAAAACTGACAAAAAATAAAGCGCTAGTTGACTCAAACATCACGGGTTTAAGAAATTTTTTCGTTTACAGGCCGATTTTGTACTACAAAAGACAAAAGTTTGACTTCAAAGAAAGGCAAGGACAAGTTTTTTTTCCCAACCCGCCCGACGCCGAGGGAGATAAAAAAGGAAAAGCTTTAAAAAAAAAAAAAGAGGGCATTAAAATTTTGTTTTAAAAGGGTCACATTTAAAAAACATCGAAGGGGGGTTTATTTCTTTAGTTTTGATTTCCCAAGCACAAAAAAACCCCTTGATATTGATTTGATTAAGCCCTTTTATTTTTTTTAATTTAAATAAATATGTTGGCTTAGAAAAGAAAGACAGCATGGTAAGATATATGAAAGGGCCCCGGGTGAATTTTTTGAAGGAATGCTTGGGGAGAGAGCTTTTCAAAAGCAAAGAAAGATATTGATTTAGAAGTATTGCCCCAAAAAACTAAGGCAAGTGTTGTTTTTGCCCAATTTTTCAAATTTTCCCGGAAAAAAAAACAATAACCCCCCCTTAAATAATGTTAGCTGTTTTAATCGACCTTTTATAACAATAAATGAAGAAAATCTAGAAGTCTGGGTTTTTCAACTAAACAGAAAACAAAACTTTCTCATAAAGACTTAACACCCGGGTTGGGAGAAAGAACTGCTTGCACAGTTTTTTCCCCTGTTTTTCCCCTGGGGGAAGCTAAAATGAGAGGCTCTGGTTTTGGGCAGAGGGCGAAGTCCTTTGAGATTTAAATTTAAAAAAGGCTAAGATGCCCAAAAAAAAAATTTAAAAGGAAAGGCAAGGGTTACATTCCCCAAAATCCAGCACTGGGGCGCAAAAAGCAGTTTTTAAAAATTAAAAAATTCAGACGACAAATGTTTCATGTGGTGTTTTTTTTGCAAAGGGGCCCTTTGGGCCGCGAACACGCAGAGAGAGTGGGCTAACTATCGGAATTTCACCAAAACTTAAATTTAGTGGGGGTTTCCTTTTCCCGTTAGGTAGACCAAATGATCAGTTTGAAGAGCAAAACAAACCCAAAAACTGTTAATGTTACACATGGGGTTAGGAAAAAATTTTGGGGCCAATTAAAGTGTCCAAGAAAAAGCCCCAAAAATTTTGGGGAAACCCGGGCAAATACATGTTTACTTACTGCCCGATGTTTTTTACCCGGGAGGGGTTAACCCCAAATTAAACCCTTGATTTTCGCCCCATGAGTAGACTAATGAAGCCCCAAAAATTTAAAAAAATATGGCAAACCCAAAAATTCTTTAAAATTTTTAACAAGAATGCCATCTGTTCAAGCCGCGAGCGAACATAAGAAACATTGTAAAAGTTCTGTAACTGTAATACAGAAAATAATTACCCCCTCCGGATTAAAAAATTAGTTTTAAAGAAATGGAAACCGGGTGCAAAATTCCCCATATGTTGTTTACGCAGACTTCGAATCACCCCATTTTTCCTTATGAAGGGGCCCGCGCCCCAAAAACTTCGAAAAAAAAGTCTTTTAAAGAGTAATCATCAGATTTGTTCCCTTTTCCTTCAAATTTTTGGGCAGGTTTGGATGGGCGCCATTTAGCACCAGAATTTTTTTTGAGGGGCCCCAAACTGCAGAATACTTTTTAGAACGGGATGCAGAAAGTGCGTAAAGATTGTTTTAAAAAACTGAATTTAAACTGAAAACATAAAGACCCTGAAAGCAAGAACAGTATGACGCAGCCACTCACTGTTGGATTTGGGGTTTAGGTCTCTCATCAGACGCAGAGCATCCGACAGTAAGAGACCATGATCACATTAGCGGAAAGTTCAGAGGAGCAGCGCACAGTAAATGCAATCTTCAACTAAAGTTTGATCCTAAGACATGGAAGCTGCCATCTTCTTTCACAACTTGCGAGGTTACGACTCTCATCTTATAATGAAAGCAGTGGACGATGCCTTCAGGGTGTCATGCATTGCACAGTCATCAGAAAAGTACATGTGTTTCACTTTAAATAACATGTCTTTTTATGACTCTATGCAACACATGATGGGTTCATTAGAGTCACTGGCTATGTCCTTAAAGTCCTGCCAATAACGGAAGAATACTTTGACCCAACTCTCGTTAGAAAGGGCGTTTACCCTTATGAGTACATGAACAGTTGGGAAAGGTTTGATGAAGACACACTTCCTCCTAAAGGCGCGTTCTTTTCTAGTCTCAGAGGAAAGGACATTAGTGATTCTGATTACCAGCAAGCTCAAGATGCGTGGCAGAAGTTAGATTGTAAAACGATGGGAGACTATCATGATTCATATTTAAGGGCTGATACATGTTTGTTGGGGGACGTCTTTGAAAATTACAGAAAGACCTGCATGAAACATTATAGCCTGGATCCTGCGCATTACATTTCTGCGCCCGGGATGAGCTGGGATGCTTTCTTAAAGTTTACTGGAGTACAAATTGATTTATTGTCAGATTTACCAATGCTTCAGATGATTGAAAACGGATTGCGTGGAGGAATTAGTATGGCATCGCATCATTCATGTAAAGCAAACAAACAAATACTTGGACGACTATGATCCAAGTAAAAGGTCTAACTATCTCATGTATTTAGATGCAAACAATCTGTATGGATGGGCAATGCGCAATCACTTCCATTACGTAACTTTAAAATGTACACAGGCGGCGATCCGAATAATATTCAAAAGGCATTAAAGTGGTTGGGCAGTTTAACGCCCGATCAACAGCGTGGTTTCATTCTAGAAGTTGATTTAGAATATCCTCATGAACTCCATGACCTGCATAATGACTATCCATTAGCAGCAGAAAGTCTAAAGATGGATCCCGAGAACCGCCTAAACTTGTGCCTAATCTTCGCGGCAAAAAAAATTATGTCTGTCATTACAGACTTCTGCAATTTTATTTAAGACATGGGTTGAAGTTGACAGCAGTTCATCGCATAATTGCTTTTGATCAAGAACAGTTCATGAAACCATACATCATGAAGAACACTGATCTTAGAACTAAATCCACAGATGCTTCAGAAAAAGACTTTTTCAAGTTGATGAACAACAGCTGTTTTGGAAAGACTATGGAGAATCCGCACAAGCGTAAAGATGTCAGATTAGTCACCAAAGAGAACGAAGCAATTAAGCTGACTTCAAACCTAATTATCAGGACTTTAGAAGATTCATGATCAGCTTTATGGCATAATGATGAAAAAAAAGAAAGTCAAATTAGACAAACCTGTATTTATTGGGTTTACTGTTTTAGAATTATCAAAGCTTTTGATGTTAGAGTTTCTTTATGACTACTTTAAGCCCTCGTATCCTGAGTCCAGAGTACTTTCACAGATACAGATAGTTTTTTTATAGATATCCCTATTTGAAAAATTTTTTATAAAGACATGAAAGGGGAAGGGGAAAAAAGGTTATGCGGGAGGGTACGACCGTCCGATTTTTTCCAAAAGATTCCCTTTTACTTTAAATTTCTAATAAAAAGGGTTTTTAGGAAAGATAAAGGATGAATTATCGGGAAAGGGTGATTAAGGATATTTTGGTTTTAAAGGTAAAAATGTACATTATTTCGAGCCAGGAGAAATCTTTAAAGAAAGCAAAGGGAATATTCGCAGTGTTGGCAGTCAAACAATCACAGGGCAACTACAAAGAAGCATTGTTTGGGCAAAAAAGCCCTTTTCACATGACAACGTAAAACTGCGATCTAATCTACTTGAATCAACACAACAGTTGAAACAAAGAAGTCAATTTGATAGAACAAACACAAAACGCGTTTTGTTTTTTCCAGATTTTTTATATGCAATCGGGCACTGAGGACGCATAAACAGGGGGGGTTTATAAATTTTTTCCCTCCAAACCCTTTTATAAAAATCGATCATAGCTTATCCAAAATTTATTTTTAAAACTTTTCCCCATTTTGCTTTATGCGTTCCCAAATTTTTTTTTTTTATTTCAAGATATTCTTTTTCCCAATTTGGGGGGTTTTAGGTTTTGGTGATTTTGGGTGATTTACATCATTGATTTTAAACCCCGAAAAAGTTTCCTTAATACTTTACCCCCATAAAAAGATTCCCGTATCTTTTCAAGTCCTTCTTTACCATTTTTGTTTCTTCTGCCTTCCTTCGGGCCTCCATTTTAAAACCCAAAAAATATTTTACAAAAATTAATTAAAGCGACTGTGCCGGGGGGATTATCTGCAGTTCTTCCTTCAAAAAAGATTTTTGAGGGGCTTTTTTTTTGGCATTTCTCGAAATAAACAGGGCGGATTCATTTTTACAATTCTTTTTTTTCGAGGGTCAACCCCCCCCCAAACTGGATCTTTTCCCCTGATCATGCCCCTTCTCTTCCCCCTTAAATAAGGTACCTTACTTAAAAAACCCAAAACGGTAAAGTTTGCGGGGTGTACGGAGTTTCCAGCATTTATTTTTTTCTTTTTTGGGTACGGTTTTAAACCCTTAAATTCTTCATTATCTTTGCCGAAAAACTGAGGGATTTTTCAAACCCCATTCGTTTTTGCGAGAATTTGGTCAATAAGCCTCTGTGATACTGGAAAAAAAAGTTTTTTGGGCTAACTGTTTTGTTAAAGTTTTAAAACTAAACCTTGATCTTAACTCCTGGAATGCCTTTTTTGATGAACTCATTTTCAACAATAATTGATTCACTTGCCCTTTAAATTTTTTTCCCCACTCGATTTGAACAGCGGGAAATTAAAAGGGGGCCTCGTTGATATATCAGTTGTATGCAACAGCAACAGCAAAGCCTCTTTTGTTTTAAGGTTTCCGCATTTTTTGTATTTTGAAGCTATGTCAATGACTGAAATGCGTATTTAAATCTTTTTCGTCAAATCGTAAAAGGGGTAAATATAGAAGGTCCATTTGATGGGTGTCGTTCGGTATTGTTTTCAAAAAGTGGGGCCTCTTTTTTTCCTAGGCGCTGGTAAATAAATTTGCCAAACGCTTGTTTGATAACCATTCTTTTGCTGTTTGTCACGACTCCAGCTGCTTGGGTTTGCTTTTTTTTGCGTTATCCCTTCCAAACCTTTTTGGGGAATAAAGATTTGTTCATTTTTTTACTCACCAATATTTTGCGCAACAAAATACACAACGCATACCCAAAAAATAAAAACCCATTTTTTGATCTTTTGTTTTTTTTTTGATGGTTGATAAAAGTCACTGAATTTGGTGGGGCATTTTCGATTGGTTTCCTGTTTCAAGATAAATTGTTTTTTTGCTTATCAACATTTTTAAAAGGTAACTGCATCCCCTTTTTTCAGTGTGTCTTAAAAAAATCTAACTGCTCAATTCTGCTTTTCATAGGGGTCTTGTCACGCTAGTTCCCCATACTTTTTTATGTCTTTTTTTTCTCGCCGCACCCGCATTTTTCTAAAAGCAAAACTTCCCTAAAA
Source organism: Conus ventricosus (assembly GCA_018398815.1). NCBI lineage: Eukaryota > Metazoa > Mollusca > Gastropoda > Neogastropoda > Conidae > Conus > Conus ventricosus. Next base: position 28,685,289 of record CM031599.1, on the reverse strand, counting down.
GAAGCGCATTCACCACACGCCGCCTACATTATTGCGAGTGAAGCCCTTTTTTAAAAAAATGTATTTTTTTCTTTCAAATTTTTAATTTTCTAATTATTTCCTTTCTTAAAATAAAAATTTTCGAGCAAACGAAGCTCAACAATAGCAATCAGCTTTTTCGAATCCTCAAAGCTAGTTTGCCAAAATCTGCTGGTTTAAAATTTTTAACGCTTTTACCAACATTGAGTATCCTACACTTAGTCCCCCAATAACAGCGAATGGTTAAAAAAGGTTGGGAACAGTTTTTTTTTTGTGCTCATTTTTTTTTAAAAAAAAATAATTAAAAATTTAAAAAAAAACATGAACGTGAGATCTACTACGCTACAGGGCACCCAAACCCTTCCGAACTTATAAGACAAGTTTTATGACCAAACTATATGCCCAAAAAGGAGAGGCTGTATTTTTTGGGCAGATGGGGGAAAACAAACATTCCCTGGGAACAAAATTCAGCTTAGAACAGTTTAAAACAATGTCTCCACCAAAACATTATAAAGTATCAAAACAGGTATGAAGCGCAGCGGGGCCTAAAAATGGTGAAAAGTGGGGGGAAAAAGGGTTCTTGGGTTTGTCACTAAACTAGTCAGAAATTTTTGCCCCCTTTGATTCTAAAACAAGACCTTACGTATGTTTTAAAACGCAAGATCCATTTTAAAAAAATCATTAAGCCCTCTAAGATGTATCTATACACAGTTTTGGGAACATTTTACGCCATTAATCAGGGATTAAAAAATTTTTAAATTTCATATAAAATTTTTTTTCCCCTTTTCAAAATAAAACGACGGGAAAATCATCAGAACCAGAATCGGGAAACATTAAATCAGGGAGAAAAAAAACCCAAAAGCCAGAAAATCAGCAGAATTCAAAAAACACTGAACCAGGTGGGGCCAAAGTGAAAAGCACCCCCCAACCGGGGCGTGTTAAAGCGGGAAAAAAAAATAGCAAGTGGAACAAAAAAAAAAATTTAAATGAAACCCGAATATAACTCATCATAAAAACATAACACCGCCAGCCCAGAACAATTTAAATTCAATGCCCGCTATAAAAAATCCATGGAAAACAAACCTACAACACCAAAATCTTTATGGAAAATTGAACTTTAAAAATGTTGCCATTTTTGGGGCCAATTTCTGCTGTTGGGGGGGAGTTTTTTACGGTTTAAAAAATAATTTCACAATGGCAACCCGAAACAAAAGCAATCAAAAAAATCTGAACCCCTAAATACAGAAAAAACAACTGCAACGCCAAAAAACCCCCAAAAACAAAGATCAATTTTTATCCATTTCCCGTGGAATAAAATTTTAAGAACTTAATTTTTAAAATTTTTTTTAAAAAAAAAAAATTATTCCCTGGGGTATTATAAAATTATGAAGTCAAAAAAATAAAGACATGAGTTAAAAAAAAAATTTCCCCTAGACCCCAAAATTTTAAATCAATGGTTTGCTTAGGATTTTAAAAATTTTATTAAGATCTATCTGGCCCCATCCCCCGCAAGAACCGCCAAACAAGATATTTTCAAGTGACGCGTTTTTTTTTAGGCCCCGTGTGTAAAAAATTAGACTTTTCTATTTTAAAATAAAAACTTAGAAATTTTCTTGTTTTTTGAAATTATAAGAAAAACTTAAATAAGAACTTGGTTTTTACTTAGAAAGGGTGACTTAGTTTTTGATCTTGGTAACTTGGGGAAGAAAATTGAACAAGAACTTTTTAAAACTTGTATGACTTGAAAAGGGGACTTTGGGGGAAATTGAGGGGAAATTTAAAGGGGAAAATTTAAAAACTTTGGGAAAAACTTGAGGACAACCCTTTGAAGTGACCTTGGGGGGAACTTCGTTTAAAAACTTGTGGATAACGTTTAGTGTGCTGCTTTTGGGGGGGGGGGGGGGGGTGGGGGGACCCTGCGTTTCCCTGGGGGGGGGTGGGGGGGGGGGGGGGCGTGGGGTGCAAAGGGGGGACAAAACACAACACAAACCAAAAACAAACAAAAAAACAAACAAACAACAAACAAACACGCAATAGACAGGACATGCTTTTAAAAGTGAAGGGGCTTTTTTTTGTTTACCTTTAACGTTGTTTAAAATTTAAGGCGGGCCCCCGAAAAACACTTTTCACAGTCCCGAATTTAATAATCCCCAGGATCTGTTTTTAGTTCTATCGCCAACCACCCAAAAAAGGGGAAATTTTGCCAAAACTTTACGCGAACCGGTTTCTAATTTTAAACCCCTCATAAATATCGTCAGTATTTCCAAAAACCCCCCCCCAAAGCAGGGGCCCGCAAACCCGTTAACCGTTTTTGGGGATGGGTAAAATGAGAAAGGGGAAATGAACCCGGGGAAGGGAACACCTTTAAAAAGCTCTTAGTGGAAAGCCACAAACGATGAAACCCTGGGTCCAAAAAAAACGGTTTTTGCATAACCCGGCCGTCCCCGTGGCCTCAAAAAGCCTAGCCTTCGCTGCTAGCCAGGCGGTTACGCGAAACCTTTACAAAATTTTTAAAGCCCGTCACAGCAGTTCAGAAAACTTGACAGACAGGTGGTTATATATAGCTGTTTCTTTTTTAGAATCCCGTCTTTTCCAATCGTCAGTAGTTCACAAAACTTGCCAGCATTAACCGTTGTTTTTAAAAGCTGCTTCAATCATTTTCAAAGTATCTTATTTTTTCATGTAAAGCATTCTTTTTTTCCTCTGTCCACAATTCCGTTGGTGTTGGCGGGGTAATGGAGATTTTGAGCTTGTTGGAAAGTTTTAGCTGATTCCATGTCTTCCACCCCCAAAATAATTTAATCTATAAAGCTGTTAAAAAGGTTTTTGTGATTCAAGAACTTTTCAAACCCAGAAACCACACTGTCTTCTAAAACTGCAGCTATATTTTGTGCCCTATGTAAACACTTCTCTCGCAGAAAGCACCGTCTTTACACACCACCCACACTGGGAGAAATGAACGACAAGGGGTTGGGGGGAAATGTCGCCACTACTGATCACTGATTCATGTAGTCTTGTGATTGGGCCGGCCGTGACACCCGCCCACCGCGTGATCCAAAAATCGTCATGCCCGGCCACGTAGTAAGTAATCGGATATGCCGAGTCCTTACAGGCCGGCAACTAACAATTAAAAGCTTACCTGTTTTTGGCAGAGCGGGGCCGTTAACGACCCTGACAGAGTTGACAGTACTAAAAAGAGAGCCGACCTCTTCCAATTCAGCCGTAGGAACAGACACCGATGTATATGAAGCGCGTTCAACCACCGTGCTTTTCCCCCTACGTTACTCTATGAAACGCGTTCAGCCACGGCTACTTTCCCCTACGCTACTCCTGAAAATTTTAGTAAATTAGTCTTACTTGTCAGAGAACAGGGAAACCTTTATTCTGGGCCACTTTCGCCCGAACGGGTTGAGGGCGAAATGGCCCAATAAAGGTTTCCCTGTCTCTGGGGTTCTGAACATGGAACAGTCCCCCTTATACTGCTCCTCACCCTAGCACAATTCTGGAGAGAGAAAAAAGAAGAAAATCTGAGAACATGTCAGCAAGTGCATAATTATGGGAAAAGCAAAGAAAAAAAATTAGAAGTTGTTAACGCTGCTGTCAACATCCCATTGCATTCCCTGCTGACAGCTGTTTGATGCTGTATCCACATCCATTGCATTCTCTGCTGAACAGCTGTTTGATGCTGTATCCATAATCCCATTGCATTCTCTGCGAACAGCTGTTTGATGCTGTATTTCCCCATCCCATTGCATTTTCTCTGCTGAACAGCTGTTTGATGCTGTATCCACATCCCATTGCATTCTCTGCTGAAACAGCTGTTTGATGCTGGTATCAACATTCCATTGTATGCATTCCCTGCTGAACAGCTGTTTGATGCTGGTATCAACATTCCCTTGCATTCCCTGCTGAACAGCTGTTTTGATTTCTGGTATCAACATTCCATTGCATTCCCTGCTGAACAGCTGTTTGATGCTGGTATCTACATCGCATTGCATTCTCTGCTGAACAGCTGTTTGATGCTGGTATCTACATCCCATAGCATTCCCCCGCTGAACAGTTGTTTGATGCTGGTATCTACATCCCATTGCATTCCCCTGGGTGAAAAAGCTGTTTGATGCTGGTATCTACATCCCATTGCATTCTCTGCTGAACAGCTGTTTGATGCTGGTATCTACATCCCATTGCATTCTCATGCTGAACAGCTGTTTGATGCTGGTATCTACATCCCATTGCATTCTCTGCTGAACAGCTGTTTGATGCTGGGATCTACATCCCATTGCATTTTCTGCTGAACAGCTGTTTGAATGCTGGTATCTACATCCCATAGCATTCCCTGCTGAACAGTTGTTTGAAAGCTGGTATCTACATCCCATTGCATTTTCTGCTGAAAAAGAGGTTTGATGCTGGGATCTACATCCCCTTGCATTCTCTGCTGAACAGCTGTTTGATGCTGGTATCTATGTAACCCAGGTTCCTAAAGCGCACAGACCCAGACCACAAATAACCCAAAACTCTGACTGTACGATAATACTCAATTTTTATTAATTTAAATAGACCAAAATCCAAACAACAAAATTAACCTAAAAACATGGCTGATTCAATTTTAAAGTGATAAGTGATGAAAAGAACTTTAGGGTTGTGACAGAGAGAAGAGAAAAAGAGTGGCGACTCAACAGGGCACTGCAAAAGAATACAAAAAATAAAAATCTGCACGGACTATGTGCGAAAAACACAAATAATAACAATGGCCAAACCAAAGCCATCAAAGACCTTCAGCAACATCTCAACTAGGAAACCACAATGAGGGACAACGCATCACTAATAAAATAGTAGTGATCTTTCAAGTTCAAATCCACTTGACCCGTTATGGTAAAGCCAAACACACTTTGATCTGATCCAATGTTAAATTGAATACAGTGAGTTGCATACCAACATACTGACAGCTCTTCGCTATCAGATTGGCCACCTGACCATGGCGGGAAATCTGCTTACGTCCTTTATCAGTCATCCAACTGAACCACTAGGCAGCAAGCCAGATCAATCATTCCTCTCCCGCTAGTCCCAGGTTCCAACAGATGTCCCCATAAAACCAATTTCATACAAAAATAGCCATTTTTATTACAATCAGTCTCTAAGTCGACACTAATAAAAAAATTTTAAGGATAACATCATCCTTGAAAGCAAGTATTTTTTCTTTTCAACTGAGAAAGCAAAAATAAACATTTTCTGAAATTTAAGGAAAACTTCCCCAAACTCAACACATGTACCATGATTAAAACACAAAGAACCAGTACCAACTTAACACATGTTTCTATGATAAACACAAAAAACCATGTACTAACTGAACACATGTGCCATGATAAAACACAAAGAACCATGAGATGAAACATTTCCTCCACAAACCATGTGAGTGACAAACACTATTTTACTGCAAAAACAAAGGAAAATGAATTTATTTAGGACCAAAGTGGTCTAAAACACAATCTCTCAAAAATGTTTCTGAAACCCAATGTGGTGCGAACCACATTCTAAGGCAACAGTGAATAATAAATAACCTGAACTCACCTTCAAATAATACAACTAGGCTTAAACTTAATTCAACATGCAGGCCTAAAATTCTAACAACTGAAAATATAACAACTAAAGCCAAGTGCAATTCTTAGAAGGAAAATCCACCAAAAGTCAATGCCATCCAGCTGACAGCATAGAAAATATATGGCAATTCTAAAGGAAAAGAATCAGTTGGTATCTTTTAGAAGCATACTTTTGATACTTAGAGTAACTAACCTGGATTAGCACCCCAAGTCACACACAGCGGTTCCCCCAACCTGTCTGTCTGACTCAACACATTTGATTGCAGGAAGAGGAAGTGGCCAACAGGAAAAATAAAAAGTGTCTTAATACTAAAACCGGCTAAATAACAAGACATATAGAACAACAATACTAGAGGAAAGCAGTAGATGTCTTTACCTCATAATAATTCAATCACTAATGAAAGTTTTTTTTTCTTTTTTTTTTAAACATACTAAAATTGCTTAAAACCTTAGTAACCTGTGAATTCTGACAGGTTACATTTACATCCCATTGCATTCTCTGCTGAACAGCTGTTTGATGCTGTATCCACATCCCATTGCATTCTCTGCTGAACAGCTGTTTGATGCTGGTATCTACATCCCATTGCATTCTCTGCTGAACAGCTGTTTGATGCTGTATCCACATCCCATTGCATTCCCTGCTGAACAGCTGTTTGATGCTGGTATCTACATCCCATGATTCTCTGCTGAACAGCTGTTTGATGCTGTATCCACATCCCATTGTATTCCCTGCTGAACAGCTGTTTGATGCTGGTATCTACATCCCATTGCATTCTCTGCTGAACAGCTGTTTGATGCTGGTATCTACATCGCATTGCATTCCCTGCTGAACAGTTGTTTGATGCTGGTATCAACATCCCATTGCATTCCCTGCTGAACAGCTGTTTGATGCTGGTATCTACATCGCATTGCATTCTCTGCTGAACAGCTGTTTGATGCTGGTATCTACATCGCATTGCATTCCCTGCTGAACAGCTGTTTGATGCTGGTATCTACATCGCATTGCATTCTCTGCTGAACAGCTGTTTGATGCTGGTATCTACATCCCATTGCATTCCCTGCTGAACAGCTGTTTGATGCTGGTATCTACATCGCATTGCATTCTCTGCTGAACAGTTGTTTGATGCTGGTATCTACATCGCATTGCATTCCCTGCTGAATAGCTGTTTGATGCTGGTATCTACATCGCATTGCATTCCCTGCTGAACAGCTGTTTGATGCTGGTATCAACATCCCATTGCATTCCCTGCTGAACAGCTGTTTGATGCTGGTATCAACATCCCATTGCATTCCCTGCTGAACAGCTGTTTGATGCTGGTATCTACATCGCATTGCATTCCCTGCTGAACAGCTGTTTGATGCTGGTATCCACATCCCATTGCATTCTCTGCTGAACAGCTGTTTGATGCTGGTATCTACATCGCATTGCATTCCCTGCTGAACAGCTGTTTGATGCTGGTATCAACATCCCATTGCATTCCCTGCTGAACAGCTTTTTCATGAGTACACTTCATTTATTGAATAAGAATAGGTTGTGGTATCACAAAGTACTCTTGATTTTTAAAAAATTCTGTATTATCAATAATATATGCACCAATAAATCTATTTGTCTGTGTACACAATTGTTACTTTAAACCACTTTCATTCCACATTTTTATGATCAGTGAATGCGCAGAAATAGCTGGTTAAAAAAAGAAAATGTTGTGTGTAGGACTTCACTGGCTGTGGGAGGTCGTAACAATGCTGAAGGCAAGCACCGGCCAGCTCACGACCAACCGCATGGAATTCAGCGGATTTCTCATGTTGGCCACCCAAGCTAAACTGGATGATCTCCCCTGCCCCAGAGTTCTGACCACGCACCGTCGTTTTCACGATATACCGACGGACTTGATCTTGAAGCGTCGCAAGATGGTATGCATTCTGCGGGAGCCGAAGGACATTTGCGTGTCATATTATCACATGATCTGCTCCCTCAAGCGCGTGGAATATGGCGGGACGTTCGAGGGGTTTGTTCCCCTGTTTTTGGATGGATATGGTGAGCAGTGACGAAATGAATTTGTGATGTCAGGGAATGTTCCCCCTGTGTCATCTGTGTTTTTAAGGTGCTCAGACTGCTGGCTTTTCAGCACTTTAACTGTTTCTTTTCGGGGGGGGGGGGGGGGGGGGGGGGGGGGGGGTACAGGGGAGAGAAGGGGTGTGGGGGATGGGCAAGTAGAAACTGAAAGGGGACAAGTATATTTGCTCACCTACTTGTATCTAGAACAACTGAAATTTACTTGGAATTTCTACCCGTATTTTTTTTTTTTAGACATGTGTTGTTGTCTGTGGAGTTCTAGATTTGTGTTGTTGTTGAAATGTTTTGCACAGATTTCTTTGTTTGTAATGTTTTAGAGTTGTGTTGGCATTTGTAATGTTTTAGACCTGTGTATTGTCTGTAATGGTTTGGACATGCATATTTGTGTTTTATGTTTTAGATGAATTGTACATTATAATGTTTCAGACATGTATTGCCTTCTCTAACATTTTAGGCTGTGTATTGTCTAGTGTTTTAGACAAGGGTCGCTGTCTGTAATGTTTTATAGGTTTAATTGTAATGCTTGAGACATTTGTTGTTACCTGTTATGTTTGAGACTTGTCTGTGATGTTTGAAACATATGTAGTTGTTCTGTAATGTTTGAAACATGTAGTTGTCTGTAATGTTTGACGCATGTATGTGTTGTTGTCTGTAATGCTTGAGACAATGGTAATTGTAAATGTTTGAGACAATGGTAATTGTCTGTAGAGTTTGGGACATGTGTACTTGTCTGTAATGTTTGACATGTGTAGTTATCTGTAACATTTGAGACATGTGTAATTGTAATGTATGAGACAAGCATTGCTGTCTGTAATGTTTGAGACATGTGCAGTTGTCTGTAATGTTTGACTCATGTGTATTTGTCTGTAATATTTGAGACATATGTAATTGTCTGTAATGTTTGAGACAAGCATTGCTGTCTGTAATGTTTGAGACATGTGTGATTGTCTGTAACGTTTGACTCATGTGTATTTGTCTGTAATATTCGAGATATATGTAATTGTCTGTAATGTCTGAGACAAACATTGCTGTCTGTAATGTATGAGACATGTGTAATTGTCTGTAACGTTTGAGACAAACATTGCTGTCTGTAATGTTTGAGACGTGTGTAATTGTCTATAACGTTTGAGACAAACATTGCTGTCTGTAATGTTTGAGACATGTGTTGTTGTTGTTTGTAATGTTTGACACATGTGTAGTTGTCTGTAATGCTTCATACATGGGTAGCTGTCTGTGATATATGAGACATGTTAATTGTCTGTAATGTTTGAGTCAAGCATGGCTGTCTGTGATGTTTGACACATGTGTAGTAATGTAGTGTAATGGTTGGCACATGTGTAGTTGTCTGTAATATTTGAGACGTGTGTAATTGTCTGTGATGTTTGAGACAAACACTGTTGTCTGTGATGTTTGAGACAAACACTGTTGTCTGTGAGGTATGTTTATGGGTTGATTCAGTTCCGTTGGGGTCGTGGTATGGATGGGTGCTGAGTTTTGAGAAAGGACTGAGGGAACACCCAGAACTCTCGGTCCATGTGATGCATTATGAGCAGCTGAAAGCTGTGAGTCGGTCAGTCGCCCCTGTCTGATTCTCTCTGTCTCAGTCTTTGTCTCTGTTTCTCTCTTGCTCTTTGTATCACTCTGTTAGTCTATATGTCACTCTCTCTCTCTCTCTCTCTCTCTCTGTCTTTTCTCTCTGTCTCTCTCTCTCTCTCTGTCTCGTGCTCTCTGTATTGCTCTATCTGTCACACTCTCTCTTTCTTTCTGGCTGTCTGTCTCTGTTTCTCTCTGTCACTCTGTCTCTCTCTCTCTCTCTCTCTCTCCTCTCCAACATTTTTGTCTTTGTCTGTCTGTCTATGTCTGTGTGTTTGTCTACGTCTGTCTATCTGTCTTTGTCTGCCTGTTTGTGTGTATCTGTCTGTCTGTGAGTCTCTGTCTGTCTCTGTCTCTTTCTCTCTCCTATATGTACTTCTTACCTAGTCTCTCTCTCTCCGTCTGTCTTTGTCAGTCATCTCTCTCTCTCTCTCATTCTCTCTGTGTCTGTCTGTCACTCTCTCTTTCTGTTTTTGTCCAGATGTCTATCGGTTGGTCTGTCTGTGTTTGTCTGTTTGCTACGTCTGTCTCTCTGTCTGTCTCTATTTCTCTCTCTGTACTTCTTGCCTAGTGTCTCTCTGTGTCTGTCTCTGTCTGTCTATTTGTCAGTCTCTGTCTGTCTGTCTCTGTCTCTGCCTCTGTCTGCCTGTCTGTCTCTTACTCTGTGTGTGTGTGTGTGTGTTACACACACACACACACACACACACACACACACACACACACACGTCTTCAGATCTTTTTTTAGGAAACCTTCTGCAAGCCTTCAGTTCTTTTTAGAGGACTTCTTACAAGGTCTTCAGCATCATTATGAGAAGAATTGGTGTGAAAATGGAAAAAAAAAAAAAAAAGGAGGAAAAATGCAACCAGTAGGCGCTGAAGGTGACTGCTTAGTTATCCTTTCACCAACATGAATATTGGTTGCCCAGCAGACGGGGGAGAGAGCATTTCCGTTTGTCCACCAAAGGTTTTAGTTGTCCCAGGCATTTAACTGGTGGCCATTTCAAGCCCTGAAATGTTTTTCAGCTGCAGGAAATCAAGTGGAGTTTTTCTTCTTGCAGAACCCTGTGGAGGAGATAAAGCGTCTGGCGCAGTATCTAGGCTGTCCAGAGGCCCTTGCTGAAGGCGCGGCCGAGCAGACCCAGTTCTCCACCATGAAGAGTTTAAAGAATCTCTGCCTAACCCTTATGCACGGTCATACAAGAACGATGAGGAGATGATTTTTCAGGAAGGTAGGTCACTGGGTGAGAGTTGTTTGTGTTGTATTGTAGACGTTAGTTGTCACAACATGTTTCTTGTTATGCAAAACTGCCACCATCCACCCCCCCCCCCCCCCCCCGCCTTTAATTAATTTCAACAGCTGTTGTTGTTAAATGTAGTTTGTTTTCTTGTTATTCTACATTGCCAGTAGTACTGCAGTTACAGATGTCACACACACACACACACACACACACACCACACACACACACACACAGAGCACAGAAATTTGTCATGGCAAACTCTGTACTGTGCATGGGACTTGCTGACTGTCAAAGCCACAAGGTGTGGATACTTTGGCGAATGCTCAGTTTCAGTACCTTTGCTTGTTTGTTTTGACATTCTTCTTGTGTATGTAAAATTACCCGAAAATTCTGTTATTGCTCGATTATTGGTTACAAAAAAATAACAGGTAACGATTTGAGCCATTGGTACAAATCACTGAGTCAGCCACATTGGTATTCAAATTGTAATACTGTGACCTGTTTTGTAATATTCAGATGCAGTGTGATGAAAACAACACTCAAAAATCCTATTTCCAATATTGATTTAAACAATGAGTAGTTCTGTCACTCAAAAACTTTAAAATCGTGTTTCCATAGCTGGTTGAGCAAGTGAGTAGTTCTGTAGCACACGATGAATTTGGTAGTAAACTGTGGACAGTCACTTCAGGTCAGCAGCTTCTGTGTGAAGTTCAGGTTTTTCTTCCTTGAGAGGGTACATTGCCTGCCGCCTACTTTTTGTTTTTGTTTACCCACAAAATGGATTTCTCTATCTGACTAGTACGTTACCCTGCTGTCACGGATTCTGTCACATGTGCTATATATGCAACACATAGGACATCCGCTTATTGAGAGTGAAAATCCCAGAAGCTGTTGCCACTAATCAGAGGACATTACTATTTTGGTGCAGGGGAAAAAGTAATGGCTGAATATAATGAAAAAGAATGTCCTCTCTGACTTCCAGTCCACAAAGACAACAATTATCTTGTTTGTATCGGTGAAGTTGTTTTGAAATAACAGCTGAAACTGCCTTTCATTCACGTTTTTAACATGATGTATGAAGAGCAATCGAATCACAAGAAGACTTCAACGTTGTGTGCATACACAAATTTTTGTCTCTGATTTCACATTTAATTTTCGCAATGTAAAACGAGCAGGGGAAATGGCTTGTATTTTGATGTGGAATATATAACTCTTGCATATTAAAGAAAAGAACAACACAATTGCTCCCCATGTTTACCCTTGTCCGTATGCTCATTATTGAAACTGGATGGCCTGTTTTGCTTTGCCAATGCATGACATCGTACACTGCGCCGTTCATGTTGCAGTGGTCATTCCTTTCGTTGGCCCAGAACTCTCTGCTACCTTCCCCATCCCATCTGATTTACAAAGTTTTGGAGCAAGTACCACCCCCCACCTCACTTGACTCTGTCCATGCCATCTCTTTCTTTCTTTTCTTCTGTTTTTTTTTTTTTTTTTTTTTTTGCGTAAAAACTTTGGAGGACAGAAACTCCATCCCCTCATCTCCTCACTCCAGCTACTCGCCTTCCTAAGTTGTTTTCAGCACATTTTGTTTTGTTTTGCTCTTTTTGTTTTGTTTTGTTTTGCCCAACGTGATATTCCTGAAAGCTCTCACAACTTGTGCTGTGTGCAGGTCAGTCAGAGCAGTGGAAGAAGTACTTCACCCCCCAGCAGGCAGAACAGTTTGACACACACTTGGAGAGCGTCTGGGACGACCTTCTGCCAAGCTAACCTGTAACACGACCTTCAGTCAAGGTCACTGTCATGGATCAGGTTTTGACACACAGCTTGGACAGCGTCTGGGACGACCTTCTATCAAGGCTAACCTGTAACACGACCTTCTATCAAGGTCACTGTCATGGATCAGGTTGGTCATGACACTTGTTTGTGTATCTATTGTCTGCCCCCTTGAAAGTGAGGGCACCTTTTTTGTATGGCCAGACCATTTGTTCAATTTCTCTTTCGCTTGTCTGAGTGTGTGGTTCAGAGGGCCCTCACTCCATACGAAACATGTACGTTGTCATGTGACGTACCTCACATCAAGGCATGTGACGCTCCATCACATTTAGTCTAGTGATATGAAGCATATTCCCCCATGCCACAACTAAAAAGGAAGAATATTCATGTGGCTTGACTAGTGTAGCGGGCATCCCCAATAATTGTGAGATTATTCAGTAAAATGGACAAGGGTGGTCATTGGGTGAAAGTGTGTCACGGACAAAAAAAAGAAAAACCGAAATCGTGGTCAGTCGCCAGCCAGTTCAATTGGACATAAGTTCCAAACTCAGCATCCTGGTTAACGACTTCATGTGTCGCGTCAGCCAATTTAGGCACGGCGGGGAGGCTATTTCTAGTCCTTCGCGGAGACGACACCGTCCTGCAGACAGACTGAGTGGCTTGACCAACGTCTCAATAGGTCTGGCCAGACGGATCTCTACGTCTAGGTCAGACTGAAACAGCTAATTTGCAAGACCAGTGCCCACAGTTAAGTCAGACGTCGCCGGTTAAAGTAGGAAGGGGGAGGTATTGTGTAGTGGGGGTGAAACCAAGTTATTAATTAAATGACCCATTGACCACCACAGAGAGCAAGGCCGGTAGATGTGACTTTGACGATTTGCATGTCCAATGGAATTAGAGGGAGGTAACCTCGAACAAGGCGGGAAAAATACTGACCAATGGTACTCACCCTTTGACAAGTAGGAACAGAATAAGAAAGCAAGGGAGTGAGAGAAAAAAAAGGAGGGGAGAAAGGAAGAGGAAGAGGCTCTGGGAGTCGGCTCTGCACGAGAGAAGGCAGAGAGATGAGGGGAGGAGTGAAGAGAACCGAGTTGAAGCATTAGCACCAATAGAGTCTGCAGGGGAAGACTAAGGAGAGATGTGAGAGGGAGAGAGAGAGTTGCTAATTGATGAAGGAAAAAAAAAAAGAAAAAGAAAAAAAAGCAAGCATGTCCATTTGATAGAACAGACCAGAAGAGAGAGAGAGAGAGAGAGTGCAATGCGTTAGTGCAGGAAGGAAGAAAGGAGAACAGATCGATGCCTGGTAGTCACTGTTCAATCTGAACCGGGGTTCGACCTCTTACCTGGCAGCGCCACTTCCATCAGGCAAAACCACAGGCCAATGCCAGTAACCTGACCAGTGCCAGCGGTCCAACCTAACCAGTGCCAGCGGTCCAACCTGACCAGTGCCAGCAGTTGTGTTGCGACTGGTGCTTGTGAAAGTGACAATGAAAAGAAAAAAAAGAAGAAAAGGAAAGACAGTGATTCGTAAATAGTTTAAGATCACCTGGCCAGGTATAGTAGAAAATCTATTTATACCCGGGTTAGTTATGATGATTTAGATAAATGGTTTTGTGAAGTTCAAGGAAAGAGAGAATGTTTTATTTTGTTTGACCCCATGCGCATTAATGTTTTTTTTCCATGATTATGTGTGGTAAAGTTATAGACTTTACTAGTGGTTTGATTTGACGAATGCATGATAATTATATGAATGAGATTGTAAGCTAGCTGTGAGTGCGTTTGGGCTGTGCGCTAGACCTTCCTCCACTGACGTACCCCGAGGTTGACAAAGTGACCACTGAGAGATAGTTTAATAAGGGCTGGTAAGGTGCTGGTCATGTGTTTTGAACACTGAGTATGTGCTCACTAGGAGGAGGGAGGAAAGAATTAGTTTTAGCCCAGGAGATGGCCTAGAGACTCGAACCTGTCAGGACGTTGGTCAAGGGGTCCTCACCGCTGACCAGTCATTACCAGGTGAGCCATAGATAGTTGGGGAAACGTACAGGGGAAAACCTTGAGGAAAGAGAAAGAAAGAATTCATATGTTGAATTGGGAAGCAGGTTACTTACACGAACCTTATTCGTGTTTCAGCCCTTCACCCCGTCAGCTATTCCTCCTCTGATGCTGCGATGGCATCTGTTTCTTAAGTGCTGAGACAGGTGTTTAATGATGGCCATGGTGTGGGGAACACACCGATAGTACAGCCCAAGCAATTGAAGACCCCGGGTAGAGGAGTCGGATCTCATTGTTTCCCTGGTGACTGGAGAGTTCAAGAGGCAAGCACTTTTTCTGATGCGGACAGGGCATCATGACAGTAAGGGGCGAGTGCTTTCTCTGATGCAGGTATGGCATCATGAATACATGGATTACGTATTCTCCTGGTCTGAATCTTGGGCCAATGTTGTGTAAAAGGCCATGCCTTTATATTCTTGGAGGATGTGTGTATTCTTTCTCTGGCAAGAAGGAGGAATCTAGAAAGTCTTCATTCATATAAATTCGTAACTTGATTTATCTCAGTGTGAAGAGAGAGAGAGAAACATGTACAGAATTTGTTTGATAACCACTCGAGTGTGATGTTTGAATTGTTCAATTCATTTTGTGAAGTGTTTTCCCCGGAGGGGAGGGGAGAAGAAAAAACATTCTGTAGTGCACCTTTTGGTTGACTGGAGGGATTGCGTGTGTGTATGGAGTAATGCTGTCATGAATGCGTGTGCAAGAGTGACAGACGTGTGTCACATTCTTTTACAACTTCCGTCTAGGACTTCAACACCGCTCATGTGAGTTCCTTCCGTTGGTCAGAGCTCTTCTACCTGACTTCCCCCTGCTGAAGGTACCCAATCTCCAGTCAGGGCTGTTCCTATTTCAAGCAGTGAAAGGGAGGGAGGTTGTAAAAAGGGAAATATTTCTGTACACACAGCATCGAAGAAAGCAGCTCATCGGAGCAGTTTGGCACTCCTGTAGATCAGCCCACAGCGACTTCATTGTTTCATGAAGTCTTGGTTGACTGATCATTGCTTCATGAAGTATTGGTTGACTGATCATTGCTTCATGAAGTCTTGGTTGACTGATCATTGCTTCATGGTCTTGGTTGACTGGTCTACACGTACACCACCTCGCTGCAGTAGCAGGAGACCAGGGAAGGCTCCCTCTTTGCAGGACGTTTCCCCATCAGTGAGGGGCTGAGGAAGGCTGCTGTCAATCCTCGGGACCCACCGTCACCTATACATGCTAAGGGGGGGGGGGGGGGGGGGGGGGGGGGGCACTAGGCTGCTCCTGGACCCACCCATGAGTTGACCATCCAGGGGGTCCTGAGGGCAGGTGTTTTTTTTTTCCTTTTCATCAGCTGATGACCCAGGTCACAGACCTGCAACTCTTGTTAGTTTCAGGAATTTGAGCTTTGTTTAATAGATTTCTTCTTTTTTTTTGTCTTTTCATTTCCCAAGGAGGCTAAACTTTTGGTCTGTTTTTGAAAATGTATGGGTAATATGTAAGGCCCAAAATGTGATTTAATTGGAAAATATTTTATATGGTGTATGTAAGTTTATTTGCTCAGGTGAAAGAAGGTAATTTTTTATGTTTATATTGGTGTGGAAATGTCGTGATCAACACTGGGTGTTGGGAGTGCTGAGAGGCATGTGGGAGTTTTTATGTATTCCACCACTTATTTTTTCCATACTTATCCCTTCGGTTCACTCTCCTCATCGTCTTTCTTCCAATGTCTCTTTTGGTTTGTGTGTGTGTGTGTGCGTGCATGTGTGCGCGCGCGTGTGTGTGCGCGCGTGTGTGTGTGCGCGCGTGTGTGTGTGCGCGTGAGAGTGTGTTAACTCCCATCCATTACCCTTTCCTCCTCTCCCTTGAGTTTCGTGTGGTTTAGTCCAGAAACCTTCGTATGACTCGACATCAGAGTCACAAGTTTACCTGACCTTTCATCGTCAAAGTGACCCTGTAACATTCCCTCCCATCCAGATTAGCATGTAGCATGACCTTCATCAAGGCCAGTGTGTTACGCGAACACCTTTCAAGCAAACGTGTAACAAGGCCTTCAGTCAAGGCCGTCATGTGACACAGATATGTGTTTGTGTGCATGTCGTCTGTGTTGTTGCCACACGCATAATATGTACCACCACCAGCGTTGTGAATTTCACATTTGATGAAGTGTCCATATCTATAGAAGTTTTGAAGGACTTGAATAGTCCTTGAAGACAATGCATTTGATGCGAGGTGAATGTGCATATACATCTACGGATTTAGACAAGAACATTGACCTCGATAGATAAATGAATAAGAGATATATGAATAGAGGGGGGGGGGGGGGGGGGGGGGGGGGGGGGGGGGGGGGGGGTAATTGAGGGCTTTTTTTTTTTAATGGACAACAAGATTACGTATGGCGGCCTGGAGATAGGAGGAGTGGA
>CM031599.1:28623353-28667542 GCA_018398815.1 Conus ventricosus | reverse complement strand
TTTCTGAAATAAAAGGTAAAATACTCATCTAAAATGGAATTCGCGACATCAAAGTTTTCAAAAGCTTTGAGAAATATCGCAGACATTCAAGGTTTCACAATGCATTGTAAAATAACTAACCATGTTTTATCAGTTCTTAACCCTATTTGGTATCAGGATCCTCGTTCGCTCAAAACAAGAAATCAAATTTTGAACAGGGGTTCCAAATTTCAGGTTCTGTATGTACCCATGAGGCTGCTTCTTGCACAAGTTTTCAGATATGGCCGTCACATCTGTAAAGATTTTGTCTGAGTGCCAACAACACTGGCTATTACCACATACAAAAGATTTTGTCAGAGTGCAAACAACACTGGCCATTATCACATATAAAAGATTTTGTCTGAGTGCCCAAAACATGGGCTATTACCACATACAAAAAGATTTTGTCTGAGAGCCAACAACATGGGCTATTACCACTTACAAAAGTTTTTGTCCATGTGCCAACAATATGGTCATTAACAAAATCAGAATTTCATTTCCAGCAAGCTGAACGTAAAGCCTTTCTGGCTGGCTGATGACCAAGTCATCCTAAGTAATACATGAACAGAGAGAGCTTCTCATTTATGCAATGCACCTCCCATAAAGATTGATAACAAAAAAAAGAATACCTCCCATTTAAAGACTCCCCCCCCCCCCCCCCCCCCCCCCCCCCCGAACATTCTTCTTTGTCTGAATACCTGATTTCCCTCCCAGGAAAGATAACCCACACTTTACCTTCCATTGAAAAGATTTCTAGATGTGGACTCTGACGGGTTCGTTCAACCCAACCAGTCTGAAGTGAAATTGTTCCAACAAGACCAGCAGGTCTACCTTGGATGGAAACGACCCCTTGGGAAACTCCATGCTTGTATAAACTCTGAAAGATGCACCATGGGAGACCTAGTGATCACATCCAAAGTGTCACAAAAAAAAAAAAAGAGAAAAGGGAGGTCAGCGACAAGGACTGAGTTGTTACTTGAAGTCTGCTGAGAGAGAGAATTTGGCTCCTTTTTCCCACAAGTATGTTATGGCATTGCTTAATATGGATGTTAGTAACAAAAAATGCTTTTCTTTAACGTCTTTTTCACTTTCTTTTGCACCTAATTTTCTACATATCTACCGTGTAACTTCTATCAAATGATTTCTACAAATTCTGAACAATTATGTTTAAAATGGAGGGGGGGGGGGGGGGGGGGGGCTGCTCTGCGGGGAGGTACATCTACAGGTATTTTAAGAGCAGAGAAATATTTTGTGAGAGAAGTCCGTTTGGAATCGGGCATGATAATCCAGATGGCGGGGCATGCGAATGAGCAACCAGAAGGAAGAAAATGGAGAGGGAAAAAGTGATGGACATGAACCGATTCAGTCCTGACAGCAACACTGAGGGATTATTTTCAGCCACAATGGGAAGGAAAGGAACAACTGAGCGCAGTGAGGTCTGAAAAATAGAGACAGAGCAAAAAACCTGATGAGGGTGTCTTGTTCAGCGTTTCGCCATAAAACAAAAAATTAAATAGTAAAAAATAAAATAGAATAAATCAAAGAAGGGAAAAAAAGCGGATGTTCGCGGAACACCGAAAGAGCAAGATGCTTTGTAGTGTGTCCTAGTACTGAGTGAGCTGTGAAAAATCTGGCCGAACAAAACTGGCAAACTGGCCAATGCTCACTAAGAGATGGACATAATATGAATGCAGAGTCTGGTATTCATTAGAAGGTCTTTAATGAACAGTACTACTTTGTTCTATGAACCTCCACCCTGCAGAGTGAGTATCAAATCCACAGCACATCGTCACATCTACATTCACAGGCACCTGACGTGACATATTAACATTTTTTTTTCTTTTTTATTTATTTATTTTTTTGTGTGGTTTGTTTGTTCAAACCAACATTAGAACATTGAAGCACAACTGTGATGAGCGAGACGACGGCATGGATTACAACGCTGGAGGTTAAATAAGACACACAGTACATCCTGTCCAATAGTTTAAAGCCTGCAATAAGAATCTGGCTCAGGTGCAAAGTCCAAGATTTGAAGAAAACGAGAATGTTGCTGAAGAAAGCAATGACGGAGGGAGTTGGGGTGGGGGGATGAGTTCAGAACAGACAAGAGAGATAGAATGATGACAATGTGAGACAACAAAGATGGTAGAGAAATAACAGGAAGGTGATATCCATTATTGATAGATCTATATATATATATAATGTATGTGTTGTATATGATGATGTTCTTCAGCACACAATAATTGCTAATCATAATTAAGTACCTATGGCAGTCCACTTCATCAAGCATACAGCACCACAATACACGCACAAAAAAACCTGGTTCAAACATAATACAATTTTAAAACAAAGGTAATTAAAATCAATATAAAATACAGACAGACACAAACATACCGGCTGGAATATTTCCCCTCTTGAATCACTTATAACCACACTCAAGCTCACACAATACGGCAGGATTATGAACAATACTATGATTTTGGATTGAACACAACAAAATTTCACTAAAACTCATTTTCTAAACAAACCATTTAACAAAATGATGTTTGGTTGGTTGGTTGTTTGAGTGAACCAATCGGGCTGCACCATGGTTCCAGGACTAAATAAAGACATGTCTGTTCACACCACATTATTACGTTTGTTTTTCCTTTTAGAATTTGAGCAGACACCACACATGACACTTGACAGGCATACAAGAACTGTACCGTGAGCACCCAGACACAAATCTTTTCAAGCGGAACTGTGTGAATGACAGCAGGCAATGCACACGCAAAAACACACTCCAACAGAAAAACCTGAGACCATGGTACAGACACTGTCTACAGAACTTTTATAAATAAACCCGTGATTATGTGCAAAGACATGAAAAACAAAGGAAGACAGAAACAGAATCTGGCCACATTAACCGACAGCAATATCTAGATGCCAAGAATTGCATGAGTATGCCCATGTTCAAGCAATTGTTAAGCACCAAGAGCAGATAGTCTGGAATGGAGCTCTGCTCACCAAAACACACACACAAAGAAGCACTGATGTTCCCATAACCTAAGTTACAGCTGGGGAATATGGAGCGAAAGACCAAAAATTCTATCTGGGTCTGCCACGAGAGCTTGGCTGCCTGCTTCTTCCCCTCGCTGCTCTCCCTTTCCCAGCTCAAAGAGGTTCAGCTAGCAACCCACTGACAGGTGGTTGGGATGGGGTGGTCTGTTCATGACAACTGCACCTGTCTGGAATTGGGGTAACCGTGCTTCACCTCCCAATCCTACTGTGATGGCATGCGGTCTAAGCACTGTGCTGTCCCAACTGCCAACTGCCAATGCTCCCTATGCTTTCCTCGTTATCACACAGGACATTCTCCTACAGAAACAGGACACGGGACACGACGCTGCGGTCGCCATACTGAAAAGAAGATGTCAGCAGCAGCTGCGTTCCTGGACTTGGGAGAGAGATTTTGCCACAAAGTGATGCAACGAGCCAGTTCTGAAGAGATGACGAAAGAGAAGTCCCGAGGCAAAAGCTAACTACAATGGCTCTTTCCATCATCTGGTTCCTGAATCTGGATCCGGATTGGTTGAAATCAGCTCTGTTGCATGAAACGTGTCACGATGGCAACATCAAACAAATGACCGTCGCAGTTGGTTCACTGTCGCAGTTGGTTCACTGTCGCAGTTGGTTCATACTATGTCATACAGCAGCAGACTCGTTGCTTCTTTTATCCTGACACAGTCTAGTCTTATCCACAACGCTGTCACTTTTGTCTAGCATGTGAACCAGTCCTGATGTTCATAGTGGCAGTGTGCTGCTTCTCTCACAGCGCAACGTCACAAAACAATGTGACTGCTCGTTTAAATCTTGCCGTCTTCAGTCAATGAAACCCAGCCCAGCTCTCTATGACCCTTCTTTTGTTTTCCAGGAACAGAACTGACTGACTTCCACATCATCCATCTTATCACCTCATCTCGTGATCAAGTGGAAAGATCAGACCTAAGATTTCAGGCTGTACAATTTTGATTTTCAAGACTCAATACATATTCTGGATTACTGGATTAAGACGAGAAACTGTACAACCAAATCTCACATCATGGTACAACTGCTGTTGGTTGCAAGTTTTTCTTTTTCTTTTTATACATAAACACAAACAAATAAAGAGATACAAACAAGCAAGCCACTATATTCCTCCTGTCAAAATGGTGGTGCGTTTCAGCCCTTCCAGTGTTGACAACCTGAGTAACTACAGTAAGCTCAGTTCGTTTTCAATGAAGCTGACACTGCAGTGAATTCCATGAGATTTTCAACAGTAAGTACAGAAAAGCTGAAGATTTGCAATTCTTGGCAGCTTCATACACATGTCCATCACTTTACAAACCAGTGTTGCCTCTGAAATAACTTGGCAGTTCTTTCCTGCTCGTGTTCTTTTCTGGCCCCACTCTTGTTCAAATCTCCCAATCCATACCGTCATGACAACTCTTCTGTACGGTCAAATGGATATCCCAGCATGCAAGGATTTGATATTCTTCTAAAGACATGTGGACACAACTCCAGAGTGAAAATGAGATGGCACAGGTCAACTGCAGTAATGGCCCTTGCATGCTTGTGTTTCTTTATCTGCTTATGACAAAACTGTCTGTGATTTATAACACAAATTTGGAACTTTAGGAGAGACATATATCGCACAAGTCAAAACTTTAATCAGCGATTTATGACACAAAACAAAGGGCAAATCATAGCGCGCAAAACCTCATGGGCAATTCATACACACAAAACTGTACAGACACTGAATTTTGGTACTCTAGCTTATGTATGTATGTGGGTGTGTATGTGCGTGATTACAGTCATGCAACTATACCAACCTGCTTCATATGTACATTGGAGCAACTCTTCTACAAGTTTAGAATGCTGCCAAAATGCTGAACTTATGAAATACAGACATTAAACAGCCCTCCCAAGCAAACGCACATGCAACAAAATCAGCTTAAAAATTATGTTCATCAATGTAGAAGGAACTACTACAATCCTCGTCTCCACCCCCCCCCCCCCCTCTTTTTTTTTTCCTATTCCGATGTGTTTCTTTTCATTCCTCTGCCATGTAGTTACTCTGTACTATTCCTTCTTCCAGTCATCACTATACCATTTGCCTACCCTCCTCCCACTCCTGTTTTTCCTCTCTTTAATCATCGCTGTAGACATCACAGTCTTCCCATGCACACTTTTTGATAAAATAATAATAAAAAAACAACAACAAAAAACCGCTGTTGAAGCTTATTGTTTCAGTTAAAAACCACTTTAATGCATGCTTCTCCTGAACTTTTTTTTTTACTGCTGACATTTCACTGTGAACTATTCATTTTAAACTTTGTTTTTCGGTTGTGCCTGTGTATTTTATTTTTATTTACTGATGAATTCAGAGCGATTTTATACAGTAGTCTTGGCACTAGACTAACCAATTTACCTGAAATGGACTGCATGGAATAAATGACATTATAAGTCCAGCTGCAAGCAATAATGGAAAATTCTTCATGAACTGACAAAATATACTTCTTCACTGAACAAATTCAATGAAAAATATGACATCATACTAAACTGATGTTCAGATTTGCAAAAGAACACATTGTTCAGCCATACATTTTTTTTTCTTCTGAATAATATTCATTAAGTTAGAAACTACATATACTTTTTTAACTATAGTCATTTTTCTTTCAAATCATGTATTACCATTTTTGCTTGTTCTTTGTGTTCTGAGATTAAAATTACCGATATTCAATCCAGGTAAATCGTCAAAACCTACGGACTGGTAAGAATAGATGCTGACCACCGATTTGATTCGATTAAAAAACGACTGATTCAGACCACGCATGCTGGCAAATACACTTAGCTCCACAGACAATGTTCAATGCTCATTTATGTACAGACACATTTCCACACAATTTTCCTCTTTCAGCACACTTCTAGCCCAGTTCCATTCTTTGCCTTTTCCCCTCTCGCACACACACACACACACATGCAGAAACAAATTATACAAGACAGAGAGAAATGCTTGCTAGCGAAAAGACATTCATTGTCCGTCTAAATGGAACAAACTGTAATGACTGAAACACGTTCCTCTTGTTGAGAAAATATTTGTTGGTAGAGACTTGTTTTTCTTCATGTTTTTCTGTTCTCCGTAAAATACTGTTTCCGTAGAGTTAAAACAAAACTACTGCCAACTGAAAACATGGCACACATCCAGTCAACCACACTCACGTGCATGACCGTAGACACATACACCAACACACTCAGGAACAGACAAACGACAATCAATTCCACTACAGCATTTCCACCTGGTGAGATTCAAAACACAGATCACATTTTTGGACACATTTTGCCAAGTTCAGGCAGTAACTTGTCTTTGAACAACAACAACAAACAACAATAAAACACCTCTGCCGTTTGTTTCTTTTATGTATGCCTCCTC
The DNA here is from genome assembly GCA_018398815.1 of Conus ventricosus. NCBI lineage: Eukaryota > Metazoa > Mollusca > Gastropoda > Neogastropoda > Conidae > Conus > Conus ventricosus. The sequence continues at coordinate 28,661,073 of CM031599.1, read as the reverse complement.
GTCCAGTTCCTCCCAACACAAACTACATCCACCCACAATTTATAAATGACTTTTTTTTTCTTCTTTATCTTTTTCTCTAAAAGCTGCACTCCAGCTTTTCTTCAGTTACTTAACACACACTAAAAACCAAGTGCAAAATGCCCCCCCCCCCCTCCCACCCTCTCATCCTGCTGTCTGTCCTTTTCCCCTCTCTATCTTAGACACTGTCACTAAAATCCAGTCGTCTGTTTTCATAATTTGTATCACACTTGCAAAGCAAACAGAAATCAGCAAACAGAAGTAACAAAACAAAACAAACAAACAACAAGAAAACAGTAATAAAGAGAAAGAAATAAATTATTAAAAAAGAGTAAGGATATGAATCATGTTGACAAAACCCATCAGTGGAGATAATTAACTAAAACACTGAAAACGAAAAAAAGCAATAGCATCATTTCACCAGAAGCATTTCACTAGTGCGCATGCACCACATGGTCACACACATGCATACACTTACACATACCCACGCACACAAAAACACGCACAAACTCAACTTTGGTATGAAAACTTGCCCTCCTTGTAATGACTGTCCGTTGAACAGTCACAATTGTTTCATTGTGTCTACACAGCGTGCGACAATGCCATGACAGTGATTCCCATTGGCATCACAATGATAATCAACAAAACAAACCATGAAATTATTAAAAAAAAAAAAAAAAAAAGGAAAAGAAAAGGACACGGTAAGCCAAGCGCTAAGAAAGTGTCTTGCATCCTTCCACTTTTCTCGTGAAAGCAGGCAACATAAACACTGCTGCACATAATGAAGAACAATAGTTTTGACACAAAATACTGTCATTTGGGATTGGCCGCAAACGAATGTTAATTTCAGGATGAAGAAGGCCATGACAGGCTGCAAATAAATGCAATTGGCTGCACATGCGTATGAATGGTCAACACATTTTGCCATGGCTGCACACGTGTATGAATGGTCAACACATTCTGCCATGGCTGCACACGTGTATGAATGGTCAACACATTTTGCCATGGCTGCACACGTGTATGAATGGTCAACACATTCTGCCATGGCTGCACACGTGTATGAATGGTCAACACATTTTGCCATGGCTGCACATGTGTATGAATGGTCAACACATTCTGCCATGGCTGCACACGTATATAAATGGTCAACACATTCTGCCATTCATTTCAAAGAACATTATGCAACAAAGAGACGATAAGAATCTACTAATCCCTTTTCCACATGCCCCCACACCCACCCCGTACCCTCCACCCCTCCCCCACCCTTTTTTTTTTCAAATCTCCCCTTACAATCCTCTCCTATAAATGGAAAAGAAAATGAATTAACGTCAAGCTGAAAACTATAAAGAACAACAGAGATGCAGGAGACACATAGGCAACATAGAATTAACGTCAAGCTGAACACACTAATAAAGAACAACAGAGATGCAGGAGACACATAGGCAACATAGAATTAACGTCAAGCTGAAACACTATAAAGAACAACAGAGATGCAGGAGACACATAGGCAACATAGAATTAACAGTCAAGCTGAAACACTATAAAGAACAACAGAGATGCAGGAGACACATAGGCAACATAGAATTAACGTCAAGCTGAAACACTATAAAGAACAACAGAGATGCAGGAGACACATAGGCAACATAGAATTAACGTCAAGCTGAAACACTATAAAAACAACAGAGAATCAGGAGACACATAGCAACATAGAATTAACGTCAAGCTGAAACACTATAAAGAACAACAGATGCAGGAGACACATAGGCAACATAGAATTAACGTCAAGCTGAAACACTATAAAGAACAACAGAGATGCAGGAGACACATAGGCAACATAGAATTAACGTCAAGCTGAAACACTATAAAGAACAACAAGATGCAGGAGACACATAGGCAACATAGAATTAACGTCAAGCTGAAACACTATAAAGAACAACAGAGATGCAGGAGACACATAGGCAACAATTCCTTACAACAAAGACAAAATGCAGGCATGGGTGGGGGGTGGGGGTGGGGGGGATGTCAGAGAGATACAATTCTCTCCATCACCACCACCCAAACTAGCGAGTCAAAATCTGAAGCGTCGCCATAGTTCTCTTTTAATCATCAACAGTCAATACAAATATTCGAGAGCACAATATAATCTGATCCCAGAAGACAAAGCCAAACATATCAATGGCCATGGCACTTTGAAAGTTCTTGACAACATGGATCAGTGCATGTCTCTGTATATCTGCACCTGTTTCCCCTTATTACCCAACTCCACATACTCCTTTGTCTTCAGAGGAGCCTGTTGGCAATGACCTTCAGATATCCCTTCACCACTGGATCTGGGCAGGGAGTCTTTAAAGTTTCAGGTAAATCTAGTACAATGACACCTCCAAGTAAAGTCACTCTCAAGGCAGACTTGCTCTCTTTAAAGGATTTTTCTTTTTGTTTCATTTCTACTACTTTCGTACTATACTAGTTCCAAAGAAAGCTTAGTGGGATTTAGACTCACTGATTTTCTTTTTGGAGGGGGGGGGGAGTGTGTCAATGAAACACCCTAGTTTCACAAAGTTGGCGCTCTGAAAAAAAAACTAAACTTGGTAGATTCTTTACAAAAACATAAAAATGAAACAGTTAAAAAAAAATTTTTTTTAAATCTGATTTGTCTTCCACAACAACTTGATGATCCACACAGTCGAATCAACAATAAGGGAGAGAGCTGGTTCTTTGACTGGATAACTCGGATTACACTACTGACATTACTTACCACAAGAGATACAGCTGGGCTTTGGTTTTCATACATGATTTATTCGCATGTCCCAACCTCAGGGGTCTACGCCGTAACAGCTATTTGTACCATTTTGCAACTGCTAACGTAGAGCAGGCTTCTAATCCACTCCCTCTTCCCACATCCCCACACTCCCTCCTCCTGCCCTCTCACCTCCTACCCCACTTAGCTGTAGAGCTCTGTCACTGAGGATGTACCTGAACGATGTGGAGCAAATGTGTTATTAGTTAAGTCCACACTTCCACTGCAGATAAACCAGGACAACTTGGAATGAAATTACTTCATGAAACGATGGGTCAAGTTGACACTGCTACTGAAAATAAACCTGAACAATTTGGAATCAAAGCACCTCAAGAACATGATAGTCATGGTGACACTGCTACCGACAATAAGCCTGAACAATTTTGGACTAAGCATCCCATTCAGTTGAGAAACAAGTCGACACTGCCACTGACGACGAACCTGAACAATCTGGAACGAGAACACCCCGTCAGTCAGGTTGACACTTGTCACTGAAGTGGCGTCGAAACAGATTCTTGATGTACATTCCACTATGGCACAAACATTGCTGTGAATAAAGATCCAACTTTAATGAAGTTGTTTACATCTAGACAAAGAAAAACATTCCTCACAACACAGTCTTGAATTTCAGTGAAAGTTTTCATTGGGAGAGGACTTTACTGAGAGGTGTCAACGCAATGGACTAAATTTGTCAATGAAATTGTCCACCTTGGAGGGAAGAAGAGACCAGTATGCCATAACAGGGTTCCCAGGTGAGGGGCATGAGGCCAAAAAAGGACCTTTAAAGGACTTTAAAAGGACCTAAAATCAGTTTAAAAGGACCTTTGCCAACATAACTTTACAGTACACCCCAAACCCTTTGGCATGCAGAACAGCAGACACTTACCTCTCATAACCAGTTATCCTGAAAGGAAACATCTTCCTGGCATTTTTAACGTTTAGCTTGCAACAAAAACTTTGTAAAACTTTCCAAACTAGGCCTCCAGCAGAAATAGCTAGGGCAGAGAAAGGTCAGGAATGGAGGGAGGGGGGTAGACAAGGCGGGAAAAGGAATCCATCCAGTAAATGTTACTCAAGAACTCAGTATACAGCTGTTCCCAAGCTGTTTGTTATGTTCGCATGTTCGCAATCCGTCATGTTATGTACCTATATTTATTTGGGTAATAATATTTTCATCATTATTGCCCCACTCTTTTAATGAATTTCTATAAAGCGAACATTTTAACATAGATAGCATGAGCGAAAATGTTAAGTCAGCTATATGCTGCGAACATTAGCACCGCGTCTGCACTGTGGAACCCGTGACCTCAAAAAAGCTGGATTGCAGCAACGCACCAGCAGAAGACACAAGCCACTGCCCGCAGCTTGCGTCGTCTGCTAGCTAAGCTTACTAAACAGAAAGCCCAGTCGGCATCTGTCAACTCTTTGCAACTTGCAAAAGTACGGTTTGGTTGTGGAAGATGTATCGGTTTCGTTTTCAAGCCTCCTTCTCTTGAAAAAAACAGGACTTAACAGTACCTTTCAAAAATTAAAAGGACTCCTCGTGAGTTAAAAGGACCAACTTGCTGAATCAAAGGACTTAAAAGGCCTTTGACAAAAATCCCATTTATAAGGACTTCAAAGGACTTCAAAGGACCCTACGAACCCTGCATAACAAAGCAACGTTTTTCAAGATGCACTGACAGCTACAGAGTATGTAAATGTGCACTTGACACTTATCCCAAGTTACATGTTGCATACGTTCAAAAGTCCATGAAAAAAAAAGGAAAGAAAAAAGGATTGGAAGGTGAGCTTGAGGAGGTACATAAAGGGCAGAAATTATTTCTCGCTATTAAATCTTGAAAATCTAAGCTGAAGGAAACCACACACACACCACACACACACATCCCAGATTAATCTGAATATCATCTCAGAGCAATGAAAAACTCGTAAAAACAAAAAAGAAATGAAAAGAGAGACAGAGTGCGAGAATAAACAGAGTGACAAAACAGGCGAAGCAGTAGTAAACTTTTCAACAACAACAAAAAAAAGCCAAAAAAGAACAGAAAAGAAAAGCTGACGAGAGTAACAAAGTAACCACACACACAGTGACATTATGAATACATCACAAATCTTCAGATAATGATACACTCGGGGGAAAAAGAAAAAAAAAAAGTCCCAATGTTTCTGCACATATCTGTCCCAATGGCAAACACATCATGTGACAAAGTGCTCGACAATGAAGCAAAAAAAAAAAAAAAAAAAAGACAAAGAAAATAAAATCATATGGCAGTGACTTGTATACAGGCAGCTCCGTGGCAGGGGAATTTCCTGGTTGGTCTCCCCTTTCCATCTTGACACTAACTCTGATCACAGTGGGAATGGCCACCTTGGAAACCTTTTCTCGTCCTGATGTCGTACACTACTCAAACCACGAGGATCCTTGGCTCTGTTGTCAAAACATCTGCCAACCCTTTTCACCGTTTATCAAAGAATATACAGCAAAAGACAATGGATTACTTCGAAAACAACCATGTACACCTTTGTCCAGTGTTCCATCTTCAGGACAATGGACCGTTTGTGTTTTACAACAACAAAAACAAAAAAAAACCACGGAACGAAGGGCGATGCAACAAACACATAAGAAAAGCCACTGGGCTAATCATGGGGCTTTGGGGGGGGGGGGGGGGGGGGAAGATGGGTTGTAGGGGGAGGAAGGTGGGGGGGGCGGCGGCATTGGTTTTGCGCACACAGCAATGGCACTGCAGTTCAGTCTCTTTTTTTTCTCCGTTTTTTTTTCTTTTTCTTTTTTTCTTAGGTTCGGGTTTCTCACTTGCTGAACATGACACAAACCTATATATGTGTATGAACTGGTCTCTCTCCGAGTGTAGTCAGAGCTGATCAGGAATTACTGGAGCCAGCCAAACACCAACTGCAGCTGATCACAGTTTCGAACACGTCTTGCCGACTCAGCAACAAGTTGTTCTTCTCGCAGATGAGGCGTCCAATGGGTCCCTTACACACACACTTCTGCTGTCCATTCTTCGTCCAATCTAAAGATTGCGATATTACCCAGAAATCCATGTTCCATATATTTTCTAAAGAACTGGTCCACTGTATCATTTCTACTGAGCATTTTGTCTTACATTTGTGAGCAATCTGTTTCCTTATGTTTTTTTTATTTGTTTGTTTGTTTGTTTTTTGTTTTGTTGGTCGTTTTACAATTCACCAACGGTTTATCAACCACTCACAAGTTTCCTTTTCTTCTTTTTAATAATTTATAATATTTTTCACTGCTCGTTATCTGCTCAGTCAGGGTGTCACCAATTCAGTCTCTCTTGGGCTCTGGGCTGTAAGTTGCCTACACATCACCGTTACCGATTTTTCTCTGGACTGGATCCACGATTCTCTAAACACACACCAACTGATTTCACCCATCTCACCATACTCGAGTCACTCAACTTGTCTCTTCAGCTTTGATGCCGCCCACTTTCTTTGTTCCTTCCTGAATTCTTATTCATTTAATCTATCAATCAAAAAGAATACCATTGCATCATCTTAAAATTAACATTAACAAAACGGGTCTTCTGTGTACACCTGCAAATATGTGTGTAGCACAAAGGGAGAGCCTCGGTTTCCTCCCCATTTTTCAAACTGTTCCACCAACTTTCCGAAAGCCTTCTTCACAACACTTTGCATTTGTTGTTCCACGTCGCCATGACAAGAGCAGGAATGAAAAAAAAAACAACCAAACAACCCCCACCTATACACACCATGACACCCGTTCGATTTCCACGTCAATTAACTCTCAACCTCTCATGCCGCCTCACACAGATCGTAAGGACCACTTTCTGTTGGGCCGAATCTGTACAGGAAGTTCTCTGCCCATGTCGTCAAACACCAACATGCACATTGGAAAAAAAAAAAAAAAAATGCATCCTGTCCATCTGCACCACAATGTTAGAGTGGTGCGCATGTTGTTTGCCATTTACTATCACATTCCGCTGGGATTGCAACGTCTCTGTGTGTGCGTTTTTTTCTCTCTCTCTTTGGTGGTGAAACCGGTTGTGGTTCTTGTTCAACAATTGCAACATGTCAATTTATGCCAAACCTCCTTTTCTTTTTTAAGCACTTCCGTATGTTGTATTAGTCAAATGTGATGACAGAAAAGGAGTGATAGAGAGGAGGAAACTGAGAAAAAAAAGAAGAAACGGAAGAAAGAGAGATTTGGGGGGGGGAGAAATTGAGAGAGAGAGTGATTTTTTTTTTCTTTTTTTTTTTCAAAATCTGCAAAAGAAGAGGAAGCAGAAATAAGGAAACAAGATGAAAGACAGAAAGCTTTTATCATTCTGTTCTTATTCTTTTTTTAATGGACCAGTTCCTAACCACACCACCTGATCAATCTCTGTTCCCTGATGATTTGTGGTAGACGAAATAGGCACTGCAGTTCGTGTGTCCCACACACACACACTTGTCGTCTCACTGCCAGCCGTACACTATGCATTTGCTTCACCACATCGTCTCTATGGCAAACAAAAGACTCTCCATTGACACTGGCACAAGTTTATTGGTTACAAAAAACAAAACAAAAAAAAACACCGTGCACACAAAAATATTGCGCACAGCCAAGAATGGAGCAACGGACGACATGAAACTCCGCCATCACCTTCACCACGCAGAGACCCATTTTCAACAACATGTGCACTCTCGCCAATCACTAAAATCTCCATTCTCTCCTGTTTCAACTTTGTTCGGTCATTCTCTCGAAAAACTACTCTCTCAGCTCTTTACGGCCATTTCGAGTCCAAAACATCTCTCTATCAAACCTCTTTCTGCTAAACTTTCCACAATTTCTTTCTTTCTTTTTGTTTGTTTGGTGTGTTTTTTCTTTTCTCTCTCCTCTTTCTTTTTCTTTCCCTTTCATCTCATTCCGATGTTCCTTTCCAAAACCTCTCTCTCTCACTGTCGTGTCTCCTTTCTCTTTTTTTTTCAGGGGTTATCAGACCAATCAAGAGGCCCGTCGTCATCTGTTGTGACAATGTCTCTAGTTCCCTCACTGTACAGAATCCTCATGGCCACAAAAACTGTTTGGATTGCAATCCTTTGTCCACCATTTTTTTTGTTTTTTTTTTTGCTCAACTGCAATTCTTTATTTTATTGTTTTTTGGGTTGTTTTTTTTCCACAGCACTGATGCAAAGCCTTCTGCTATTGTTTTTCTGCCTGACTGTGTTCACCTCCGTCAGCGTCAGCGTTGTCTCCTCCCTTTGCTGAAGAGTGGTCGTCAGGCATTTTCTGCTTCGTCAGCTTCCTCTGAGGACTCTTGTGAGGACTGAAATGGAACAACACAGAGGTATAATCTTTGTGTGAACTGTCTTGTCTACACCAGCTGCGCTCTCAGACAGAGAAACACACACAGAGGGCATTATCTTTGTGCAAATGGTGAAGTCTTGTCTACACTAGCTGCACTCTCAGACAGACAGACACACACAGGCATTATCTTTGTGTAAACTGTAAAGTCTTGTCTACACTGGCTGCACTCTCAGACAGACACACACACATACGGGCATTGTCTTTGTGTAAACTGTAAACAGTCTTGTCTACACTGGCTGCACTCTCAGACAGACACACACACATACAGGCATTGTCTTTGTGTAAACTGTAAACAGTCTTGTCTATGCTAGCTGCGCTCTCAGACAGACACACACAGAGGCATTATCTTTGTGTAAACTGTAAAAAGTCATGTCTACACTAGTTGCGTTCTCAGACAGACAGACACACACACAGAGGCATTATCTTTGTGTAAACTGTAAAGTCTTGTCTACGCTAGCTAATTCTCAGACAGACACACACACACACAGAGGCATTATCTTTGTGTAAACTGTAAACAGACTTGTCTACACTAGCTGCGCTCTCAGACACACACAGAGGAATCATCTTTGTGTAAAGTGTAAACAGTCTTGTCTACACTACCTGCACTCTCAGACACACAACACACAGAGGCATCATCTTTGTGTAAACCGTAAGTCTTGTCTACACTAGCTGCCCTCTCAGACAGACACTCTCCAACTGGCAGTAGGCATACATACAACGCGTTGTGTGTACATACTGCGCGCCCCACATTCACATCCTTGTCAAACCTGGTACAGCCTTCTTTCCCTAATCCGTCGAGTTCAGCAGAGCTCCTCCCTGACTGAAGTCATGATTCAACTGAATTTCTGGCACCAGCCGAACTGTATCAGACAGCTCGCTGTGCATGTCTCTTTTTCTTTTAATTCGTATTTGCGTTTTTCCAACACATGGTGTGGGACCTGAATGAAATGATGGAGTTATCAACTGAACACACCTACTCATCTCACTCGGAGAGACTGAACAACATGTGTGATGATGCAGAAGAAAGACAAAGGGAAGTGTGCGTGACGTATGCTTCGGAGCTCTGTCACGGCATCACAACTGGTTCCCATGTACAGGGACAGCACCTGATAATATACTTTACACAGCGCGTTACATCGGAATTATGACAATGAATCAGCAAAGGTTCCCTTCCTCTTGAAACAACAACAAATACCTGTATGTTCATTGACACACAGCTCAAAAAAAAACTTTGTCCAAACCTTCTGCACTGCCAAAATCCCCACCCCACCCCCCTCCCCTCCATCCCACCCTCCTGACTGTCACACCTATTATTTCAACAGCTGCGCCCTCTCCCTTACCCATCCACCATTCCCACTCTCCTAGCTCCTTCCTTTATGTTTGAGTGTAAACTGAACAGGAAATATCAGTTGAGAGAAGATATGTCCTACTGTTTTCAAAGCCCTCGTTTTTCATCTTTCACATGTTTTCCCCTCCACATTCCTCACTATTTTTTCTCTTTCTTCTTCTGACTACTCCACTCAACAGACTGCGACACTCAATTTTCAACACGCTAATCCTGCCGTTCGTTGCAACAGTCACTGAGTCAGGCGCAGTCTTTTATCTTTTTTATTTCTGACACTGCGCTCTGTATGCATGTTTAAATGTCCCTGTCTTTCTTTGGATTAAACGCAAGTACTGCGTCTCCGTAGTGACAAGCTGAAATGCACCTTTCAAGAATGTTGATACACCTTACAGTATACCAGTGCATTCAAAGTGGGCTGCAGACAAACATTTGGTATTGAAGCTAACACAGGAACTACCTACTTAGGTCCAAGAGAGAGAGAGAGAGAGAGAGAGAGAGCGAGAGAGAGCGAGAGAGAGAGAGAGAGACAGAAAGACAGCATGTGTGTGTATGTGTGTGTGTGTATGTGTGCGCGTGTGTGTGCGTGCGTGCACACACACGATTGCACACTCGAGTCTGGGTCTGTTCATCTTCTAAGCATCAGTTTACACAGACCTCACTACCTTCCCTCCCTCTCTTCCCCACCTCCACAAAGGCCACCCGCCCCACCTCTCTCTCTGGCGTACTGCTCCGCAAACTCTGCAAGGGGTACTGGTGGCTGGCTGAGTCCAGAGGCCGCGTCAACTCTGTCAACTGATCAGGACTGGAGGACAGGGCGTCCAGCGATTGGTCGCTTTGCATGGCTGTCATACAGACCACACACACATGTATGGATCAAAAACCACTCGGGTCACAATGGGTCACTCTGCATGGCTGTCACACGCACTACACATACACAGCACACGTGTCTACAGATTAAAATAACTCAGGAAGCACAGATTGATCGTTTTAATATGGCTGTCACAAACAAAACACATATCTGCATTAAACTGACTTTTTAGTATGGCTGTTACACACAGCACACATGAAACACATGTCTGCTGCATTAAACGACTTTTTAGTATGGCTGTTAACACAACACACAAAACACATGTCTGCATGAAAGCGACTTTTTAGTATGGCTGTTAACAAAACACACAAAACACATGTCTGCACAAAAGTGACTTTTTAGTATGGCTGTTATGCACAACACACAAAACACATATCTGCATGAAAGTGACTTTTTAGTATGGCTATTAACAAAACACACAAAACACATATCTGCATGGAAGCGACTAAGGTCACAAAGACTGGTCACTTTGCATAGCTGTCACATGCAAATGTCTGTAAAAACGACTAACGCCACAAAACTGGACACTATGCATAGCTGTCACACGCAAATGTCTGCGTAAAAATGACTAAGGCCACAAAGACTAGTCACTTTGCATGGTTGTCTTGCATAATGTCAGTATAACAAAGGCTCTGATCACATAGACTGGTCACCAAATGATATGGCTGTCACGCACATAAAAGTCTGTATCTAAGAACCAGAAACGACCTTCACATTATACAGATTTATTTTTCTTTCCAAACCAATTTTCTGTTTTTCTGTGCTAGATCTGTCTCCAAGACAAAAAAAAAAAAAAACTACCTCCCTTTAACCCTTTTCCATTTTCTTCTGCCACAACCAGCTGTGTCTTTAGTTTAACTCATTTATTTATAGTCCCGCTGACCTCAAGTGGCCATTATCAAGCCTGTCATCTCGTGAGATTCAGTTCCTTAGACAGTTTTAAAAAACACACATACAAATCCATTTCACTAAACACAATTTCAAAACAAAAAACAAAAAAAGAAAAAATGGCTTTCTTTTCCTAACTCTTAGATCAGACGAAAAATATTTCTCTCTTACAGGAACTAAAAAAAATGTTCCTGTTGTACAGAAATCCCTGGCATTTTAACGCTATTTTAAAACTTTTTACCCTAAAACTATTACTGGTATGCCTTTCAACAAAAATCAATGCATTTTCTCTTAAAAGAACAAAAAAGTGTGTACATATCTTACACTTGGTTTCTAAAAGCCTTATTTTTGCCAACTAAAATACCCCAAATTGTATGGGTATACAGGTCGTTATTTCTACACTCACCATAACTCACTGCCTGTCACTCTGATGTTTCTATCACACATTAACCTCTATCAATGAAGCTTCCCGCTTAGGTCAAGGTTAAACCTATGAAACAATGGTGCTAATTTTGGCACTACACAGCTATGGCACTGCGTGTGACTCAAAAGTACAGAAAGTTTTGAATACAAAGAAGAGATCCTAAGAAACATTTCTGAATGCTAGCACATTAAAGATTTCTTTTCCTGTAATTTTTTTTTTTTTCATCTTTACGCTACATTTTACCTCCCGATACAGATTCCCAACCTTTTAACAACCTTCTTCATTCTGCAACATCTTCCTTTTAGTGACTGTCTACACATCAGATTTACCTCCTATTGACCACTTTTTAACATCTAACAACGCATCTGCCTAGTCACTGCTTTCCCTTGACTTCTAATCTGCTTCTAAAGGGTGACTCTGCTTTTGTTTGCCCATCCCCATGATCACTTAGGAACGCTTGACCACAAAGACATTGCTTTCTGAACCAGTAGTGTTAGGCTCACAGGCATCACTTGCAACTGGCTTGCAAACACAAGTCTTAAGATTTTTCAAAAAAACGTTTTTTAACTTTGTCTGGGAGGTGAACAACAACTTTAGACTAGGTACAGTGATAGAAAACAGTTTGTTCTGGCACACTGTTGCACAACTGTGGATGGTTTAGACACCCAGGCACTGCTAAATCAACTGTGACGACTCAAGACGTCGGTCAGACTCTATGCAAGTATTTGAAATCAATTAAAACATCAGCGATGACTTTGAAGTCGCATCTGCAGTGCACAAAAACAAGACCAATCTGAAAAAGAAATCACACCAATGGAAATGTAGAAGGTCAAAAGTACAACTGCAGATGGCGTCCAGTATTCGCATGTTCACTTTAACCATGCCAGGGGGCCATTTTTGTTGTTGTGTTGTTTTTTGCATGTGGAGATGCTAATTGATGAGATGCCCTGGACCTTTTACAGCTTCCCTCCTCCTGTGTAAGTGTGTTACTCCCTCCTTCCTGATCTGTTTTCGTTTTGAATAAATTTGTTTGCTTTGCACCCACAACTGTGCCCCCCCCGACCCCCCCCTCCCCCCCCCCCCCCCCCCCACCCCCCCCCCCCCCCCCCCCCCCCCCCCCCCCCCCCCCCCCCCGCCCCCCCCCCCCCCCCCTCCAACCATCTCTTCTTACTCCATCCCACTCACATCCTCTTCTCTAACTTTCAATGATATTATGAGGAGAAAATATTTCTTTTCTGATAATTAAAACAAACAAACAAATTAAACCTTGGTTTCATGAGTGCGATGTGGTGCTCAACCAGTGCCACTATTTCTTGGATTAGATGAACGCTTCAAAAATTTACTTCAGTCGTTTAGTACATGTCACACATAGCACATGTTACATACATAAAACTTGGTGATTAAAAGGTTAACACTTTTTTTTTTCTGAAATATTTTTTCCCCCTTTGTATAAAAGTTACAAGAATTGCCTGTAAATAAAGACTTCTTAGGGTTCCCCTCCCCCTACATATTTTTTCTTTTTCCATCAGCTTTGCCTCCAAATAAAAATTCCATCTGAAGATTTGTTCTATTTTTAGTACTTTTTTCCTCTCGTGTCTCTACATCACAATTACCTTCCAAGACTGGCTGTCTCCCCTTTACAAATGTGTTTTTCCTCTCCATTTAAGAACTACTTTACAAGAGTTCCCTTTACTGAGAGGTGCCACTCCATTGTTTGCAACAGTTCAGTCCAACCATGGAAAAACCAACTCACGTTTGACAACAGCGTAGGGTCTGTTTTTGTCTCCAGGGGAGGAAATACTGCGGGAGGGGGGCAGCGGCAGCTGGGGGCTCACGCTGCGCGACGCCTCACTGTTGCTGCGCCGGTACAGAGACCTGGAGCGACGCCCGTCCTCTGAGGGGAGACTGAGCGGCGAGGAGAGGTCCAGCGAGTCACCCAGTCCAGAACTCCCACCCACACTTTTCCTCGTCGTCTCTTCCTCCTCCACCGGCGACGCTGCCGGCAACGCCTCCTTCCTCAGCGTCTCCTCGTCCAGCCGCCTCCCTGGCCCCGCCCCTTCCGGGTCGATCGCCATCTCCTCGGCGGCCAGCTTCGTGTCGGGGCCTTGACTGCGTGAGGGCTGCTCTCCTCTTCTCGCCCCTTGCCCCCTGGTCCCCCCTCACCTGCTTCTGCTGGGAGGGGTTGATACGTGCCGGGGACGCTGTGCGCTCTTTTCGGTCCCTGATGTTGGCTGCCCCTGTTGGGACTGTGGTGGTGGTGGTGGTGTTGGGAGGGGGGGCCGGGGTGGTGGGGCTGGGGTGAAGAGACAGGGCAGGCTTCAGTTCGTCCATCTGGACCAGGCTGGTGTTGACTGGGGGCTGGGTGGCCTCTGCTGTTGGGATGAGGCGCAGAGCCAGCGTGGATCCTTCCTGCTGCGGTTGTTGCTGTTGCTGCTGCTGCATCAGGCGGCGCTGCAGCTGGGGTGGAAGTTCGTGGACGTGTTGAGGAGGTTCTGGAGCCGCCTGCGGTTGCTGCTGCAGCTGCTGGTGCTGGACTGGTGGTTGCTGCGGCGGAGACATTGCCCCCCTGTGCCGTGCTGTGTGGCGACGACGACACCAGCTGACTCAGGTAGGGCAGGTTGGCCACTGGATTCCTCCCTCCACTCTCCTGAGACGCCCCCATGCCCTCCACAGAGCTCAACAGCATGCTGAGGTTGGGGCGGTTCCCACCCCCCACCTCTCTCCCATCACCCTGCGCTGCCGACGCCTCCTGGCGCGCGTTGCCGTGTCGCAAAATTCCTCGGAGAGGGCGGGCGCCGGTAGGTGGGTTAGTGCCGCAAGACACCACCTCCAAGTTGGGCAGCAGGGGGTCGGTCTCCGTGAAGTCCTCCCGATCCTTGGCCTCCTTCCCCTTGCCCGGGTCTGGGGTGGCCAGGTCATGGTGGTGACCTTTCTTTAAACTGTCGCTGTCCTCCTCGCTGTCCATGGACGGAATCCGCACCTTGCTGGATAGCTGTAGTCGAAGGCAGGGGGCGCCTTGCCGACAAAGTCGCCCTGCTTCAGCATGGTCGGGGGCACGCCGTTCAGGTTCTGGTAGGTGGCGAGGTTTCCCTGGCTCAGCTTGGACTCGTCGTGGCTGATGCTGTTGTAGAGCGGCTCCGACAGCTCCCCGTGCCCGCACTTGCCGTTCATGTAGCCCTCCAGCATGGGCACGTGCCCCGGCTGCTTGCAGGGTGGGATGGCACACGCTCCGCCTTTCCCGCTGTTGCTGCTCTTGCTGGACGATGCCAGGCAGCTGTCGGCACAGGCACAGCATGAGTCGTCGCTGGCGTTGTCGTTGTCGCATGGCGGGGAGTTGACTGGGTACTGGGCGCTCTCCATGGCACAGTGACGATGACAAGAGTCTGAAAGAATAGGTGAATGAGATGCTTTTCTGACAACGCACACTCTTGGTTTTCTATCACTGAAAATGACCTGTCAGAGGAGACACATACCACTAGAGCAGGTAAAGTCTGATGTTTTATCAGGTATGCGCTGATTTAGATGAA
The DNA here is from genome assembly GCA_018398815.1 of Conus ventricosus. NCBI lineage: Eukaryota > Metazoa > Mollusca > Gastropoda > Neogastropoda > Conidae > Conus > Conus ventricosus. Next base: position 28,645,856 of record CM031599.1, on the reverse strand, counting down.
GACATGCATGTCAACACAGTTTTGTTTTATCAGGTACGCTCTGATTTTGGTAAAGATACACATGTCAACAAACTTTTAGATTTTTGTTGTTGTAACCTTCATGATAACAAAACTAACAGTTGCAATGAAAAACAAAACAAAACAAAAAAACAGTTGCAATGATGACTGCTATCTTCAACACCCCTCCTTTCTTCACTAAAAAGAAAATGAGTCAACAACCTTTTCATTTTGGCGTTTCACAAGGTTCTGCTCTAAAACCAGTTCTTTTCATTATGTAGACAGTTCAAGTCGCATCACTCATGGACTTCTTTTCTGCTTCAAGTGGGTCTTTCGCTAGTGACACACCGTTGTGTGACTCGCGTCCCTCAGAAGCGTGCAGAACTGTATCAACTGTGATATAAACCTGGGCGACACAAAGCAAGCTGAAGGTTAATGATTAAACTTCAGCTTGGTTTGTGTCGCCGACTACAACACAGATGGTCTCCTGATTCTGTCTTAGACAGTAAGTTTTCCTTTTCCACAACCCACTTCAAGACTAGTCGATACGACAACATCCCTTTCCCCTTAGTTTGCCAGGAATCTTGAATACCAGGAATTCAACAAAATACCCCTAACCAAATGTGTTACAAATATACGCCACTCAGCTTACATAGAAATATGCAGAATAAGTTCCATTCAACACTACCTATCTATACGAGCAACTAAGTCTTTAGTATGTTCTTTGATTCTCCACAAAATGGACTCTGCAGTACAATCCTCCCTGACTGTCCGGTGCATATTTTGTCTAAACAGCATGGGTTTAGAACTCTGCTGCCAGATTTGTCTTCAGGGCAAAGAAGCGTGACCATGCTAAGCCTCTTCTTCAGACACTTCGCTGGTTCCCTTTTCAAGCTAGTATAGATCACAGTCACCACTAAGAACACAAACTGTCACTGTTGTACTTTAATTTTTTTTTTTCTTCTCTAGCATACATTGCTGACCTCCTGTCAAACTATGTCCCATCTCGAAATCTTTGGTGTTCTTCAAACAACAGAATTCTCCACACGCTGCAAGTTAGGACCAAGTCTTTTGGTCATCGGTCCGTTTCATTCAGCACACTACAGGTTTCCAATTCTTTTCCACAGCAAATCCCTCTTTCCCCTTCTCTCGACTCTTTCTGAAGAGCATTAGAAACATCTCCCTTCAAGCTATATAATGAATAGAACTTTCTCTGGCTGAACTCTTCATTTTTCTTTGGTTTTCATTTGTGCTGTAACTCCTGGGCAGAGAGAGATGTGGTTGATCGTTATGGAGAGCTTGTGAAAGTATTTGTTACACAGAATATGCAATGTGATTGCTTCCTTGGAATTGTGTTTGAGTCTTTTCAGTTTTTTCATTTTGTGCACAGGCTGTTGTGACATGTTCTTGAAGACATATTTTTTCCTGTTCTACTTTATGCAGAGAGCAAACTACTCCCAAGTGCTAGTGGAAATGTTGCATTTTATCAATACTTATCATTATTGTCATTAAACGAAAACAACGCTGAAAGCAGCTGAAAAACTCACTTCGAGGCGCACAGTATCCCTTACGGCGAACGTAGATCATGATGACAATGATCAGAATCAGCAACACGCCTCCGCTGACACACAGCACCACACTGCAACACACCAGGTGAAGGTAGAGGTTTCTCCCAAAGACTGACAATTTTTTTTTATCAAACTGAAAGCCACTGTGTGTGTGTGTGTGTGTGTGTGTGTGTGCGTGCGTGCGTGCGTGCGTGCATGCGTGCGTGTGTGTGTGTGTGTGTGTGTGTCATATGATATTCCACAACAGTGACCACTTGAATAAGGTGACACTACATTCCACAACCCTAATCAATTACATACGGTGACATTTCAACATTCCACAAATCACCATTTCCATAGGTGACACTAGAACAGGCCAAAAGACAACAATCACCACCAACACATGTTGACATGACAACATTCTACAAATCACCATTTCCATAAGGTGACGCTAGAACAGGCCAAAAGACAACAATCACCACCAACACATGTTGACATGACAACATTCCACAAATCACCATTTCCATAAGGTGACACTAGAACAGGCCAAAAGACAACAATCACCACCAACACATGTTGACATGACAACATTCTACAAATCCACCATTTCCATAAGGTGACACTAGAACAGGCCAAAAGACAACAATCACCACCAACACATGTTGACATGACAACATTCTACAAATCACCATTTCCATAAGGTGACACTAGAACAGGCCAAAAGACAACAATCACCACCAACACATGTTGACATGACAACATTCTACAAGATAAGATAAGATAAGATAATGTTGCTTATAGCCCAGCCGACCGCAAAGGGCCACATCAGGGCTGTCACCACGTTAAAATCAACTCACCAGTCATTTAAAAAAAAAAAAAAAAAAAAAAACTTTCACACATCTCGTTAAATGACATCGTCTACAAACGCACCAGGAACTTTGTTAAAAATCTTTCCGCCGTAAAATCTCAAACCAGATGAAAAATGTTAATCTCTCTCAAAAACTCAAGGATCACATCTGTTTCTGAACAGGATCTTCATGGACTCCGCTGTAAAATGTTTGCGTCTCACATCGTGCAAATCCCAACACTCTAAAAGAACATGTCTCACTGTGAGTGGCGCATGACATGGAATGCACCACGGAGCTTCTTCACTCAGGTAAGAATGGGTAAAATACGAATGGCCAGTGTGCAGCCGGCACAGAACCGTTTCCTCTTTACGACCACCCGACGTAGACGGGAGGAAGTCCTTAAGGTTTGGACGGATCTGAAAGAGTTTGTTATTCATCTGTGCGTTCCAATCCTCCTGCCAGAGGTCTCTCACATAATCGTTAATTTTGGGTTACACATCTGAGCAGGGGATATAAGTGTTGGACAGTTTCTCGCTTGTGGCGTTCTTGGCTAAACGATCAACCATTTCGTTCCCGCCGATGCCAACATGACCAGGAACCCAAGCAAGAGTAATGTTGTAACCGTCCGCCTTCAACTTGCTAAAAAGTTCAAAAAAAGTAAAAGTTCTGGATGCTGAAGGTTGCGGCCAGCTATGGCCTCCAAAGCTGACAGCGAATCCGACAGAACCAGAAAATCCCTCTTCGAAGAATGTGAGATTATCTTCAAAGCCAGAACCAGAGCAGTAAGTTCAGCAGAATAGACAGAAGCATCGGAATGGATATGTTCCAACAGTATCTGAGAAGGAGCCCCAGGGCAGTAGGCTGCACAGGCCACTCCATCTTCAGACTTGGAACCGTCAGTGAAAACTTTTTGACAGGATGGGAATTTCGAACAGAGCTCAGCATACAATGCCTTGTACGCCAGAGAGCTGGTAGACTCCTTACGAAAAGCTGCAAGATCGAAACGAATCTCTGGTGTGAAAAAGGTCCACGGAGGTTGATCCGGAAACTTGGAAAAATCCGACACAGCTCCTAGGTCAAGACCTGCATTCCGCACGTGAGGCCGCATACGAAGACCAAACGGCGGAATACATTTTGGGTTGTTTTCAAACTTACTTTGGAACGGAGGGTCAAAGACACAGTCATAGGCAGGATTCTGCGGTTCTGAGAACAGTCGGATATAATAATTCAAAGACAGTTTCAGCCTGCGGTTGGACAATGAAGGTTCACCCGCCTCTGCGTACAGGCTGTACACAGGGGTGGTGCGGAACGCTCCAAGACAGAGACGAAGCCCTTGATGGTGGATAGGGTCCAAGAGTTTGAGGTAAGACGATCTTGCGGAGCCGTAGACAACACAACCGTAGTCCAGTTTGGAACGGACCAGGGCTCTGTAGAAGTGCAACAAAGTTTTCTTATCAGCGCCCCAGTCAGTGTGCGCTACGACCCGCAGAATATTCAGTGCTTTCTGGCAAGCAGTTTTCAGGTTTTTAATATGGCTGAGAAAGTTAACTTTCTGGTCAAAAATAATTCCCAGAAATTTGGCCTCTGTAACAGCTGGAATGGGAGATTTCCCGACTTGAATTTCAGGATCTGGAAAAAACTGACGGAAATTATGGAAGTGAATACACTGTGTCTTTGAAGCAGAAAAGGTGAAACCGTTTTTCATCTGCCCACCGATGGATTTTATCTACGCAAAGCTGGAGCCTGCGCTGGACACTCGGGTACAGGCTAAAAATTCTACAATCACCATTTCCATAAGGTGACACTAGAACAGGCCAAAAGACAACAATCACCACCAACACATGTTGACATGACAACATTCCACAAATCACCATTTCCATAAGGTGACACTAGAACAGGCCAAAAGACAACAATCACCACCAACACATGTTGACATGACAACATTCTACAAATCACCATTTCCATAAGGTGACACTAGAACAGGCCAAAAGACAACAATCACCACTAACACATGTTGACATGACAACATTCTACAAATCACCATTTCCATAAGGTGACACTAGAACAGGCCAAAAGACAACAATCACCACTAACACATGTTGACATGACAACATTTTTACAAATCACCATTTCCATAAGGTGACACTAGAACAGGGCCAAAAGACAACAATCACCACCAACACATGTTGACATGACAACATTCTACAAATCACCATTTCCATAAGGTGACACGAGAACAGGCCAAAAGACAACAATCACCACCAACACATGTTGACATGACAACATTCTACAAATCACCATTTCCATAAGGTGACACGAGAACAGGCCAAAAGACAACAATCACCACCAACACATGTTGACATGACAACATTCTACAAATCACCATTTCCATAAGGTGACGCTAGAACAGGCCAAAAGACAACAATCACCACCAACACATGTTGACATGACAACATTCCACAAATCACCATTTCCATAAGGTGACACTAGAACAGGCCAAAAGACAACAATCACCACCAACACATGTTGACATGACAACATTCCACAAATCACCATTTCCATAAGGTGACACTAGAACAGGCCAAAAGACAACAATCACCACCAACACATGTTGACATGACAACATTCTACAAATCACCATTTCCATAAGGTGACACTAGAAACAGGCCAAAAGACAACAATCACCACCAACACATGTTGACATGACAACATTCTACAAATCACCATTTCCATAAGGTGACACTAGAACAGGCCAAAAGACAACAATCACCACCAACACATGTTGACATGACAACATTCTACAAATCACCATTTCCATAAGGTGACACTAGAACAGGCCAAAAGACAACAATCACCACCAACACATGTTGACATGACAACATTCTACAAATCACCATTTCCATAAGGTGACACTAGAACAGGCCAAAAGACAACAATCACCACCAACACATGTTGACATGACAACATTCCACAAATCATTATTTCCATAAGGTGACACTAGAACAGGCCAAAAGACAACAACCACCACCAACACATGTTGACATGACAACATTCTACAAATCACCATTTCCATAAGGTGACACTAGAACAGGCCAAAAGACAACAATCACCACCAACACATGTTGACATGACAACATTCTACAAATCACCATTTCCATAAGGTGACACTAGAACAGGCCAAAAGACAACAATCACCACCAACACATGTTGACATGACAACATTCCTCAGCAATCACCAATGATATGTAGTTAGAGAACAAACTTCCATACCACTCAGCACCAATATTTGGTGACACTTCACCATTCCACACTACAAAGGCCACTACCTGCACAAAGCTACACTACAACACTGCACACAATCACCATTTACAGATGGGGTGACACAACAAACTTCCTCAACAATTACCACTTGCATATGGATGACACTACACCATTCCTTAGGACAATAATCACCACTTACATATGGGTGACACTACATCATTCCTTAGGACAACCATCACCATTTACATATGGGTGACACTGCACTATTCCATAGGACAACAATCATCACCTACATTCGGTGACACTACAGCATTCCATAGGACAACAATCACCACCTACATTCGGTGACACTACATCATTCCATAGGACAACAATCACCATTTACATATGGGCAACACTGCACTATTCCATTGGACAACAATCACCACTTACATAATTATGGGTGACACTACACCATTCCATAGACAACAATCACACTTACATATGGGTGACACTACACTATTCCATAGCACAACAATCACCACTTATATATGGGTGACTCTGCACTGTGACACTACACCATTCCACAGGACAACAATCACCACTTACATATGGGTGACACTACACTATTCCACAGGACAACAATCACCACTTATATATGGGTGACACTGCACTGTGACACTACACCATTCCATAGGACAACAATCACCACTTACATATGGGTGACACTACACAATTCCATAGGACAAACAATCACCACTTACATATGGGTGACACTATACTATTCCATAGGACAACAATCACCACCTACATCCGGTGACACTACACTATTCCATAGGACAACAATCACCATTTACATATGGTGACACTACACTATTCCACAGGAAAATTGACCACTTACATATGGTGACATACAATACAAAATCACCACTGTGACAGTACAACATTGCACAAAACAGTCACCATGTACACTGGGGTGATATTGGAATTAACCACAAAACAATTACCATTTACATGGGAAAAGACACTGCACAAAACAATAATCACCACTTACATACAATATAGGAGTGATAGTACAACATTGCACAAAACAACAATCACCAATTACATAGGAGTGAGAGTATAACATTGCACAATGGCAACAATGCATGACAAAAATAACCACCACTTACATACGGGTTGACACTATAACATTGCACAATACTACTACTACTTCTTACAGATGGATGACAATACAACATTCTGTGAAACACAACACACCACTTACATAAAAATAACAGTACAACACTGCACAAAACAATAATCACCATTTGCATTACAGGTGACACAACATTCCACTCAACAATAATCACCATCTACATATGTTAACACTACATTCTACAAGACAGCACTCACAGTTTACATATGGTGACACAACAACATTCCACAAGACAACAATCACCACTTACATATTATGGCTCTAAAACATTTCCATAAGACAGCAATCACCACATGCATATGGTGACGCCACAATATTCCACAAAGCAATAATCACCATTTACATATGGTGACACTTACAACTTTCCGCAAGACAGCAATCACCACTTACAAATGCAGACCTGTCTACCTCAAAAGTGAACCATTAGTATTCCATGGAGTAATTTTAGTATTCCAAGACAAAAAAAGAGTATTTTTCTTTCCTTGAACTTCAATATGGATCTTATATCGCGCAATTCTTGCAGCCAACTCACTGCGCTGTACTCACACTCAAAAACTCACCCCAAACTAGCACAAGTGCACTACACACACACACACTCAGAGACACAGTGCACGTATCTAGTTGACCATCTCATCAAAAAAAAAGAAAAGAAAAAAGAAACAACCCAATATTATAATGTCATCCTCCCTTTCACCCCTGCTCCCCCCCCCCCCCCCCCCCCCCCCCCCCACTTTGTACTGTCACTCCATCCCCCTTCCCCCCCCGTTTTTTGGGGTGTGGGGGTGTGGCAGGAGGAGAGGAGCTAATTAACAGAAGTTAAAGTGAGACACACCTTGAGCAATTTTGCTGCACTAGTGTCAGGAAACATCTTCTTGAATAGGGAACAAGACGATCAGTCGTTGACAGGACAGATTCGAGCCAACCACCAGCCTACACATCATGATGATCATCTCGCATTTGTCACCTGCTGCTCCAGGTCCCCCACTAGATTTCGCCTTGGCCTTTTTCAATGCTTGTACAACTGAAGGTGTTCCTTTCATTACTTCTGATAAGTTTTTTTTATGCGATTTTGATGAAACATGCTTTATGCAGTCGTTGCTCCTCCATAAGCACAACTAAAACCTGTTTCGCACAAAGTGCACCACATGAAAGTTGGACCTTTTTTGAGCTTGGGACTAAGCACTTCCAAGTTTGCATGGTATGTATTCCGGTAAATTTGCTCCTTCGTTTTGGCAACCTTCTTTTCAACATTTAGCTCTTCATCACTCTCATGAACGCATAATTTCACTGGTGGTGACATTCTCTTAGTGAGTATCTGTGTCAGTTGCTCACTATGAAAGATGGCCGACCATGGTGTAAGTGGGGTACGCACCAACTGGAACTAGGGACAATTAATTTTCGTCTTCAAACAGGAAAATAGTACTTAAAAAAAAAAAAATTTTAGCCAATGTTGCCGGATTTTCATATTTTTGTCGTACTCAGCGCATTATCCTATTTTCCAGTCAAATTTCGTAAAATACGCTAAAAAATCGAAGGGTAGACAGGTCTGCATATGGGCGACACTATGACATTCCGCAAGACAGCAATCACCACTTACTTATGGGTGACACTTCAACATTCCACAAAACAGCAATCACCACTTACTTATGGGGACACTTCAACATTCCACAAAACAGCAATCACCACTTACATACAGGTGACACTTCAACATTCCACAAGACAAATGGTGACACTATAACATTGCACTAAATGATCACCACTTCTACAGGGGCAACACTACAACATTCCACACACACAGCAATCACCATCCATTTGGTGGCCCCTCAACATTCCATCATTCCACCCAACTATCACCACTTACATATGGGTGACATTACAACATGCCACAAACTAGACAACAATGCCCCCTTACATATGGGTGACTGTAAAGTGATCCCACTTACATATGGGTGACATTACAACATGCCACAAAACAAGACAGCAACACCCCCTTACATATGGGTGACTGTAAAGTATTCACTTGCATATGGGTGACTGTAAAGTAATCCCCACTTACATACGTGTGACATTACAACATGCTACAAAACAAGACAGCAACGCCCCCTTACATAAGGCTGACTGTAAAGTAATCACCACTTACACATGGGTGACTGTAAAGTAATCACCACTTACACATGGGTGACTGTAAAGTAATCACCATCCACATATGGGTGACTGTAAAAGTAATCACCACCTACATAAGGGTGACTGTAAAGTAATCACCATCCACATATGGGTGACTGTAAAAGTAATCACCACCTACATAAGGGTGACTGTAAAGTAATCACCACCTACATAAGGGTGACTGTAAAGTAATCACCACTTACACATGGGTGACTGTAAAGTAATCCCCCACTCACACATGGTGACTGTAAAGTAATCACCACTTACATATGGGTGACTGTAAAGTAATCACCACTTACATATGGGTGACTGTAAAGTAATCACCACTTCCACATGGGTGACTGTAAAGTAATCCCCACTCACACATGGGTGACTGTAAAGTAATCACAACTCACACATGGGTGACTGTAAAGTAATCACCCCTTACATATGGGTGACTGTAAAGTAATCACCACTTACATATGGGTGACTGTAAAGTAATCACCACTTACATATGGGTGACTGTAAAGTAATCACAACTCACACATGGGTGACTGTAAAGTAATCACCACTTACATATGGGTGACTGTAAAGTAATCACCACTTACATATGGGTGACTGTAAAGTAATCACTACTTACATATGGGTGACTGTAAAGTAAGCTCCATCCTCCGAATCCAGAACTGGTGCCACAGAGGGTGGAACTGGCTCTTTCACCGACACCACCGTCGTCTTTTTTGTCATCGCTTTCCCCGGCAACACTGTTGGTAATAGAAAGCAACAGGACTTACAGCATGAACAGGACCTACCTTTCATTTCCACACTCCCCCCTAGCTCTCCATTCCTCTCGTCATCCTCCTGGCTCACGTTCATCTCCGCTCTCCCCCTGGCTCTACCGACACCTTACCTCTCCTCTCCCAGTGCTCTTATCTTTCTGTCCACTCTCGCCACTGAATCTACCTTCATCTCCACTCCACCTGGGTCCACCTTCAACTCCACTCTACCCCTAGTTTTACCTGACTCTCCATTCTCCCTCCTTCCCCACACCCCCCTCTTCCTTAATCTCCACTCATTCCCCTGGCTCTGCCTTTGTTTCAACTCTCCGCCCAACTTCATCTCCAGTCTCCCAAGCTCTGTCTCCATTATCCCTGGCTCTGCCATCATTTCCATCACCCCACCCCAATCTACCCTCCACTTGGCTCCATCTTCATCCCAACGCTTCCCTGGCTCCGTCTTTATTTCGTTCCCCTTTCTGAATCTACCTTCATCTCTACCCCTCTAATTACTTCAACTTCACTCTCTCCCCTGGCTCTTGCTTCGGTCTTCCGTCTCTACTCTCCCTCTGAATCTACGTTCATTTTCACTCTCCCCGGCTCTAACCTTCACCTCCACTTCCTCGGGTGTGCATTCATCTCTCTGGCTCTCTTTATCTTCATCTTCACTCTCCCTGCAATATCCACTCTCTCTCTCTCTCTCTGCTCTGCTCTCTACTGTCATGGCACACTCTCTTACCAGCTCTACCGCCAACCATTCGCAGCTTACCCGAGGCAGTGGTAGTATGGGCGCTGACAGGGGGCCGGTAGGAAGGGAGGGAGGGAGGCTTGGCACAGACAGTTTCCTTCTGCGTGTTGCCCATCTCCTCCGTCTCCAGGCCAAGGGCAGTGCAGCTGTTGGGCAAATACGTCACCTCCTTACAGCACCAGTCCGCAGCAGACCCAGCATCTCTCTCTCTCAGTTTAGATTTACATTGCTTATGCTCTCTCTCTCAGTTTAGATTTACATTGCTTATGCTCTCTCTCTCTCAGTTTAGATTTACATTGCTTATGCTCTCTCTCTCTCTCTCTGTTTAGATTTACATTGCTTATGCTCTCTCTCAGTTTAGATTTACATTGCTTATGCTCTCTCTCTCTCAATTTAGATTTACACTGCTTATGCTCTCTCTCTCTGAGTTTAAATTTACATTGCTTATGCTCTCTCTCTCAAGTTTAGATTTACATTGCTTATGCTCTCTCTCTCTCTCAGTTTAGATTTACACTGCTTATGGCCAGTACGCACGAAAAAACAGTCAGGAATCTGTCAATCTGTCTTTATAAAGCCTTGAAGTTGCATTCTATTCTCACTTCTTAGATTCACTACCAAGTCAGTTTTGGATGATTTCACTGTTCACAAATGTCAGTTCTGAAAAATGTTTGTGTATATGTACAGCATCATGTGGGGCAATGGCTATACATGATTAAACTTTCCGTTTCCATATCCTCTCTTTCTTTTCTCTTTCTTTTTTTTTTTCAGCTTAGTCAATCACACAGAGTTGTAGTATTTGGGTTTGAAATTCTCCAAAAATGTCCCAAACAGCAAACGTCCCAACCACAAAATTCAACTACATCAAGTCACACACACAAAAAAAGGTAAAGGTGAGATTAAAGAAAGGAACTTGGGGGGGGGGGGGGGGGGGGGGGGGAGGGGGGGGGGAGGGGGGAGGGGGAGGGGGAAGGAGGAAGAGAATCTGTCCATCCGATTTTTTATGATCTTTGAATGGTGACCTTTAATTTGTGCTATTTTTGTTTGTTTTTGTTGTTAATCTTGACGTCTATCTTCTTTTTTCTTCCTCTTCTTCACTTGTGTTTATGGTTGTATACAGCTTTGTGTATGGGTGTGTTTGCATAAACAAAAATTGTATGTGGTTTATGGCTCTGTAAATGGTATTTCTGATGGATTAAAAAAATGTTCATTTTCTGAAAACTACATTCATACACAAAAGCTGGTGTGATCTGGATCTCATTGGGGGGGGGGGGGGGGGGGTGGTACTTTTTCAAAAACAAACACAAATCAGTTTTTAATATGCACCCAGCTTTAAAAAGAATTCATTTAGTAGTTAAGTAACTATTAGGTTAAAGAACATGGTAGTTACAAGGTTAAACAAGTTTGCCAGAGGTAGTTCTTTCAACAACAGAGTTATTAGTCAAATTTTCCTTTTTTCTAAACAACCATTATCTCCACCCTGTGTAGATAAAGGATTGGTAACATCTTCCTCCTTAGCAGACCATGGACATGAGAATTACATACACTAACTTTCACTACAACTTGTCCTGACCTCAATAATACTTAAGTTTCATCGCTTTTCGATTTTTCCCCCACCCCCTTCTCCAACAATACCCGAGTTTTTTCTCTCCAGTCTTCATGTATATATCTCTTCATCAATCTAACCCAAGAGAGACATGTCTACATTTTGCTGCATTTTCTCTTCTTGCTTCTCCTTCTTTTTTTCATTTCATTTTGTTGTATCATCTCTTGTATATCTAAATCTGCATTAACATGTGTACATTTCCTTTTATAATTTTCTGGCATCTTTATTCCCTCACTTCCTCTTCCTTTATTAATTTTTTTTTCTTTTTTCAGTTCTAGTTCCTATCTCTCTATGGGAACATTATTAAAAAAAATCAAGACTCTTCGATCATACACAGTCAAGAGTCGAAACCTTAACAATATTTTGCAAACATGATATAACACTGTTAAAGATAAGATAAGATCATGTTGCTTATAGCCCAGCCACACTGTTAAAGATGCTGGCAAAATATGCAACAGAAGCTGTAGACATGCGGAAGAAATTATCAATGAATAAAAGTTCAAAACACTGATGGGATATCAATTACATTTCATTTTTATTGTTTAGAATACTTATTTGACCTTGAAGCTCAATGATTCAAGTGAATGGTTTTCACAATATCAAGCCAGATAAATTATCTGTGCAGAGAATATGTGTGAATGGGGAGAAGGGAGGGTAAGGATATAAATGCGTGTGTGTAAGTCGATGGAAGATAGGATAGATAAGTGTGCGTATATGAAGGGAATGGTTGTTGTATGAGAATGATTTTGTACTAGAACATACACAAGAAACACAAAAGAGTGATGGAGAAATTGAAATAATTTCTTAATGTTGCTTAGTTGTGTAGACACCTAATTTGCAGTTTTTCCTTCGCTTTCTTTTCTTCTATGTAAGGAAAAACAAAGACACTGTACCCCCTTGACAAAAAGGCTATTAGCCAATGTTAATAAAAGATGTCAGTGTCTGTCAGAGTCTCTCCCTCCCTCCCTCCCTCAAGCCTCTTGTCTTCTTTGTCTCCTGCTCAAAAAGTCATCAAATGCTGAATCAGAACACTGAGCCCAACAGAACTGCAGTGTGTGAATGTCTCATACATCGTATGATATGTGAGCATGAAGTCATCCACTCACAGAGAGAGAGAGAGAGAGAAAAAGAGGAACAAATGAAAGAAAGAATGACAAGAAGCTAGCTGCACAGAGACCAACAAGCGGGGGATATGATTAAAGCTCGAAGCATGTGGCAGGAGCTTACTTCGTTTGGGGACGGCAGAGGAAAAAGTTGTCGTCCACATCTTGAACTGTGTTCCTGGGACACGGCTCACACACTCCTGAAACCACACAGGAAACATGGACAGTTTATTTCACCTTCCTGGAAACCACACAGGAAACATGTACATTTCGTTCTACCATTCCTGGAAACCACACAGGAAACATGTACGGTTAATTCCCCCATTCCTGAAACCACACAGGAAACATTTACAGTTCATTCCCCCCATTCCTGAAACCATACTGGAAACGTGCAGTTAATTTCACCATTCCTGAAACCACACAGGAAACATGTACAGTTAATTTCACCATTCCTGAAACCACACATCTCAAATGTAAATGTACACTGCACACTCTACTGAAACTACACAGGACCAATGTACAGCTACACTCCACATCCTCCTGAAGTCACACAGGGGAAAAAATGTACAATTACACTCCACACCTTCGTAACACTACACAGAAAAAAAATTATGCAAATGTACACTCCACACACTCTTGAAACCAAACATAACAAACATACAATTATTACATTCCATACACTCTTAAAAACCACACAGGATCAATGTACAGTTAACCTGACACACTCCTGAGACCATTCAAGACAAAACATACACACTCCAACACACCCCTGAGACCATTCAAGACAAAACATACATACTCCAACACACCCCTGAGACCATACAGGACAAAACATATACACTCCAACACACCCCTGAGACCATACAGGACAAAACATATACACTCCAACACACCCCTGAGACCATACAGGACAAATGCACACTGGCATGGCAACTTTCTGAAATTTAATAAGATAAGAAGAGTGAAAAAAATTATAGCTGTAATGGGGAGTCGAAGGTGTAAAGGAAAGACCAACAGGCAGTGGTCTACAGCACCTGTTTCATATCGCAAATAACATATTTGTTGCTTTCAAATATCTTTATAACAAATTTTCTTACAGATTTCATGAAATATTCAGGACAAAAGTATAGTTACAGTCCACGCACTCCTGAAACAATACACGCCAAAGATACAGTTACAGTCCACACACACCTGAAACAATACAGGACAAAGGTACAGTTACAGTCCATGCAATCCTGAAACAGTACAGGACAAAGATACAGTTACAGTCCACACAATCCTGAAACAATACAGGACAAAGATACAGTTACAGTCCATGCAATCCTGAAACAATACAGGACAAAGGTACAGTTACAGTCCACGCAATCCTGAAACAATACAGGACAAAGGTACAGTTACGGTCCACCACACTTTTGAAACAATACAGGACAAACATACAGTAACAGTCCACACAATCCTGAAACAATACAGGACAAGATACAGTAACAGTCCACACAATCCTGAAACAATACAGGACAAAGGTACAGTTACAGTCCACGCAATCCTGAAACAATACAGGACAAAGGTACAGTTACAGTCCACGCAATCCTGAAACAATACAGGACAAAGGTACAGTTACAGTCCACGCAATCCTGAAACAATACAGGACAAAGGTACAGTTACACTCCATACACTCTTAAAACAATACAGGACAAAGGTACAGTTACAGTTCACACACTCTTGAAACAATACAGGACAAAGGTACAGTTACAGTTCACACACTCTTAAAACAATACAGGACAAAGGTACAGTTACACTCCATGCAATCCTGAAACAATACAGGACAAAGGTACAGTTACAGTTCGCACACTCTTGAAACAATACAGGACAAAGGTACAGTTACAGTCCATACACTCTTAAAACAATACAGGACAAAGGTACAGTTACACTCCATGCAATCCTGAAACAATACAGGACAAAGGTACAGTTACAGTCCACACACTCTTGAAACAATACAGGACAAATGTACAGTAATACTTCACACAATCCCGAAATCCCGCAGGCCAATGTACTATTAAACTCCACAAAATCCTTAACTGGGCAAACGTGCATTTACATTCAGTAAAACTTTCTCTCTCTCTCTCTCTCTCTCTCTCTCTCTCTCTCCCCATCCCCCCTCCAGATCATATTAAAATCTTGGTCTTCATTAATCATACATCAGCAAGTCACAATAATAACACCTCCTATATTTAGTTGGGCAACTTTTTTTTTTTTTAACACTCATTTAGTTAACCTTTGTTTTAACTCAAGACGTACTGCCATCTGACCTTTCAGTGTGGGTTGCTCCCCCTTTCTGCAGGTGGTGTGGAAAGGCTGGCAGTAGGAAGAACGGCCAAGCGGCACTTGAGGTTTCATGTAATACACTCCTGTTTCCAGCTCACAGAAGCAGTGCATGATTCCTCCACAGTGGCCTTGGGATTGCCTGTACACACACACACACACACACCACACACACACACACACACACACACACAATAAAATGACATAAGATAAATAAAAAAATTCAACAACTCACAATCTTTCCCTGATCAATGAGAAATAAAAAAAATAAACACTGTGTTCATCCTGCGACTACGCAGTCATTTTTGTGAGTGAGAGGAGCTTAGCAGATGGTGTCCAGTGTATATGCTCGACTGGAAAAATACATCACCAAACACCACCATAACTCAGCAGCGGCTGTACCCAATGACGGCCTTGTACAGTTCTTGTTGAACACCAACCTGGGACTGAGTAAAAAAAACAACAACACAGCTCCATACATGGGAGAACCATAAAGAACAGTGAGGGATGAACACCACTGATAGGGTGCAGAAGAAGTGGCAATTTGTTGTTTTATACATGGGAGAACTGAAATGAACGGTGAGGGATGAACACCATTGATAGAGTACAGAAGAAGTGGCAATTTGTTATTTTATACATGGGAGAACCGAAATGAACGGTGAAGGATGAACACCATTGATAGAGTGCAGAAGTGGCAATAGGAAATTTTTATTCTAAAATTACGTTTAATCTAACATACTTACCGTGGCTCACTAATGCAATAAGCGGCAGCAATTTGCTATCCCTGCCTTGTATACAATAAAGTCCGTACGGACAACAAAACCCCTGAAAGGGCCTCGTGCCTTGCGCATGCTCAGAATCATCCTCTTTTCGAGGTATATTAAACCCGGACTGAGAACCCCTGGAGGAACCAGGAAGGCGGGAGTAGGGAGGGTCTCTGCGTGAGCCACGGTAAGTATGTTAGATTAAACGTAATTTTAGAATAAAAATTTCCTTTTAATTACACATACTATACCGTGCTCACTAATGCAGAGTCGCACTACCTGGAAGGAGGGCTCACCTGGTTACCGCCTGGAGGAGCGAGAAGAGCCGGAGCGTGTGGCGGAGATGGAGTGTTGCGCCACCACAGCTGATGCGATGCCCCTAGACCCATCATCATGCAGACGAGAAACGTCGCGCAGGTAGAATTGGATGAAGGTGCCAGGGGACCGCCAATATGCGGCATCTAACACATTCTGGATGCTGGCATTATGAGCTACTGTCAGCGAAGACGCCCATGCCCTAATCTCATGAGGTCTAGGTGAGAAAACAGCCAAATCCCCTTCAGGTCTCGCGTACGCAGCTTTAATGACTTCTCTCAGCCATCGAGAGATTGAAGAGCGCCTGATGTCCTCCTTATAATTTTCATTGTAAGAGAGAAACAGGTGGCGCTGCTTGGAGCGAGAAGGTTTCGTGCGTTTCCTATACTCCCGCAGAGCGCGCACCGGGCAGAGAGTGCGGTCTTCGTCGTCCGGGGCGAGAATAGAAGTGAGGAAGAATGGAGATAGTCGGGGAAGAAGAACCTGGCGACTGGTTTTTCGCTAAAAATTCCGGGAGGAGGCGAAGAGATATGGAGCCATCCGGTTCGGAGGCGACGTCCCCAGGCAGGCCACTGAGGGCGTGAACTTCACTGCAGCGCCTCCCTGATGCCGGGGAAACGAGAAAGGCTGTTTTGAAGGAAAGGAATTTCAGAGAACACTCCCGGATGGGCTCGTAAGGGGGGAGCCTGAGGGAGGAGAGACTAAGAAAAGATCCCACGCCGGGATACGACGGGGGCATCGGGCCTCCTGTAGGGCTGCTCCTCTGACCAGATCCCGCAGAAGAGGGTCGTCCCCGAAGGAGGGGCCCCCTAACTGGCGGATAGTGGTGGAAATAGCCGCCCTGTGAACCTTAACAGAGGAGGCTGAAAGTTTTCTCTCTGATGAAAGAAAGGCTAGGTAGTTCGCCAATTGGCATTGAGAAGGAGAATGAGGTGATACCGCGTGGCTGGAGCACCAAGAGAGCCAGCCATTCCAGTGGACACTATAGACGCTTTGGGTGCCTGACCTGTGGGTATGTTCCACGAGACCGTTTAAACTGCTGGGGAGGCGCCTCGTGTAGACAGCGCGTCCCGCACAGTAGCCAGGCGTGAAGATGCAGCACGTTTGGATTGCCGTGTGGAATGCCTGACCGCGGCTGAAGCAGGGACTTTGCCTTTAAGGCGAGCGGTATCGGAGGCACGTGAGACAGGTGTAACAGTTCCGGAAACCACGCTTGGGCCGCCAGCGTGGAGCCACAAGAATAAGCGTGGCTGCATCTTCCCTTGCCTTGCGGAGAACTTTTCCCAGAATGGGGAACGGGGAAAGGCATAGCCCGTCAGGCTGGACCAGGGATGGACAGGGCGTCCACAGCCCACGCTGCCGGATCCGGAACTGGGGGAGACATACAGCTGGAGGTGGTGGTTGAAACGGGTGGCGAACAGGTCTACCTGCGGTTTGAACCATACCGTCCAGAGAGGTTCCAGGATCGAGTGGACGAGAGTCCATTCTGAGGGAAGAACAATGTGCGACCTGCTGAGGGAGTCCGCGAGGATGTTGATCTTCCCAGGAACATGTTTGGCCGACATCCGGATTGATTGTGTCTCGCACCAGAGAAGAAGCTGTTCCGCCCCCCGGGGACAGGGAGTGAGAACGCGCCCCCCCCTGCTTGTTGATATAACACGCCACAGTCGTGTTGTCGGTGTTGAGGAGAATATGTTTCCCTTTGGGGAAAGGGGAAGAAACTCCTTGAGGGCTTGGAACACGGCTTCCAGCTCTAGCCGATTGATATTCCAGGACCCCATCTCCGGGACCATTGCCCGGAGGCCGTCAGAGAGCTGACGTGGGCACCCCACCCGGACTGGGACGCGTCCGTGAACAGGTCCTCCTGTGGAGGAGGGGGAGAGATGGGGACTCCCTGAGCTAGCCAGGACTGGGAGTGCCACTGGACCACCGATGATTGGAACCACTGACCGAGAGGGACCGGAAGGTCCCACGACTGCCGTGCCTGAGACCAACGTTTGCGAAATAGGCGCTGAAACCGGCGTTTGTGCAGACGTCCGAGGGTACTAAGGGGGCCAAGGACTCCATCAGACCCAGAAGAGAGGCCAGCTTCCTGGCTGGCGCCTGATCCAAGGAAAGGAGGTGGGCCAAGAGGTGCTGGAGGCGGACCAGGCGCTGGGGGGTTGGAGAGACCAGCCAGTCGGTGGTGTGGAAGGACATGCCCAGAAACTGAAACCGCTGCGACGGGATGAGATCGGACTTCTCCTCGTTGTGAACAAATCCCAGCTACTGACAGAGGCTTAAAACCTGTAGGGCTTGCTGGAGCACAGAGTGCTGGATGAGGCAAGAAGAAGCCAATCGTCTAGATAGGCCTTCAACGAATTCCCTTCTCCCGAACATGCAGGGAAAGTTCTCGAGCCACCTTCGTGAAAACCCAAGGGGCTGGGGCTAGTCCAAAGGAAGAGCCCTGGACTGAAAAACGCGGCCCTCTCCACACGAAGCGGAGGTACTTCCTGTCCCTTGGGTGGATCAAGAGATGGAAGTACACATCTTTCAAGTCGATGGATACCGCCCAGTCGCCGGGATGCATGGCATCGCGGATCGACATGGGGGTTTCCATCCGAAAACGGAGGACGATAAGAAACCTGTTCAGGGCGAAAGATCCAGAACCGGTCTCCATGCTCCAGAAGCTTTGGAACCCACGAAAATGCGGCCATAAAAACCCGGCGAGGAATGGAAGAGGACTTCCTCCGTGGCTCCCCTGGCTAACAGCGAAAGGACCTCCCGGTCTAAGGCTTGAGAGGCCGCCAGATCCCGAGGAGGAGCGAAAGGGGGGGGGGGGGGGGGGGGGGGGAAGGAGTGAGAGGAGCCTTCACTGCACCCCAAGGAAGGCGAAACCCCGACCTGATCACCCGCAGAGCCCAAGGGCTTGCGGGAAGCCGCTCCCAGGCACTGATGTGCCTGGACAGACTGCCCACAGGACCGCCCTGGGGTGAAGTGCCCAGGTCGGGGGCAAGTCATTGGGGTGGGCTGTCTGAGGCGTGGGAGCTTTCGGACCCGCCGGCCGAGCCTGAGGCCGACCCCTGCTGGGTTGCTTGCCTCGGGTCCCCCAGGGTCCAAATGACCGTCGTCCTTGGGTTGAGAGGGACCCGGTGATGAGAAGGGCGCTGGCGCCTTGCGTTTTGAACCGGGGCGGGGGGGAGGGGGGGCCTGATTGAAAGGCGAGGTCACGCCTAATCTCGGCCTGGCTCTTAATGGTAGCCTGTACGTGATTCCCAAACAGAGACCCTGACTTGACTGGCAAGGCTCTGAGGGGGGCACGGGCAGAGGGAGAACGGGCCACAGAAGATGCCAAAAGGACAGCATCTCTTCTTGCTAGTACAGAGTTCAGATGGAGCCTAGCGAAGGCCCCAGCTGAATACTTAAGCCCTTCAGCCATTGACTGAATACAGGCTACCACCGGAGCTGGGTCCGCGGACTGGCGGATGGAGAAGGAATCTGAATCAGGATCCTTCAGGGCAGACACTAGTCCCCCTAGAAAGGAGTCCATAACTGAGATAGCCTCCAAACCCCTCCTCGCAGACTCTTCCCACTCGGCAAGGCAGCGCTCTGAGAGGGATACCTGCCTAGCGAGTGATTTTGACCTCTCTGGGACCAGGAGGAGGTCCTCCTGGGAGAGGGGGAGAGTGGCTTCTGGGATAGTGTCATTTGCCAAGAAGGCCTTCTTGGCAAATGGAAGCCTCTCTGGCTTGAGGAACTTCCCGCATGCCAGCGCACTAGGGAAGTCAGGGACAGAACCTGGCATGAGGTCCTGTACCTCCGTGCCCCTGACCCGTATTTGGGCCCTCCTCATGCAATCGCCACCATGCCCGACTCCTTTAGCAGAGAGGAGGGCCTAGCTGCCAATGGGCGAGATCCCAGGGCGAGTTCCGCTGCCGAAAGGCAGGGGGCTCTGACCTCCTGAGAGGATGACACCGCCTCCGGAACAAGGGCAGCCAGAAAAGCCACCGAATCCTGGAAGGAATAAGAACCGGGTGACTGGTCCTCTTCTTCTGACTCCGAATCCCCCAGGTCGGATCCACAGACCGATGGGGTGGCCGCCCTTGGCGAAGCGGTGCGTGGCGAAAGCCCAGAGTGGCCTGGGATGGCTGATTCCCCAGACATTCCGGGAGAGGGATCAGTCCCCGGGTGGGCCGGGGGGGGGGGGGGGGGGGCCTGGGAGGGAGAGGCCTGCACTGGTGGAGGGCTGGGCATAAAACCCGGCCACCAGGGAAACCCCGGGGCAGGGGCTGTGGAAAGCCCATGGTCGGGGGATATTGCCATTGGGCCCATGGCGCCCAAGGCAAAGGGCCCTGACCCCATGATAGGGGGGGCTGAGATTGTGGCTGCTGGCCCAACCCAGAAAGGTGGGGGGCCTAATGCGCCGGTCCCCTGAGGGGTGCTCGGAAAAGAGGGCGAAACCCCGGTGGTCTGCCCAAAAGGAGAGGCAGACACATGAGGCGGGGGAAGGGGAAACAACTGGGGCCGAACAAGAGTCAAGCCCTTGAGCAGGAGTTGCTTCCCTTGGATCGCCTACCGAGCGAAAAGGGGGGGTGATGAATAGTCTACGTCATTGCCCTGCACCTCCGTAGAGGGCCCGTGCATCTTCGATTCTGCCATGGGAATCGAACTGTGCGCAGTAGAACCGCAGCTGAACTGGACACAGGATGCACTAACGGTCGCGACAGAACCGCAGCTGAGTCGCTCACCGTTATGGGGCAAAGTGGCGGGATCAGCAGAACTGCGGCTGAGCCGATCACCGCCACAAAAATGGGTTGCGAGAAAGCGCTCGCTGTCACAACAACAGAACCGCAGCTGAGTTGAAGTGAACCCTTGGAAGAAAGTGACACTGAAGGGAGAGGGGTATTGGCGGGGCTGTAGACAAGGAATCTGAGCCTGCCGGCGAGATGCGTGAATCGAAAGACGAAACCTTCTTAATTCTCGCCTTACCACCCAATCGCTTCACGTACGTTTCTCCCTTAAGTGAAAACATAAGCAAGGAAAACCAACGAACAGCAACAACAATCGATCGATTGCGAGAAAAGTCAAAAAATACTTAGCTGCTCGTGAATACGCGGCTTAACGGGAAAATGGCTGCCGAGAAAAGAGGATGATTCTGAGCATGCGCAAGGCACGAGGCCCTTTCAGGGGTTTTGTTGTCCGTACGGACTTTATTGTATACGAGGCAGGGATAGCAAATTGCTGCCGCTTATTGCATTAGTGAGCCACGGTATAGTATGTGTAATTAAATTGTTGTTTTATACATGGGAGAACTGAAATGAACAGTGAGGGATGAACACCATTGATAGAGTACAGAAGAAGTGGCAATTTGTTGTTTTATACATGGGAGAACCGAAAAGAACGTGGAGGATGAACACCATTGATAGAGTGCAGAAGAAGTGGCAGTTTGTTGTTGTCGCTATTTCTAATCCCTCTGACCGGTGCAGAGGAGCATCCTCGTCAGTGGAAGACTGAAGCCTTCCTGTGATGGGATGGAGCCAACAAATCTGGTTACCCAGTACCATTGTCTGTCCTCTTTCACACTGGACAGCATCCATTCCTTTAGGTGACGCAATGACACCTTTATGAAATGGACGACCAAGTCTTTGCGCTACTCCTTCCAAATCCACTCCAAACGCACCAGTCAGCACTTCGTAAAATTCAGCTATCCAGGGGTTAAACAATGTTCATGCCAATCTGGCTCCTCATGACAACACTCAAACAAAACAAGGTGAAATGTGTATTAGTACTGTGTAACATGCATCCACACAGTGTTCAACTTTTCTTCTTTTCTTTCCATTTTAAATCCTACAGTTAGACAGCCATGAAATGGAAAATCCATCTCGCTCTCTCTCTAATCCCACTGACTAGACAGCTATGAAATGGAA
>CM031599.1:28605853-28620853 GCA_018398815.1 Conus ventricosus | reverse complement strand
AACGTGTTGTAGATGGTCTCAATGTGATAACTGCCACACACAACACACACACACACACACACCAAACAGTCATGCATGCACACATGCTCGTGCATATTCACAACATCACTGTAAGACATCAACTAGTAGAAACACTCATGCACGTAACATCTATCTACAAGGACTGCATATCATACCACTACTTTTGATTTGAGAGAGAGAAAGAGAAAGAGATAGAGGGAGGAATAGCGTGCGTGAGTGCGTGCGTGTGTGTGAGAGAGAGAGAGAGAGAAAGAGGAAGAGAGAGTGCGTGTGTGCAAATATGTGTGTGTGTGGTGTGTGTGTGTGTGTGTGTGTGTGTGTGTGTGTGTGTGTGTGTGAGAGAGGTGGGTGTGGTGTGTGTGTGTGTGTGTGTGTGTGTGTGTGTGTGTGTGTGTGCATGTCTATGTCTGTCTGTGAGTGTGTGTGTGTGTGTGTGTGTGAGTATGTGTGTGTGTGTGTGTGTGTGTGTGTGTGTGTGTGTGTCGTGTCTGTGTATGAGTGCAATCTATGTGCACAGCTGGATGCTACACTCATAACTATCATCCTCAAGGTGCTCTGCTGTCTGCAATCTATAACGCCATGTTTGTCCATGTACAATCCCCCATCAACCTGTGTCTGCAATCTATAACGCCATGTTTGTCCATGTACAATCCCCCTCAACCTGTGTCTGCAATCTATAACGCCATGTTTGTCCATGTACAATCCCCCATCAACCTGTGTCTGCAATCTATAACGCCATGTTTGTCCATGTACAATCCCCATCAACCTGTGTCTGCAATCTATAACGCCATGTTTGTCCATGTACAATCCCCCATCAACCTTGGTCTGCAATCTATAACGCCATGTTTGTCCATGCACAATCCCCCATCAACCTGTGTCTGCAATCTATAACGCCATGTTTGTCCAGTACAATCCCCCATCAACCTGTGTCTGCAATCTATAACGCCATGTTTGTCCATGTACAATCCCCCATCAACCTGTGTCTGCAATCTATAACGCCATGTTTGTCCATGTACAATCCCCCATCAACCTTGTCTGCAATCTATAACGCCATGTTTGTCCATGTAATCAATCCCCCATCAACCTGTGTCTGCAATCTATAACGCCATGTTTGTCCATGTACAATCCCCCATCAACCTGTGTCTGCAATCTATTAACGCCATGTTTGTCCATGTACAATCCCCCATCAACCTGTGATCTAGTACGCTTGGTGATAAAACCACTCAGGCCTAGGTTAGCTTTCAAGTCAAGATTCACTGTGTCTTGGGCTTAGGTTAGCTCATCAAGATTTCACTGTGTCTTGGTTTAGGTTAGGCTCATCAAGATTTCACTGCGTCTTGGGCTTAGGTTAGCTCATCAAGATTTCACTGTGTCTTGGTTTAGGTTAGGCTCATCAAGATTTCACTGTGTCTTGGGTTTAGGTTAGGCTCATCAAGATTTCACTGTGTCTTGTGCTTAGTTAGGCTCATCAAGATTTCACTGTCTTGGGCTTAGGTTAGGCTCATCAAGATTTCACTGTCTTGGGCTTAGGTTAGGCTCATCAAGATTTCATTGTGTCTTTGTGACAAGTCTATTAACAACTCCACCCCCCATCGGCCCTTAACAGCCTCCTGTACAAATTGTACAAACCCAGGCATACTTCCCGGTCTACCCCCTCCCCCTTCTTCCCCCCTCTTTCTTTCTCTATCTCTTTGTCCCACAAATGGCAGTATAGATTTCAAATCTATGCCAACTCTCCCAGTCTCAAAACACTCCCCCTCCCCACTGCATATCCACTCACTCAGCGATCCAACTACAAAGACATCATCAACCTCTTCCCATCTCCCCCCACCCCCCTCCCCAAAATATTCACCACCCGCACGCTGACAGGCACGCTGACAGTCATGCATGCGGCTCGTGAATGACGCAATTATGTTAAAACAGTCCTTTGTCAATTGACATGGGCTGATACAGGCGCTTTAAATTCAAACCCAACGGCTGAGAAAGCGCATTTTCAAATGTTCTATACTGTTCTCCCCCCACCCCTGTAAGTGGTGGGGACGACCAAACCTCCCCCTCCCCCCCCCCCCCCCCCCCACCTCCTCCTTTCTTTGTCTTCAGTGACACAAAGCCAACCAGAACAGGAACCGAACAGACAGAATAAAAAGGGGAAACCCCTGGTGAACAATCACTGCTTCCTCAGACCAGCTGTAGATAGAACAGTACAGTGTAGCCACAAAGACAACAGGGGAAACCACAGACAGTGAACGGTTATCTCACCCACTCTGAATCTCCTTGTCTAGATTCACTGATCACCCAGAAGAAATAAACCTGGGTCCCTGTCTGCCCTGGGCGTGCCTGGTAGTGGACAAACACTGCAGCCCAGCACTTGATCAGCAGGTCTACAGAGAAGTGGATCAGTCACCAGCAACATGAGAGAGATCGACTGTCCTCTCCGACATCAGGTAAGTTCTGATATTCCAAGTGGACTCCCAACTCAACTCATCCAGAACTTTCCCCTCTCTTAATGATGAAACAGTGGGAACCAAAACTCAGCCTGAACTGACTTTGTGAAATTGATTTGAATATTTCACCCTTGTATAAACATGTAAATGTGTGAAAGTGCACCGAACTTGTGTCAGTTCTTTGTTGTTCATTCAGTATTGAATGTTTGAACTTATCTCTACATCTGTCTCTCGGAGCTACAAGTACTTTTAAGAGTACAAGCCTAAGGAAACTTATCCGTGAGCCACTCTTGAGTAGTTTTAACAGTCCTGAGATTTAAAAAAAAAAAAAAAAATTCTTTCGATGACTAGTACAGGAAAGTTGCTCCTTCATAAGTAGTAAGGAGAGAGGTGGAGGTGAAAATTTAACGTAACTCTAACAGAGAAAACATCATAAGTCCTTACTCTTATAGAGAAAACATCATAAGTCCTTAACTCCACTACAGAAAACATTATAAGTCCTCAACTCTAATAGAGAAAATATTATAAGTCCTTAACTCTAATAGAGAAAAAATTATAAATCCTTCCCCTTGAGGACAAGCCGACCCATCCCCAACTCTCGTCACAGTCTTGGGGATAGGTTAGGCTCATCAAGATTTCACTGCGTCTTGAGTATGGAAGACTAACGCCCATAGAATACAGCATAGAAAAAAAGTATGGAAATAATTCAGTTAGTATAAAGCACTGATGCAAATCAAAATAATAAAATTTTCTGTAAAACACAGATGCACATGAAAATACTTCAATTATCTGTAAAACAGATGCAAAAGGGAAAAAATCATTTATCTGTAAAACATAGACGCAAAAGGGAAACATTTCAGCAAAAGGGAAAAATTTTTAGCAATCTGTAAAACATAAATGCAAAAGGGAGAAAATCAGGTATCTGTGAAACAATGTGTAATGAAATCATCTGTGACAGAAAACATTTAAATTTTGATCCAGTACGATCTTAGATTCTATAGTTCCACTTGGGGTTCGTATGTAAACAATCTTTCAACCAGTTAACTGTAACTCATAGATACGTAATGGAACCACTTTCAGGGAAAAAATTTCAATTTAGCACATTGTTAAATTCTCTCCTTCCACAGTCTATTTTGGTTTAAAACAAAATTCTTCCCAAGCAACAAGCATTGAAGAAACCCTTCAGTTTCTGTCAGCTTTGAGTCCAACTGGTTCCTGGCGTCAGCAGGCCTATAGTTGCCCGTCTTCTTCAAAGTTTGGGAGTCTTCAGGAATGATTTCCCTATATCAGTCATGTCAACCCCCACCATCCCCTCCCCCACCCACCCCCACTGAAGGATGTACGAGAAAGTCTGGTAAACTTTCAGAGGAAAAAAAAAATCTGGATAACGAAAATGCCTCTACTTTTCATCATGCCCATTTCCATTTTTCAGTAGATCATAAACAAGTAGTTTTAAACTTTTGCTCCAATGGTGAGATCATACATGCCATTATAAATAATTGTCAGCAAGTTTGCTTAGCAATTCTGCATCAAAAGCAACTTTTTTTTTTCAGGAGTTATATGGGTTTGGAAGCAGGAGTTACTGTACTTGTTTATCATATACTGTTTACTGTTTCCAGCCTCGTCTGAGATTTCCTTCCATTTTTCAGCCATTTCAATTTGCCACTGAGGCTGTGGCGGTTTAGCAAAAAGTGTAATACCATGTGGGACCGCCTTTCATGGAATAGGCTAACCTATCCTTTATATCATCAATTTCCTTGTTATGTCTGTAGTCGATAATTGTTTGGCTGCCCAAACCACTTCAAACAGCTACAATGACCACTTCTGTTCTCTTTTTCGTCAACATCTTTAATAAAGAAAAATACAAAAAAAACAACCTCAGACGAAGGCAGTGGGATTTAGGATGACTCAGAAGTCAACAGAGCTAGAATGTAATAGTTCCAAGAAGGCTGTGGAGCCATACTACCACAGAAATTAAAACCAACATATCAAACCTCGAAAACATGTGATCACAATCTCAAGAACTGCTTTCAGCAAAGTTTTCATCCCCTTTGAATTGAGAGATCAAGTAAAAAGCAGCTGAGCACTCTCGTTCAGCATGAAAAAACAAAAAAACAAACAAAAAAACAAAAACAACAACAGGCGACCCTTGAACTCAAGTAACCATTTGACACCCCTCTACTTGAAGTGATTAAGGAACAGCTGACACAGAAACCTCGGATCATGCCTTGCACTTCCTGACGTCAGCTGAACATCGTTATGGCTGCACCTCCCAACCCTCCCCATTTTTACAATTAGATTTTTTTTCTTTACCCTTTTTTTCTTTTCTTCTTCTTTTTGTGTGTGTGTGTGTGAAAATGTGAAATTCAGAAGTAATTTTTAACAGGCAGCAGGGAGGGAGCTTCATAGGTAGTATCCATGGATACATGCATGCAGGCACATACACACACACCACTCTGTGTGTGTGTGTGTGTGTGTGTGTGTTTGTGTCTCATTCTCCCTCTCTCTTTTAAGCAGAGTCCTGCCAACTCCAGAAGTAGACTCTGTGGCAGTGTATTTTCTCCTCTTTGGGGGGGGAGGCCGCCTCAAATGACGACATGGGAAAATTACTCCCTGAATTTTTCACAGGGAAATTTCCCTACTGGGGCTGTTTGTAAAAATTTAAATTAGTTGTCCGCCCCCAAAAAAAAAAGCACAGACAAACAACAAAAAAAAAAAAAAAAGGGGGGGGGGGTTTTGGGGGGGGGGGGGGGGGGGGGGGGGGGGGGGGGGGGGAGGGGGGGGGGGGAAAGGGGGGGGAAAAATTTTTTTTTTTTTTTAAAAAACCCCCAAGGGTGTTTAAAATGATTTCCCCAAAAACAAGGGCTTTCGAAAAGGGGTAAGGAGGGGGGGGGGGGGGGGGGGGTGGGGGGGGGGGTGGGGGCCCCAAAAAAACCCAACCCCGGACAAGGGAAAACCAATTTTAACCCCTGTGTTTTTTCCCGACCCCAAAAGCGGGCCCCGCCCCCTTTTTTTTTTCCCAGGAAACCTCCCCCCCCCCCCCCCCCCCCCCCCCCCCAAAACCCCCTCAACCCCACAAAAACCCTGTAAACCCCCTTTTTCCAGTTCTTTTCCTCCCCCCCCCCCCCCCCCCCAACCCAACCAACAACTTTTTTCCCTCTTTCTAATTAAGTTCAAAACTCTCAACCCCCCCCCCCACCCCCCCCCCCCCCCCCCCCTTTTCTTATCAATAGCCTCACCCCTTCCCGGGTTTCCCCAAAAAACCCTTCAACCCCTTTTCTTTTCCCCCCCCCCCCCCTTTTTATCAAATGTCCCCCTCCCTTTTCTTTCCGACGGCAACCGCATTCTTTTCATTTTCCCCCTTTTTTTAAACCTCCCTTTTTCCTTTTTTTTTTTTTTTTCTGAAACGCCATTTCACCCTTTTCCTTCTGACCTTTTCCCCCCTTTCGGCTTAAAAACCCTTTTTTTCTCTTTTTTTTTTCTTTTTCTTTTGGTATCAGCCATGCAACCCCCCCCCCCCCCCCCCCCCCCCCCCCCCCCCCCCCCCCCCCCCCCCCCCCCCACCCCCCCCCCCCCCCCCCCCCCCCCCCCCCTCCCCCCAAACTAATGATATTCTTTTTTCTACCTCAACAGTACCCCCCTTCCGTGTGACTTTTCTCCCCCTTGACCTTACCTCCCTTTCTTCAACAATGTTTTGATCAGCCCTGGTAACTCCCCTTTTTTTGGATTATCATGTGTTCCCTACATCAAATGTTGTAACTGTAAACCCCCTTTTTTTGCATGTTGTCAGCCCCCCCTTTGCTACACTGTGCTGGAGAAAGTGTCAATTAAAACTTGGCAGGGGTTTTGTGTTTTCCTGTCTGTTTTAGTCTGCCTGTCTGTCCTTTTCTGTTGTCTGTCTTCTCCCCCTCTTCACTCTTTTCTCCTCTCTCCCCCCCCCCCCTCCCCCTTTTCCCTTCTCTCTTTTTCCCCTTTCTCTTTGGGTAATTTTCCAAAAAAAAAATTTTTAAAAAAAAAATTTGTCTAAAAAAAAAATTTCTCTACTTTTTACCATCAGCCCCCTTCTGACCTCACCCCCTTCTTTTGCTTATCTATTCTATTAAGTTGTGTGGGTGCGTGCGGGAACATGCATTTTGTGCGCGCACACGCGTGTGCGCTTTCATACACATGAATTTACTAATTAAAACATGAACGTCAGTGTGGTGTCCAAGCAAGCATGCTGCATACATACAGGTCTGTCTGAGTGCGTGCACCAGAACATGCACCCTGGTAGAAGGACAGGCAGTTTTCTCGCTCAGTGCAAAGTGAGACGCAGGCCTAGCAGTGCGGAGTAACATCTTCCGATAAAAGTCAGCAAGGAAGTGATTGTGAATTTATGTTGTAGTACAGCCGTGGGCTGCTCAAATGATAGGCTTTTCTTTCACGCTTCAGTTTTTTTCTGTGACGAACGTGACAAAACTGTCCCTTGGCCGAAGCTACTTTCTTGACTCCCGTGAGAAGAGTTCTCACAGCTGCGAAACTGGTACCTCCCCCTCTATTGTGGAACTGTAGGCAAGGTCATCAGCACAAGAGTTGATCTCACTCTCACTTACACACGCACGCAAACAAGCACCACCACTACCACCTTACCATAATAAAAAATAGACACATACACAAGAACAGGCATCCATCACCACTTCTATTCCCCCCCTACCCCCCCCCCCCCCCACACTCCCAACACTTCTCCCACCTCTTCACTCCCTCCCTCCTCCCTAGGAACAAGCTTATCAGCCAGAGAGGCAGTTACTGCGCACATAGGCAGTACAGGCCAGATTTATCTCCAGTAGATAAGGTACAGGAACAAGATGGTGCCCAGCCAGCACACACACTCACACAAACACACATGTACACACACAAGTGCACAGACACACACACATGTACTCGTGCATGCATGCATGCACACACACACACACACGCGCGCACACACACGCAGGCACGCACACACACACACACACACACACACCATGCATACACACACACACACACACATACACACACACACACTACACACTCACTCACTCACACACACACACACCACACACACACACACACACACACACACACACCCCACACACACACACACTCACACTCACACACACACACACACACACACACACACACACACACACACTACACACTCACTCACACACCACACACACACAAGCAGAGACTGCTAAAGAGATGGGGGCATGCTCAGGACTTGTTCAAGTATTATCAGGCAAGTAAGGAGAGGAGAGGGCAGAGAGGCAGAGAGAGAGAGAGAGAGGGGGGGGGGGGGGCAGGAAAGATATGATGAGGAAGATCCTAACATAAACAGGAGACCAGAAGTTTGGTCCTTTGGAGGAAATAATTATCCCCCCTCTCAATTCCCTCTCTCTGTATGTGTTTCTCTCTCTCCTTCCAGTTTCAATGATTTATCCTCCATAGTCCATCCCTAAGTTTCGGGAAGGTGAAGGTGGAGGGTGGTGGGTGGATGAAAGGGGTGGGTGGAGAAGGGCGTGGGGGAAGGGGTCAGATGGACGAGGAGGACTATGGAGCACATAAATTACAAAAATGAAAAACCACTGAAAGCCATGCAAACAAACACGAACAAGTCTTTCACACGCTGCCTTCTCCTGGTCTGTCAGTACCTCTCTCCCCTTTATATTTTTTACATTCAGCCTAAGTCTGTCTCTTCATCCTGTCTCTCTTTCTCCCTTACTCCCTCTCCTGCCCCCCCCCCCCCCCCCCCCCTCCCCTTTCACTTTTCTTCATGTTTAGTGCCTCTCCCCTCCACCTCTTTCCACTGTGCTCTCTCTCCCCAATCCAGTCCCATCCTCCATCTCCCCCTACCCTCCCTCATCTCTCTCTCTCGAGCTCTGAAGTATAGTTTCTTTTCACCTTTCTTAAAGTCCCTTTCCTCTCTTTCTTTGCTTGAGTTTCTTTTCACCTTTCTTAAAGTCCTTTCCCTCTTTCTTTGCTTCTTCTCTCCTGTATAATAGTCTGAGTGGAAAAAAGGAAGGGGGGGGGGGGGGGGGGTTGCAGGAAAGGTATGAGGGGGTAAATCTACCGACAGGTGATGTTTTTTGGTGGTCTGGGGGAAATGTAATCTTTTTTTTTCCAGTTTATCTCTTTTGTCTATCTCCCTCTTCCCTGCATCTCCCTCCCCCTTGCTCCATTCCTGTCTGTGTGTGTGTGTGTGTGTGTGTGTGTGTGTGTGTGTGCGTGGTGCGTGAGTGCGTGATATTGTGTGTGCGTGTGCGCACACACGTGCGTGCATGTGTGTGTGCATGTACACGCGTGTGCGTGCGAGTATGTGTGTCTTTGACTATGAGTGTGTGTTTGTGTTCAGGTGTTCCCCTTCCCAGCTCTCCTCCCCCTTCTCTGTCCCCCCTTCTCGTTTTATGTCTTCCTCTTTCTTTCCTTCTTCTCTCTTTCTGTTCCCCATTCTTTCTCTACATCTCTTACCTTTACTTTCAGTGTCACGCTCTCCTTCACTGATCATCACAACACACACACACACACACACACCACACACACACACACACACACACACAGACCCTTCCTTCAACCCCTAACCTTTTTCAAATTTGTTCCTACCCCCATCTGTCCTTTTCATTCATTCTCCTCTCTTTCTGATTTCTTCCTCCTCTCTTTCTCTATCCCATGTGATGTTTCTCTTGATCTTCTTTCCTCTTTTTTTTTTTTCTTTCTTTCTTTTTCTTTTTTGGCTGTTAGTTGTGTGATGTTAACATTTAGCTTTAATATTTAAAGGCAAGGAATGTCTATGAGCCCTCACTATTGGATGTCACCTGCAGTAGATTCTTTGTCTTTGGCTGAGGAGTAATATCACATTTCAACAAGAAGAAGAAGATACCTAAATCACAAATTAAAGGGAAAAAAATATGGAGGGATGGGGTGAGGAGGGGGGGGGGGGGGGGGGAAGAAAGAGACACAGTTGGATAAATGGGCAGACAGACAGGCAGAGCAACAGAAAGAGAGAGAGAGAGAAACAGAGAAAGACGGAGACAGCATGTGACGAGTGAGAATGTAAGCACATCCTCTGTCAGTGTGAGTGTGAGTGAGTGTGTGTGTGTGTGTGTGTGTGTGTGTGTGTGTGTGTGTGTGTGTGTGTGTGTGTGTGTGTGTGTGTGTGGCGCGCGCGTGCGTGCGTGTGTATGAATGTGTGTGTGTGTGAATTCATGAATTTTTTAATTTATTGTCTGTTCACAATCATAGACCAAATTTATATTTTAAAAAAAAAAACAGAAAAAAATATAAAAGTGGGATATGCAAGCTGGTTGGGGTTGGGTTGGGGAGGGGTGGTGGTGGGATGCAAGCTGATATAGGAACAGGGCAAAAATAAATAAATCCAAATTCAAATTTACAAGAAATTTCCAACAGGTGTGTGTGTGTGTGTGTGTGTGTGTGTGTGTGTGTGTGTGTGTGTGTGTGTGGTGCGTGTGTGTGTGTGAGTATATCAGTGTGTGTGTGTGTGTGTGTGTGTGTGTGTGTGTGTGTGTGTGTGTGTGTGTGGTATTGTTATGAGTGGTGAGTGTGAGTTGTAGTGTGAGTGTGATGTGTGTGTGTAGTGTGAGTGTGGTGTGTGTGTGTGTGTGTGTGTGTGTGTGTGTGTGTGTGTGCATGTGAAACAGACAGACAGACAGACAGATGAACTGCATTATAATGATATGCAGACTGCACAATGCACATTTACAATTCATACGGATGTGACCACTTCAATGTTGTAGACTGAGAGTTCTTTCACGTCTTTGAGAGAGAGAGAGGGGAGAGAGAGAGAGAGAGAGAGAGAGAGAGAGACAGAGACAGAGACAGAGGAGACAGACAGACAGACAGACAGACAAAGACACAGATAGACAGACAGACGGAGACAAAGACAGAGAGACAGACAGACAGACAGACAGACACAGAGAGAGTTGAAAGGCACTTATAATCACATGCAGACTGCACTGCATATTTACAATTCATACTGATGTGACCTCTTCTGTGTTGGAGAGAGACAGACAGAGAGACAGAGATACAGAGAAAGAGGGGAAAAGAGAGAGAGAGGGGGGGGGGGGGGGGAGCTGAAAGACCTTACAATCACATGCAGATTACACACGAATATTTACAATGCATACTGATGTGACCTCTTCCATGTTGGGGTGTGGAGGGGGGGGGGGGGGGGGATCAAAGAGAGAGAAAGAAAGAGAGAATGCATTATAATCATATGCAGACTGTATGCTGCATATTTACAATCCATACTAATGCAAGTTATTTTTATGTTGGGGAAGGAGGGAGGGAGGGGGAACGAACAGACAGACAGAGAGAGAGAGAGAGAGAGAGAGAGAGAGAGGGAGAGGACAGAGAGAATGCATTATAATAATATGCAGACTGAACATGCACATTTACAATTCATACTGATGCGAGTATTTTCATGTTGGGGAGGGAGGGAGAGGAGAGCGTGAGCTGAAATGCATTATAATCACAGGCAGACCGACCGCGCACACATGCTGTAGAATTCATATTGATCCAACCACTTATGTGTTGTCGCTCCAATGAACTGTCATTTCTATGGTTTATAAACCCACGTTTTCCACGGCTTGTTTATTACCCATCCCCCAGTTTCAGTTTCAGTTTCATCAAAGAGCCACCGCTGCATGCACACTAGTCCATGTACACCGCAGATCCTGTTAATGTTTCCACATAAACGCTGCGCCGTCCTTGACACACCATAGGTTTGATCTGAAGGGGAAGTAGTGATCAAAACCTGAGAAACCCTTTTTGGAGTGACTGTTTGATCTACACACTAATATGGTGGTGCGTACATGTCTGCTCATATTCGTGCATGTTCTTTTAAAGACAGGTGAGAGAAACCCTGTCCTCCATGTACTGCCCGAGGTTTTGTCTGATGCAATGTGTGTGCATAATATAATAATAGGAGAAAGGCCGGGGGGGAGGGGGGGGGGATCGCATCCCATTATTGTTTATTCAATCACATTTCCCTGGTGGTGGGCTACTGAACTTTGGTTCGTCTTCAATGTTCACACCTTTCAATTACCGTTGTGTGTAGACTGGGGACACAGTCACTTGTGGCTCACATAGAGGCACTGCGTTTTATGATTCCTCTTGACACAAGAGTCGCACTGTGAGCGGATTTTTACACAATGATATATTTAACTCTTTTATCTTTCCATCTTCAATTCTTTGATCCTCTTACATGGACTAATCACAATGATTTAACTATTTACCTTTCCATCTTCAATTCTTTTATCTTCTTACACAGACTAATTACTTCTGCTTGCGTAGGTTCATGTGAATTAATAGTCCAAAGGTTTTTAAAAAGAAAAAGAAGGAAAGAGAATCTGAAGAAATTGTGGCAGTACCTAGCTGTCATCAATTTCCATTGTTTGACACTGTATCAGTCATGGCATCTGTCTGTCGAGCTCGTGCACTAAGTCCCTATGTCACGCTCAGAAAACAAAAAAACAAAAGGAAAAAAAGACAAAAAGATGGGAAGAAAATATATTCAGGTATGCACGTTCCCACATATACATGGTAAACACACACATACAAGACCAATACAACGTATGCAGATGCACCCACTCACAGATTAAATAGTACAGAAAGCATGTGCACACAAACACGTAAAACTGACTTTGTGCACCTACATTGAACAGCTACACACATACATCCTATGTTACACACCACAAAAAAACACACCAGACACACCAACATATATATCAAAACACACACACACACACACACACACACACACACACACACACACACAAACAGCATGTAAGACACACACAAACATAAACATGTAAACATGTGCACACAAACCATATAAAGTAAACAGTGTGAACACACAACACCACAACAACACACACAGTACACCAGCACATTACACACACATACCCACACACACACTAACACACACATGCACATCACATGTGCATGTACAGCACACAACATAAGCATGCAAACATGTGCACATAAACCATTAAAGTAACAGTACGAATGTATACACACAAACAACACAACATAAAAGCATGCAAAAATGTGCCTAAACCATAAAAGTAAACAGGTACGAATGCACACACACAAACACCGAACACACAAACAACACACACACACACACACACACACACACACCGAGTCCACTCACATAACCGAATGAAACTGCAAAAACGCTAAGACATATAACAGAACTGACGGTAAAAATAAAAAACCACAACAAAGAAACAACAAATAACCCACATACGTTATCATAAGCATCGACCCCACTTCACAATATGCAAAGCCAGCATAACTTGGCTAAGCCAATGCACCCCCATGTTAACACCGCAGGTCTGTGACAGAGTGGAAGAGAATCAAACCTCTCCTTGTTCTATCATTGATCCTCCCCTGAAGAACCAGGCTTTTCTTAGTGCACACCTATCGGGTGACGTCTGGAGGGGTCTTCATCATCACTCAGGTGCTGGCTATCTTGTTCACAGCAGAGACTACATCTTCCCTTCCAGAGTCACTATTTATATCAACATCCGCCTTCAAGTATTTAGAAGAAAATACTTTCACACACCCTGCATGTATGGGAAAGTAACCACATTTTGAAGATACTCATATGCCAGTCAGTTGGGTTTTGTTTTTTTTAAATCGAGGCATAAATGAGTTAACAACAACAACAACAACAAAAACCCACGTTCTTGCGAAATTCCAGGAATTGATCGGTTATAAACGTGTGTGTAATTTTCAGCTATATACAAAGTAAAATTTCTATCAAAACAAAATCTTTCATATACTCAAACTCTCCATGAAGTTTCTTTACCAGTGCACAGCTGGCGGGGAAGTTACTGTACAGCTTGATAAGTGGAACGGAGAATGAGTAGTATGGGAGTTTCCGTAACAGGGCGCCAAGTGCCATGGAAGATTCAGTAACAGAGTGAAGGCAGAATGAAAAGTCTCTGCTCTAAATCCGTGAGTAGCATGGAAAGTTTCTGTTACAATGTGTAAATGAAATGGGAAGTTTCAGTAACAGTGTGTATGGTTTATAGACGTCTGTAACAGTGTATAAGTGGAATGGAGGTTTTTGTAACAATGTGTGACTGGTATGGAACTTTATGTAATAGAGTGAAAAAGGCAAAAAAGTTTCTATAACAACACATGAGCGGTATGGGAGGTTCTGTCAATGTGTATTAATCGTGTGAATTTTCTATTGTAGCGTATGTGTGGCATGGAAGTTTCCGTTACCGAGTCTGAGGGGTATGGAAGTTCTGTAATAGCGTGTGAGTGGTATGAAAGTTTCTATCACATTCATAAGTGGTATGGAACTTTTTGTCACAGAAAGAAGGGGATGAAACAAAACTTCTGGGTCACAAAAACATAAGCGTCATGTTTTCTCTCATGCTTATGAAATAACCATTTTCTGTATTTAATTTTTTTTAGGAAAATTCCTTACACACACAAACACACACCACTTCCACCTAAATCACCCACCACAGCACTCCCCCCACCCCCACCTCACCTCCTAGACAGAGAGGACCTGCAGACCCACGCACTAACATCTCAAGCCACCCAGCCAGCCAAGCCAGTCACGGATTTGGTCTAAAAAAGAGATAAGCGTTTGCCCCCCAGTCCTCTTACTTCATAAATCACCGTAGGCCCGTGAGTTTGTCAGCGGCACAAACTAAGATCCTACCCACCATCCCTTCACCGGTACCCAAGAAGGCATCCGACACCTCCCCCCAGACAGACAGACGGATCATACCTGTGCGCCCTGGGCTGCCTACCTGCTGGCCTAGTTGGAAGGAGTACAGAGGAACCTCTGGACAAGAGCTCATCCGATTTAACAATTACAGTTACAAAAACGTTTTTTTAAAACCGCCTCGCCAAAAAAAGTTCTGGCGCTGACCAAACCACACTCTTGTGTACACCTTCCTGTTTATAGAAGACTGTGTTGATGTACTTTTTTCCCCCTCTGTTTGTCTTTACCCAAACCAATTTACTTCCAAACTGACAGCGTGACCGTCCATTTTCTTTGAAGACTTCTTGTCTTTTTTTTTCTGAAGCTTTTTGTCTTTGTCCCGCCCTAGACTGACCCTTTGAACAAGATTTTTTTCCATTTCATTTTTTCTGTTTTTTAAAAAACCCGCAGCACTCTAGTCTCTCTTTCCTTCGCTACATCTACCTCCATTAAACACATTTTGTCTCTGCCCCCAGTCAAACACCATTTTGTCTCTGTCCATCAAACAAACCATTTTGTCTCTGTCCAGTCAAACCCCTTTTGTCTCTGCCCACAGTCAAAACACCATTTGTCTCTTTCCCACAGTCAAACACCATTTTGTCTCTGCCCACAGTCAAACACCATTTTGTCTCTGCCCCTCCAAACACCATTTTGTCTCTGTCCAGTCAAACACCATTTTGTCTCTGCCCACAGTCAAACACCATTTTGTCTCTGCCCACAGTCAAACACCATTTTGTCTCTGCCCACAGTCAAACACATTTGTCTTTTGTC
>CM031599.1:28595853-28603353 GCA_018398815.1 Conus ventricosus | reverse complement strand
CACTTTGCAACTGTATGTTTATATCAGTGTGTCATGAAGATATTGTCAACTTCTGACTTGGCACCTGCGTGTTGTATGAAAACACTGCCAACCCGACACTTGGCACCTGCGTGTTATATGAAAACACTGCCAACCTGAACACTTGGCCACCTGCATGTTACATCAAAACACTGCCAACCTTAACACTTGGCACCTGCGTGTTATATCAATACACTGCCAACCTGAACACTTGGCACCTGCATGTTATATAATGTCACTTGGCACCTGGTGTTATATCAATACACTGCCACTGAACACTTGGCACCTGCATGTTATATCAAACACTGCTAACCTGAACACTTGGCACCTGCATGTTACATCAAAACACTGCCAACCTGAACACTTGGCACTGCATGTGACATCAAAACACTGCCAACCTGAACACTTGGCACCTGCATGTTAATCAAAACACTGCCAACCTGACACTGGCACTGCATGTTACATCAAAACACTGCCAACCTGAACACTTGGCACTTGCATGCTACATCAAAACACTGCCAACCTGAACACTTGGCACTGGCATGTTACATCAAAACACTGCCAACCTGAACACTTGGCACTTGCGTGTTACATCAAAACACTGCCAACCTGAACACTTGGCACCTGCATGTTACATCAAAACACTGCCAACCTGAACACTTGGCACTTGCGTGTTACATCAAAACACTGCCAACCTGAACACTTGCCACCTGCATGTTACATCAAAACACTGCCAACCTGAACACTTGGCACTTGCGTGTTACATCAAACACTGCCAACCTGAACACTTGGCACCTGCATGTTACATCAAACACTGCCAACGTGAACACTTGGCACTTGCGTGTTATATGGAAACACTGCCAACCTGACACTTGGCATCGGTGTGTTATAATATGGAAATACTGCCAACATGACACTTGGCACCTGATGTTACATCAAAACACTGCCAACCCGAACAACTGGCACTTGTGTTATATGGAAACACTGCCACCTGACATTGACATTGGTGTGTTATTCGGAAACACTGCTAACCTGAACTTGGCACCTGCGTGTTATATAAAAACACTGCCAACTGAACACTTGGCCACTGCGTGTTATATGGAACACATGCCAACCTGACCACTTGCACTGCATGTTACATCAAAACACTGCCAACCTGAACACTTGGCACCTGCGTGTTATATGGAACACTGCCAACTGAAACTTGGCACCTGGTGTTCAATGGAAACACTGCAACCTGACATTGGCACATGCGTTTTATATGGAATCATGCCAACCTGAACACTTGGCATCGGTGTGTTATATCAAAACACTGCCAACCTGAACACTTGGCACCTGTGTGTTTATATGAAAACACTGCCAACCTGACACTGCCAACTGGTTGGCACTTGCTGTTATATGGAAACACTCTCATTCGTAGTGTGCACACTGTTTAAATAACCAAGGTTTGCCTTTCTAATAATGGCTGAGGTGTGAAGATCCAGTGCTTTCGCAGTATCAAGCTAGCTGAGGAAACCATGACCACAGAGAGGATGCTCCCTAGTACTGTCTGATGTCAACATTGTTTTTATGTAACGCACAGATGGAAAGTTTGATGTTGACAGTGTTGTTACAATGCTTTCAGGTGCAAAGTGTGGTGGTGCAATGTTTTAATATATACAGATGCAAAGTCTGACCTTTGCAATGTTGTCATATAACCAACACAATCCAGTCCTTGGCAATGTTGTCATATAACACACGGGTGCAAAGTACGATGTTGTGAGTGTTGTTATTTTAACACACAGGTGCGTTCTTATAATATTGGCAATTTTGAACTACAATATGCAGATGCAATGTCTGACTTTGATCACGCTTTTATACAACTCGCAGATCCAAAGCCTGATGCTGGCAATGCTTTTGTTATTACACACACATGCAGAGTCCGAGTTTGCAATGTTTCTATATAACACACAGATGCAAAGTCTGACATTTGTAATATAATTATATAACACACAGGCGCAAAGTTGGACACTGACGATGGATTTTTAAACAAAAGCACAGATGCAGATGCCTGATGCTGGCAGTGTTTTTCAGGGTTCCCACAATCCTGCAAGTCTGGAAAAGTCATGGAATAATGTTTCCAGGTTTGGAAAAGTCATGGAATAATGAAAAAACTTCTTTCCAGGTTTGGAAAAGTCATGGAATAATGAAAAACTTATTTCCAGGCTGTGGAAAAGTCATGGAATAATGAAAAACTTATTTCCAGGTTTGGAAAAGTCATGGAATAATGAAAAACTTATTTCCAGGCATGGAAAAGTCATGGAATAATGAAAAACTTATTTCCAGGCGTGGAAAGTCTGATATGAAAAACTTTCCAGGATAAAGTCTGATATGGAAAGACTTTTGTTTAAAGCATAATGCTTATTCCAGGTTTGAAAAGTCTAATAATAAAAACTACAGGGTGAAAGTCATGAATTTGAAATAATTATATACTCACAGGCCAATGGAAAGACATGGATTTAAAGAAAAAGCACATATCAGAGCTGATCTGGCAAAGTTTTCAGGATATGAACAATCATTTCAAGTCGTGGAAAAGTCATGGAATAATAATTTTTCCAGATTGGAAAAGTCATGGAATAATGAAAAAACTTATTTCCAGTTTGGAAAAGTCATGAAATAATGAAAAACTTATTTCCAGTTTGGAAAAGTCATGGAATAATGAAAAACTTATTTTCAGGTTTGGAAAAGCCATGAATAATGAAAAACTTATTTCCAGGCGTGGAAAAGTCATGGAATAATGAAAAACTTATTTCCAGGGTGGAAATGTCATGAAATAATGAAAAACTTATTTTCCAGGTTGGAAAAGTCATGGAATAATGAAAAACTTATTTCCAGGCGTGGAAAAGTCATGGAATAATGAAAAAACTTATTTCCAGGTGTGGAAATGTCAGGGAATAATGAAAAAAACTTATTTCCA
Source organism: Conus ventricosus (assembly GCA_018398815.1). Taxonomy (NCBI): domain Eukaryota; kingdom Metazoa; phylum Mollusca; class Gastropoda; order Neogastropoda; family Conidae; genus Conus; species Conus ventricosus. Next base: position 28,600,379 of record CM031599.1, on the reverse strand, counting down.
GGTTGGAAAAGTCATGGAATAATGAAAAACTTATTTCCAGGATGAAAAGTCATGGAATAATGAAAAAAACTTATTTCCAGGCGTGGAAAATCATGGAATAATGAAAAAACTTATTTCCAGGCTGGAAAAGTCATGGAATAATGAAAAACTTATTTCCAGGGTGGAAAGTCATGAAATAATGAAAAACTTATTTTCCAGGTGTGGAAATGTCATGGAATAATGAAAAACTTATTTCCAGGCGTGGAAAAGTCATGGAATAATGAAAAAAAACTTATTTCCAGGCGTGGAAAAGCCATGGAAAAGTGATTTTGTTGAGTCTGGAAAAGTCATGAAAATTTCCAGAATCTGTGTTACATAAAAACATTGCCAACATCAGACAGACTAAGGAGCATCCTCTCTGTAGTCATGGTTTCCTCAGCTAGCTTGACATTGCGAAAGCACTAGATCTTCAAACCTCAGCCAATATTAGGTAGGCAAACCTTGGTTATTTAAACATGTGCACACTACGAGAAGAGAGAAAACTGTGCTGCTTCTAAATGAATTCCTGGTCCAACTTAACTTGTATGACATGGCCACACACGTATACACAAGAAATTTGTCATGGTGGGATTAGTAACGTGTTGATGGTAGCAGTCCTAACATCACATCCAGATGTAAAACAAACACATAAGCACGCACACACATGCATGCATGCACGCACGCACGCACGCGCAAACACACACTGCATGCATGCACTCACAAACACACTCACACACACACACACACACACACACACAAACACACTGTCAGTGTACCAGCCGGTTCTGTCAAAACCTTTCCTTCAGTATTTTACAGTTTGACTGTGCAACGTACCTTACCAGCTGTGACCAGTGTATGCGCTTACAGCCTAAACACTCCATTATTATTATCAATATCATTATCATTATTCGTAAGCTCAATACCTTTTTTTTTAAAAATGTTGATACTGACACAAATCAAGCTTCTCTCTCCCCATCACTCACTCACTCTCTCTCTCAATCATTTACAAAGCCTCGCTCTCTCTCCTTCCATCACTCACTCACTCTCTCTTTCAACATTTTCAAAGCCTCGCTCTCTCTCCTTCCACACTCACTCTCTCTTTCAACATTTTCAAAGCCGCGCTCTCTCTCCTTCCCTCACTCACTCACTCTCTCTTTCAACATTTTCAAAGCCGCGCTCTCTCTCCTTCCATCACTCACTCACTCTCTCTTTCAACATTTTCAAAGCCGCGCTCTCTCTCTTCCATCACTCACTCACTCTCTTTCAACTCTCTCTCTCAACATTTTCAAAGCCTCGCTCTCTCTCCTTCCCTCACTCACTCATTCACTCGACCTCTCTCGACTCTATCTCTCAACATTTTCAAAGCCTCGCTCTCTCTCCTTCCCTTGCTCACTCACTCTATCTCTGTCGACTCTCTCTCTCAACATTTTCAAAGCCGCACTCGCTCTCCTTCCCTCACTCTCTCGACTCTCTCTCTCTCTCAACATTTTCAAAGCCTCGCTCTCTCTCCTTCCCTCACTCCTCACTCTCTCTCGACTCTCTCAACATTTTCAAAGCCTTGTTCTCTCTCCTTTCCTCACTCACTCACTCTCTCTCTCTCGACTCTCTCAACATTTTCAAAACCGTGCTCTCTCTCCTTCCCTCACTCACTCACTCGCTCGACTCTCTCTCTCAACATTTTCAAAGCCTCGCTCTCTCTCCTTCCCTCACTCACTCACTCTCTCTCTCTCTCGACTCTCTCTCTCTCAACATTTTCAAAGCTGCGCTCTCTCTCCTTCCCTTTCAGGTGACGTCATGAAAGTTCCATGACACCTGCATTCACATGATGACAATGACACAGAAAAGTATAAAACAGGTTTCTCTCTCATCACCTTACAGTGTTGCCGTTTTCCCCAAGTCAGAGACTAGGGGGGGAGGAGGGAGGGAAAGAGGGGGGGGGGGGGGGGGGGGGGATAGAGGGGTGAGTATGGGGAAGAAGGGACTTTTTTTTTATGGAGGGTGGTGGAGGGGGTTGTTGTTGTTGCTGGTCCTGGTTGTTTTGTCATGATACTGACAAACTGTACAGCATCATCACTGCCTTGTTTGACAGGAACTTACCGGGCAGCTCAGAGCAGTTGTTGGGGACCAGCGGAAAGACCTGGCAGGTTTCGTAGGCGAAGGACGACGTTCGCTTGAACAGGGCGAACTTCCTGGGACACTGCTCGCACACATCCCGTGTACCGTTGTAGGGGCAGAACTTCACAAAATCGTCTGGTGGAGAGAAAACAAAGAACACGACCAAAATAAGACAGTTTACTCAGTGATACACCAGTTGTCGCTGGTGAATTTGTTGTTGTTCTTGTTCAACTCTGGAGAATGCAAGGACATGTGGATGCGTGCGAGTATGTACATAAGAGAAAGAGAGTGAGAGTAACCATAGGAGTGAGAAGGGGGGCAGGTGGTGCAGGTATGGGTGAGTGTTGGTGTGCACAAGGATATGTTTACCTGGAAAATACAAGATGACTACAGAGATCAGGAAAAATAAGTTGTGCTGCTGACTGTGACAATGAAAAATGCTTATCAACTTTATACGCCAACAGATGATGTGAACAGGGACACACATGCATACCACTAACCAGCAGCGCTACTAATGACGTACAACCTTCTGAATCTCGCAGCCAGAGCAAGTCAGCAAACCTCTCCAGAGTGCACCACCTGCGTCCATCCAGCGAAGACCCAACAAACGCCTTGTACAAGAACGCAACAATCCATGGACGAGAAGGAAATGAACGTCTGAGGTTAGCATAAAGGCAGGACATGAACAGACCCAGAATTTGACCTCTCTTTTCATGACGATCAACGAGGATGACCAGGGTGACGGCATGGATCTCTTTTCATGACGGTCAACGAGGATGACCAGGGTGACGGCACGGATCTCTTTTCATGACGGTCAACGAGGATGACCGGGTGACGGCATGGATCTCTTTTATGACAGGTCAACGAGGATGACCAGGGTGACGGCAGGATCTCTTTTCATGACGGTCAACGAGGATGACCAGGGTGACGGCTGATCTTTTTCATGAGGTCAACGAGGATGCCAGGGTGACGGCATGGATCTCTGTTTCATGAGAGTCAACGAGGATGACCAGGGTGACGGCACGGATCTCTTTTTTTCGTCAACTTGACAGGTACGCTGTCTTTTTCATGACGGGCAACGAGGATGACCAGGGTGACGGCATGGAGTTATCGGTCTGTCTTAAACAAACACTGGACTTCACTCACTATCTCCTTTCCTCGTTGTCAACCAGGCTCAAGGGGATAATACACAACAACAACAAAAACCCTGAGGTTGGTATGAAACATGAGGACCACTCCCACCATGTGGTTCAATTCTTCTTCTTTGAGCTTCTACCAAATTCAACCTTGGGACAGGGACTGCATGTCTAAACACACACACACCACCACACACACACACACACACAACACACACACCACACACACACACACACACACACATCAACACAGATCTGTTGGGAATTGAACCGACAGTCTCCCAGCCCTGCCTGAAACACCAATAATTCATGATTGTGACTGGTTCTTCTACCTTTTAGATTTTTCTATCTTATCCTGACTACTTTTTCTCCCCCCCCCTCCCCCCCCCCCCCCCCCCCCCCCCCCCCCCCCCCCCCCCCCCCCCCCCCCCCCCCCCCCCCCCCCCCCCCCCCCCCCCCCCCCCCCCCCCCCCCCCCCCCCCCCAAAAAAGGCTCCTTCCTGGGCTTCCACTGCATCATCTACATCACCCTCATTGACTATCATGAGGGAAAAAAGTTGAAATTCTGTGCCCTTCATGCCTGCTCTCAAGGTGACCTCAGTTTCGATTTCCTCTCTACGTCGATGATGAGCTTGAGTCAAACTTGTCTGTATCTGCAAGATCCTAAGGACTGCTGGACAGACATGATGCTGCCCTTTGGAAGGGGAAGCTCACTCAAGTCAGTGGGCAGTATAAGTACGGGGAGTGTCATGAGTTTTCTGGATCAAAACAGACACCAGTGAACAGCAGCAAAATGACCTGGCTGTGGTGAACAGAAGCAAAATGACCTGGCTGCAGTGAACAGCAGCAAAACGACCTGGCTGTAGCAGCAAAATGACCTGGCTGTGGTGAACAGAAGCAAAATGACCTGGCTGCAGTGAACAGCAGCAAAACGACCTGGCTGCAGTGAACAGCAGCAAAATGACCCGGCTGCAGTGAACAGCAGCAAAACGACCTGGCTGTGGTGAACAGAAGCAAAATGACCTGGCTGCAGTGAACAGCAGCAAAATGACCTGGCTGCAGTGAACAGCAGCAAAACGACCTGGCTGTAGCAGCAAAATGACCTGGCTGTGGTGAACAGAAGCAAAATGACCTGGCTGCAGTGAACAGCAGCAAAACGACCTGGCTGCAGTGAACAGCAGCAAAATGACCTGGCTGCAGTGAACAGCAGCAAAACGACCTGGCTGCAGTGGAACAGGAAGCAAAACGACCCTGGCTG
>CM031599.1:28558353-28590853 GCA_018398815.1 Conus ventricosus | reverse complement strand
ATTCAGTAGGCCTGATGTCACCATCTTCTGTTCTCTCCCCCTCCTTTCCATCACTCTCCCAGGGTCAACTTTCACGAACATTTCTTCCCAATCTGAATCACAGCCCATGGGGCCTGTGGACATTTAACCTTGACCGCAACAATACTTATGACAGCCCCCTTGTGATGATCTTCACACGCGCACACCACACACACACTCTCTCTCTCTCTCTCACGGACTCTCTCTCACTCGCTCACTCTCTCACGCACGCACTCTCACCCACTCTCTCTCTCTTGCACTCTCTAACGTTCAATCATCATTTCAAATGATATAATGCTTAACATCTAATTCATCATAAATTATTTGATGCCCACAGTTTTGACTCTGGGCGTAACTGAATACCATGAAGCTACCAAAGTGTTGCACACAAATCCAACGGTTCAACACTTACAAATCTAATTATGTAGCTAACTGATTCCAACTTTTACAAACCTAATTATGCAGCTAAACTGATTTCTTTCTACAACTGCTTGCCTCCCCAGACCCTCACACCCTACTCTTTCTGCCCCCTAATGCTCACTCTCTGTGCCCTTCAACCACCATGGTGTGTGAGTCTTGTACTACACCGTCACTGACAGCATCAATGTTGATGTTCTTTCATGTTGCTGTGAAGTGTTGCCTTCTCTTAAATCATAACAAAAGCACCTTCTCAATGTCTGAATTTATAATTCATGATGAGGAAAAAAAAGTCAAAGCATTATTAAAAGAAAGTTTGTAGTAAAATAACTGTTTCGTTGGTTGCTTTGTTCTGTTCTGACAGCTTTTTTTTTTTTTTTTACATGATTTTAACCACAGAATTTTTTTTTAATTAAAAAGTTTTCTTTTTTTTCCCCCCTTTATTTTGTTTTGGCCTTTCTTCTTCAGCTTTAATCTTTTTGTAATCACACAACTGGAAAATTTTAGCCCCCCCCCAAAAAAAAATGTATGTTATGGTTCTGTTTGGGCGTTTTTTCTTCTTTTTTTTCTTCAAAATGTTGAAAACGGAAAAGTTTTGAACAAACACAAGACGACTTCTAAAACTACCTCACTACTCCACCATTTGCTCTCAGGCCCCGAAACCCCACTTCCTTTAGAACTCTTTAGGGCCTAATTAATGAATGAATGGCCGCCTCCTTCAGGAAGCCGACAGTGCAGCAGGACGCCAGCCTCTAGTGGCCAGCATCCTGCCAGGCAAAGTGGTTCTTTCCCCTCGCTCTCATGGGACAGCAGCTCCCCCTATGCGTCCCCCTTGAGAGGGGACGACACCCTCTTGGCTGGGGTTCTCAAGATGGTCTCCCCCTCCCATGCCAAGGCTGTTTGCTGGCTGCTGTATGAAAAGATCTGACCAACTTTTTTTACTTTCTCACAGCTCACTCATTATTCACATCATAGATAAGATGCTGCACAAAAGTGCATTTAAAAATTTGGTGTTGGTGTTCAAACCAATGGAGGAGTGGGGGGGGGGGGGTGAACGGGGGGGAGGTGGTAGAAGTGAAAGAGAGAGAGAGTGGCATGGATGAGACAGTGGTGGGGGGAGGAGGGAGGAAGAGAGAGAGAGAGAAAGGAGAATGTGGCAGGCAAGGGGAATGAGAGGGAGAGGGGAAACAGAGCAGAAGAGAGGGCGAATGGAGGAAAAGAAGGGGAACGAAGAGAGACAGACAGACAGACAGACAGGGACAGACAGAATGACAGAGACTGAGACAAGGAGCAACAATCTGCCAGGGACCATGAGACTGACTGAGAGAGGAGCGAAACGAGAGAAAGAGAGACACACAGGCAGAAAGTCAAAAAAACCATAAAGACAGACAGACAGACAGACAGATAAACAGATGGAGACATAGGTTCAGAGACAGACTGACAGACAGAAATAAAGAGGAAGGGTTTGAAGAGGAGCAGAAATCAACAAAAACATCTGTATTGAACACAGTATGAAAGCTGCTTTAAACTCATGAACCGGCATCAGTCTGCGAAGCTAGACTGCATACTTTCCTGGCCCCTCCTTTGTTTTCTGAAATAACTCTGTGATCCCCAGTCTTTCTTGCGCAGATCAAGGTGTAGCAAAAATCTGCAGACTGTTGTCTTTAAATGAGCCATCTTTACACAAGGGAGAGAACACATCCACACATCCTGGCAAAAAACCTACTCATTGGTACTTTGCTATAAGTAGACATATCATTCCACTTACTGATATGCTTAAGACAGACCGAAATCGATTTCAGCCATCTCTTCTACAGTGTTTGTTACCTGTCTAGCTTCAATATATTTTGAACTTGAACGTTTCAGCTGTGCGAACAAAAAGTTTACCTAGAACCCAATAATAATAATTTTGGTCACCCCACCACAAATTCATTCCCATTCCTGGAAATCTTGGTTATTTCCCTCTGCACAAGTCAGTACAGTTCTGAAAAGTGTAAAACACACACACACACACACATACACACACACACACCACACCACACACACACACACACATACAAACCCCTCTCTCTCTTCTAGGAAAAGGTTTGTTACCAGGGCGACTATCTGGGACTCTGATGAAGCAAGCTGGGAGAAAACGATGCAAGATATTAATCCCGCTCCCTCTACATCCTTGTCTAGTGACAGTGAGGTAGATCACAGACTTGACCTGTTGGCTGGTAGGTAGTTATAGTCAGTTAGCTGGTTGCTGTCGGTGGTTGGCTTTCCCAGTTCTATTTAGAGTGGTGGCATATAAAAATCTGATAAGACTATATGTATATTTATATATGTGTGTTTGCAAGTGTGCATGTACAGGTGCGAGAAGCATACATACATGCATTCAATGATTAAAATGATACTGACAGCACTAAATCTATAAACAGCCCTAACCACTTACGAAGTTTATAGCAGCCGCATACACACATACACATTCACAGACACACACAAAACGCATACACACACTAATACACATACACACACACAAATAATGCAAAAAGGTATAAGCCTACGATTCAGTGGAAAATGGTCTTGAAAGATGACTTAAAGGAAGAGACAGAACTAGAGGCGCAGAGACAGAAAGGAAGTTTGTTCCAAATAGACAGCACTTGTGAAGAGAAAGTGTGCTCTAGGGGTGTGTCTCTTAAGGTCTTAGTACGGAGACAAGGGATCTGGAGGGATGTGTATCAAACAAGAATGCCATGCATGGGCAGGAACGTACAGCTGGAGAAATCAGAGAGATCTGTGTGTGTGTGTACATGCAAATTGTTTTGTTGTTGTTTTATTTTTACGTTTCATCCTCATCTCTCTATTCAGTATGGTGTCTTCACACTGCTCATTTGGCCGCCCCATTCATGGGCAATCAAAGCTGTGTTCAAAATACTGCATATATATATATATATATATTTTATATTATATTTATATATATATATATATATATATATATATAGATCAGTGGTTAAAAGCCTAGGGTAATTTTTAAGTGCTCGACCTTGGGGAGCAACATTAGATGAAACAAGTAAAAAGAGGTATTAAACATCTACAATTTGTTTCAAGCCTTGGCTATCGTCAGGTAGCCAAGGCTTGAAACAAATTTTTATTTTTAATACCTCTTTTTACTTGTTTTATCTATCTATATATAAATATATATATTATATATATATATATATCATGCTCACTTGCTACATTTGTCTCACCCAAAGCATCAAATGGTGTCTGTCGCTGAAATCATTGCATGGTCTTGATCCTGATCTATCTATGAGGTGTTTAAAGCCTGAAAAATCATAAACTGCTGTTAGCTTGTGAGTGGATATGAAGGTAGTTTATTGCATAACTGAATGAGAAAATCACACATTGCCCGTTTCATTATTTGTCACCAAGTAAAACAAGTTTATCCACAAGTTGGCCACATTTGCAGAACAAAAATGATACTTTAATTCAACATTTTGGGCAAAATCCTACATCTATTGATTCAACATGAGATCTGTGGAGGCTTTCTTTTTTTTAAAAATCTTTTCTGAATGCGTGTCTGCTAGCCAAGCGATTTTACAAATAAACTGTTAGGTAACTCTTCCATTTGGTTCAGGTACAATGTACAAGCTGTGATGTTACAATCATGATTTCAAGGATATATATGTCATAGGTACAGACACTTCCTTCACAACACAAAATCAAGATCACTCCTGGGATACAGATTCCACCCCCACCCCACCCCACCCCCCACCCTAAAAGGAACTTTTATACCCTTCTCGTTCATAATGGATACTGACCCCTTTTTTTACGAAGTTGAGAACAAAATCATGACTTCACTGACTGTTAACTTACTGGAGTGGAATAACTGACTGTCTGTGCTCTACAAGGTTACCTTTCTCACCCAGTCAAAACTTTTGACCAAAGCAATGAACAAATAAATAAAAATAGAAAATAAAGAAAGTACTTTATTTAGTGCAATATCACCTCAAACAAACATGACAGTCTGTACTTATACCACAGAGGCTGAAGATAGTTTGAAATTCTGCGAGTTAAAAATGCACATTGCATTAGTGTTGAGGGGGCCGCTTCTTTACCTCAGAGAACACTTTGCGGGAAACACGTTTTTAAACACAGGGGGGGAAAAAAGTGAGGCTTTTGGGGTTTTGTGGGGAAGTAAAAAAGAGGATTTGAATCTTAAATTTTGGGAAGTTTAATCTCACGTATGGTGCTGGAAACTGTTGTAACCAACACTTCATTTTTGTCGTTCAGGGGAAATTGAATTTCATTAAAAAATTCCGTTGGGGGACCTTGACTTTTTCTTTCAAAACTATTCCCGGAAAATCACAAAACAAAGAAACGGGAAAAGAAAACCTTTGTAAAATGTCATTGTTTTACCCACGCATGTGTAATCATTACCTCGTGTAAACATAATCTAAGTCCCCCCCGTTCATGTCAAACTGAACCCTTTTAAAGGGGCCCCCTGGAATTAAAGCAGCCCAAATCCCCCCCCCCCCCCCCCCCCCCCCCCCCCAAAAAAAAGTCAAACAGAAGCTTAGGTAGGGCCCAAGTAACCCCCGCCCTATCCAATCCCCTCTCCTTCCAGAATAAATCCCCTTCCCAACCAAACCCCCCCCCCCCCCCCTCCATTACTCCTTCCCCCCCCCCCAAATTAGTATCAAGATTTTGTGAGAAAATGGTTTCAGTTGGTGAACCCTACACTGGTAATGTTTTAAATCCTCCCCCGGGAAGAAGGGGAGGGTGATGGGGAGAGGGGAAAGGGGGGGGCGTTATTCAAACTTTCCATTAAAAAAAAACACCTTTGTGAGTTTTTCGTGAGCAATGGCCGCACAATGGCAAGGAAAACTGAAAAATGGGCCCCTTGTGTTGACACTCGCCCTTTATATATAAAAGGTGAAAAAAAATGGACCCCAACGGTAAAGGGAAAACATTAGGGTGGATAGGTAAAAAAACCTGGGGGGGGGGGGGATTTTGGGGGGGGGGGGGGGGGGGGGGGGGGAAGAGGTGAGCATTTTTTTTGTTGTTGGGGGTCTTTTTGTGGTGTCCTTAGTGGAAATGCTCCGTATGAATCCTCCCTCTCTTTTATCTCCCTTACGCACACCAGGGCTGTCCCGCCCGGCCCCCAATCATGCAGTGCACGGAGCGGGGCTTTTAATGAAAGACTGCCGTGAGGAACCCCGTCAGCACTGCACTGCCACCAAACACTTCTGTAGCGAGCCGTGCCCGTTTGCAACCAATGCAAGAGACTGCCTGAAACTTGTATGCAATACTCCTTTTGTTGCTGTTTGAGGACACCCCCCCCCCCCCCCCAAGAAAAAGGGCACAAGCCTGTTAAAGGTAAAAAAAAAGGAGGACCGTGAGGAGGGAAGCTGATTTGACAGGCTGTCAATCCTCCATGAACCCATACATAAAAATGATGCCAGGTAGCAGAGTTAGTTTACAACCAATCCTGAGGCAAATGAACGGTGGGCGTTTCTCTATGAATTTCCCCGCGTAAACCCCTGTTTTTGAGCATATAACTTTTTTCCGTTTGTTTTTTGTTGTTTGTTTTTCAAGTGGGGTGGGCCAGAGACTGAGGGGGGAGGTGAGAAGGAAGAAAGGGGGGGGGGGGGGGGGGGAGAGGGAAGCAAGGAGACCGATCCAAAATCCATGCACAAGATCAGGTAGAGAGTCCGGGAAAAAATCAATATATGAAAAAAATGACTCTAAGTCTGTAAGGCGAAATATAGCAGAAAAAAAAGCAAAAAGCAAAAACATTCCAGAAAAAAGGGACTTACACAGGAGAGAAAAAAAAAAAAATAACGAAAGCAGGAGAAAAAAAAATTTTAAATGTTTAATTTAAAGCAAAGACACAAAATAATGGTTCCCACCCCCATCCCCCTTTAAAACAAAAAGGGGATGTGGATGGTGGTGGGGGGCGAGGGAGGGGTTATAACAAACAAAAGTTCTACAAACAGCGAGAAACAGCTTGACAAGACAAAACAGGAAAACCCCTTTCTTTCAACAGTGATTCAGATCTTAAAAAAAATAGTGGTATTGATAAAAATCTTGAAGGATAAACAATGAAAAGGGTAAGAACACATACTGTCTTGTTTTTCAGAGATCTGATCATGAACGGATTGTTAGCTGGGGCATCTACGCAGTTTGAATTTGAACAATATTTTATCAACTCTATCAGATGATGAGACCTTTTTTTTTTTTTTTTTTTTTTTTACGAAACTGACAACCAATGCATTATTAATAAACAATGAAGTTTTTTGTTTTTTTTAATCCTATCAGTCCCATTAGACTCGCTAGGCCTTCTGTTCTTTTTGTTTTTTTTAAACAAAAGTGACAAGCAATGAGTCATCAATTAACAAACACTTGCTTGCCAACAACTGCTTGGCTTCATTCCTTTTCATCAAATGACTGTCTCCAGTACCCTGAGAGTATGCTCCCTTTGAAAGCTTGTCACATGTACCTCGAAAAGAAAGTGATGATGAACCAAGTGAAACTTTTTGCATTTTTGTGTGTGTGTGTGTGTGTGTGTGTGTGTTACGTGTGTCCACATTGTATTACAAGACCACACCTGGGGGGAGGGGGGGAGGGGGGGGGGGTCCTTTAAAAACACTTTCACTAATTTGGTTGAACCTGTACCGCTGAAAATTCTTGTTAGGGGTATTATTACACCACACTTTTCTACAAAAGGGAATTAATACACCTTGCCCTAACACTGAATTCTAAGACAGCAGAGATTCAACTGTAAGACACCCCCACCCCACACCTCTCCACCCCACCTTGCCTTATCTTTGAATCACAAAGGCATGGGAGAATAAGGCGCTGTGTGGTAGGGGGGAGGGGGGAAGTGGGGGGGGGGGGGGGGGCAAGTGGAGTGACCAGCACATCGGCCTCCACAATGGCCATAACATCACAATCGAATTACATTGGAAAGCAGCAGAAAAAAACATGTGGACATTCTTTTCATTCTTTGCCCTGATCATACTGGGAAAGGATGACAAGGGATGGCAGGGGGGGGGGGGGGGGGGGGGGGCGGGCAGGTGGAAGATGAGGGCGGGGGGTCCTAGGAGTGGGAGGGGGGGGAAGGGGAGGACAAGGAGGCCAAAAGTCCCCACATCTCAAATCCTCTATTCTAGCCCCCCCCCCCCCCCCCCCCCCCCCCCCCCCCCTCCTCTCCTCCTGTCACATTGACACAAGCATTATCCACACACAGCGACCAGGCGATCAGGAAAATAAAAGCCTGCCAGTGTGCGCATGTGTGTGTGTGTGTGTGTGTGTGTGTGTGTATACGTGTGTCCACATTGTATTATAAGACCACACCTGGGGGGAGGGGGAGGGGTCCTTTCAAAAATGTGAAACTCAATTAAATTTCCCTCCACCACGGCTGTGATGACTGGAGGTATGGGCCAATATTTTGCCGTGACAAACAAGCCACATAGCCTTCACCTTAAGAAACTGGCTGTTGGGGAAGAAGAAGTCAGAGATAGGAGGGGAGGGGGCAGGGGGGGGGGGGGGGGGGGGGGCAGAAGGGGAAGTATAAGATTGGAGAAAGTTGGTTGTAAAGGGAGACGAAGGGGGGGTGATAAAGGAGAGGGAGGGGGTGGTGATGGGGTGGGAGGGGGATGTTCAGTAGTTGAAGTTTCAAGGATATGGGGGCGGAGGAAGAAAAGGCTAAATGTACAGCTGTTTGGTAATAAACACAAGAGACAGAGGGGTAGTAGGAGGGAGGAGGGCGGGAGGGCGAGAGGGGGGAGGGAGGGGGGGTGAGAGAGAGAGAGAGTGACAGAGAGTGAGAGAGAGAGATGACGAAGAACAAGACAAAGACTTTCTCAAACTTGGAGTACAAATTCCAACATAATCTGTAAATAAAAAAATAAAAAAATAAAAGAAACTAAAAACCAAGGACACACACACACACACACACACAACACACACACACACACATGTGCGCACTCAAACATGCACATGAGTGTGCACAGACATGTGCACACACACACACACACACACGTACGCACACGCACACACATATATACAGTGGCACGCACACACACACACACACACACACGTACGCACACGCACACACATATATACAGTGGCACGCACACACACACATACACACACACAAAAGCACTCTCTCTCTCTCCCCTCTCTCGTATACACAGGGGAGAGACAGACAGAGACAGTCAGTCAGTCAGTCAGTCAGACATACAGACAGACAGAGAAACTGAAGGAGGAGGAGCTGGAGTGGTGATGGATATGTGGGGAAGCCCATTTCAGGCTGTTCCCTTGCCAAATCAAACCATCTGGCTGTCGAATTGACGCAGGAGTCTCCACCAGTTGTGAAACCACAATCTCTGACGAGACAGGCATGAAATGTGCAGACGATGATGATGAAGAAAAAGACCATGAATTGGGAGCTGAAGACAGCAACGTTAAAAAGAAGAGAAAAGAAAAAGAAAAAAAAAAAGAAAAAAGAAAAGAAAGAAACGAAACAAACAAAGAAGAGAGGGGTGTAAGAAACAAACACACAAGATGCTGGCACACACTCACACACACATTCTCACTCTCTCTTTCTGTACTATTCCTTGTGAAAAACACTCTGCTAAAATTTTGAGGTATTACTCAAATGACCATGGCCAGACAGATCAATTCTCTCTCTCTCTCTCTGTGCTATTCCTTGTGAAAAACACTCTGCTAAAATTTGAGGTATTGCTCAAATGACTATGGCCAGACAGATCAATTCTCTCTCTCTCTCTCTCTCTCTCTCTCTCTCTCTCTCTCTCTCTCTCTCTCTCTCTCTCTCCTTGTGAAAACACTCTGCTAAAATTTTGAGGTATTACTCAAATGATTATGGCCAGACAGATCAATTCTTCTCTCTCTCTCTCTCTCTCTCTCTCTGCTATCCTTGTGAAAACCACTCTGCTAAAGTTTTGGGCTGTCATTCAAACATCTGATGATTAAATGGCTACAGCCAGACTGTAAGATATTCCGTATTTATGCTGTCTGCGATTAATAAATGTGTTCAACAATACTGATTAAAATTAATAAAAATCAATAGATCAACATCCAGTACTGTGGCTGTCTGTGATCAAATGCATTCCATAACAAAACAAAAAAACAGAAAACAGATGCTCGCAGAATTTATCTTTAAACTAAAGGCACATAAAATATCCAATGTTTAAACTGGAAACACTGGGGTCAGAAACATTAGAAAGGTGCATGGGATGGAACAGCCCTCCACACCTGTCACACTGATCTGTGGTCAGCCTGTTTCCTCTGGATCTGCATCAAAATGCAATGGGTTCATTTGCAGGGCACATTCCTTCTTTTCTGTCAAGTTAAGTTTCAAAGGTGTGCAAGTCCTTGCCTAAACCTGCTGAATGCATCCTGGAGTTGGGATGCCTGTGATTATAATGTATGTTCAATACTGGGTAAATCAATGGAGCACAGCGGTCAGAAAATTTGAAAATCTATAAAGTTAAAATTAGAAACGCACTCGGGAGATATCACAGCTCTTTGATCATCTTTGATCAGCCTTTTTTTTCATCTGGATTTGTTCAAAGATGCAAAAAGCAAAAGCAAAAAGAAGACAAAAAAAAAAAAATTGGCTTCATGTTCATGCGCCTGGGTTTTCTTTGGTTTCCGCCGCAGCAGCAGCATTCTCCGCAAAACTGAGCAAAAGGATTGTCAAAACCTAAGTGTCAACACCGAAACGTGTATAAAGGGGGCAGAATGCCGGGAAATTGACGAAGGAAGCCATCGCTTAACACAACAGTGTTTGCAGTTTGTCTGTGCGGTCTGTGAAGTGACAAAGCCAGATCCTGTAAGCATGATTCCCATCTTTGTTCACGTCTGTATACTGACTGTCCTGATTCGTTAATGAAACCTTAGGTATATGACACGCTGACTGAACAACATCTTTTTCCTTCATAAGTTCATTTGAAAATCATTTTGTCAATTTGTCAAGGGCTGACACCCCGCTAGATCTGCGGTCAAGTAGACTATTCATCCTAAGTTCTGTCCATATCATTATGACAGAAATGAAGAGATGATACATTTCATTTTGTACTAAATTATCAGAGTTTGTTCCACATGAACATTTCATTCCTGTGGTCGTGGACCCAGGAGGTGTATTAATAACCATGGTACTGACTTCCAGTCCAGGACATGATCCCCTCCAGCTCTCTAGTGAATGGCCTTTATAAGCTGAACAAAAATAAATCATTTTAAAGTTGTATTTGCCTTCATATTCTCTCTCTCTCTTTCTCTCTCTTTGTCTATCTGTCTGTCTCTCTCTCTTCGTCTCTCTTTGTCAGTCTGTCTGTCTGTCCCTCTCTCTCTCTCGCTCTCTCATGTACATTTTTTGATGATGGTATCTATCTGGAAAGCCAGACTGAATTGATAATTTTGCTTTTTTTTTCAAGCAGGGTGATGCCAACAATCCCAACAATTTTTAGAGCAATTTCTCTTAGCAATGCATGTAGTAAGCAGACTTCTAAAAAGACTTTTCAACTGCAGACCACATGGTCACTCTGTTACGCTTGTACAAAAACAATTCTCCTACAACAGAAATTCTCCTACAACAGAAATTTTTCGGTTGCTTTTATGAATTTGAAAAAGTTTTGGACTTTATGAATAGAAATATTCTTTGGCCAATTCTGATTAAACTTTGTATTAAAGGTAAACTGTACAGATGTATTAGAAGGATGTATGACACTATAAGAGCTAGAATTCACTGTGGCGCAAGTTTGACAAGCTACATTAATTGTACATAAGGAGTTAAACAAGGAGATGCATGCAGTCCAGTTTTATTTCCTCTGTTCATCAACAAACTTGCAACTGATGTAATTAATAATGGAAGACATGGTACTTAACTGTCTTAACTGTCACTGAATGCTTTTGAAATGATCTTTATTCTTTTTATTGGCTGATGATGTCAACGTGATGTTGGAGACTGCACTGCATGCAGTGTTGTGGGTCTACAGACACAACTAAGCAGCTTACGACAGTCTGCTTAATCTGTCCACCTAAAAGTTCATTTGCTTAAAAGTAACATTATTGTATTTCACAAGGGAGGTTATTTAAGAGCAAGGAAGAGGTGCTTTTATGATGGTGAAGTAATGCCTGTTGCCAATACCTATATTTGGGTATAAATTTCTCACTTGTTTGAGTTTTGCTGGTACATGTAAAGACCTCACTTGCAGAGCTGAAAATGCTTGGCTTTGTATCATGAAAAAACTTATATATGTACTCAATAATTCTTCTTTTAGTTTATTCTTTTAATCTATTCATAGTCAACTGTAATGTATTATACAATATAACTCTGAAATATGGCGTCTTGACAATGCTGCCATCTACTGTCAATAGTTTGTATCATGAAAAAGTTGTATGTAGTCAACAATTCTTCTTTTAGTTTATTTCTTTAAGTAATTTCATAGTCGAGTCCAATCTATTGTACAATATGACTGAAATATGGGTTCTTGACAATGCTGCCATCTGCTGTGAATCAGTACTTATGCTTGCTTAATTAACAGAGGTTTCTTGGTGTGGATAGAATGAGATGAACACCTAATGATCTTGTTTATGGTGAAACCAACAGATCCCTAGTATTTCGCTCCTGCAGTAAGATGCATCCGCTATGATTGGTTGAAATAGTCACAAATGGAAGACAGCAGGAACCCCGCAAAGCCTACAATGTGCTGATGACCTCGATGCAAGGTGAAAGAACAACTGGGTTCAACTAAAGTTCATCTTTCTTTCTTTGAATACATGGGTTTGGATTTGCATGGCTTAAATTAATGAAAGTGTTGGAAATGTGCATGAATTTTTCAGTTTTTCGTCGATGATGGACTGACTGCTGATGGCAAAATTGGTCTGACCTTACCCAGAACAGTGATAGGTTTTAATTCCATAGGAATGTTTCTCATCTGTATGATCTGGAACCCTATTTATCACTTGATATGGATAAACACTTTAAGTTCATTACAACGAAAATCAGACTCGGTGTTTCAGAAATAGCTATCCATCATTATAGATACAAAACTGTTAAGCGCAGTGATTCACTTTGTTCATTGTGCAAGAATCTCATGAGACTGAGTTACATTTTTTTCTCTGTTGCCCTGCTCTTAGGATGTTTGGGATCAACTGAAACATGAATATTATGGGCCCAGCCTTCCTTGTCATTTAAGTAGATCTTGTGATGTCTTTAACTGTACTGAACACGTTAAACGTTCTGGTTGTTTCTATGTAAAAGCATTTGAGCTTAAAGAATAGCTTTTTTCATGAAAACGATGACATGTTATAATCAATCTTTACGATCTATTCTAGGGATTTGTCACATGTCTCCAACTGCTCTTTTTGTTTGTTTGTTACTTTTGTACAATATTCACAAATCCCCTCATTAGGAGGCTAAGGCCTATAACTGCATAAACCACTGAATCCTTAAACTCTGTCAAATTTACACAACTGCACATGCAGGCACACAAACAAACACACACACACACCACACACACACACACACACACACACACAAACACACTTCTACCATCCCCTACTAACCCTTCCTTTCTCCCGCCACACACAGTATGTTGTTTACTGCCAGTCACAAACACAGGTCAGCACCATCGCTGATAGGTCAAAGAAGTAAAGACTGGGTGCTCACTGCCCTCCATTACCTCCACCCTTTACCTTTCCCCCTCCCCTTTCCCCCCTCACAAGTCTGTAACCCGGCGGTCTCCTCACACCTCTACAAGTTGGTCTCTTCACACCTCTGTAACCAGTCGGTCTCTTCACACTCTGTAACCAGTCGGTCTCTTCACACCTCTTTACCAGTCGGTCTCCTCACACCTCTGTAACCAGTTGTCTCCTCACACTCTGTAACCCGTCATCTCTTCACACCTTTGTAATCAGTCGTTCTTCACAACCCCTGTACCCAGTCGGTCTCCTCCACCCCCCTGTAACCCGTCATCTCTTCACACCTTTGTAATCAGTCAGTTCTTCACACCTCTGTAACCCCGTTGGTCTCCTACACTCTGTAAAACCCGTCAGTCTCCTCACACCTCTGGTACCAGTCGGTCTCCTCCACCTCTGTAACCAGTGGGTCTCCTCAACCTCGTAACCAGTCGTCTCCTCATACCTCTGTAACCAGTCTGTTTCCTCATACCTCTGTAACAGTCAGTCTCCTCACACTCTGTAACCAGTCAGTCTCCTCTTTCCTCTGTAACCAGTCAGTCTCCTCATTCCTCTTTAACCAGTCAGTCTCCTCCACACCCCTGTAACCAGTCGGTCTCCTCACACCTCTGTATCCAGTGGGTCTCCTCACACCTCTGTAACAGTCATCTCTTCACACTCTGTAAACCAGTCGGGGCTCCTACACCTCTGTAAACCCGTGGGTCTCCTCACACTCTGTAACCAGTCACCTCTGGAACCCGTCATCTCTTCACACCTCTGTAATCAGTCGGTCTCCTCACCTCTGTATCCAGTCGGTTCTCCTCACACCTCTGTAAACCGTGGGTTCCTCACACCTCTGTAACCAGTCAGTCTCCTCACACCTCTGTAACCAGTCCGTCTCCTCCCCACCTCTGTAACCAGTTGGGTCTCTTCAACCTCGGGAACCCGTCGGTCTTCTCCAAACCCCTGTAACCAGTCATCTCTGTAACCAGTCATCTCTTCACACCTCTGTAACCAGTGGGTTCTTCACACCTCTCTAACCAGGCCCGGGCTCCTCACACCTCTGTAACCAGTCGGTCTCCTCACACCTCTCGGCTCTGTAAACAGTCGGTTCTTCAACCTCTGTAACAAGTGGGTCTTTTCACACCTCTGTAATCGTTGGGTCTCCTCCACCTCTGTAACCGTCGGTCTCCTCCACCTCTGGGAACCAGTGGGTTCCTCACACCTCTGTAACCCGTCATCTCTTCACACCTCTGTAACAGTCAGTCTTTCCCCACACCCCTGTAACCAGTCGGTCTCCTCACACTCTGTAAACCAGTGGGTCCCTCACCTCTGTAACCAGTGGGGTCTCCCTCACCTCTGTAAACCGTCGGTCTCCTCACACCTCTGTAATCAGTGGGTCTCTCTACCTCTGTAACAGTGGGTCTCCTCACACCTCTGTAACCAGTCATCTCTTCACACCTCTGTAATCAGTCGGTTTGCCTCACACCTCTGTAACCAGTGGGTCTCCTCAACCTCTGTAACAGTCGGTCCTCACATCTCTGTAACCCGTCGTCTCCTCACACCTCTGTAAACAGTCGGTTTTCCTCACACCCTGTAACCAGTCGGTCTCCCCCACCTCTGTAACCGTCGTCTCCTCACACCTCTGTAACCAGTGGGGTCTCCTCACACCTCTGTAACCATGGGGGGCTCCTCACACCTCTGTAACCAGTCGTCTCTTCACACCTCTGTAACCAGTCGGTCTCCTCACACCTCTGTAACAGTCGGTCTCTTCACACCTCTGTAACCAGTCGGTCTCTCACACCTCTGTAAGCAGTCAGTCTCCCCTCTTACTCCATACCTAACCCAGGTTTTTCTAGAACCTACAGTCCTGACCAACAGCTGTTTCCCCGTCGAGCGTCAGATATTGTTAAAGACCTGCACAAACACACTGCACTGATGCAGTGTGTGCATGGTCCCCGGTAGGTCACAGGTGGGTTTCACACAGCCCCCTTTACAGATTTTGCCTGCCAGTGCTACTCATGAATGTCAGCGAACGTTGAGCACCTGCCAAAACTTTTCAATCAAACCCCAAACTCCCTTTTCCACCCCTCCCCCATCCTAACCCTAATCCCCCCCCCCCCCCCCCCCACACACACACACACACATCCCACCTCCACCATCTCCCTTGCTCCCTTCCCCTCCCCCCAAACAAAAAAAACCTGGAACCCAACTGTGTGATCGATGACGACAAATACATGTTACAGAAATTGAAAACCCTTCTAAGTTCTACTTTTCCCCTTTTTATTTCCTGAGTGGAATTATGATGATGAAATGAAAACGAAGAATCCCCCAAAACTTTAAAGATAAATACTTGTACAATTAATAAGACATGTGGGCAAATGCAGCGCTGAAAATGGGAAGTTCTCTGTAGAGTGTGGAGAGGAATTTAAGATCCGAAATAGTGTTCCACACTTTTCCTATTAGATGTCATGCCCAACTTTTGTTGCAGTAAGGTTCTCTCTCTCTCCCTCTCTCTCTCTCTCTCTCTCTCTCTCTCTCTCTCTCTCTACACAACACACACACACACACACACACACACACACACACACACACACACCACTGCTTTGGTAAATCATGCTATACAGTCATCTTTTAAAACTGCACTATCTACCACCTTTTTTTTCTATATATGTTTGTTTCTTTCTTTCTTTGCTTTTTTTCTGGGGGGGGGGGGGGGGGGGGGGGTGAAGGGGGATAGGGTATGGGTTTTTCTTTCATCCCTTCTCACCATCTTTGCTGATTCTCTCTGCACAACATGATACAGAATAACATGCTGTCCAATATTACTTTTGTGGACAGACCAATTGATGGACAAATGTACTTAATTACCAACTAAATTATTATTGTTTTCACCAAGTTGTAGTGTGGGACAGGAGATTGGGGGGTGGGGGTGAGAGGAAAGTATAGATGGAAGAAGAAAGGGTATGCGGGGTAAAAGGGAGGACAGAGAGAGGAGGTGGCATTACTCCACACCTTTTTTCCCCTGATAAGAGTATCATGCTGTCTGATAAGAGTATCATGCTGTCTGATAAGAGTATTATGCTGTCTGACAACAGTATATGATAAGAGTATTGTGCTGTCTGACAAGAGTATTATGCTGTCTGACAACAGTATTATGCTGTCTGTTAAGAGTATTATGCTGTCTGACAACAGTATTATGCTGTCTGACAATATTATACTGTCTGATAAGAGTATTATGCTGTCTGACAACAGTATTATGCTGTCTGATAAGAGCATCATGGTGTCTGACAACAGTATTATGCTGTCTGATAAGATATCATGGTGTCTGACAACAGTATTATGCTGTCTGATGAGTTTTCATGGTGTCTGACAACAGTAATATGTTGTCTGATAAGAGCATCATGGTGTCTGAAAAGTATTATGCTGTCTGATAAGATATCATGGTGTCTGACACAGTATTATGCTGTCTGAAGAGTATCATGTGTCTGACACAGTATTATGCTGTCTGATAAGAGTATTATGATGTCTGACAACAGTAATATGCTGTCTGATAAGAGTATTATGATGTCTGACAACAGTGTCATGCTGTCTGGTAAGAGTATCATGCTGTCGATAAGAGTATTATGCTGTCTGGTACGAGTATTATGCTGTCCAAAGCAGTATTATGCTGTCTGGTAAGAGTATTATGCTGTCTGGTAAGAGTATTATGCTGTCTGGTAAGAGTATTATGCTGTCAGACAGCAGTATCATGCTGTCTGGTAAGAGTATCATGCTGTCTGGTAAGAGTATCATGCTGTCTGGTAAGAGTATCATGCTGTCTGGTAAGAGTATTATGCTGTCCGAAACAGTATTATGCTGTCCAATGAGAGCTGTCTGATAAAGAGTATTATGCTCTCTGATAAAGAGTATTATGCTGTCCGACAACAGTATTATGCTGTCCGATGAGAGTATCATGCTGTCTGACAAGAGTATTATGCTGTCTGGTAAGAGTATTATGCTGTCTGGTAAGAGTATTATGCTGTCTGATAAGAGTATTATGCTGTCCGATAAGAGTATTATGCTGTCTGATCCTTATAATACAGCAGCATCAAGAAAAACAACCTGAATGGGGGGGGGGGGGGGGGGGGGGGGGGGGGGGGATCGTTAAATGACGTAATAAAATATCATTGATACAATGTCAATCCCGGTCAGAAAATTCCTTTGTTTTTAATTTTGGTCCCGTTATTAACATTGACTGGTCAATCGCTCCTCTTCTGCATCCCCCTCCCCCCTAACCCTCTATCCCCACCTCCTCTCCTTCCCCCTCTCTTGTGTTTGTTCTAAACATAGGTAGAATACTGACCCCCTCCTCCCTCTTCACTTTCCCCTTTCCCCTCCCCATCCATCCATCTCCCCCCACCCCTACCCCCACCCCCCTCGCCTCCCTTACTCCTATTTTCCATCTTTGGCCTTCCCAGTTTCCTCCCTTGCCGATTCCCACTCGCCTCCATGTTCATTTCTGAGATCAATTTAATGCCAGACCATTCAGGCACATGTATGGGTGTCGGACTGGAGTCTCCCAGGTTTGTGCGGGGTTTCCTCTTTGCTCAGGTTTTTTCCTCTCCTCATTCTGCGACAGCTTCTTCGAAGTTTGTTCCTTCATGACGTAAACAACTCGCTCCAGTCTTTTCGGGCTGATGGAAATCAAGAGCAAATTTCAGAGATGTAAACAACTCCTCCACTGCCCAGAAATAGGTGGTTAACGAAGTTTTACAAGTCTTGAGTAACCCCCTGGTTTCGTGATACAAAAAAAAAAACACACACACACACAAAACAAACAAACAAAAAACCCTTCCTTTCATCCTTCTTGCTTTTTCCCCCCTTGTTTTATTATGCGTCACCAGGCTGTTCGTTTTTCTTGATAAAGACGGCAAATCTTGCTCTTTTGTTGTTGTTGTTGTTGTTTTTTACTGTTTTCATCATTTCATGTTTTCCACAATATAGTGCCTTTTTTTCCCTTTCTCTCTCTTTTTTTTTTAAACCTTCCAGTCAACAGCCTGAAGACGTCTCCAAAGGACGACACTAGTGCTTTTAATATATGGTTATTTCCAAGAGGTTGTTAGTGTTAACTCTGTGTGCGTGTGTGTGTGTGTGTGTGTGTGTGTGTGTGTGTGTGTGTGTGTGTGTATGTGTGTTTGTGTGTGCGTGTGAGTGTGTGTATGTGTGGTGTGTGTGTGTGTGTGTGTGTGTGGTGTGTGTGTGGTGGTGTGTGTGTGTGTGTGTCAGGAGAGGGAGAGAGAGAGAGAGAGAGAGAGTGTGTGTGTGTGCGTCTGTGTGTGTGCATGCGTGCGTGCGTCGTGCGTGTGTGATTGTGTGTGTGTGTGTGTGTGTGTGTGTGTGTGTGTGTGTGTGTGTGTGTGTGTGAGTGCGTGTGAGTGTGGGGGCAGGGGCGAGTGTGTATGCACACACAACACACACACACACACACACACACACACACACACACACACACCACACGCACACACACACACACTCAAACAGAAACAAACAACACAAGCGGTCATGACATTTGATGTCGCTTAACCTCTGACATCCAAAGCATATCAAATTTTGCTGTGCTGACTTCAAGAAATAAGAAGAAAAAAGCCCACTGAATACCATATCTAAAAATGCATCAAAAAAAAAAATCCATATGAAAGGAAAAAAACACTGCAGAGGGACAGCATGCTTGTGCCATCTGGTCAGTGTATTCCACTTTCACTGCCTTACTGCTAGACGACAGCAAAGAAAGCGACATGTCATGAACTTGGGTAAGGTAATGTTGCTTATAGCCCAGCCGACCACAAGGGGGCGTATCAGGGCTGTCACCACATTGAAGTCCACTCACAAGTCATTGTAAAACTTTTTCTTTTTTTTAATTGAAAATAAAATTTTAAAAACTCTCATTCAAACAACCCTTAAAAATACACCTTAAAACACACCTGAAATTTTCTTAAAAACCTTTCCTCCTAAAATCTTTGATCAGATGAAAAATGTCAATCTCTTGTAAGAAATTCAAAGATCACGTCAGGCAGGACATCTCTGAACAAGGTTTTTATGGAGTCGGATTTAAAGTGCTTATGTCTCACATCATCGAATTCAAGTCCCAACACTGTACAAAGAATGCCATGAAATGCAATCACAGAAAACTAATCGAAGTTTCAGGAACAAAAACTTATTTAAGTTTCAAGAACAAAAACTTAACAAAGTCTCAAGAACAAAAACTTATTAAAGTTTCAAGGACAAACTGAGGAGAAGGGCCGAAAAAGACAGAAAAACAGCTGACAGCAGTTAAGACAGATGACAACAACAACAACAACAACAACAACAACAACAACAAGGCAGAGCCAAAGAGAGTTAGAGAAAAGAGGAAGATATCAACACAGAAATTCCAGAAGGCACTGAAGATGTTTGTACTGAAACAGCCCCGATGTAACGTAAGTTTTCTGACATAACAATTTCCTTGTTGTTGTTGGTTTTTTTAGTATCAAACTTACCAGCTGTACCAACAGAACAAGGATCTCGCCAAAGACTTGGGTGCAGAAGACAGTGTTCATGTTGACTGACGTACCATCAGCAATGCTTTAGCTGCCCGTAAACGTTCAATCATTTTGTGCGAGTGGTTTGGCTCCCCCAAGGATCCACCTGAACAACACACGCATGCATGAAACAATAAAATGCAAGCATAAAACAATGGAGGATCCCATAATCTATGCAGCCGTTAGGGAGCTAGAGACATAGGATTTCACGTCACGTACAAATGAGGGGGTGAATCACATGTTGAAACTGAAAATTACGTCTTGGGGGGAGGGGGATACTACTAGTACATATGCAAAGAAATTAATCAAAGGGTGTGTTGCTTGGAGAGGAGGAGGCGGGGGGGGGGGGGGGGGGGGGAGAATCGGGGCTGAGTGTTGTTGGTTTTTAAACACTTTTTTTAATTAATTAATATAATACACAGCACAATTCTTCATGTTTGAACCCAGAATATCACCCAAATTCCAACCTGTACAATATCTATCCTATCCCCCATTCATCACCTGGGTTTTAGATAAGATAAGATAATGTTGCTTATAGCCCAGCCGACCGCAAAGGGCCACATCAGGGTTGTCACCACGTTAAAATCAACTCACAAGTCATTCATTCACACAAACCTGGGTTTTATCACCCTGCTTCAAACATGCAATATCTAGATCCACTCTCAAATCCCCTAAACCATCATTCTGGTTCCAACCTGCATAATACCTATTCACTCTCCAATCCCAAAACTATCAGTATTATCCTGGCCCTAACTCGTGCAATACCTAGATCCACTCTCCAACTTAGTCCAAGTCCAGTGGCCCAAACTATAGCCATTCTTCCAACCTGTACAATCCCAATTCACTCTCCAATGCCCAAAAATATCACTTCTTTAAGCCTGTACAATGCCTTTCTGTTCTCCAATGCCTCAAACTATCACACTTCTTCCAACCTGTATAGTACCTATCCAGACATGAGACTTGAGAAAGATGAAAAAGCCTAAAAAAAAATTGCGGGGGGGGGGGGGGGGGGGGGGGAGTCTGGCAGACCTGTGGACTTATTATTATCCAAAAATGAAACTGGAATAAGTAACGGCATGTTTCAGGGTCAACTTGGCTGATGGCTCAAACCCCATGACCTTCATCATCAGTAGTTGCATTCAGGTTTACCCACCTTGGATGATAGCCCCCGGTAGTTTTAATCACATATACACACACTCACACACACATGATGTGCGCATGCACGCACACACACACACACGCACACGCATACACCACACACACACACGCACGCACACACACATGCACGCACACAGACACACACACTCACACACACATGCACGCACACACACACACACACACACACACACACACACACCACACACACACACACAACATACACACACATTTTCCAGAGTATTCTATTTCAAGCCACTTTCCGGAAATGGCCCTAAGCACCTTTAAAACAAACAAACAAACAAACACCAAACAACAACAAAAAAACAACAACACTGAAATCAGGTTAAAACAGGGAAAGTCTCTTGTTTGCTATCCACTTTCCTATGCCCCAAACTATGAACCTAGTCTGACACTGTGTAATGAATCCCTCTCCACACAAACACTGCCACGAAAACCTGGGGTTTTTTTTGTCCTTTCTTTTGTCAGTTTGGGAATACAACTCTCTCTCTCTCCGTCTCTGTGCATGCGTGATACATGTGCGTGGTGTGTGCATGAGTAAGTGAGTGCATGTGATGTGCTTAAGTGTGTGTGTATGCGCTTAAGTGTGTGTGTGTGTGTGTGTGGTGTGTGGTGTGTGTGTGCGTTATGCGCTTAGTGTGTGTGTGTGTGTGTGTGTGTGTGTGTGTGTGTGTGTGTGTGTGTGTTGTGTGTGTGAGTGTGTGAGTGTGTGTGTGTGCCTGCTTGTGTGTGTGATATACATTGCATGTATGCATGCATGTGTGTGTACATGTGTGTGTATATATCCCTATGTTGTGTGCATATTGTGTCTGTATGTGCACATTTCTGCTTCTTTGTGGAAGCGTGCACAATGTGTTAATGAGCCAGTGTGTGGATACAGCATACGTATCTGCATGCCTGTCAGTGTTTATCACACAAAGGGCATTCAACTCCTGCATTTATGTTTTCCCCGGTGCATGCAGTTGCTATACCATGATCACCAGGTCTTCTCTCCCCAGCAAATCTAGAAACTTGATCATCATTATTACTGCCCGGCTAATTGCTGCCAGTGAGTGGCACACTCGGGTGACAGGGACAGCGCTCAACATTACAGCAGGCGGCAGCAGCAGTGGTAACATCATCAGTAGCAAACGAAACAGTAGCAGACTCCAGTGGCAGCAGCAGCAACTAGTACTGTAGTGGAGGCAACACCAGTAGTAACAGAAGTGGTGGTCGCAACAGCTCTAGCAGCAGTAGTATTATTAGTGCACTGGTACTGGTAACATCAACATCAGAAGCCAGAGTAATCAACAGCAAGTAGGACAGCTATCAGTAACATTAACAGCATTTGCAGAAGCAACAGTGGTAATGACATTTCTAATTAGCTGCGGTTACACAGCAGCACCAACACATGCCTGAAATGCAATGTTTTCAACTACAGAATTTTTAGTGTACATCGAATGATGTACATCCCCTGAGAGAAATTCAAACAGCTGCAGCCGTGGTAAAAGTAACAGCAGTGGCAGAGTAGAGGCATACCACTACTACTGATACTACCGCCAAAGCTAGTCTAGTAATAGTGTGACTGGTCACCGCAACTTTGGCAGATCTCTCAGCAGCTGTCGCCCAGATCACACTGATCATGACCTCTTTAAACTTATTATAAACTTACAGAATGGCAGTGACACCTCTGTTCATCAACAACATTTCACTTGGTTTCATTCTCCCTTCAGTTATTATTTCACAAGATTTCAAACTCCAATAGGCAATAGTTTATTTGTTTTGTTTTGTGTTGTTTTCATTTAATCAGATTTCACTCTCTTTTAACAGTGAAGGTTGACACGATGGGGTTGGATATGGGAGGAGGGGTGGGAGGAACTCAACTGTGCACAAAGAGCAAAAGAACAAACAAGCAAACCTAAACAAAAAATACGAGGGGTTGGGTGGCTGGGTGGAATGCCAGAAAACAACAGAAACAAGACAAAACAAATCGAAACAAGGCAGCAAATCAATTCCACCCCCATCCCCCTCCCACGCTGACACACACACACGCATGCATGAACACAGCACATGCACAAGACATAACACACACACACATACACAAACACACATACAGAGCAACAAATCAAAAACCACCACACACACACACCACACACACACACACACACACACACACACACACACACACAGTATACACACACTCACACCTGTAGAGCAAACAAATCACACACACACACACACACACACACACACACACACACAACACACACACACACATAACACACACCACACCTGGAGCAACAACATCACACTGCACACACACACACACACACAATCCAAACACACACACACACACACACCACACTACATGCACACACAGACAACACACACCAAAACCACACACACACACAACAAATCCAACAACACACACCACACACACACACACACACACAACACACCAAAACCACCACACCACACCACACACACAACCTCAAAGCTTTGTGAACTTGTGCCATCACTGCAGATGCTTTCCACTGTTCCAATGATGCACACCAGTAGACCAGTTTATCCCCCACCCCCACCACACCCCTCCCCACCTGCTCTGGACGGAACCCATCTTCAAACACCTGCGGCAATTGGACCCTTGCCATGGAGGACACTGCCTCACTCTGCCTCTGTCAAATGTAAGGGGAGTGAAAGTCTCTACAGGTGCACACATCTCAAGACCCAACACACACGCACAACACTGTAGTCACACAGCCACTGATACCCTTAAACTGCAACCTCTCTCTCTCTCTCTCTCTCTCTCTCTCTCTCTTCTCTCTCTCTCTCCATAACAACACCACAGGTCCCTAAAAACCTGGGGAAGGTGAAAGCATAAATGTTTACATTGCAAAACTACACACAAAATACGTTGCTCATTGTTTGTGAACTTTGTGATAGAAACGCTTAAAAAAAAAGAAGTTTATCTTATAAAAACAATGAGGATCCCATTCCCCCCTTTTGTTTCCATTAATTTAATTAATTGGGAATGGGAGGTACATCTGGTGTATCAAATTAACCTCTTGGCAATAAAATTGTCTGACCCAGCATTCACTAATGTGTCTACAATATTACACTCTGATTTGTCTTTCTTCTTTTTCTCCCCCTCCACACACCCTCTCACACTCTTTCTTTATAAATCATGTAGACCAGTGGATTCAGAACATGACATTATATGCCCTCTCACATCCCCCTTCCCCTTGAGCTCTGCTAGTGCAGTTTGTCACTAAGCGCACAGCTGAGTTAAAATTTAGTTTACAATTTCACTGAATGACTCTCCACTGATCACTAATTCTCAATTTGAAAACAAATCACTGAATCATTGATTCACTCTAGCAACACTAGTCGGCGACACTCTCAATGCGACATAACCTCAACCTCACACACACACACACACACACACACACACACACACAGAGTGTTCACTTAATATCTCTCAACATCAACGCATAATTCTCAATCTAACAACTTAGCCATGCATCGTTCTCAGTGTAGCAATTTATGAAATGCCGATATTCCATTGCATCACGAAAGGCTAGAGAACAGTGCTGTTTTTTTTTTCCAATTTTAGTATGAGCTCAATGGGGTTTTTTTTAGCCTTCAACGTGTTTAATATACCACTTTTTAATGGATGGTTCCACTTCCAATAATGAAATCAAAGGCTGTCAATTCAAAAGTATTTCTTCTTCTATTGTAAATTAGATTTTATCACTGAAATTATTTCTTTCAACATCATTAATGGCTGACTCAACTGTCAGTGATTCTCAAATCAACAGCTCATCAAATTTCTCTCTTGTCTCACGTCACAATTCTCCACATTCTCAATCTGATTTGCTTCACAAAAACTTGAAAAAAAAAAAGGGGCGGGGAATACCGCAGCACAAAGTTTTCTCTTTAGTCTGTAATTCTCAAATTGCACAAAAATCATTTAAATGTAAATCAGTATTACATTCTAATGTGCGGGCTACACACAAGGAAAAATGTTGGGGGTGGGGTGGGGGGGATGCTGATGAAATACATGAACAGGGGTCTTGGCAGTTCCATCATTGTGAGGAGAACTCTTCTGCACTGGTATCAAGAAGCGGGCTTTGCTTCATGCAGTTTTCTCACCTTTATTCACAGGAAAACTGACCCATGAAGGAGGAGCTGGTAACATGGTGATCAACCGAACTTCTACACATGCTTTTCCTTCTTGAAACCATTCGAGCAGTCCCTGCTGCGCAACGTACGTTCAGCCACTGCTTGCTGTTAAGCCGAACTGAAGCTGTCCCCTGGCACCACTGCACGCACTGCTTGCCTGTCACAGGCCTAGAAAAGTGCCAGTAAGTTTTCGAGAATCTTGTGCTGCAACAACTTAGCTTCACCAGAAGCTCTGCATGATTTCAGCAGAGTCAGCAGCTAACAGGGAAAAGTCTCCCCTTATAGTTATAATCTAAAAGTCCCACTTCTGGGAAAGAAAAAAGTCCCTGGACGAAATTCAGAGAAAAAAAAAGTTTAAAATATTGGTGGGAAATCCATCAGAAACTGATAAAGTACAGAGTAATTTCCAGGCACACTAGCACACTTTCCTTGTCAATTTAGTGCAACCTTTTAAAAGAAAAGAAAAAAATAATAGAAAAACGTTAAGCATACACGGATTTTTTCTTTGCTGCTTTTCCTTGTTTCTGTCTCTCCCTTCTCTCTCTCTCTCTCTCTCTCTCTCTCTCTCTCTCTCTCTCTCTCTCTCTCTCTCTCTCTCTTGTGTCTGTCTGTCTGTCTGTCTGTCTCTCTCTCTTGTTGCTTTTGGTTTTTTGTAGGTTTTGCTTCTTAAGTCGTTTGTTCTGATCAATATTGCAGTCCCACCTCTCTTTCCACAGGTATGAATTATTCTTCCTAACTTCTGTCGAGTCTCTTTAAAATACCATGTTGCATGTGAAACATGAGTGAATCATTTCATCGATATACAATCTTTTTTGTTGCTGTTGTTGATGCTGCTCTTTTGTTCTATTTTCTTTCTTTTTTTTTAATTACTCAGTTTGAAAAAAGATTTTTTTTAAAGAACAGGAACAAAAGTATGTTTTTAAGTCAAACAGAATTTCAGGAAAAGAATGGAGCTGTACCATTTTGTCAGTTCCGAGTTCACTGTTTTTAACTACACCAGTTTTAAGTAGCTCTACTATTCAAGTCACACACACACACACACACACACACACACACACACACACACACACACTCCATAATTCTATTTCCAATACATACCGATAAATAATAAAACAACTATGTAAAACTGGACAAACATTCACCTTTTTCTTCCATCAAGGACTCACACACTATTATTCAAGAGAGCAGCCATGCGAGGTTTTGCAGACAGGGTATAAACCACACTATACACCAGGCAGTGTGGCAGGTACCTGAGCTATTTGCTCTTATCTTAATCAAATATCATGCATAAATTTGTGTCAACATGAGAAATAAAAGTAACAAAAGGCTCCCCGGCCTACACCCTACCAGCTAAGACAACTCCAAGTAATGTTAACTCCAAGCCCTCTCAACAAAGGCCAAGGTAATTGGATACCCTGCCAACATAATAACAATATCATAGATACTCCAGGACGGACAAAAAGGCCCTATTCCCCCTCTGTTAAGTGACACTGAAATAACCCCAGGCATGCACACAAAGACCTGGAAAGAAGCAAGCTTCCCTGTTCTTTTTTCTTTCCCCTCCAAGCAAGGCTCTCTTTCCCCTCTCCCTGCTCCCTACCCCATTCCCAACCCCATTGCATGCCCATCCCCTCTTCCCATCCTGTCCCCTTCTTCCTTTTTTTTCCTCCCTAAAGTCTCCATCCTTCCTTTGTCACAGGCCACATGTGAGAGACTCTCCATCATCAACCTTCTCCGTTACCCTTTCTTGCTTCACTTTCTTGCTAACTCAAACACACATCTGCATCGTTGCACATTATGGTCATACATGTATGTATACATTATCCACAGATCTATATAAATCACAAACACTTATCACGCTTGTACTGAGCAGATGCCTTGGTTCAAATGCACTCAAGCAGCATTTTGGGGCACCTTCACTGCAAGTGCCTGGGCAAACAGGTGTCCTGAATCATTTTAATTCAAGACTGCAACATTTTGTGAATTTGTTTCTTCTCAAAAAAAAAATCCCGCCTCCTGCTTTCATTCCATTGCAATATTATCTGGATTACTTTTGCTCACTTGACACATTTTTATTATAATTTTAAATACAGTATTCATGTTGTTTCATAGCAAGCAACAGCCGGCTGTCAACTCACTTCCTGTTTAGTGTTATGACACTGCTGCAAACAAACCAAAAAGGGTTGGTTTTTTCCTTTCTGAAATACACACTTAAAAACTGCGACACCAAAACAATATAGAAAAAGAGAAGATTTGGGGGAAGTGGAAAGAACACAAAAGGCCAACTTGCCATTGTTTGACTGTGACCTCAGTCTTCGATAACAATAGTCTTTGCAACATGTATAGTAGCGGACACTGCCCTCTCCATTTTTTACATTTTATTTTAGAGTTCAAATGGAGATTGGCTACAATAATCTTGAAAATGTCATGAAAATCCACTGCAGTCTTTGTACAGAGAGCCGTCTGGAGAACACACACTATCAAAAATGTAACAACAATACACAAAACATCAAAATGATATTTCTCATTATGTAGTCATTCAAAAGATTTAATGTGTGGAACATGGACCAAAATGTCACGTTGCACACAATTAAAGTTTACGGTAATCTCAACTTGCCGTGTTCGTTAAAAAAAAAAAAAAAACAACAAACAAACAAACAAAAAGCGAAGTGATCATTACCTGGAAGTTACAGGGGTTTGAAGTAATCAAATTGCTCTGTTGTTTTAAAGCGCTCAATGACTAAGTCTTGCAATATTTTTTGGACAATTTAGCACTGGTCTACATACACTAGTACATGTGTTACTGACTATGAATAGGTTTTACAAAGCATTAAGTAATATCACTGTATTACAGTTCATGCCCCATTGCAGCATTCTGGTCATGCTGAATGTGAGGGAGAAGTCATACACAGGGTCTTTAACTGAGGTGTTCTATTAACTTTTTTTTTCTTTACCTAATTACTCTTTGAGTGATGAGTATTACCCATAATTATGTGTCTCTAAAGCAGTGCACCATGTCAATTTTCATTGCTAGATTATAATGCACAATACATTCACCTTCAGCATCCTTGAAACGAAGAGAATTTTGCATCCATGGAGACATGATGTTTTTTCCTCACTTACACATCACTTGGCTGGTCAGTGCACCATCATGTGTGCTAACTCTATTGCTCAGAATGGAAACAGCGTGCACACAGCAAAGTAAAGCAAGAAAATCAGTAGGTAATTTCCTCTGCAATTCAGGGGTTTGCAACATGACCCAAAGTAACACAGATGTTGTCAAGCCAGTGAAGATTGGACAGGTGCAGTGAAAACCAGATTGTAAACCTGGTTGCCATACACCTAGACTGTCCAAACATGGCTTTACTGAAGAAGAAGAAAAAAGTTGAAATCAAACGTGAGAGAAAACAGGCTGTCTCAGCATCCATCAGCCCAAGAGAGTTGACAGAGGTTACATGATCATTTCATCACACGCTGGTTGAGTCGGTGAAAATGACGATGCTACATTAGATGGAAACATGTTCTGTGGCTATGCTACATTCTAATGGAAACATGTTCTGTGGCTATGCTAAATATCTATGGAAACATGTTCTGGGCAGAGTGCATAGCCAGACACAGTCAAAGACATTTCACCTTTTGGTTTGGAAACTTTTCAGTATCCAGCTTGAAGAAGATATTACAGCTAAGACAAGAAAATCAAAGAAATGCTAGTCTCACTTAACTGAGACCTCACACTTCACTGAAAGTTAGAGGCCAAGTGTGAAGACAGTCGAACTGAAATCCTAGCCACTCACCTACAATACAGTTCAGATCACACACCCTGGAACCCTTACAATAACAGTTCAGATCACACACCCTGGAACCCTATCATCCACAACAACTCACCCAGCAGTGGACAAGAATCCATGCTACCATGTGACCATGTGAACAGCCAACTAACCAGCAGCCTACCCCTAGCTGTGACAAACAGAGAGAGACCTGTGCAAAAATTTTCCATCTCGATCTGCTAAAGCCTTAGTTCCTGTACATCACCTGGGCTTCAAACTCAGATGAATGAAACATTTCCTCTTTTTATGTGAGACAAGTGAGAAAACATCAGCCCTTTTAAAGCCAGACAGATTTTCTTTGATTATGTATCTTGTAACTGTGCAACAGCAAAGTGTGATTGAACTTGCACTTGACTTGTGTAGACCTACAGGTGTATTTGTTGTTCACACATCATTTTGTGTTTGGCCCTTGGCTTCATTCTGTCTGTCACTTTGAGCACCAGCACTTTTCAAGTGCAACAGCTAAAGTAATTTACACCTCAGCCATTCATGAGTAATTTTAACAGTCCTGGAGAAAAAATCTTTTTTGCAGTGACCAATGAGAATATCTGTTTCTTCGATCACAAGTAAGGTGACGGCGGAGGTGGATTTTGTATACAAAAGCTTTTATCTTACACAAGTTTACACTTTTTAGTTACACTGTTACAGAGAACATATGCTCAGTCCATCCCGTAGAGGACCATACCTTCCACCCTAATTGTCACACACCATTTTTGTCATTTTCTCTCAAATGTAAAATCAGCTGCATACGATACTACACCCCCTTTTCTATGGCTTATGAAATTGATGACGGACTAAAAGTAAAAAGAAAACACTGTTTGTGCTGATGGTAAATGGCACTTAGCTTGCAGAAAGGGCACTCAACAAATATTAAGCAGCTGAACAAGGACATACATACTTTTAACAAAAAAAATTACATTAGAACCTTGTATACACAATTCTCTCTCTCTCTCTCTCTCTCTCTCTCTCTCTCTCTCCTCTTCTCAACATTTTTGATATCACATCTCAAGTGTTTTTCTTCCCAGATCCATCATGTCATTTATCAGGATAAGAAATTCCCTGATAATTTCTAAATGTCTTGGGAACAAATTGATAAGAAAAAAAAAGGCTTGTTCCCTAAAATTTCAACTCTGATCCCCTAAAAATTTACTTACCCCCCCCCCCCTCCCCCCCCCCCTTAAGTAAAGGGGGAAGGGGGGGGGTATTAAAAGTAACTGCAGTACAATAAAAAGTCAGCAGATATAATTCAATGATTGCATGCTCTGCACACCTGTGATTTAAAGGCATGGGTGAGAAAAATAGGACATAAGACAGACAACTATTTTTCCATCTTACATATAATATATGATGGAAAACATTACCCACTGTTTACAGTTTAACGATAAGAAAAAGGAAATGTGCAAATAAAATGATCATGCTACCACCATACACATATTCCTGAACTGAGTAAAAAATAAAACATCTAGCTACATTGCTCTCAATCTCTTATCATCTTTTTCTTCCTCTTTACACGTGTTCCAAAATAAGTGCGAGCCCAAATCATTCTTAAGTATTGGTGGGGGAGGGGGGGGGGGGGGGAGTGGGTAGGGAGGCAAGGGGATGGGGAAAGGTGAGGACGAAAAGGGAACAGAAGATCCATCAATTGATGCAGTTCTCCGATATAGAACTGCCAAAAAGGTTGTTCCAGAACCCTTTGAATCCCCCAATCTCATCACGTCCATGCCTGTAGTACACACCATAGCTAGAAATTCCCTGGTAATTTTCGATTGTCCTGTGGTGAAGTGAATCAAAACATTTAACTACTCCCCCAAATCTATTTACTTTCCTTAAGTAAGGAGACAGTTAATCAAAATATCTATTATTTGTGCAGAAAGACAAGTCAACAGACTTACTTCCATAATCATGTTCTGCACATGTGTGATTACAGCCTAAGAATAGAGAGAGATATATGATATAATTTGATTCGTTCACAAGGGCACAAATGGAATTCAACTGTTTTTCATTGTGTTTAAGAGTGTTATTTGTAAGAAAAGAAAGCAGAAAAAAATTGTTATGTTTCTACCTTTCATATTATTCCTGTACAACAAAACAGAATAAAAATTTAATGTTTCCACCGTTCACATATTCCTGGACTGAAAAAAACTATATTAAAATCTCTCTCCTTCTCTCTCTCTCTCTCTCTCTCTCTCTCCTCTCTCTCTCTCTCTCTTATACACATTCCAAAATAAATTCAATTTATGATCTACTGTATGGAGGGAGGTAATCTATTATTTCCACCATGAATGAAGCTAGGAGGAGAGGGGATCACACGTCTAATCAGGTTCATGAGGTAATTAACTATACAGATAAAATAAAGGTAAAAGTAAGAAAACATTAACTTCTCAATAAGTTGTTATACAACTTTCTCAAGATGATGAGCATCACAGCAACTGTTAACTACCCTCTCCTTCCAATTTCCACTCCCTACCTCCACCACTTTTATTTCACATTCTAGAGGATTTAGATTCAAACCCAACTTTAAATTGCATTCAGACAGACAGGGCTCACTTCACATTTTGCGAGATACATGACATATTTCCAATTAAACTGATTCCTAAATTCAAGTTCACTCGCTATTAAGTCAAGAAATCAATCTACTCAAGAAAGCATGATCAGCAGAAGATTAATGGACCATATGAATTTGTAATACAATATTAGTTGATTTCACATGGATCCAGATTATGGTTTATTAATGTCAAATATACAATCAGACTTACAAATCTCGCTATTCTGAACCAACTGGTCCTTCTAACTTGACTTTTATCCAATTAAATATCATCTTAATGGGAATGTTAATTTGTTATCATTAATTTCAATCATACATGAATAAAATCAGTGTGTGTGTGTGTGTGTGTGTGTTGGTGCATCAATGGTGCGTGTGTGTGTGTGTGTTGAGTTGTGTGTGCGTGTGTGTGTGTGTGTGTGTGTGTGGTGTGTGAACATTCTGAAACAGTGCTATTTTCAAAAGTGTGTGAATTAACAGACAACCATTTCAATTGATTTTTAGCTGTTTAAAGAGGGTGCTTTTTATTGGAAATGGTTTGATTATAATCATACCATGTATGTTTCATTTGCATTTGAATTATTTGAACATGCTAGCTTTATTGGTCAAACCATTTCTGGACGCTTGTTTAATAGTATACCCTATACGTACTTATAGGCAAGTGTGTGTGTGTGTGTGTGTGTGTGTGTGTGTGTGTGTGTGCGCGTACGTGTGCGCATGCATGTGCGTGTGCATGAGTGAGTGTGTGTGTGTGTGTGTGTGTTGTGTGTGTGTGTGTGTGTGTGTGTGTGTGCGTAAGATAAGATAAGATAATGTTGCTTATAGCCAGCCGACCGCAAAGGCCACATCAGGCTGTGTGTGTGTGCGTGCGTGTGTACACACATGTGTGTGTGTGTGTGTGTGTGTGTGTGTGTGTGTGTGTGTGAGGTGTGTTGTACTTTCTCCAACCACCCACTTTTCTCAAACTGTCAAACTAACACTCAGGGTTTCCGATTATAGCTAATTACCAGTACATTACAATTTCTGATGACACAATATCTATAGAAATATCAGCCAGCAATACTCTACACTGACTGAATTTCAGTTTGACTAGATGTTGACTGGCA
>CM031599.1:28548353-28555853 GCA_018398815.1 Conus ventricosus | reverse complement strand
AGTACTTACAGGAACTTAGGCTTTAGCTGGTGCAAAGTTTTGCACAGGTCCCTCTTCTGCTTGAGGTGTGAGGAGACTGACTAGTTATAAAGATTTGAGAAAACTGACTGGCTACAGAGGTGTGATGAGACCGACTGGTTACAGAGGTGTGAGGAGACCGACTGGTTACAGAGGTGTGAGGAGACAACTGGTTACAGAGGTGTGAGGAGACCCACTGGTTACAGAGGTGTGAGGAGACCCACTGGTTACAGAGGTGTGAAGAGATGACTGGTTACAGAGGTGACTGGTTACAGAGGTGTGAGGAGACCCACTGGTTACAGAGGTGTGAGGAGACCCACTGGTTACAGAGGTGTGAAGAGATGACTGGTTACAGAGGTGACTGGTTACAGAGGTGTGAGGAGACCCACTGGTTACAGAGGTGTGAAGAGATGACTGGTTACAGAGGTGACTGGTTACAGAGGTGTGAGGAGACCCACTGGTTACAGAGGTATGAAGAGATGACTGGTTACAGAGGTGACTGGTTACAGAGGTGTGAGGAGACCCACTGGTTACAGAGGTGTGAGGAGACCCACTGGTTACAGAGGTGTGAAGAGATGACTGGTTACAGAGGTGTGAGGAGATCCACTGGTTACAGAGATGTGAGGAGACCGACTGGTTACAGAGGTGTGAGGAGACCCACTGGTTACAGAGGTGTGAGGAGACCCACTGGTTACAGAGGTGTGAAGAGACCCACTGGTTACAGAGGTGTGAGGAGACCGACTGGTTACAGAGGTGTGAGGAGACTGACTGGTTACAGAGGTGTGAGGAGACCGACTGGTTACAGAGGTGTGAGGAGACCCACTGGTTACAGAGGTGTGAGGAGACCGACTGGTTACAGAGGTGTGAAGAGACCCACTGGTTACAGAGGTGTGAGGATACCCACTGGTTACAGAGGTGTGAGGAGACCGACTGGTTACAGAGGTGTGAAGAGATGACTGGTTACAGAGGTGTGAGGAGACCGACTGGTTAAAGAGATGTGAGGAGACCAACTGGTTACAGAGGTGTGAAGAGAACGACTGGTTACAGAGGTGTGAGGAGACCCACTGGTTACAGAGGTGTGAGAAGACCCACTGGTTACAGAGATGTGAGGAGACAACTGGTTACAGAGGTGTGAGGAGACCGACTGGTTACAGAGGTGTGAAGATACCCACTGGTTACAGAGGTGTGAGGAGAACGACAGGTTACAGAGGTGTGAAGAGACCGACTGGTTACAGAGGTGTGAAGAGACCGACTGGTTACAGAGGTGTGAGGAGACCGACTGGTTACAGAGGTGTGAGGAGACCGACTGGTTACAGAGGTGTGAGGAGACTGACTGGTTACAGAGGTGTGAGGAGACCGACTGGTTACAGAGGTGTGAGGAGACCGACTGGTTACAGAGGTGTGAGGAGACTGACTGCTTACAGAGGTGTGAAGAGACCGACTGGTTACAGAGGTGTGAGGAGACCCACTGGTTACAGAGGTGTGAGGAGACCCACTGGTTACAGAGGTGTGAGGAGACTGACTGGTTACAGAGGTGTGATGAGGACTGACTGGTTACAGAGGTGTGAAGAGACCGACTGGTTACAGAGGAGTGAGGAGACCGACTGGTTACAGAGGTGTGAGGAGACCCACTGGTTACAGAGGTGTGAGGAGACTGACTGGTTACAGAGGTGTGAAGAGACCGACTGGTTACAGAGGTGTGAGGAGACCCACTGGTTACAGAGGTGTGAAGAGACCGACTGGTTACAGAGGTGTGAGGAGACCCACTGGTTACAGAGGTGTGAGGAGACTGACTGGTTACACAGGTGTGAAGAGACCGACTGGTTACAGAGGTGTGAGGAGACCGACTGGTTACAGAGGTGTGAAGAGACCGACTGGTTACAGAGGTGTGAGGAGACCGACTGGTTACAGAGGTGTGAAGAGACCGACTGGTTACAGAGGTGTGAGGAGACCGACTGGTTACAGAGGTGTGAGGAGACCCACTGGTTACAGAGGTCTGAGGAGACTGACTGGTTACAGAGGTGTGAAGAGACCGACTGGTTACAGAGGTGTGAGGAGACCCACTGGTTACAGAGGTGTGAGGAGACCCACTGGTTACAGAGGTGTGAGGAGACCCACTGGTTACAGAGGTGTGAGGAGACCGACTGGTTACAGAGGTGTGAGGAGACCGACTGGTTACAGAGGTGTGAGGAGACCCACTGGTTACAGAGGTGTGAGGAGAACGACTGGTTACAGAGGTGTGAGGAGACCGACTGGTTACAGAGGTGTGAGGAGACCGACTGGTTACAGAGGTGTGAGGAGACCCACTGGTTACAGAGGTGTGAAGAGACCGACTGGTTACAGAGGTGTGAGGAGACCCACTGGTTACAGACGTGTGAGGAGAATGACTGGTTACAGAGGTGTGAGGAGACCGACTGGTTACAGAGGTGTGAGGAGACCCACTGGTTACAGAGGTGTGAGGAGACCCACTGGTTACAGAGGTGTGAGGAGACCGACTGGTTACAGAGGTGTGAGGAGACCCACTGGTTACAGAGGTGTGAGGAGACCCACTGGTTACAGAGGTGTGAGGAGACCGACTGGTTACAGAGGTGTGAAGAGACCCACTGGTTACAGAGGTGTGAGGAGACTGACTGGTTACAGATGTGTGAGGAGACCGACTGGTTACAGAGGTGTGAGGAGACCGACTGGTTACAGAGGTGTGAGGAGACCCACTGGTTACAGAGGTGTGAGGAGGCCCACTGGTTACAGAGGTGTGAGGAGGCCCACTGGTTACAGAGGTGTGAAGAGGCCCACTGGTTACACTGGTGTGAGGAGAAAACTGGTACAGAGGTGTGAGGAGATCGACTGGTTACAGAGGTGTGAGGAGACAGAGGTGTGAAGAATCCCACTGGTTACACTGGTGTGAGTAGACAACTGGTACAGAGGTGTGAGGAGACAGAGGTGTGAAGGGGCCCACTGGTTACACTGGTGTGAGGAGACAACTGGTACAGAGGTGTGAGGAGATCGACTGGTTACAGAGGTGTGAGGAGATCAACTGGTTACAGAGGTGTGAGGAGACCGACTGGTTACAGAGGTGTGAAGAGATGACTGGTTACAGAGGTGTGAGGAGACTGACTGGTTATAGAGGTGTGAAGAGACTGACTGATTACAGAGGTGTGAAGAGATGACTGGTTACAGAGGTGTGAAGAGATGACTGGTAGAGGTGTGAGGAGACTGACTAATTACTGATATGTGAAGAGATGACTGGTTACAGAGGTGTGAGGAGACTGACTGATTACTGATGTATGAGGAGACTGACTGATTACAGAGGTGTGAGGAGACCAACTGGTTATAGACTTGTGAGGAGGGAAGGGAGGTGGAAAGTGAAGGTGGAGGTAGGCCTAATGGAGGGCAGTGAGCACCCATGTCTTACAACTTTTGACCTTATCGGTGCTGACCTGTGTTTGTGACTGGGCAGTAAACAACATGAGCTGTGTGTGGCAGGAGAAAGGAAGGATTAGTAGTGGAGGGAAGAAGAGTGGTGTGTGTGTGTGTGTGTGTGTGTGTGTGTGTGTGTGTGTGCGTGCGTGCGTGCGTGCGTGCGTGCGTGCGTGCGTGCGTTGTGTGCGTGCGTGTGTGCGTGTGTGCGTGTGTGCGTGTGTGTGTGTGTGTGTGTTGTGTGTGTGTGTGTGTGTGTGTGTGTGTGTGTGTGTGTGTGTGTGTGCGCGCGCGCATGCGTGCATGCGTGTGCAATTGTGTGTATTTGACAGAGATTAGGATTCAGGTGGTTTATTCATTTGTAGGCCTTAGCCCCCTAATGAGGGGATTTGTAGGTAGTATACGAAACTAACCAAAAAAATGTAGTTGGAGACATGTAACAGTCATAGAATAGATCATAAAGATTGATTATAACATGTCATCATTTTCATGAAATAGAGATTTCTTTAAGCTCAAATGCTTTTACATAGAAAAAAATAAACAGAAAATTTTAATGTGTGCAGTAGCAGTTAAAGACATCAGCAAGATCAACTTAAATTAAATGACAAGGAAGGCTGCTTATGATATTCATGTTTCAGTTTATCCCAAACATTCCTAAGAGCAGGGCAACAGAGAGAAAAAATGTAACTCAGTCTCATGAGATTCTTGCACAATGAACAAAGTGAATCACTGCGCTTAACAGTTTTGTATCTATAATGATGGATAGCTATTTCTGAAACACCAAGTCTGAATTTCGTTGTAATGAACTTTAAGTGTTTATCCGTATCAAGTGATAAGTAGGGTTCCAAATCATACAGATGACAAAAATTCCTATGGAATGAAAACCTATCACTGTTCTGGGTAAGGTCAGACCAATTTTGCCATCAACAATCAGTCCATCATCGACCAAAAACGGAAAAATTCATGCACATTTCCAACACCTTCATTAATTTAAGCCATGCAAATCCAAACCCATGTATTCAAAGAAAGAAAGATGAACTTTAGTTGAACCCAGTTGTTCTTTCACCTTGCATCGAGGTCATCAGCACATTATAGGCTTTGCGGGGTTCCTACTGTCATCCATTTGTGACCAACTCAACCAATAGCGGATGCATCTTACTGCAGGAGCGAAATATACAGGGTATCTGTTGGTTTCACCATAAACGAGATCATTAGGCGTTCATCTCATTCTATCCACACCAAGAAACCTCTGTTAATTAAGCAAGCATAAGTACTGATTCACAGTAGATGGCAGCATTGTCAAGACCTCGTATTTCAGAGTCATATTGTACAATAGATTGGACTCGACTATGAAATAACTTAAAGAAATACACTAACAGAAGAATTATTGACTACATATAACGTTTTCATGATACAATCTATTCACAGTAGATGGTAGCATTGTCAATACTCCATATTTCAGAGTTATATTGTATAATACATTAGACTTGACTATGGAATAGCTTAAAGAATAAACTAAAAGAAGAATTATTGAGTACATATATCAGTTTTTCACCATTCAAAGCAAAGTATTTTCAGCTCAGCAAGTGAGGTCTTTACACGCACCAACAAAACTAAAAAAAGTGAAGAAATTTATATCCAAATATATACATAGGTATTGGCAACAGGCATTACTTTACCGTCATAAAAGCACGTCTTCCTTGCTCTTAAATAACCCTTAACCTTCCTTGTGAAATACAATAATGTTACTTTTAAGCAAATGAACTTTTAGATGGACAGATTAAGCAGACTGTCGTAAGCTGCTTAGTTGTGTCTGTAGACAAACTACACTACAGTCTCCAACATCAAGTTGACATCATCAGCCAATAAAAGAATAAAGAATTCAAAAGCATCAAGTGACAGTTAAGTACCATGCCTTCCATTATTAATTACATCAATTGCCAGTTTGTTGATGAACGGAGAAAATGAAACTTGACTTCGTGCATCTCCTTGTTTAACTCCTCATGTACAATTAATGTAGTCTGTCAAACTAGCGCCACAGTGAACTCGAGCTCTTACAATTTCGTGCATGCTTCTAATACATCTGTACAATTTATCTTTAATACAAAGTTTAATCAGAATAAGCCAAAGAATATTTCTATTCATAAAGTCAAAAACTGTTTCAAAGTCTATGAAAGCGACCAAAAATTTTCTGTTGTAGGAGAATTGTTTTTGTACAAGCGTAACAGAGTGACCATGTGGTCGACATTTGAAAAGTCCTTTTTGAAGTCAGCTAGATAAATCCCCTGTGAGGTTATTCTCCTCTTCCCACTCTTGTAGTCTCTTGTAATAATAATCCCAAACCGTTTACTACATGCATTGCTAAGAGAAATTATTCTATAATTGCTAGGATTGTTGGCATCACCCTTCTTGAAAAGAAACAAAATTATCAATTCAGTTTTGCTTTCCAGATAGATACCATCATCAGAAAATGTATATATATGACAGAGAGAGAGAGAGAGAGAGAGAGAGAGAGAGGAGAGAGAGAGAGACAGACGGAGAGAAGAGAGAGAGAGAGAGAGAGAGAGAGAGAGAGAGAGAGAGAGAGAGAGAGAGAGAGAGAGAGAGAGAGAGAGAGAGAGAGAGAGAGAGAGAGAATATGAATACAACTATGAAATGATTTTTTTTTGTTCAGCTTATAAAGGCCATTCACTAGAGAGCTGGAGGGGAAGGGACTGTGATGAAAATAAAACAGAGTAAAATGATAACAGATAGAAGAAGGCCACAAGGTTGTCATGTCCTGGACTGGAAGTCAGTACCATGGTTATTAATACAACTCCTGGATCCACGACCACAGGAATGAAATGTTCATGTGGAACAAACTCTGATAATTTAGTACAAAATGAAATGTATCTTCCCTTCATTTCTGTCATAATGATATGGACAAAACTTAGGATGAATACTTGACCGCAGATCTAGTGAGGTGTCGGCCCTTGACAAATTAACAGAATGATTTTCAAATGAACTTATGAAGGAAAAAGATGATGTTCAGTCAGCGTGTTATATACCTAAGGTTTCATTAACGAATCAGGACAGTCAGTATACAGATGTGAACAAAGATGGGAATTATGCTCACAGGATTTGGCTTTGTCACTTCACAGACCGCACAGACAAACTGCAAACACTGTTGTGTTAAACGATGGCTTCCTTTGTCAATTTCCCGGCATTCTGCCCCCTTTATACACATTTCGGTGTTGACACTTAGGTTTTGACAACCCCTTTGTTCAGTTTCGCTCAGGAGGGGGAATGCCGCTGCCTCGGAAACCAAAAATACCCAGGCGCATGAACATGAAGCCAATTTTTTCTTTCTTTTTTGTTTTGTTTTTGTTTTTGTCTTCTTTTTGCTTTCGCTTTTGATGTTTGAATCTTTGAACAAATCCAGATTATAAAAAAAAGGCTGATCAAAGATTTGTTTGACCGTCGTCGCAAAGAGCTCTGCTCTCTGCCAAGTGCTTTTGTGATTTTAACTTTATAGATTTTCAATTTTTCTGACCGCTGTGCTCCATTGATTTACCCAGTATTGAACATACATTTATAATCACAGGCATCCCAACTCCAGGACGCATTCAGCAGGTTTAGGCAAGGACTTGCACACCTTTGAAA
This sequence comes from Conus ventricosus, assembly GCA_018398815.1. Lineage (NCBI taxonomy): Eukaryota > Metazoa > Mollusca > Gastropoda > Neogastropoda > Conidae > Conus > Conus ventricosus. The sequence continues at coordinate 28,548,776 of CM031599.1, read as the reverse complement.
CTTAACTTGACAGAAAAGAAGGAATGTGCCCTGCAAATGAACCCATTACATTTTGGTACAGATCCAGAGGAACAGGCTGACCACAGATCAGTGTGACAGGTGCGGAGGGCTGTTCTATCCCATGCAGCTTTCTAATGTTTCTGACCCGAGTGTTCCAGTTTAAAACATTGGATATTTTATGTGCCTTTAGTTTAAAGGTAAATTCTGCAAACATCTGTTTCTGTTTTTGTTGTTGTTGTTTGTTTTGTTTTGTTTTGTTTTTCGAACTGTTATGGAATATATTTAATCACAGACAGCCACAGAACTGGATGTTGATCGATTGATTTTGATTAATTTTAATCAGTGTTGTTGAACACATTCATTAATCGCAGACAGAAAAAAATACGGAATGTCTTTCAGTCTAGCTATAGTCATTTAATCATT
>CM031599.1:28515853-28545853 GCA_018398815.1 Conus ventricosus | reverse complement strand
AGGCGGGGGAAGGGGAAGGGGGTGCGGAAGGTCGGCGTCTGGGAGTCGCGCATCTGTGGACGAGAGAGAGAGAGAGAGAGAGAGAGAGAGAGAGAGAGAGAGAGAAGCCCAGAAAGAGAAAGCCTCCCGGAGGAGAATGAAATGCATTTGAGCGTTTTCACGGCAACCTTTTTTTTCTTTTTTTTTATCTTTAAAAAAAAAGTATTTCTTAGTCAGGAAATAAAGAGATGCAGGGATGTCAAAAGGCATCACTTGTTTTGGCCCACCTATAACTCCGGTCGATGAGCCTTTCATCAGAATTAGCCAAAGAGTTATCTATCATCCCAGGGTAAATAATAAACTTATTAAACTTAACGACCCGTGGTCGTGTGCACTAAACTCCAGTTCACCCAGTAGCCACACCACCGCTGAAGAAGACGGACGGAGGTCTGTCGAAAGCTCCAAGTAAGTGCTATTCCTAGCTGAGTAAACTGTTTAAATCCGGTTGTCGTAATAATGAACTTAATGTAGGAACTAAAGCTAAGACGTGTGTGTGTGTGTGTGTGTGTGTGTGTGTGTGTGTGTGTGTGTATGTGTGTGTATGTGTGTGTGTGTGTGCACAATATATATATTATATATATATAATTGTAAACAAAGCTTGCTCTTATGTCTTAGATTGAAGAAATAGGGGGAGATACGCATACATATCTGCAGTGGTAGATGATTCTGCCTAACTAACAGTATGTGCTCGAGTGGGTGAATGGGGAAAAAATAAAATAAATGCTTCTCAAAATGAGCCTTCAGCAAGCTTATATTCTCCAAGAGGGAGAGACATCCTCCAATAGGGAGGGAAACTCACTAACATATAACTCCTGGTCATATACCGATATTTCGAAACTTGGTTGTTTCTCCTCAGTGACCTCGGAAAGTGGTAATTTGAAAGTTTCGAAATATCGGTATATGACCAGGAGTTATATGTTAGTGAGTTTCCCTCCCTATTGGAGGATGTCTCTCCCTCTTGGAGAATATAAGCTTGCTGAAGGCTCATTTTGAGAAGCATTTATTTTATTTTTTCCCCATTCACCCACTCGAGCACATACTGTTAGTTTGGCAGAATCATCTACCACTGCAGATATGTATGCGTATCTCCCCCTATTTCTTCAATCTAAGACATAAGAGCAAGCTTTGTTTACAATTCAATATTTCTTGCAGTCATTGCAACACCAAGCTGCTCTGTAAGTTGCTGGAACGGTGCTCGGTACTTATCCTTGGAATTTATTAGTTTGTTGTATTTTAGTCCCTTGTGGATTCATTCCAAGAACTGGCCCTCAACACTTGTGTCTTAAGAGGATATCTTTTTATATTTTCTACTTTTCACAAGAAAATATAGCTTGTTTTGCTCTTTCATGATTTTCTTTTGCTTCTTAGATGGCACCTTTGGTTGGTTTTTTGAAAACTCGGCAAACATACTACGGTATTGCACACCAGCCTTTTCTGGGATTGCATTCTTCTTAAAACTGAAAAGGCAGAGGAGTCAATTTACACTTTCCGCGGTCACTGAGGAGAAACAACCAAGTTCGAAATAGGTATATGACCAGGAGTTATATGTTAGTGAGTTTTCCTCTCTATTGGAGGATGTCACCCCCTTGGAGAATATAAGCTTGCTGAAGGCTCATTTTGAGAAGCATTTATTTTATTTTTCCCCATTCACCCACTCAAGCACATACTGTTAGTTTGGCAGAATCATCTACCACTGCAGATATGAATGCGTATCTCCCCTATTTTTTCAATCTAAGACATAAGAGCAAGCTTTGTTTATAATTCAATATATATATATAGATGATAGATAGATTGATTGATTGACAGATCGATAGATATATAATGTGTGTGTGTGTCCCAGAAATCCAATTTGATACCGAATTACAAGACGTGTATGATAGTCAATTACTGACGTAGGAACTAAAGTTGACTGGCACAAACCATTCAAAAAGACTGAACTCATGAAACGGGGTTCTCAATCAGATTAATCCACAGAATTTAGGGAACAAACGTTATTCTACACAAATGAACACAACTGACTCGTATAAATGTTCTGTTCTTTTTGTCATTGCAAATAAGAAACTATACGTGCAGTATTCTTTGGATTGATGAGCAAAATACTTTGGGGGTATATTTCAGGATTCGGAAAGCGAAAAAACGTGCCAGTGCAAACTTATGATTAACAGAAAGTATAGTCTTATTTGGATATATTGATCATTACAGAGCACAAAGGTCATTTGTCTAGATTCTACTGCGACCTAAATCTTATATGTACTAGTGGAAGTGCGAAGGTTAATAAAAAATAAAAAAAAATTAAATTCTAACAATATACTTCAGATCTGAAAAAAATATAATGAAATGGAAAAAATATGGTCTTTCGTATTGATATATGGTCTGTCGTATTGATATGTCTGAGAGAACTATCTGGCAAGATGACATAATTTATCTACCTCTCTTCGAACAAGACAATGAACTACATAAATGTAGATGTAATGCTGGTCACTGTTGCTCCCATTTCAATACGATGCACGCGGTCAGATTTACTAGTGGACAAATATGATACACGTCTCTATATAATCTTTTTTTTAAGTGTTTAAAAGAATGCAAATTGTCAGTTAGGTCTAGTTAATAATAAAAAAAAAATAAAAAATTTAAAAAAAGCAAGTAAAATAGCTCACTTCACATTTAATTCGTCTGACACAGATACGAACTTCAGACAGCTGAATCAGAATATTTGACAAAAAGTGCTGCGCTCTAAAGACATACTTTTCTGACGTAGGAACAGTGCCAAGTGGAGCAGTATTACAGAGAATGTCCGAGGTGCCGTATTACAGGGGCATGTTGGTGGAGCAGTATTACAGAGAATGTCCGAAGTGCCGTATTACAGGGGCATGTTGGTGGACCAGTATTACAGAGAATGTCCGAGGTGCCGTATTACAGGGGCATGTTGGTCGATCAGTATTACAGAGAATGTCCGAGGTGCCGTATTACAGGGGCATGTTGGTGGAGCAGTATTACGGAGAATGCCCGAGGTGCCGTATCTATTACAGGGGCATGTTGGTCGATCAGTATTACAGAGAATGTCCGAAGTGCCGTAATACAGTTGCATGTTGGTGGAGCAGTATTACGGAGAATGCCCGAGGTGCCGTATTACAGGGGCATGTTGGTAGAGCAGTATTACGGAGAATGTCCGAGGTGCCGTATTACAGGGGCATGTTGGTGGAGCAGTATTACAGAGAATGTCCGAGGTGCCGCATTACAGGGGCATGTTGGTGGAGCAGTATTACAGAGAATGTCCGAGGTGCCGCATTACAGGGGCATGTTGATGGGCCAGTATTACAGAGAATGCCCGAGGTGCCGTATTACAGGGGCATGTTGATCAAGCAGTATTACAGAGAATGTCCGAGGTGCCGCATTACAGGGGCATGTTGGTGGGCCAGTATTACAGAGAATGTCCGAGGTGCCGCATTACAGGGGCATGTTGGTGGAACAGTATTACAGAGAATGTCGAGGTGCCGTATTACAGGGGCATGTGATCGAGCAGTATTACAGAGAATGTCCGAGGTGCCGCATTACAGGGGCATGTTGGTGGAGCAGTATTACAGAGAATGTCCGAGGTGCCGTATTACAGGGGCATGTTGGTTGAGCAGTATTGCAGAGAATGTCCGAAGTGCCGTATTACAGGGGCATGTTGATCGAGCAGTATTACAGAGAATGTCCGAGGTGCCGCATTACAGGGGCATGTTGGTGGGCCAGTATTACAGAGAATGTCCGATGTGCCGTATTACAGGGGCATGTTGGTGGAGCAAGTATTACAGAGAATGTCCGAGGTGCCGCATTACAGGGGCAAAGTTGGTGGAGCAGTATTACAGAGAATGTCCGAGGTGCCGTATTACAGGGGAATTTTGGTTGAGCAGTATTACAGAGAATGTCCGAAGTGCCGTATTACAGGGGCATGTTGGTCGATCAGTATTACAGAGAATGTCCGAGGTGCCGTATTACAGGGGCATGTTGGTGGAGCAGTAGTACGGAGAATGCCCGAGGTGCCGTATTACAGGGGCATGTTGGTGGGCGTATTACGGAGAATGCCCGAGGTGCCGTATTACAGGGGCATGTTGGTGGTAGCAGTATTACAGAGAATGCCCGAGGTGCCGCATTACAGGGGCATGTTGGTGGGCCAGTATTACAGAGAATGTCCGAAGTGCCGTATTACAGGGGCATGTTGGTGGAGCAGTATTACAGAGAATCTCCGAAGTGCCGTAATACAGGGGCATGTTGGTGGAGCAGTATTACAGAGAATGTCCGAAGTGCCGTATTACAGAGGCATGTTGGTGGAGCAGTATTACAGAGAATGTCCGAAGTGCCGAAATACAGGGGCATGTTGGTGGAGCGTATTCAGAGAATGTCCGAAGTGCCGTATTCAGGGCATGTTGGTGGAGCAGTATTACAGAGAATGTCCGAAGTGCCGTATTAGAGGGGCATGTTGGTTGAGCAGTATTACAGAGAATGTCCGAGGTGCCGTATTACAGGGGCATGTTGGTGGAGCAGTATTACAGAGAATGTCGAAGTGCCGTATTACAGGGGCATGTTGGTTGTTGAGCAGTATTACAGAGAATGTCCGAGGTGCCGTATTACAGGGGCATGTTAGTAGAGAAGTACTGCACATGATGTCGAGGTGCTGTATTACACTGGCAAGTTGAGGTCTCAGACTCTAGTATGAACATGCATTAAAGTGATGACTATGATTATGATCTAGCCTAGTTCAGCCGAGTCGGATACTGATGATGGGATTATTAAGTTCGAAAAATGAATCCGTCTAAACCAAGTGGTGACATGAATTATACAAGATCTGTTTCATGGTCAGAGAGTGTTAATTTTGTCACTTCGCGACAGGAATAGGTTTACTCTGTGGTTTTGATTTTCGCACCTTCATCAGTTAGCTTCACCTGAGGTAATCTGCTGTATGTTGTCCAGGGAACATCTGTCACACTCTGACTTTAAATTCACTCTGTTCTGCAAGAAAACTCTATCAGCTCTGCTTTATAGACATGGAAAGTGAGGCATGCTTTATAGACATGGAAGATGAGGCATGCTTTATAGACATGGAAGATGAGGCATGCTTTATTGACATGGAAGATGAGGTATGCTTTATAGACATGGAAGGTGAGGCAGGCTTCATAGACATGGAAGGTAAGGCATGCTTTATAAAATGGAAGGAGAGACTATGGTTCGTGCATTCCTGTGTCACGGAGCATCTGAGGTACTGTCTTGATGCTTTGTAGTGCCGATATATTGTGCTCTGACATTTGAATTCTCAGTGTTATGTCAAAACACTACTTTCGTTGGTTGTCTGTCTCACTGAACATCTTTCTGATACTTTCAGACTACCAGTTCCAGCGTAGCTGTATCTGAAGTCAGAGTGGGACAGATGTTCCCTGGACAACGTAACAGCAGATTTCCTCAGTTGAAGCTAACTGATGAAGGTGCAAAAAATCTAAACCACGCAGTAAACCTATTTTATCTGATCTGAGATTTTTACAGTAGAAAGATTTGAAAACAAAATTTTGGGTGTTTTTAGAAGGTGTGTTTTTAAGGGTCGTGTGAATGAATGACTTAATAATAAAAATAATAATAAATCGAGCTTATATAGCGCTCTTCGATGAGAGAAGACTCATCCTCAGAGCGCTTTACAATACAGGAAAAATAAAAGTTTCCATTAACATTGCACAATATTGGGGAAAAAGGCATCAAAACAATAGGTCACAAAGCAAGCACTAAAACAGATGCACAAGCCACATCCCCCCTCCCACTCTATCCTCCCCCCCCCCCCCCCCCCCCCCCCCCCCCCCCCCCCCACACACACACACACACACCGCCACCCACACACACGACATTATATGAACAACGCTCGACAAGAATTTGGGAATAGAAGAAAAGAACCAACCCCCATCCCCACCCGCCTCCAATTTCGTGAACATTGCACGGGATACAATATAAAACATGCAGAAGGGAGCACCCACACGCACACACACACACACACACACACACACACCACACAAAGGGCAAACTCAACACGAAGCAACAAAAACCCACGCGCGTAAACGCACACACACGAACACACACACGCAAAAGACACAAGCATTCAGGCACGGAAGCGCGCGTGCACATACAAGAGGCGAAAGGATGGAGAATGCATGGGAAACACGCATTAACTCGTACGCTATGAAGAAAGACAAAAGACTTCTGAAAGAGATGCGTTTTGAGACCAGATTTGAACGCAGAGGAGACTGTGAAGAGCGGAGCTGGGAGGGGAGGAGTAGTTCCAGACAAGGGGGGGCTTGATAACTGAAAGAACGTTGGCCAAAGGATTTCAGTTTCATGCGGGGAAGCTTGAGAAGTTTGTCACTGCTGGAGCGGAGAGTGCGAGAGGGTTGATAAGTGACAAGTGTGTTGGAAAGATAAGCAGGCAATGTTTCATCAAAGTGTCGGAAGGCAAGTGTTGCGAGTTTATACTGAATGCGCGCATGAATGGGAAGCCAATGTAGTCTAACTAACAGAGGTGTAGTGTGGGTTCTTTTGGACATTTGGAAAACAAGTCTGGCCTGCGTTGTTTTGTATACGTTGAAGTCGGTTTATATCGACAGTGAGTTATGACTTATGAGTTGACTTCAACGCGGTGACAGCCCTGATGTGGCCCTTTGCGGTCGGCTGGGCTATAAGCAACACATTACTTTACCTTAGGTTTTTATTTATTTTATTTACCTTTGTCGTAGAAGATTGAGCTCTCTTGAAAAAACCCTCGCATGATATTCTGAACTTGCAGCAGGTTGGAAGAATGATGTTTGCAAAACAAGAAAAACAGCAGTGCACTCGCGCCTTTCACAGCATATAAAAACTTTTGGTCGTTTTGCTGTCTTTGATCGGAAACAGTGGCTTACCCCGAACTTTTTTTTTGTGTTTTATTGTCTTCAAAAAACCCCAAAACGAGAGTTCCAGGAAAAATCTGTTTGAAGGTTGTGTTTATGCAGCATCTCCCCTTGACAAAATGGGATCTTTTTTTCAAAAAGCAAAAGGGCCCCTGATATAACCTCTGAAGTGCGGGGCCGAAGAAGGTTGAAGAGGTCACTCACCCCAGAAGCCTGAGCTCTTCTGAAAAATTTCTCTTGTCTTTCTGTTCTGCTGTCTAGAATTTTGAAAAGCTGGTAGTTATTTTTGCAACGACTTTTGCCCTGGCAAAAAACAGGTTAGCCGGGGGTTTTCGTTCTTGAAAAAACTTTGACTGAAGCCATTAAAAAAGTAATAAGTTGGATGACAATGGTTTAAACGTTTTTAACGTGTGTTAAAAGGCAAGAGTTTTTTTTTTTAATAGATTTTCAGTTTCCTTGTTGTCTTTTTAGAAACGACAAAAAGCGGTGTGGAGGAGTGCATTGATTTTAGTCGTCTGCACATAGACTAATCTCTGGTACCCCAATTTCGTGGGGAAAAACTATTCTTTAAAAGTCTACAAAAAAACCACCCCCACACAAACACATGCAGACACAGTTTCCCCAGAAATGTGTTGGGGATACCCCCTATCCTCCCTTACAATTTAATGTGAAACAACGAAAGTTGCGCGTCCCCATCACCAAGTCACAGGCAATGTTGACATGGGCGATAACCCATAGAAACAACGGAGCGGAACGTAGATCATTTTTTTTTTTTTTGGAACACACAAAAATGGCGCGCGTGCCCCCGACAACTTTTTGAAAAAAGACTATTAAAAAACAACAAACAAACAAATTAACGAAAAGAAAGAAAAAAAAACAACGAAGAGACTAAGAAACCCCACCAAAAAAAAAAAAAATTTGAAAGAAAAAAGAAAAAAAAAGAAAAAAAAAGAAAAAGAAAGAAAAAAAAAAAGAAGAAAAAAAAAGAAGAGAGAAAAAAAAAGCGGAGAACAGCCCTCTTTAATTCGATTCTTGTTTTGATTATACGGGAATTTCAGTGGGAAAACAAATTTTGAATGTTTTCTCTAGCGAGAAGTCAAAACAAAGGGAAATCTGTTTAATTGTTACTACTCTAGTTTTGTGGGTGTGTGGGTGTGTGTGTGTGTGTTGTGTGTGTGTGTGTGGTGTGTGTGTGTGTTGCGGTGCGCGCGCGGCGCGGCAACCTAAACAGGACTGTTCCTTTTATTGGTCAGTGGTGTATGTCGATCTTGGCCAGTTTCCGCCAAATGCAATGACTAGGAACGAGCGGGGGAGGGGGGACGATGGGAGAAGGACAATGATTAAGACCACCCGGGAGAAAAATCCGGCTCTGCCCACCCCCTTTCCCCTTGCCCGTGCTGCAAAAAAATAGTGAAAAAAAGGTACATAAAAAAATTATAAATAAAAAAGTGAGAAAAAGTAAATAAACAAATGAACTAATAAATTGTGAGTAAATATATAGATGAATCCATAATACATACAAAGGAGAAAGCACACACACACACACCACACACACACCACACACACACACACACACCACAACCACACACGCGCGCGCGCGCGCGCGCGCGCGCACGCACGCCGCACGCAGCACGCACGCACGCACGCACGCACGCACGCACGCACGCGCACACCACACACACACACACACAACACACCCCACACACGTACACACACACACACACACACAACACACACACACACACACACACACACAGGAACTGGACGACCAAGCAGTGTGAATAATTATACTGACTCCGCTGAGTCACCCACGGGGGGCGGGTGTTCGTATATAATACTGTCGCCGTTGGGAATTGTATCGCAGCGACAGCATTTCACGTGAAATACTGTTGCAGCGACAATATTTGCTGGAAAAAATTGTCGCGCAACAACTTTTCACGAAAAAATGTCTATAGAATATTGTAGCTGTCCATAAAATGCAGTATTTCCCGGGAAATACTGTCGCTGCGACACGATTTTATGAGCGACATGTATTATATACGACACGGCAAACCAAGACTGGAATCATTCTCTTCTCACGTTCTGAGACGACTAAATCAACGGACGTCCAGCACGTCAAGCTGAAACAGCTAGTCAAGCTTCAGCCATCCTACCATCGAGCCAGCCAGCGTCATGGCAATTCAGTGAGTTTAGCCAGGCAGCCAGTCGCTGCCAACCAGCCAATCAGTCATCCAACCAACCAACCAACCAACAACAACTAGCTATCAACCCAACCAGTAAGTCAATGATCCATCCTGCTAATGTCCAACCAACCAGGTAGTCAACGACTTCCAGTTAGCCAGCTAAGAGACTTTGCCAACCAGCCAAAAAATCAACAAACCAGTCACCCAGCCAACCAGACAGCCAACCAACTAGTCAGACAGCAGCCGACAAATCGACCAACCGGTCACCCAGCCAGCCAGCAGCCAATAGTCAGCAGCAGCCGACAAATCGACGAACCGGTCACCCAGCCAACAGCCAGCCAGCCAACCAACTAGTCGACAGCCAGCCGACAAATCAACGAACCAGTCACCCAGCCAGCCAGCCAACTAGTCAGACAGCCAGCCGACAATCAACGAACCGTCACCAGCAACAGCCAGCCAGCAATTAGTCAGCCAGCAGCCGACAAATCGACGAACAGTCACCAAGCCAACCAGCCAGCCAACCAACTAGTCAGACAGCCACCAGCTAATCAGACAGCCAGCCGACAAATCGACGAAACAGTCACCCAACGACAGTCAACTAAAAAAGCCAACAAATCAATGATCAGTCATTCAACGAACTGGTTAGCCAGTCATCCAGGAAACCAACAAGTCGATCAGCCAACCTACAGTCAGCCAGTCAATCGGTCAGCCAACCAGCAATAAATCAACGAACCAGCTGTAGCAGCCAAACCTTTCAGATCTCAGCCCATAATCGACGAACCTGTCAGCCAAACAACCCGTCAGTAAACTAACCAACAAAACATCGAACCAGTTGGCAACAGCAGTCAGCTAAATGACAGTCAGCCAACTAGTCATTAAAGCAAGAACCAATCAACCAATCAACAACCAACCAATCAGCCAACCAATCAATCACAATTCGATTAGCCAACAACAGTCTGCAATGAACCAACTAGCTTTCAGCTGGCCATCAACCAGCCAACCTGTAAATTAGCGGCCAACAAATTAACGAAGCAACCAGCCTAGCAAAACCCAAACCGACCAGCCTAGCCAGCAACCCAACCAACCGGCCAGCCAACTACCAAAGACTGTCAAAGGTCAGTACTCAAATGAAAATTACTGCAAGATCAAGGGTTGCTTATCTGTACATAAAACCGGGGATTGTTTGCACAGATCCAAGCCTCTCTTATCTCTGCACCGTTTGTTCAAACTTTAAAATGGGCGAGACCGGACGCACTTTGACTGTCAATTCAAGGAACACCTCGCTGACATTAAATACAACAGGGACAAACCAGTAGCCAAGCACTTCAACCTCCCCACCCCATTCCGCGCACAATGCAAGAGTGAAGGGCTTGTGGCTCATGAAAACTATGACTCTAGAGACAGGAAGGATATGGATCTCACCTGATTCAAAAACTGGGCACCAAAATCCAGCTGGTATCAATGAAAAAGCTTTTAGCAATTCGTGTATTTTTTTTTTTTTCCCCAAACCCAATTCAGGTGGACAATGACTTTATGATTCCCTTACCCTTTAGTACTTAAAATGTGCATGGTTGGTCTGCAACAGTGGCCTCTTCGTGACCGTAGAGCCTGGCGCCTACGGGAAAGATCGTTTGAGAGCCTATACTTTTGCCAGGAGTTTCTAAATAGGGTTAGCTCCCCAGTCTCCTGTAGTTTTTTAAATATTTCTTTTATTAATTCATTTATTTTCTTCTCACTTACTTTTGTACTATCCCCTCCTTCCTACCCTCCTTTGCCCCCTCCCTCCCCCCCCCCCCCCCCTCCTTTTTTTCCCCTTTCAATCCCCCCCCCCCTCTTTTCTACCCCCCTACCCCCTCCCCCCTTTCCCTTCTTCCCCTACCCTCCTCCGTCCTTTTTCCTTTTCTATCGTCCTCTGAAGGGGCTCCTTCCACCTTTCGTTCCTTCTCTTACTTTCCTTCTTACTTCCTTTCTCTCTATTTTCGCCCTTTACTATTCTCCTCTCTCAACCCCCCCCCCCCCCCCCACCCTCCTCTCCCTCGCCCTCCCTCATACTTGCACCCGTTCCTTTAGGCCCCTTTTTGTCCTCTTTTTGGGTAGCACCACTTACCGCAAAAAAAGCCACATTATAGCGTAAGTGGTATAATCATTTCCGCAAAACCGATGCTACAAAACCGCAATCTGCGGGAGTACGTTACCGCAAATCTGTTCAAAGGTACTTTTGACAGTACCACAGTACTTTGTCTCTGAATTTAATTAAACATTAACAGCACAATTTGGCATTAAAAATCAATCACAGTTCAGCATCACATCACTGGAGAGCGTCCCTCACATTCGGACGGGCTGGTACCTTAGTGCCAGTCTCCACACATAGTTTGGGCGATATATTTCCATGAACGTATTCATATATCACTCGTTATTACAACTCAGATGTCTCGCTGGCATGCAGTTCTAATTGTACTTGAATCAAGTAGCTGGGGAATCATAGGACAGTGGTACCTGTGCTAAAAGGCTACAGAAATCAACAAAATCTATTTGCGGTAAAGTCAAGTCCTTTTGCGGGATCGTAATATACGAAATTTGCGGTAATGTATTCTCGCGGGAGAGACATTTGCGGTAAAAGTATCGTAACCCTCTCTTTATGTCTCCCTTCTTTCCCCCCGGCCCTCCCTTTCCCCTCCCTTCCCTCCTTTTCTTCCCTTTTTTTTAATTTTTTGTCTATTTTGTATATAATAATATATATAATATATATGTATATATATATAATATATAATATAATATATTATATAAATATATATATATATATATATATATGGTTTTGTGTGTGTGGTGTAATATATATGTATATATTTATATATATATTGTGTGTCTATATATGTATAGATAATTTTTTTTGTGTGTGTTGTCATTGGGAGTTTGTTAGCGCCTCTCATCATGACCGCATATCAATCTTTTGCTTAATGCTCTTATTTTTGCCCCTTTTTTTTGTTGCGCCACCATAGCACCACCTACTTCCCAATGTCTTAATGTATGCCTTGTTTGTACAATTTTCCCATTTTTTCCCCATTGTTACCCCCCCCCCCCCCAATGTGTGCGCTTATTGGCGTGTGTATGTGTGCGTGCGTGTTTGTTCGTGCGCGCGGGGCGCACTTGTATGTGTGTGTTGTGTGTGTGTGTGTGTGTGGTGTGTGTGGTGTGTGTGTGTGTGTGTGTGTGTGTGGTTTTGCCCGCGGGCAAGTGCTTCCCCCCCCCCCCCCCCCCCCCCCCCGTGTGTGTGTGGGGGGGGGGGGGGTGAGCCTTGCAGCTCTTAGCTGCGTCTGGGTATGGGTTTTTTCTCGGGGGTTTTCCCGTTTTCCCCTCCAACCCCTTGGTGCTTGGGTAGGGCAACCTGCCCTTGGGTCAGACTTGGGTCGGGTGCTTTAGGCGGCTGACCCCCTTCTCTCTCCCCCCCCCCCCCCCCCTCCCCTTGTCATTTAAAATGCTTTTTCGAGTAATATTGTATCTTATTTATTGTGCTTTCTCTTGTTCATTTCATTCATATGCAAACACACCCACTACAAAGCCATCACACCCTCCCCTCCACTCACTCTCCTTCCCCTCCTCTTCTCTCTCTCATTCTCCACTCTTTCTCTACTTCCATTCTCTCTCTGTCTCTCCCTCTCTTTCTCCCCTCCCACCCCCCCCCCCCCCCTCTCTCTCTCTCTCTCTCTCCCTCTCTCCTTTTCCTCCTCCTCACTTTACTTCTGCCCCTTTCCTCGTGCCCTATTCCTCGAACTTTACTCACCCTCTCTTCCACTGTCCCTCTGTCTACTTCATTCACCACTTTGGCTTCACAAGGGGAGTATTGTGCATGTTTATATCTGTATTTTTTTTTGTCGCTGAGGAAGGCATTTTGCCGAAAATTTCTTGTCCTGTTTTGTGTCGTGCATTAAATCGTCGTTACTTCACACTTTGTTTTGTGTGCTCTTCTGCTTTTTTGTCGTGTTTCAGTAACGCCGCAGTTTGTTTCATTTGCCGTCTGCATGCCTATGTTCGCCTTTCAGGGGCACATAAGGACACCCTAGCTTCCACATCCGACTTAACCGGATTCTTTCCCCTGGCCGGCAAGAAATTAGAGGACCGTTCAGTCTTCTACTTCTGGCTACTTTTGACCGCTGTCGACTGCTACCCCGTCTTTTCACTGCTCTTAATCTTTCTTCCCGTTTTTGTTTTTGTTTTGTTTTGTTTTGTTTGTTTGTGCGTTTAGTACTTTTCACAATTATTTTCATACCTTAATGTATCTGATTACGTGTCACGACTCTGCTACTTTTAAACCCATACTTATGCAACGTTTTCAAAAGCTACTGTTCCCAACTTGACAATAAAATTCCACGTTGGACTAATTTCCACTCACTTTTATAACTTTTGATTATGCTTATTTTGGTGTTATACTTTTTGTCTCTTTTCCCAGTTTCTGTGATGAAAACAACACTACCTTTAAAAGCAAACATGCATACCAGCAAAAAAAAAAACCTTCTTTCCCTCCACTTTTTTTAATACTACTTTTCATATCTTTAAAAGTTTATTTTCCACTCTTCCTGCTTAAACCTATTCTCAACTACACTATTTTTCAATCTTAACCTTTTTGTCAGTACTTGTCACTAGTCTTTCTGACTGTTTACCCTGGCACAGAGGAAAATTAGGGGCGGGGAGGGAAGGGGATGAGTAGGCATATGTACGAAAAAGAACGAAATGTATAAAAGATAGGAATACGCATGGAAAGGGTAAACTTATGCAGAAAAAAGGCAAATGTAGGAAAATATACGAAAAAGATAGCGATTGTAGGAAAATATAAAATAAAAAAAGCGGAAAAAATAGACAAATATTTCAATAAGCTGGGGAAAAGTAGGCAAATCTGAAAATGTAGGGAAATGCAGGGGGAAAAAAACAGATAAAAAAAGAACTAGCTGTGGACAATTCTGGCCCAGTTGCTTTTGCGTATTCCTCGCTCACAGACACACACACACAGGCACACACACACACACACACACACACACACACACACACACACACACACACACACACACACACACACACACACACACACACACTCGCGCGGAGGTTACCAACCTTGCGCAGATGGCAATGAACCTTTCTACACGAGGTAAGAGTAACCTACACATCTGTACCTACGCAACTCTCTCTCTCTTTAATATTTTAACTAATGATTTACCTAAATACATTTCAAAAAACGTTAACTTGATTCAATATGCGGATGACATCTGTTTAATGGTTGAACGCCACATTAAAAAAGAACACATCAAAAAGATCTGTTAATTACATTAGAAGAATATATCAAAAGATTAGACACATTGCGAACTTCATGTCTGATAATTGCTTATGCCTGTCGGCTGAAAAATCCCGTATGATGTTATTTGATGCAGGTGGGTCTGCTCACAATACTCCTAACTTCAAAGTACATAATACCACATTGAGCTACACTTCTGAGATTAAATTCCTTGGTGTGCATCTTATGTCAAATCTTTCTTGGAATTTTCACTTGGAACACATAATAAATCAAGCGAGAAAATCTCTTAATCTGCTCAAAGTTATAAGCAAACAAAGTTGGGGCCAGGAACAAAAAGTTTAATACATCTTTCTTCTGCTTTAGTTAGATCCAAATTGTCATATGCACAAGAGGTCTTTTTTAGTGCTCCTAAGTACTTATTAAAAAAGCTTCAGTGTATAGACTCTAAGGCATTCAGATTAGCCCTTGGTGTTCCATTTCATGCTTCAGCTTTAGGAACATACCATGAAGCTGGTGTCTTACCTCTTGATGACAATCGTGAACTAGCCTGCGCTAAGTACATTCTTCGCTGCTCAACTATTGAAAGTGCTAACCAAATGGAACTGGATATGAGGTCTGATGTAGACTTTCCTAAACGTGCTAAAAACATTCGAGCCACTAAAACGATACTCACATATTCTTCTCACTTGTTGACAAATTCAGGTATCAATCAAAAAAGCTTGCTGTGCGTTTTCCCATAAGTCCCGTACCAAACTGGGAGCTCTTCAAACCAAAATTTTGATTATAACTATACTACTATATCTAAAACTGATAACATTAATATTCTAGCTTGCAAAGCAAAATCATATCAATGATTGTTATCGTAACTTCGTAAAAGTCTATACTGATGGTCTCTATTAAACAATAATGCTGGTTGTGGCTTTGTCATTCCATTTTTAAAAATTGAGAAGTCCTTTCATCTTGGGCAAATCTGTCCATTTTTTTCAGCCGAACTTATAGCAATATTAATGGCCGTAGAGTACATAAATGATTATCATTTGACTGTTATGGTATTCTCTTCTGTGTAGATTCTAAGTCAGTTCTTCAAGCTTTAGAATCTACAAATTCAAAAAATCGTGCTGAAATCGTATCAGAAATTAAAATACTTATTCACAACATTATGTCAAGAGTATAATAGTTAATTTTTGTTGGGTTCCTTCCCATTGCTTCATATCCGGAAATGAATGGGCTGACAGGATTGCTCGAGCAGGTGCAAACAATTCTGACAATACGGCTTCTATTCATATTCCCTTGAGCTTACATGAAGGATATCTCTCTTACAAAGAGCCTCTTTGAAAAATTTGAGGAATACTACAAAGAAAGTGTTCTCCCCCGAATACATAAACCCGACTCTTCTATACTTTGTTGTACGAGCTCTCGAGCAAGTAATCTTTTAAAAAGGGCTTCCTCAGTAAATCCAGTAAACCGTAATATAAACATAGGATTATACCCAAGACACAGTAGACAACTTGCCTCCTTATTATTTCGGTTAAAAATAAATGCATTCAGAACAAAATATGTCAAGAATATTCGATGTGCTTGTGGCGCCCTTGATAATTGTACAGCAACACACGTTCTGTACTTTTGCCCCTACTTTGATTCCGATTTGTCAGAGTTTCGAAAGGATGCTTCAAAGTGCATATTCCAGGATACCATGACTCTCTTAAATTTTGTACGAATTCTTATGTTAAGCCCAGTTGGCTCAATCCTGTAATTGCTGTTTCATGATCTTGTTTCGTACAGTTGTTTGTTTTTACTTTTGATGTCTTTTTTTTTTTTTTTTTTTTACAGTTTAATTCTTACTTAGAGTTTCTCCTCATCACACATACACGCACACACACGCACGCACGCGGGCGCGCGCTCACGTACGCACGCTGCACGCACGCACGCTGCATGCACACACTCAAACACACACACACACACACACACACACACACTCACTCAAACACACACACCTTGTCTAATATCGCATTTAGTGAAAAGACGTTAAATGAAGAACAACAACCTCTCTCTCTCTCTCTGTTGGTCTGTGTGTGTCTTTCTGACTGCCTGTCTTTGAATATAAATCATCACTTTTTGTACTCCCACTTCTTAAAGAACAGGGAGTACTTTAGAATGGGAACGAAGAAATGCTGTCTGTGTGTCTGTGTGTCCGTGGTCAAAATGTGTTCCACTCGCTACAGACAAAACTACTGGTCGATCTTTCTGAAAATTTGTAGGTATGCTGAACAATTAAGTAGTGGAGGAAAACAAGTGCAGGTTAACAATTCTTCGGTCGTTATAGTAATGACTTGGCAAAGATTTGAACTTTAAAAAAAAAAAATGAAACAAGAAATGAGGGATATATTATAACTATGAGAAACCCTTCACTACTGCCTGAGGAACCATCATAAACTCTCTCGAAGCACATTTTATTTGTAATGCCTGCTCCTAGGCCTTTTCGTCCGCTGTATTCGTATCATCAGGTAGACACGGCTGATTGTGTCTGTGCTCTGGTGTCAAATAGAGACACCCCCACAGTCCATAATTCTGTGGTTCTCACCGCCAAGGGTGATAAAAAATCCAACAGCACCCCCAAAGCACAGCGAAGGGTAGTAAATGAACAAAACCAAAGGTGTGGAAGGAAAAAAGTTGTGAAAAACTAAAAGCATAAATCAAACAGTATAAAATGTAAGGGCCCAATCTTTGAGCCTATGCTTGGGGATCCATTCAAGGATGCAAGGAGGTCAAAGATATGGAACATCTGATGGTCAGCTCTGCTGTTCAATAACCCAAGCATTGTGAGTGTCTAGATTGTACAGAATCAACCTTTACTTGGATCTCTAAAGAGATCAATCTCCCACTGATTGACCAAACAATAGAATGCTGAACAATTAAGTAGTGGGGGAAAACAAGTGCAGGTTAACAATTCTTCGGTCGTTATAGTAATGACTTGGCAAAGATTTGAACTTAAAAAAAAAAAAATTGAAGACGAAGAAAATGGGGGAATATATTATAACTATGAGAAACCCTTCACTAGCTGCCTGAGGGAACCATCATAATCTCTCTCGAAGGCACATTTATTTGTAATGCCTGCTCCTAGGCCTTTCGTCCGCTGGATCGGACTCATCAGGGAGACACGGCTGATTGTGTCTGTGCTCTGGTGTCAAATAGAGACACACCACAGTCCATAATTCTGTGGTGTTCTCACCGCCAAGGGTTAAAAAAATCCAACAGCACCCCCAAAGCAGCCAGCGAAGGGTAGTAAAATTTGTAGGTATGTTCATTATGGGTCAAGGATGATGCCCGACGTTTTAGTTTACAGTTACAGCCGTTACTAACGGCTGTAACGGCCTGTAACGCTTTTTCTTCTTTATGGAATATCTCAGAAAGTACTTGGCCGATCTTTCTGAAAATTTGTAGGTATGTTCATTATGGGTCACGAATAATGCCCGATGTTTTAGTTTACCGTTATAACCGTTACTAACGGCTGTAACGGCCTGTGACGGTTTTTCTTCTTTATGGAATATCTCAGAAAGTACTTGGCCGACCTTTATGAAAATTTTGCAGGTATGTTCATTATGGATCACGGATGATCCCTATGTTTAGTTTGCCCTGTTATAGCCGTTACTAACGGTGTAACGGCCTTTAAATGGTTTTTCTTCTTTATGGAATATCTCAGAAAGTACTTGGCCAATTTATAAGCGGTTTGGATGATCTTGTGACAAATCGATCCTCTGTCCATATGTAAGTGATGTAATGCTGAAAATGGATTAAACAACCGTTAAAAACAACCGTTATTCTGCCGTTATTTATTATATATAGCTGGATTTTAATGAAATTTGGGTATATAGAAAGTTATCACACACAAATGGCACTTCTATATACTGTTCCAAAATTTACCGTTAAAAACCGTTATTCTTGACATATTGTCCAATTTGGATGAAATTTGATATGTCCCACAGGCTTTAGCCCAGTGGACTAAAATACCGGTTTCAAAAGTGTATATTGGTTATATAACCGATAAACCGTTATTTTGCGTTATTTTATATATTTGGTGGATTTTAATGCAATTTTGTATATAGAAAAGGTCATCACACACAAATGGCACTTCTATATAGTGTTTCAAAATCCGACCGTTAAAAACGGTTATTCTTGACGTATTGTCCGATTTGGATGAAATTTGGTATGTACACAGGCTTTAGCCCAGTGAGGGCTAAAATACCAGTTTCAAAAGTGTACATCGGTTAAATAACCGTTAAAACCGTTATTTTGCCTTTATTTCTTATCTCATAAAGCACTTGGCCGATTTATAAGCGGTTTGGAAAACTGGAGTACATTTATATGCTTCGCATCTTGTTTGTTGTTATTATAATCAATTTTATCTAGTATAATAGTGTTAGTGCCTCATTATCTTTAGTCCCTGAAGGGCAAGGCCTAATGAAAAAAAATCTTGCGTATCTGTTACGCTTTGTATCTGTTACGCTAGGAATAAAATTTAACAATCAGACGGTCGATCGGTCGAAACAATCAACCAATCAACAAATCTGTGTGTGTGTGTGTGTGTGTGTGTGTGTGTGTGTGTGTGTGTGTGTGGTGTGTGTGTGTGTGTGTGTGTGTGTGTGTGTGTTTCTCTCTCTCTCTCTCTCTCTCTCTCCTCCCCTCTCTCTCTCTCTCTCTCTCTCCTCTCTCTCCCCCTCCCTCCTTCTCCCCCCTCCCCCTCCCCCCTCTCTCTTTCTCTCTCTCTTCGTCAGTTTTTGTGTGTGAGGCTCAGGGTAGCCGTGATTAGCCTGTAGGTGGTTCTGTATACATGCGTTCGAGCGTGCGTGCGTGCATACGTGTGTTTGTCTTGTCTGAGATGGGAAGGAGGTGAAGTGTATATCTTTGTGGTTTGTGTATGTGTGGAGGAGGGAGAAGGAGGGGAAGGGGAAACAGCTTGGGCCGGGACAGCAGTAAGCAATTCTCTGTGTAAAATGAATGTGTAATGCAGCGCGCGCGCGCGCGCGCGCGCGTGTGTGTGTGTGTGTGTGTGTGTGTGTGTGTGTGTGTGTGTGTGTGTGTGTATGTGTTGTTGTGTTGTGTGTGGTTGTGGTGTGGTTTTGTGGTGTGTGCGCGCGCGTCATGTGTAAGCGCGTGCCTGCGTGCGTACGTGCATGCGCGCGTGCGTGCATGTTTGGATGTGTGTGTGTGTGTGTGTGTGTGTGCATGTGTGGTGTGTTCTTACGCGCGCGCGCGCGCGCGCGCGCGCGCGCGTGTGTGTGTGTGTGTTGTGATGTGTGTTTGTGTGTTGTGTGGTGTGTGTGTGTGTGTGTGTTTTGTGTGTGGTGTGTTGGTGCGTGTGGGCGCGAGGGTCCCGTCACCTGTGAACACACTGCAGTAAGAATTTGTTCTTTCGCCCTCGAACATAATCGGTGCCAGAGGTTTCAGCATCCAGACTGAAGTTGGATTCCAGTGGACAAACATCGTCATAATAATTATCACGAACAAGACAGGACCTCTACTGATAGAGTTCATCGGATGAAATACTGGTATTACAGGATTTATGCGCATGTCAAGCATCTATTTATTAAGTATCACCTGTAACTTTCAGTTGCCATGTAACTCTCCTAATGTTTTTGTACTCCCAGTTCTTATAGGACAGGGAGTACTTTAGAATGGGAACGAAGAAATGTTGTGTTTGTGTGTGCGCGCGTGTGTGTGTGTGTGTGTGTGTTGTGTGTGTGTGTGTGTGTGTGTGTGGTCAAAATGTGTTCCACTCGCTCCAGACAAAACTACTGGGTCGATCTTTCTGAAAATTTGTAGGTATGTTCACTATGGGTCAAGGATGATGCCCGAACGTTTTAGTTTACCGTTATAGCCGTTACTAACGCTTTTTCTTCTTTATGGAATATCTCAGAAAGTACTTGGCCGATCTTGTGAAAATTAGCAGGTATGTTCGTTATGGTCATGGATGATGCCCGATGTTTTAGTTTACCCCGTTATAGCCGTTACTAACGGCTGTAAACAGCCTGTAACGGTTTTTCTTCTTTTTAGAATATATTAAAAAGTACTTGACCGATCTTTCTGAAAATTTGTAGGTATGTTCATTATGGGTCACGGATGATGCCCGATGTTTTAGTTTACCGTTACAGCCGTTACTAACGGCTGTAACGGCCTGTAACGCTCTTTCTTCTTATGGAATATCTCCGAAAGTACTTGGCCGATCTTTGTGAAAATTAGCAGTATGTTCATTATGGATCTCGGATGATGAACGATGTTTTAGTTTACCCCCGTTATAGCCGTTACTAACGGCTGTAACAGACTGTGACGGTTTTTCCTTCTTTATAGAATATCTCAAAAAGTACTTGGCCGATCTTTCTGAAAATTTGTAGGTATGTTCATTATGGGTCACGAATAATGCCTGATGTTTAGTTTACTGTTATAGCCGTTACTAACGGCTGTAACGGCCTGTAACGCTTTTTTCATCTTTATAAAATATCTCAGAAAGCACTTGGCCGATCTCTCTGAAAGTTTGTAGGTATGTTCATTATGGTCACGGATGATGCCCAATGTTTTAGTTTACCATTACAGCCGTTGCTAACGACAGTAACGGCCTGTAACGCTTTTTCTTCTTTATGGAATATCTCAGAAAGTACTTGGCTGATCTTTGTGAAAATTAGCAGGTAATGTTCATCATGGGTCACGAATGATGCCCGATGTTTTAGTTTAACCCCGTTATAGCCGTTACTAACGGCTGTAACGGCCTGTAAACGGTTTTTCTTCTTTATGGAATATCTCAGAAAGTACTTGGCCGATCTTTCTGAAAATGTGTAGTATGTTCATTATGGTCACAAATAATGTCCGATGTTTAGTTTACCGTTATAACCGTTACTAACGGCTGTAACGGCCTGTAACGGTTTTTCTTCTTCATGGAATATCTCAGAAAGTACTTGGCCGATCTTTGTGAACATTAGCAGGTATGTTTGTTTATTATGGGTCACGAATAATGCCCGATGTTTTAGTTTACCGTTATAGCCGTTACTAACGGCTGTTACCGGCCTGTAACGCTTTCTTCTTCATGGAATATCTCAGAAAGTACTTGGCCGATCTTTATAAAAATTTAGCAGGTATTTTCATTATGGGTTACGGATGATGCCCGATTTTTAGTTTACCGTTATAGCTGTTACTAAAGGCTGTAACGGCCTGTAACGTTTTTCTTCTTTATGGAATATCTCAAAAAGTACTTGGCCGATCTTTCTGAAAATGTGTAGGTAAGTTTTATTATGGGTCACAAATAATGTCCGATGTTTTAGTTACCGTTATACCGTTACTAACGGCTGTAACGGCCTGTAACGGTTTTTCTTCTTCATGGAATATCACAGAAAGTACTTGGCCGATCTTTGTGAACATTAGCAGTATGTTTATTATGGGTCACGAATAATGCTCGATGTTTTAGTTTACCGTTATAGCCGTTACTAACGGCTGTAACGGCCTGTAACGCTTTTCTTCTTCATGGAATATCTCAGAAAGTACTTGGCCGATCTTTATAAAAATTTAGCAGGTATGTTCATTATGGGTTACGGATGATGCCCGATGTTTTAGTTTACCGTTATAGCTGTTGCTAAAGGCTGTAACGGCCTGTAACGGTTTTTTTCTTTATGGAATATCTCAAAGTACGTGGCCGATATATCTGAAAATTTGTAGGTATGTTCATTGTGGGTCACGGATGATGCCCGATCTTTAAGTTTACCGTTATAGCCGTTACTAACGGCCCATAATGGTTTTCTTCTTTATGGAAAATCTCAGAGAGTTCTTGGCCGATCTTTCTGAAAATTTGTAAGATGTTCATTTTAGGTCACAGACGATGGCCGATGTTTACCAGAATAGCCATAACTAACGGTTACACCAGCCCAAGACGGGTTTTCCTCTTTGTAGAATATCTCACGCGTATTCAGGATAAACTGGGAGTACGTTTATATGCTTTGCATCTTGTTTTTTTTTCATACCTTGCAGTGCTGTCGCTTTGAACATGCCTCAACAGCCGTGTGTCACGTGCAGGAGCTAGTCAGCACGCAGTGACACCTATTTAATGAAATCGAACTGAACTTATTTATTTATTTGTTTGTTTGTTTGTTTTATTCCCCAGGACAAATGAAGGAATGCCACGCAACAGACGGCAACCTCTGCTACGAGTGGCAAGGGGACCGAACTCTTCGCATCACGCGGGACCTGCCCCACATCATCAATTCTGACGCAGTGGAATGCTATGACGTCACGTGGCGGGCCAAAGCTTGCGTCACTCAGGTCTTGCAAGACTGTTACAGTCTGAGTGAGGCGCACTGGTATGGAGGCTTCCAAGACTACAACCAGTTCTGGCCCTTGAATAGCATTCAGCAAAACATGGCGCCCTACGTCACGGGAGACACATGGAACAAACAGTACGGGGATGTACTGGAACGTCTTTTTGTGTCATCCAACAGATTCGGAGTTTACGTCTACCCTGAAGTTCCTCTCTACCTCGGTTTTAACCAAAGTGGGGATGGTTACTGTGTCTGGCAGCGAAATACGACCGTTACCCTTACTTCAACTTCGGCCAGTCTTTCCCCGTTTTAACGCCATCAGATTTGTCAGGGTCTGACATCAAACATTTACATAATCACATGACCAAACTGCACGTGCCCAGACCGAGTGACATCCCTGCGGAATACTTGTTCCGGGGCGCCATTTGGTCAACATGGGCCATGTATAAGGGGCCAGTGAACGAGAGTATGGTGATGGAGTTTGCTGATCAGATCGCTGGCAGCGGTGAGTTTGTTGCTATGTGAGTGTCTTTAGTACGTGGACTCGCTCGTCTTGTGACAGCTTTCAAACATTTTCGAGTAGGAAGAAACTCTAGAGAGAGCTTGACAGCAGAAGGTCTTCAGAGAACACCCCCCCCCCCCCCCCCCCCCCCCCCCCCACCCAGCCAGACAAGTGTTTCGGCCCTGAACTCCTTACACTCTAAGGAGGCCTGGTTGCATCCAGGTCATGACTCCTAGATGCCCTTCCTTCTACTGCTAACTCCCCCCCCCCCCCCCCCCCCCCCCCCTGGCGCTGCCGGATTCGAACCAGCAACTTGATGATAAGTGATTAACAAGATATTTTAAAGCCGGTTGAATGTGTTGATTTGATTATCTTGCTCACGGTTGCTGAGTAGCCGACTGAAGAACATGCAGAGTTAGTGTGTGTGTGTGTGTGTGTGTGTGTGTGTGTGTGTGTGTGTGTGTTGTGTGTGTGTGTGTGTGGTGTGTGTGGCGCGCGCGCGCGCGCAAGCGTTTGTTCCTGTATATTTGCTTACGGATACATCTGTCTTCTCCTCCTCACTTGCTCTTCCCCATGTAAACAACTATACCTATATGTCAATATCCCCCCTAGGCTTGCCTTACTCTCAACTGGAAATCGACGACGACTGACACCAAGGTACGGGACATGGACTTCAACGTGGAGAAATTCCCGGATGCTAAGGGCATGATCACACGACTGACGGACATGGGGTTCTGTGTCACAGTGTGGATACACCCCTTTATGAACCTGGACTCCAAAGCAGCGGAGTACGCTGCTGAAAGGGATTACGTTGTTAAAGGTGAAGTCAGCTTCTTTTCTGTTCTGTTTGGTATTTTACTTCTTTTCTCTCGTGTTTCCCTCCTCTGCCTGTCTGAATCTCTCTAGCCTCTGTCTCTGTCTCTCTCTCATTCTGAAAGGATCCTTTATATGGTGTATACAGGTATATATGTATTCATTTTTCATCACTATAAAATATATATATATATATACATATATATATATACATATATAATATATATATATATATATATATATATATATATATATATAATATATATAATATATATATATATATATTACCCTGAGGAGAGCGCTTTTAGCTTGAAACAAGCTTGTAGGTTTTAATCTCTTCATTTTAAAATCCTATTTTAAACTGGTATGTCGCTCCCTACATGGTTGAGCACTTTTTACGTCCTGAGTGGCTTTT
The DNA here is from genome assembly GCA_018398815.1 of Conus ventricosus. NCBI lineage: Eukaryota > Metazoa > Mollusca > Gastropoda > Neogastropoda > Conidae > Conus > Conus ventricosus. Next base: position 28,521,415 of record CM031599.1, on the reverse strand, counting down.
TAACTCTGATTTATATATATATAATATATATATATATATATATATATATATATATATATATATATATAGTGATGAAAAATAAGTTGTCAGCACCGCCCACGGAGTTCATTTTCAAGCTTTCGCCAAAAGGCTTCTTCAGGAACCGATGCAAGTACATCTCCTTAGCAGCGATGACATCAATACTATTGACGTCATAGTAGACTACATCAATTTTAAAAACGACGTCACATTTTCTTTTTTTTACTGTAGTTTCACCTTTCACCACACCCTGTACCCATCCCTCACTACATCTTGCAGAGTCCACCTTCCACAGCACCATGCAAAGTCCACCCTCCACTGTACCCTGCAGAGTCCACCATTCACGGAACCCTGCAGAGTCCACCTTCCACTGCACATTGTAGAGTCCACCCTTCACTGCATACTGCAGAGTCCACCTTTTCACTGCACCCCGAAAAGTCCACCTTCCACTGCACCCTGAATACCCTATCTTCCACTGCACTCTATAGAGTCCACCTATCACTGTTCCATTCTAATACAGAATCCTGTTTCTCATTCTGTGCATGCTGTTGAGTTCTGTACGGGAGTTGAGACCCTTAAAGACAGTCCCCAAATTAGCTTGCCAGTAAGTCTCTCTGTTTAGGAGTTTGTCTTCAGATGCAACTTGTTCGATATATATTATATATATAATATTTTTATTTATTTCTTTTTTTTTTCAATGGCATCTGATGACTTAAAAGACGTCTGAAGTGCGTGCGTGCGTGCGTGCGTGTGTGTCCTGACCTTGTTCGTATATATATATATTGTGTGTGTGTGTGTGTGTGTGTGTGTGTGTGTGTGTGTGTGTGTGTGTGTGTGTGCGTGCGCCCACATTTCCTTTTTTTTTTTAACCATTTTTTATTTAATTTCTTCGTGGTTTATTTTTTGCCGTTCGTTCGTTCTCTCTTTCTTTACTCCTTTTACAATCGTACCTTTTCATTCCTACGTAACTCAGCCTTATATCACACTGCATACGGAACGATCACGTTCTCTGTTTCATACAACCAAAGGAAGATCACACGCAGTACAGGAAGGGAGTGGTTAGGCTGTGTGTATGTGTGTGTGTGTATGTGAGGAAGGGGGGGGGGGGGGGGGGGGGGGGGGGGGGGGGTGCGCGCGCGAGCGCAGGTGCGCATGTACGTGTGCATTTTTCAACATGTCACAGTGCTACTAGATAGAAGAACACTGGCCCTACCAACTGATTTGGAATGCGGTAGGGGGAGAAGAAATGGAGGCGAAGATTGTGGTAGTTATCTTCGCGTAGCGAAAAAATGATTGGAAAAAAAAAAGTTGATGAAGGCGTAGATGATAGGCAACCTAGTCTTTTTTTTTTTTTTTTTTTTTTTTAAACAACGACCTGGGTGGAACGAACTGTCAACTCGTGCACGTACACAACGTTCAGCTGAAGAATTGCTAAAAAAAAAAAACATCTTGAGATTCTGCTTTTTTTTTTCTTCCAAGTTTTGCCAAAAGACGAATTGATGGCAAATTCCATTATCTTGGGGGAGGGGGGAGGGGGGGGGGAGAGAGAAGGGAGAGGAGAGAGGAGAGAGAGAGAGAGAGAGAGAGAGAGAGAGGTCTTGAAGATTATGATTTGTTCAGAGAGTAAGTCGATCGTGGTGCACTGATGATTATGTCTTTTCTAAGTATTATCTGTCTTCAGAGTAGGTAAATGTGCAGTGAATTATTATGAGCCTGATGATTGTGTCTTTTTTTCTGGATGTTTGACGCACATGTGTACTTAAGTAACTTTGTGTGATCACTCTGTTGTGTGTGTGTGTGCGTATGTGTGTGTGTGTGTGTGTGTGTGGTGTGTGTGTGTGTGTGTGCGTGTGTGTGTGTGTGTGGTGTGTGTGTGTGTGTGTGGGTGTGCGTGTGCGTGTGTGTGTGTGTCCTTTACACATATTTACGTCGGCGTTTTCCTGGTAATTACACGTGTAGGCTACAACACAACCAAGCCTGGTAGAAGCCTGTTGAATTAAGACCGTTCCAGTAATCGCACGAAAATGTTGCCAAACGCTAAGAAGGACCGTAAATCTTTGAAACATGTTTTTGTCAATGCTCAATATTTTGGCTTGTACAAGATTCGCAGTTTCTGAGAAAATGTAATCGGTTACGCCCCTGACATATTTGACTGATGTGCTGTGTGATACTGAATGGTCAACACAGCCGTAGACAGCCACTTACCAGCTCTCGTATCCTGGTGGAGAGGGGCAGAACTCTGCTTCTCGACGTCACCAATCCCGAGGCTGTCGATTGGTTCCTCAACAGCACGCGCCGCCTCCGTGACGTATACAATGTCACTTCCTTCAAGTACGATGCCGGAGAGGCCAGCTGGTTGCCTAACATGTACTCCACTCATGTTCCCTTGCAGAGCCCCGATGAGTTCAGTCGTCTGTACATTGAGATGGCTTACCGGTACGTGAAAGTGGGAAAAAGAGAGAAGAGAGAGAGAGAGAGAGAAGAGAGAGAGAGAGAAGAGAGAGAGAGGAGGGGGGGGAGACAGAGAGAGAGAGAGACAGGGACAGAGACAGACAGGCAGACAGTGAGTTATTATCTTTTTTTAATTCACAAGGATGAGAGAGAGAGGGAGAGGGAGAGAGAGAGAGGGAGGGAGGGAGGACAAGATTGCTTACTTACAAGGTGAGACAGACAGACAGACAGACAGAAAAAGGAAGAGACAGAGGAATAGAAACAATCAGTCCTCGCCGAGATTAAGCTCTACAATAGGAACTAAAAAGACCAGATCCTAAGGACTAAATTCAAAACGAAAAAAAGAATGAGACAGACAGACAGACAGAGGACAAGAGAAAATTACATGATTATGAGGATGGTAATAAGAACTGAAATCCCCTTTCTTTTTCCATTCACCCCTCCCCGAGAGAGTAGTTTCGACAATATGAAATGAAAATTAATAGTGTTTAAAACCAAAGTAATCCCAATTGAAATGAGAGAGAGAGAGAGAGAGAGAGAGAGAGAGAGAGAGAGAGAGAGAGAGAGAGAGAGAGAGAGAGAGAGAGACGGACAGACAAAGAGCAACGCGTCGAAAGAAATAGTTTTGTGGTGTAATAATTGAGGCCCTTTTCAAAGAGAAGGATACCAAGAATGACAAGAAAACCTAACACAGTATCTGATAGTATATGAGACGGAAAGATAACCCTCCAAAACAACAACAACAACAACAACACAACAACAACAACAACTTGCTAGTCATGCTGATTATAGTCCAGCCCGCCTGGTACTGACGCAGATCGTATAGGGGCTCTTAAAAACTTCCCTTTCCTCGGGTGGAACACGTAGTTACTCCAAGCATTGAGAACGAGGGGGGACACACACACACACACACACACACACACACACACACACAACACACACACACACACACACACACACGCGCACACACACACACACACACACACACACACACACACACACACACACACACACACACACACACACACGTACGTTCGCACCCACAAACGTACGCACGCACACGCACACGCACACACACACACACACACACACACACACCACACACACACACACACACACACACACACACACACACTCAGAAAGAGAGAGTGAGAGCGAACTGCAATGAGAGAGAGAGAGAGAGAGAGAGAGAGAGAGAGAGAGAGAGAGGAGAGAGAGAGAGAGAGAGAGAGAGAGAGAGAGAGCGCATTTCATTCATGTGGATGACATGAAAGGGTATGAGAACACATCACTATATATTATGTGAAACTACAAACAAAAGCAGACATCAGCACAGACCATACACGCTGGTACATTTTGAGCATTCGCAGCTTCCCTCAGCTGTAATCCTTCATCTAAAAAAAATAAAATAAAAATAAAAAAAGAAATTATGTACGGCTTAGGTATGTCTGGTGACATTAATGAACTCGGTTCAACAGTAATTCAGGAAAGGACATCAAAATAGCAAGGCTTGATCAACGCTGCACCTATGATTTGTCTTTTTGCCGGACAACACAGGATAAAATGCACCTTGTTTTCTTTGGTGCCTGTCTGTACATAAATGACAAATCAGTGTTGTAAACATGTATCTATTGCGATATAACGCCACGTCGTATGTCTGTAATTCAATCTGTAGCTCTTTTGGGGGGAAAAAAAAAGAAAAGAAAAGAAAAAACGAGGGGAAAGAGATTGAAGGAAGAAAAAAGAAGAAGAAGAAGAGGGAGAAGGAGGAAGAGGAGTAGGAGGAAGAGAAGAAGAAGAAGCAGAAGAAGAGAAGAAGAGGGAGAAGGAGGAAGAGGAGTAGGAGGAAGAGAAGAAGAAGAAGAAGAAGAAGAAGAAGAAGAAGAAGAAGAAGAAGAAGAAGAAGAAGGAAGAGGAGGAGGAAGAGAAGATTAAGAAGAAGAAGAAGAAGGAGGAGGAGGAGGAGGAGGATGAAGAGGAGGAGAAGAAGAAGAGGAGGAGAGAAGGAGGAGCTCGAGGAGGAAGGAGAATAATAATAATAAAAAGAAGAAGAAGAAGAAGAAGAAGAAGAGGGGGAGGAGGAGGATGTTGATGGTGAAATGGCCATGTTTTCTTTCTTTCTTTCTTTCCTCTTCCTATCTTTCTTTCTTTTTTTTCTTTTTTCTTAATCACAGATCGGACGAACAAACTCGCGCCCAAGAAGTGCGCGTGGGGACCCGCAGCCAGGACAAACCCATCATGTTCCGAATGCTGGACCGTCAGAGCAGCTGGGGCCACCATCGCGCCATTAAGACCGTCATCCCTTGCGCTCGACCTTCGGCCTGATTGGCTATCCCTTTGTGTTGCCCGATATGATTGGCGGAAACGGGGTGGACGAGGTGCATATAGACAACACCGTCTATCCTGGTGCGGAGTTGTACGTGCGATGGTTGCAGGTGAGGATTCGGTTTTGTAGTCGCGACAGAATAATACCTTTAGTTCATCTGCTCATTCGCGCGTGTGTGTGTGTGTGTGTGTGGGAACGTGGCGGGATGAGGGCTCGGGGCGGGAGTTACGTGGGTCCCCGATGGCTCAGGGGCAACAGAGCAGACTTGGACGTCTTGCCATATTTTCAAAGAATTTGAGAGGCTGAAGCGTATTTAACGATGTTGATACGTCCATAAACGTTGGCTATTGCAGACAATGAACAGTGTCATTGCCCTTCATGCGAACAAAGCCCTTCTGAACAGGGAATTTTCAGTACTTAATTGCCTGTTCCAGTATTTGTGTGTTTGTGCGTCGGCCCTTCTGCAAAAGCAGCTGGAAACAGTTTGGGGTGGATCTTCTCGTGTCACATGGAAATTTACAGGGTCAGTATCTACAAGTGATTTCATTTTGGTGTGTTCCCATGCAGAACTAACTATAGGTTAACACCTACGCCCATCTTGCGCCGAATTCGACAAAGATAAGTGATTGCTCGTTCTTCACTTTCATTGTCCTGACTGTTGTTTACCTTGCCTAAGAAGACTAAGGTCGAACGCGTCGCTTTTGCCTTGCGATTCGTTATTCCACATTGTCTGTGAGCTGAATTACGTTAAAACCGATGAAAACACA
>CM031599.1:28466377-28501377 GCA_018398815.1 Conus ventricosus | reverse complement strand
AGAGAGAGAGAGAGAGAGAGAGAGACATTCCTTTTGTAAAAGATTAAACTTACAACAAACTGCTAAGGTTGATTAAACTAAGACATTACAATGCATCAATAATATCAAACATTTTGTTAAGAGAGAGAGAGAGAGAGAGATGAGAGGACAGATGCGAGAGAGAGAGAGTGAGAGAGAGGAGAGACAGACAAAGACAAGTTCAAAGACAAGGTCAAGATAGACAAGACAAATTCTATTATTTACGAGGATAATAGATTAGCACTGATGTGCTTTTTTACTTCCAGTCCTCGCCTGTGTAGGGTTCAACATATAAATAAAGGTAACAAAAGGAAGCATGCAAAGTGACTAGAACTACATACAAACAGGATTAAAAAATTAAAAAGGGAAATAAAAAAGCGTGAGAGAGAGAGAGAGAGAGAGTGTGAGAGAGAGAGAGAAGAGAGAGATGGAGAGAGAGAGAGAGAGCAGGAGCGAAGGGAGGGCGGGGTAAGCATCGCAAGAGAGAGAGAGAAGAGGGGGAGAGAGAGGGAGGTGAGAGGAGAGAGAGAGAGAGAGAGAGAGAGGGAGAGGGAGTAGGGAAGGGAGGGGGAGAGAGAGAGAGAGACGAGGGTCCGGGGTGAGAAAGAGGCTTGAGTGGGTGCGATATGAGTAATTGTTTAGAACAATCTGACAATCAGAGGAAAATTCCAAAGAGATACAAAACATCAACTTTTGAAAACACCGGGGGGGGGGAGGGGGGGGGGGGATAGAAATATAAGCACTAATGGAGGGTGGTATGCCATAATGATAGCCAGTCGCCAGGGTAGGAGGGGATATCATATGGATAAAAAATCAAAGTCATTCCAGGCTGAACCGTGAAGAGAGAGATGAGATGAGAGAGGAGGGAGGAGAGAGGAGAGAGAGAGAGAGGAGAGAGAGAGAGAGAGAGAGAGAGAGAGAGAGAAGTCACATAAAAAACACAAGCATTTCGACAGAATGACAAGAGGGCAGGCGGTAGTAGGAAACACACACACACACACACACCACACCACACACACACACACACACACACACACCACCATTTTAACATTACTTCATATAAGACATACTTACTGAAAACAAAATATCATACATGTGCATTTCAAGTACAAAAACACTGTCTAAAAGTCAGGTACATACATAAAGTAGGCAAAGAGGGTTAGTGGTGATTGGTGTGATTTATGGCGGAGTATGCAAGTACTGGCACATAAGTTGGTTGAAATATTGAGTGTTTGAAGGTTGATAGGCATTGGCGTTGTTTGTTGATTCAGGGAGCAGGGAGCGAGTTCCATTGACAGGACTTGAATAGGTTAAACTGGAGTTTGAATAAGTCAATTCAGGAACAGGGACTTGAAGTTTGGGTAGTGTCCTTGAGGGATTATTGAGAATCTGTGAACTATTGTGAGGGTGCCTTCCCAGACACAATCTTGGCCATTATGATCCCTTGTTGTATTCTAATCTCAGACTTAATTGGCGAAGAACTTGAATTCTTTTTTATAGTCCGAGGCCAGAAGACTACGCTTTTTAGGAGGACTAATTTGAGTGCTCGCTATGTGCAGCTCTAACAATGGTTTTGAGTGTGGTAGCGCTTGCACAGTCCCATAGAGTAGACTTCCATCGTCTTTGTTATGTTTGATTATGAGTGAATGGAAAAAGAGCTTGCGTGAATGCAGTCGAGGAAGCTTTGATTTGAGTTTGGAGAGTGATAAACTTTCTGGTGAAAACTTTTTTGTAGGTGAGGTTATGTTGAGGTTGCCAATCATCTGTTATCAATGTTTTACCTAGCACTTTGAGGCATGTAAACTGTTGTTCAACGGGTTATTTTTAAGTTGTACAGGAGGAAATTAAGAGTGAGATTTTGTCTTTTTTTGCTGGTTGTGATTAAGCATGGATTTAGTTTTTTGAGGGGTTTGAAGCGACATGTGATTTAGTTCAGTCCATTTCACGAGATCATTCGCACTTTTTGGTAAAGTTTGAGCAAGAACAGTAACAACGAATGTTTGGTTTGGATTGATGTGTCTATCAGCAAAAAGTTCACAGGTGGTTGTGATATGTAGAGGGAGATCAGTGATGTAAATTGTGATTAATAAGCGGACAAGAAAGAGACTTGTGGGACGCAATAGGAAGTGTTTGAAATGAAGAGAAGGTTGTATTTATTTTCACACATTGTTGCCTATTTGTGTGTATGAGTAAAAAGGTATATGAGTTCTTGTGGATAAGCCATACAATTTTAATTTTCTAAGTAGAAGGTTGGGGGTTATCACATCAAATGCTTTTTTGAAATCAATAAATAGGTCACCTCAATATTTGTTTTGTTAATGCTGTTTAGCCTGTCCATCTGGGGGGGGGCCCTAGTTTGATTAGTGCTGGTGTGCATGAATGGTTGTGTCGGAAACCCGGAACTGTCTTGGATGAGCAAGTTGGGTGTATTAAGGTGGTGTAATGTGTGTGTGTTTATGTGTTTTTCCAAAGGTTGGAAAGAGTGGAAAATGTTTGTGATTGTTTTCTGTAGTTTGCTGGGTCTGCGCTGTACCTGCTTTGTAGATAGGAATGATTTTGCTTTTTTTAAAATATTGGGGAAATGATTTTTGTCGATACAAAGATTGAAGACGTATGTCAACGTATCTGTAATTGCTGGAGCCTGATAGGTAGTTTGCGAATTTTGCCGTCTAGGCCATCACCCGCAGGTACTTGACGGTTTTAGGGGCGTTAGGTAGGATAGACTTCTAATACTGTTATGGTGGAATATAAAGTTCAGACGTGATGTTTTTATCATGCGCAATATTGTTTCAGTTTTTGAAGGTCGTTTGTTCTTGAAGATATCAGCCGTGAAACTTTATTGGTATAGTGCAATAGTGGGTGTTTCAGTTCGTTCGACAGTGATGGTCTTTATTTATAGTTGATTTTGAAGAAGATTGCGTGTGTTTAAAGCTCGTTATTAGCTCTCATTACAATTTTGGGTTCTGATTTGATGAAAATTAGTTTCTCGATATGTACTTTCGTTTTTTTCTCTGCGCTTCTTGTGAATTTATTGCATTTCTCCTGTATTTAGCTTCCTCTTCATAGCCATGTTTGTTTAAGCAGTTCTCTAGATAACCTGCCTCCTGTAACTCTTTAGTGTACCATTCGCTGGTTTTGGGATTATCGCGCTACTCTAATCGTTTTTAGAGGGGTGTGGTTTATCATATATTTCTTTAAATGTTTCTGATCCAAAATTCCCCACGCAACATCTGGATCAGTTTGTTGTAACGGATGAGCGATTTGAGCTAAGAAGTCATGTAGAAATCTTGGTTGTTAAGTTTGTTAAGCACGGTGGTTTATTGTATTGTGTCTCGATTTTGGGAATTTTTACTCCTTTTTTGGACCATGTGACTCACATGGGGTAATGATCCACTTACAGTTTAGAACAGGGACACAGGCTTCTGCTATGTTAGTTTTATCTGAAACATAAATATGGGTCGATAGTGTCTTTGAGTATGGTGTGACTCTCGTTGGAGATTCGATGAGTTGATGCAGGTTAACAGGATTGAATGATTGCGTCATTGATTTTTGGCCGGCTTTCAGAAGGTCTGTGTTAAAAGTCTCCGAGTAAAATATTTCCTTGGATTTAGTGTAAGACTGCATCCATCATTCGGAATTAATTTAGTCCGACCCAGTTTACTCTTTCAGATGGGTTCCTGTAGCAGAATCCAACCCAAGGGGTAGGGTTTTTTTCAGCGTACACTTCTATCCTGAACATACTCCCGTTTCCGTTCTATAGTGTAGAAGTCGTTTGAAGATAAGGGTTTCGCTGATGAAGATAATGAAGGGACCCGTCTCTTTCGTTTGTGCAGGATCTTTCCGGATTACGTTATATCCTGGAATAGCTACAGCTTTGTCGGTAATGTGTGAGTAATCTGGATTCAGAGAGCCCTTAATATGAAAAGTGTTTTACCATGATTAAATCAGTGTTGAGATATCTGAGTCTTGTGTTTAAACTGCATGTTGGATATAAAGGATGTGACAGTTTCTAAGTCCTTCTGTTGCCTGGCATTCAGACTGGTTCTTGCTCAGTTGTAGTTGTGTACTGATGTGATGATAGTACGGAGACGATTTCGCCCGTTTTAATGACGTTGGGTGGGGTTTGTATGATCAAGGATCACAATAAGATCACATATAAAAGGGAGGGAAAATGGGTTTGGTTTGTTTACACACTGTGACGAACTTGGGAAACAAAAAAGTTATGAGGAAGAAAAGAAATCTTCAAGTATTATGTCGAAGCTCCTCGAGCAGATGGGTTCTGATGGATACACGTTTCTGAAAGGAAAATGTACAGTCACTCCATAAAGGAAGTTAAATTTGAAGCAAAATTACAAATAAGGGTATGAAGGAGAGAGAAAAATCAGAGTAAAATGAAGACAAAACTGCAAAGAATCACACTTCAAAACGAAGAGAAGAGAAGAGTGAGAAGAGAGAGAGAGAGAGAGAGAGAGAGAGAGGAGAGAGCGTGAAGAGAGAGAAGATGAGAGAGAGAGAGAGAGAGAGTGAGAGAGAGAGAAGAGAGAGAGAGGGGGGAGAGAGAGCGGAGAGACTGAGATATGTGTGTGGGGTGTGTGTGTGTGTGTGTGTGTGTGTGTGTGTGTGGTGTGAGTGTTGTGTGTGGTGTGTGCGTTGCGTGCGTGCGTGTGTGGTGTGTGGTGACTGTGAGAGAGAGAGTGAGAGATGTGAGAAGAGAGAGAGAGAGATCGAGAGAGAGATTTAATTCATAAGCTATGGCCTTCATGAAGGGGTGTCGTAACAAATCGTTTCAGAAAAAAAAGACACATTCTATGATCTACAAGAATACAAACATAAACAGTTATACAACAATTAATACCTGACTACTTGCTTTCTTCGCAAATCGTAGATGCTTGTACAAGGGAAACATACCAAAAACGTTGTTATAGTAGTTTCAATTTGTAGATGCAAAGAGAAATGAAAAATCTTAATGAAGATGGATCTACAATTTTTTTGAGAATGTACTGAATTCCTTCAGGTCACTTAAAGCGCGGGACAGACAACACAAACATTAACCCATATTTTCGACTTTTACAAAGTGGACAGGTCAAGATTCAACTTTATTATGTTTCCTATACGAGAGGAACGAACTATGAGAGATCATGAAATTACCTAACCGGAACTTGTCATAAGACATTTAAAATGGATTGTCCATTGATTAATAAATATACTGACAAACAATGTTATCGATTGAACTGTGTTATACAAAGCATATCGCTCACTTTCTGAATGTGACATGATCCTTCTTGCCATCTACAGTCAGTGATATATATTCCGAAGTGTCCAATGAAATCCATTTATGTCCCCTACACTGTCGTAACCAAACATAACCACAACAAAGTTATTTATTTAGTCCTCATGTTTGAGATCACTTCTTTACATATAGCATATAGATCATATTAACATTCATGTTTTCTGGGCAACCATATTTCAACCAAATAATGGATTGTCAAATATATCGGTTGTCGGTTTACTTTGCATAGGACTAAAGGAGGTGTTCGCATGCTCACTCGCGAAACTTTTCAAGCAGAGGTATATGGACATTTTACATTAAAACCTTTTGAAACTCACTCTTTCATTTTGTTACCCCCCCCCCCCTAACATTGCGGTTTTTAAACGTTTTCGTTACTTCGTCATCACAAATGGGCAGCCTGACAAATCGCCTTCTGCATGTAATGTATAATCAGCATAAATGATGGAATGTGGCCAGGTTTTCTGTCCATTTTGTAATTACAGTAAACCCGTTTGGTCGTTTATTCTTGAAGACAACTCATGAGGAATTAACCAAACAGGTGCTTCATGCAAAGAGTCCAAGGACAGACACACAATTAACTAATGTGACTCATTTTTTGCTCGGTCATTTGTCATCACTCCGACTTGATTGGTCTTTGACATTTCTTTTTAGTTGTTGTCGTCTCTAATGGTAGCGACACCTGGATATGAAGATAAAATGGGTAATTTGTTTTTGAAGTGTGGGTTGTTTAGTTGTGAACCATGGCTCGACAGGAAGTGACGGTAACAATTTTCAGTGAACATTGGAAAACTGCAATCAAATGCACAAATGATCGATTTACTTCGGCGGGTAGAGCCACATTTCCTCTGTTAAGGCAGGACAATAAACGTAGAAAACAACTTTCTGTGCTAACACTATAGCAAAACGATAATTGCCAATTGTCCTTGTATCCAGTGTGTAAGGGGATTCTTTTCAGTTTGTATATTTCGGAATAGAAGTTAGATATTGATTCTTTTTTCTCCACAATCCAGGGCCAGTATATCCGCCAGTCCTCGCGATGAGGCTGGGTCAGGGAATGTGCGAACACAACTTGACAGAAATCTTAGACGAGGCAGGGAACATTAAACAGTGAAAAAAACAAAAAGGGCTAACTCAGTCCCATGATAAGCAAAATTTCATGCCCAGAATATGACACCAAATTGCCTAGCAAAAATGCAACCCAAAGGCACACAGTACAACAAGGGAGCATTCCAGAAAAAAGATATTCTATTGTCTTATAACCCAGTATCTGACACATAAACAGCTGCATACAACTGGAGTGACTGAACATACATGAACGCTTTGTGACAGGTGACATTAAAAAGGGCAAGTTGGTGTGCTAGCCTTCCTTGTTCAAGGCAAACTATTTCCAGGACGAAGCCATTTATGCGGGAGAAGATAATGTCATAAATCTTGCTTTTGATTGCTAGTAGAGGCGGTTTCAGGTGACATTTCATAGTGATGACATGGAAACAATGGTAGGCCAGAATTGTCAGCAGATGGTTTGTTTATATACTCAGTTAATCATGTATGATCCGCATATGATAAGATAAACTATCATGGAAAAATTGGAATGATTCCTTGATTTCTTTCTCTCAGTATTTTGGTGTTTAAATGATGTCCAGATGTGTTGTCTGGTTGCCACTGTTTTGTTTTATTTTTAGTGATAGAACATGTTTTCTCGAGGAAAACAGAATCCTGTTAAGGTTTGATACACAATAACGTTGAAGTATTCTAAAAGTAATGAACCATTTAAAAACTCACAAAATTGAATGAACAAGGACTTCAAATGGACACTGGTCAGCAGCCATATATGGAGAAAAATTTCCTTTCTTACTTCCCTTTCATAAAAAATATCAGAGTTTTTTGTGATTTTTTTTTAAAGTCAAAATAGGAACAAAATTTTTTTAAACGTTTAAAAGGCATTTTGATTTTTTTTTTTCCCTTTAATCAATCATGTTAAAGTGTTTGCTTTATTTCCCTGAAAAAAAAGCAAAGGGGGCTTTTTTACAATATACGGAGAACCATTGATTTTCAAAACTTCTTTTTTGGGGTGGATGAGTTTGAAATTAGTTTATATTTCAAATTTGTCCTTATATAGATGGGGTGCGCCATCAGTATTTTAAAACGGATTGTGAAAAATTTAAAGAAAACAAAATACCATCCCAAATTTCATCCTAGCACGAAGATTTTGATTTGGGTGAGTGTAACACACCCTCTTTACACTAATTACAGTTTTCGGACACAGAACAAGGTTCTTTTAAGTCGGAGGGTTTTTTGAAAAATTTGTGCCCAGGCAAGTAAAAAGTGGATTGTATTGAAAACATACGTCACTGACTCCTTGAAACGTAAATTTTAAATGTCCTGGCTCAGACAATGGGTTTTGAGGCTGAGGACACGCATCAAGATTTTGGGGGACTTTCATGTACAATCACAAGGGGGGTCCTCACTCCAGGTCTTCCCGAGATGACATCGGGTAAAGGATCTTGCTTTTAACTTTTTTGGTGCTCAAATTTGGGATTGGGAAAAGAAGAAAAAAGGGAAAAAGGTGCCTTGCTGTTAACCCAGTTAGTGCTGGTATGTTTAGGAAACTGCTTTTATTACTGTGATTTGTTTGTTTGGAAACCTGAATTTTGAGATGTTAAGATTTATGCTTCCAGGAAGCTTACTGGAGTGTCAGTTTTTGCTGCCTTCTCAGTGCATTACCGCCATGTTTGCCATTCCACTCTCCCATGCACTACTGCATCCAGAATTGCTGTTTTCAATGTCCAAATGTTGCAGCCTGCGGGAAGAATCAGTATTAGTAGTCATGAAGCCACCCAAAGCACAGTAGACACAGCACAGTTTGCTGATCACTTTTGGTGGGTTTACCTTTTTGAACAAAACAGTGCAGGACACCACTTTTTTCTTCTTTCTTTTTTTTATAATTCATGCTGAACGATGAGGATGAAAGGATTGGGGGAGCTCCATTCGGGTCTAGGACTATTAGGGGGCTGCACTTCGATGCATACTTTGGTTAGCGACTACATACAGGGCTGCACTCATGCATACTTTGGTTAGCGACTACATACAGGCTGTACTCTGCAACTTGTTAGCGCTACTGACAGGCTGTACTCGCAACTTTGGTTAGCGACAACATGACAGGGCTGCACTCAAAGCATATTTTGTTACGACACATGACAGGGCTGCACTCAGTGCATACTTTGGTTAGCGACTACATGACAAGGCTGTACTCGATGCATCTTTGGTTAGCGTTTTACATGACAGGGCTGTACCAGTGCTACTTTGGTTAGCGACTACATGAAAAGGGCTGCCCATGCATATTTTGGGTTAGCGACACAGTACAGGGCTTACCCCATGGCATACTTTGGTTAGCGACTACATGACAGGGGTACTCAGTGCATACTTGGTTAGCGACTACATACAGGGCTTACCAGTGCATATTTTGGGTTTAAAGCGACTACATGACGGGGCTGTACTCAGTGCATACTTTGGTTAGCGACTACATGACAGCTGTACCAGTGCATACTTTGGTTAGCGACTACATGAACAGGGCTGTACTCAGTGCATACTTTGGTTAGCGACTAAAATGACAGGGCTGTACCATGCATACTTGGTTAGCGACTTACATGACAGGCGTACTCAGTGCAACTTTGTTAGCGACTACATGACACTGACCAGTGCCATACTTTGGTTAGCGACTACATACAGGGCTGCACCGATGCATACTTTGGTTAGCGACTCAATGACAGGGCTGTATCGGGCATACTTTGGTTAGCGACTACAACAGGCTGTACTCAGTGCATATTTTGGGTTAGCACTACATGACAGGGCTGTACTCGATGCATACTTTGGTTAGCGACTACATGACAGGCTGTACTCAGTGCATACTTGGTTAGCGACTACATGACAGGGCTGTACTCATGCAATTTTCAGATATACCCAGCAATCAAGCAGATCAAGAGATACAAACACCAGCAGTTGGTCAAAACTTAGCATTGCTCTAAATTAAATGGAAGAAGCACACAGTAAATTTCAGTCTTCCCCCATGGAGCCCATAAAACAAAGCTCAAAGCTGGGTGGGAATTGGTGAGGCTGACAAATGGAAATGACCCAGGATGGGAATCGAACCTGT
This sequence comes from Conus ventricosus, assembly GCA_018398815.1. NCBI lineage: Eukaryota > Metazoa > Mollusca > Gastropoda > Neogastropoda > Conidae > Conus > Conus ventricosus. The sequence continues at coordinate 28,491,916 of CM031599.1, read as the reverse complement.
TTCCAGCCTGGAGTCCATGATTTCTAACCGCGCATCATGACGTTGGTTCACAGGACATCACTTACTGACCCCCCCTTTAGTCCAGCATCCGGCCCGTGTGCATGAGCTTCTGCCCATTGGAAGAAACTACCATCATGTTTATCCAGCCAAAGCCCCCATGAACTTAGTAACATTAGGGAGGAGTTGTTTGAAATGGTCAGGAATGATAACAAGTTTTGAAAATTGTTTTTTTTAACAAAAAACACAGCAGTCTGTGTAAGAGATTGAGTGGACGAGAAATATTGGTTATAGATGTAGAGATAAAACAGTATGTAAATGATTACATGCAGAAAATAATTTTAGGTATTGTGTAAAATGTTGAAAGCTGATGGAATTATTGTAAGTAATGGGGAGAATGGAGCTGACAGCTTATCAAAATATACTACAGACTATGCATGAAACATTTAGTTGTGTCTGTCATACCTTTGAAGAAAGCAGTTAAATGTTTTCTGGGATGGAGGGTGGGGGTGGGGAGTCAGGGCTTTAAGATTATTCATAGTAAGTACAGAGAAACAAGATGGAGGGTGGGGGAAAACATATGCGGTATCAAGAGAGGATGAAAATATTTCTTGAGGGACCAAGATTTTAACAGAAAAAATTTTTAACCAAATTCCCCCGCAGTATCAAGTGTATTTAAAGGGTTGTGTGAATGAGGGATTTTCTTTATTTTTCTTTATGACTTGTGAGTTGACTTCAACAGGGTGACAGCCCTGATATGGCCCGTTGCGGTTCAACCGTGGTGGGTTATAAGCAACATTACCCCGGGGCCAATAGCTCAGTTGGTAGAGCGCCTGACTCTAATCTTTTGACCTGGGGTTGCGGTTCAACCCCCGCCGGGCGTTTCGGTACAGGGGATTTTTTCCCTCGGAGTAACATTGGTTTGAAATCCTTTCCCATACAGGCCCTTTGATGCGACTATAAACCAGTTCCGTGTTGAACCATGCATAAACATCTTGCACACACTAAAATCCCATCACCCAAATTCGGAAAAGAAGGCCCGTTTTGGCCTTGGTATGGATGGACACGTTAACACATAGCATGCACCTTCCCCAAGTTGGAGTAAAGGCTGCCTTAATGGGGGGAAAAAAAAAACGGTATTACACACAAAACTCCACTGCCTGTTTAAAGGCAGTGTCCGCAGGGGTATCAGCCTGCTACGCAACAGACACAGCAACATTACCAAACCTTAGCTTGTTAATGACATTGTAAGTCTGGTTTGACCCTTTGTCCTTCAGACGCAACGCAAGTGGAAAGCTTTCCGTGTGAATCATCCATGCCCGGCACAGGTGCGCTCACCTGTGACCACACGCGCGACCAGCTTTTTTCCACAACAAACGGGCCAAAATCTGGTGGCCGCGTGACCAACAGAATTCAACCCCCATGGTCTTCGGTTCCTGCACAAGAAGGTGGAGGTGATGCAGGCGTACTTTGGCAAAATCTCAGAAGACAACATCAAGAACAACTTTGTTCTTATCTATGAAATCTGGATGGTAGGTGTTTGAAGGCCAGTAGGTATGAGTTCAGTTTGCGCGCATAAGTGTGTGCATGAATGCATGTTGATTTGTTATGTGAGAGTATTTTGTCAAAACCAAACTATTAGCATCAAGACTGACTTTGTTCTTATTTATGAAATATCGAAGAGTGATTTCAGATGAATGAAATTTATTTGTGTGTGCATGAGTGTGTGTGTGTGTGTGTGTGTGTGTGTGTGTGTGTGTGTGTGTGTGTTGGTGTACAAGCTCTTGCTTTCATGCATGCCTCTATGAAAGATTTAATATAGATGTTAGATGCATTTTCTTGCAGCAACTATTGATAGAGATTTTGTGGTAGAGCAGTTTTGTTTTTATGCGTGGCATCTGTTATCAGCTAGAGTACAGTCCTGTTCTGTTTCTAGTAAACTGCATTTAACCCTCTTGCATTTGTTTCGCTCATATCAGGCCGCTCTGTTGTCTCCCCTGGTGTTCGTTATGGCCACAACCAGCCGCACATGCTGTGTTACTTTTCCCTCACACACTGCGACCTTTTTTTAAGTCGAGGCTGGCCAAAATAAATGGGCATCCCTGGGAGGTGTCCAATATGGGGTGTGGGAAACGATTCATTCACACAGACTAGGGTCGTGAACTGACCGCATTCTATTGATTTCTCAAAAAATATGAACACTAGGAGCAGTTTTGGGTTGGAAGATGCAAATGCAAGAGGGTTAAAGTCCATGCTAATTGGTGAATGAATCCATCAAGCTTAGTCATGTTGTGTGTAGTCTGGCCAACCACTGACAAACCTTAGCATAACTGAAAGAATCCCTCCTGACACAGAACAGTGAGGAAGACAAAGGGAGGGCACCTGTCTCTAATACTGCTTTGACCAGTTAAGTCAGAACGGACTCATAGGGAACTAGGTTAATGGCTGTCTTTGATACATACAATATGTGTTTAACTCTATCAGCCAGCTTAAGTCAGTAAGTGCCTTTAACGACCATATATGTAGAGAGAGGGAGATGTATACACACACACACACACGCACACACACACACACACACCCTGGGCACACAAACACACATGCACGCACACGCACACACACACACACACACACAGAGTTGCAAGAAAAGTTTCAGGATCCCATAGCACATGGTCATAAAATTCAGGATTGGTGGAATGGCTGCAGTTCAGTTCAAGACTAGGATCCTTCCATACTTACACCCCTGACTTCGCAAATGGCAGTCCAAATTTTATGCAGAGTATTTGACGTCGTACACTGTTCGATTTCAAACTGTGGGAAGCTGTGACCAGTTTGTTAGCCGTGTTTTGCTATTATTTTCAAGCAGTCTGTTATGACAGTACAATACAGTGTGCACAATGCCGAAACAGAGCCACGACAATGAAGGTTGATGTCAATGTTTTCAGAGATCCTGGACTACGGGTACCCTCAGAACACAGACACAGGCATACTGAAGACGTTCATCACTCAGCAAGGAGTCAAGTCCCAGGTCTCTGCACCGTTTGTTTGTTTGTCTTTCTGTCAGTAGTTAAAATATGTGAGTGGGCAGATTTTTTTTCTTCCCCAGACACTGGGACTCATTGAACCTTGCTTGCCTTCTGAAGTCTGCTGGACATTCTTGTTTTGTACCAGCCTCCTGTTCTTATGGACAGCCTTCCCTGTAAAATCTGTTATTGCTACTCACCCTTTTCTCTCATATCAGCTGTAGATGCTTTGAATGCTTTTCTGTATCCCTCTAGTGATTTAAACGCTGGACTGTTCTGGATCTTGGTATCAGTTATTTGTGTCTGTGTCTGTGAATGTGAGAAGTGGAAGGAGGGTGGGCTTGGGAGCCAAGAGCAGAGTACATATAGGACATTGCATATGCTAAGAGAAGTGTGTTTGTGCACTTTCGGATATCTGAACCCGCCTGTGTTGGTGCTTTTGTTGTTAATTTCATGGTCTTTTTTTTTTTCTTGCAGTCTAAAGAGGAGACAGCCCAGATCACATCACAGGTAACAGGGCAAATTGGGTGGCGACGTGAAGGAATCAAGTATCGTCGTAATGAACTCTTTCTGGATGTCTTGGAGTCTGTCAACTTGCTTATGTCTCCTCAGGGTGAGTAAGCCCAAACTTAGCAATATTTTCTTAATAATGAAGGGAAGAACACTTATTGATTACGATTGTAGCTTCATAAGGGCTGTAAAATTCAGTTAGAAAAGTCATGAATGTATGTCTACGTAACCTGCTCCTGGTATCTCAAACAGAGTTTTTTTTCATACTGTACGCATTCTCTTTAATGGTTAAATGCTCACACATGTATAACACTGATAATTGTTTCCTAAAAATTAGGGGTCAGACTCGGTACGAAAAACTCTCTTCCAAATTTTCAGGGGGTCACAAAAATATTTAGGGGTCACCATTAATAACTGCAAGAAAATGTAGTGAATAAAAAAAAACCACACACACACACATTTGAGCGTGCATTCGCTGGCTCGCACACGTAAATGCACAGAGAAAGGGATTGAAATACATGAGAAAAGAGGTGTTTATAATAGAGATAGAAATGCATTAGAAAAGAGGTGTTTGTATTAAAGTTGATAAAACAGTCTAGACAGTGCTAAATGTTATCTATTCATATTCGTGTTCCTGTGTTTTTAAAGTCTAAATATTATCAATCATATTCGTGTTCCTGTGTTTTTAAAGTGTTATCAACTAACATAAGTAAATGTGAGCACCTACACTATCAGGATTTTAACAGTGAAAGTTGATTCATGGGATGTCCTCTTCGATTATCATCACAGAATTTCCACTAAGCGAGCTTTTTCCTTCGATGTTGAAATATTTTATGGTATGACCAAATTCTAGTCGCCATGCAATGACCATCGGAAGCGCGATGGAACCTACAACGAAACTGTAGACTGGCCATTCTTGCTTTGTGAGCAACACATTCGCATGTCCAGAACGGAGCCAGAATCATAGACTGGATAGGCCTAGTCTATTTTGACGACTCTTGTTGGTTTTCAGTAGAGAAGAGTTCTCAAGTGGAAGTGTTTATTGATTTAGAACGTTCTAAACATCGAGGAAATTAGTTTTTAACTTTGATCGTGACGGATAAGATGAAAGCCCTTTTGCATGATGCGCTGCTCAGAGTTGTAATGCGTACAGGAGAAAATCAGTGCGTCACGGTAAATTTTGGTACGTTTGTGTGATGCACTGGCCTGAATTCCAGTCCGTCAGATGGGAAGTTTATGCGTCAGAGATGCACATTTGTGCGTAAGAATTATCACTGTATAACAACGCATACCATCTTGTTAGAACTAAAGTGCTACACCAGAAACCACACTTTGCAGAGCGCTCATTTTCTGGTAAAGGATTAGACACCTTTCGTATTCCTGCTTGTTGGCAACTCTTTCGTGTCTCTGCCCTCTAGAAATTCTGAGCTAGAAGTTACCCTTTTTTTTTCTCTCTCTCTTTTCTTCTTTTTTCTTTCTTTCTTTATGTTGTCATATTGTCCTTTCTCATGTTGCCCAACTGGTTCATTATGCTTGAATTTTTCGAGACAACCTTGTTCACTTCTCTGTCTGTCTTTCTGGAGTTGATCACTGACCATGCTATGTTTAATGTTAAATACTACCATGGTTACGCCATTTGTTTTCAGGATTTGAACAGACAGCTTTTGTTGTGATATGGTGTAGTAATCTTTTGATGGTCTGGGTTTAGGAGCACTTCCATTTCAGAAAGAGCCTTGTTGGTTGAGTCAGTCACAAATGAACATTCTAAAACATCCAGTTTAATGGATTCCAAAGAATTCAGCACAATGCTAGCCATGGTATCTTAACAGTTTGAACATGTGTCTTAAACAGAATCATGTACAAACATCTAATGTATATATTTCACATTGTTTCTTGCAGTTGTCCTCCCTGCATGCCTGAATTCCTTGTCAGTGAAAAGTTGCAGTGGAAAAGATCAAAACAGAATAGAGGTCCATTTCATATTAAGGTTCATCGCTATGGAACAACCTGGATGTAGCTATGACTCAATACATTCATTTATGATTTGTTTGAAAAATTATCTGTTTCAACAACTCAGCACCTCCCTGTTAATAATGACCATGGATTTAAGATTTATACAGATGGTGTGTGTGTGTATCTGTTTCAACTGTGTGAATCTGTTTCAACAACTCCCTGTTAATCATGACCACAGATTTCAGATTCATACAGATGGTACATATGTGTGTTTCCTTGCATGAACTGAGGGCAAGGGAGGTAGGTTGAGAGCAATGATTTATCTTCTCTCTCTTTTTTTTTTTCGATGGTGAAGTGCTCTGAACAAATTAAAAAATGCACACAGTATAGATGTTCATGAAAACAATGATGGTGTGGCCTTCTTGGTTTGTACACAGTAAAGGATAATCATGAGCACATCTGACCGTTGCCCTTTGGGGTTGCAGGTCAGGTGCTGAGTGCTCACGTGGCTGGCCGCATAGTGATGAAGAGCTACCTGAGTGGAATGCCAGAGTGCAAGCTGGGCATCAACGACAAAGTGCTGATGGAGAGCAAGGGAAAGAGCAGTCTGGACGATTCTACCCGTGTCAGTGGTGCGGTACGTTTCGTCACTTCTCTTTTCTGTTTTGTATTCTCTCTCTGTCTTTTTGATTGGCGTCTCATACCTGTCGTTCCATCTCATCCAGACTCTGGCCTCCTGTCAGAGGATGGTCAGTAGTCCCTGTCCTGATTTCACCCTTGCAGGACACAGCATGCTAAGCCCTATGCTGATGACAGGAATTAAAAAAAAAAATTTTTTAAAATGCTGCATCTGTGCTTCTTCAGTGGCGTTATTCCGACACTGCTTGTTCCAGCTCCCCCAAGCACAACCACACCCATTTCGTTAATGTTGCCACCCTGGTAGCAGCAGTCTACAGGAAGCAGTCCATGTCAAGTTGATATTTGCTAACCCACCAGAGGAGACACTGCCGCCTCGTTGATTCATTTGGATGGAGTTTAATGGCGCCTGTTCAGTGTTTCTGATCCAGAATTCACAGGATACCACCTGTCAAGCTCCGTACTGAAGTCAAGAATTGCTTAGTCACAGCAGTGGTGTTTTTGTGTATCATCCACTAGATGGTGTCTGCTTTATTCATCTGGAAGGAAACCTCAGTTTTGTCCTTTGAACTATAGTCCTAATAGGTCAGCTGACACTAATGACCCTAATGCTTACTCAACATTCATGGATTTATGGCTATTTTTTAAGCAATCACTAGACCCTAAGAGAAGAATTTTTATTCTTGTCATCGAGCGTCTGAATTATGTCATTTACATTTCATCCATGTGTCCATTTTGATTTTAGTAAACCTGGAGCATGGCATGGCTCACTCGTCTGTTTTTAGCTTGGCTCATGTGAGATGCATTGAATTCAGAGCTAAATGTGTTTGGCTGTGTCAAGAAGTAAATGGCATCTCTTTCGATTTGACACTGACCAGGTGAAAGATTTGTGACCTTATGCATCTACCTTCATTATGTTGTGATCATGCTCACTATGGACATTAAGTGTTGACTTAAATGATAGCTAATTTAAGTTTTAAAGGACTGACGACACCTAAAGCATATTTGAAGGGTATTTTGTGCGTCATGAACTCAAAAGCGTATCATCACAGCTGTGTATAGAGCAAAAATTGACTCTTTTCAAGATTTTTGGTTTTGCTTTTTTTACATGTGTTTTTTGTTTTTCTTGTTTTTTAAAAAGGGGGAAACATGAAAAGTTTTCAAAATAGTCATTTCTCCCAAACAACATGGAGCTACAGTCAAAATAAAAGTAAATTTTTAAAAGGGGTCAAAGTCGGGGTTACGATATGCGAATGAAGCTTGCATCTCCTTTTTTTTTAAAACCCAATTTTAAATACATTTGGTGGCTACAGCCAACCCTGAACCCTGCTTGAAGTCAAAAATTGGGCGGGGAATAGGTGAAAGTGGGTACCCGGCACCCCCCTTCTTTCAGCGAAGGGGAAATTTCGGGCCGAGTAAAAAATTTTTGCGTTTTTTCAATAGGCAGTATCTATAAATTAACCTTTTTAAATCAGATGAAAATTGGGTAAAAAAAGAATGCATTTCCTTTTAAACTCGGGTTTTGTTTTTTTTGTTTTTTCAACAAAACGGTTTTATGAAAGTTTTTTTTCCCCAAAAAACCCCTTTCCTTTCACAAACGAAAAGAAGCGCTTAAACACATCCCGATCGCCGCAGGGGCTTTGGGGGCCGAGCTTTTCGAGCTACACGGTGTCAAAAATTTCAACGCATGCAATGTTTTCCCTTCCATTCACGGGGGTTCAAATAGGCCAGAATAAAAAAGCTTTTTTCAAGTTTTTAATTTCATCTTTTCTCTTTTTAGTACGATGTTTTTAAATTTAAATTTAAAAGAATCGAATTTTTTTAATGAGGCTTGTTACAAGTTTTTTCCCCTTTCCCAAAACGTCGGCTAAAAAATTTGCGAAAAAAAACATGCACTTTAAAACGATCGCTAAAAAAGGCCGTTCTCTCCCCCCAAATTTCTTTGGGTGTATCAACTAAGCTTTTGGTTGAATGCTGGGGCCAAGGCGCAAGCCAATCAAAGCGAATTTACCAAATGCAAATTCGCTCCTTGTCCAAGATTTCAACAATGGCGGAAAAAAGGCCGAGATCCACAATGACCGAGTCAATGCGCTTATCTTTGTTAAATTGCAAGATGAAACTTGGTAAGATAACCATATAATAAAAAACCCAGAACATTAATGAAACAAATTCAGTTTTTTTTGGTTTCGAAAAAAAACCCGGGCCAATGCTTATTTAAATTTTTTCGTAATTCGGGGGGGGTTTGGGTAAAGATTAAAAAAGGTTGAAAAGGGCCCACCCCGTTGCCCCCCGTTCGAACGTCGTTTTTTTTGTACAAGACAAATTAAGGGAAAATAGAATCAGAAATTGGGCTTCACTTATTCAAATTCATGTATTATGAACGGGTTTTTAACTAAATTCCTTTAAACGCGTTAAAAGAAAATCATAGTTAAAAACATCTGTTTGGACAGATATTCAAACCGGAAGCCAAAACCGCGCATACAAGACGGTCCGATTTTGAATTGAAAGCACCCTTTGTTTAATGACCACCGATCAAAAACACCGAAATTACTGTCAAAACTCGATGTGCAGGACGTTTTGGGGGGAAAAAAAAAGAGAGAGAGAGAGAGAGACCAGGAGTAGAGTCGAAGTTGGACAGTAAGGAGGGTGAGGGGGGGTTTGGGGGATGGGGGGGGGGGATTTCCCACTGTTGAGTCAACCCGACCCTACGAAGTTTTTTTTAAACAATCTAATTTTTTTCCGCTAATGTTTTTTAAAAATTTTTCTGAAATTTTTAACTGTAAAAAATTTGCTTTCCCTCCCCCCCCCCCCCCCCCTTTCCCCCCCCCCCCCCTCCTTACTGGAAAAACACGCAAGGCTTTGAACTTTTTAGTGTTTAATTTTTTAAGTAAAACTGCTAGAATACAACACAGTACTTTGGCATGCCAAACATTACTTGTTGGACAGAAAACTTTTGTAATTTTAATTTTGGTGAATAGGAAATGCTGCACAGTTATGTATTTTGGGCTGAAACCAGCACAAACAAACTGAACAGAGAGTTAAAAAAAAGGAAAGGGTTCCAAAAAAAAGTTAAATCTTTTTTTAAATTTTAAACCTTTTTTTTTTAAAAAAACATTATAATGAAATTTTTAAATTTCTTTTACATTCACAATGATTAAATCACAATTTAATTAAAAATCAAATGATGAAAAAACTTAACTTTATTGGAAAAGCTTAAATCACACCCTTTTGAAAAAATAATTTTTTTGCAGAGGATTTTTTTTTGGTTTACAAAGAACATGCAATAAAATTATTTTTAAAAAGGGAACAACTATCTAAAAAAAATTGAAAGGGAATGGCCAGTGAGCATAACAACACCCCAAACACAAAACACACACACACACACCAAAACACAAACACACACACACCAACACACACCCCAAACATGATATTACACAAATGAAGAAACCGACAGGGAAATTTACATCAAGCATGCACCATAGTTAAAAATAAGGGGCCTTTTCCATGTTTTTTTTTTTTTTCCCCCAGAAAATTTAAGACACCCACACTCACAACACACACCCCCTGATATCACACAAACGATGAAAAAACAACGGGGAAAATTTACAAAAAACATGCACCCCTATTTTTAAAATTAAAAGGGGCCCCTGGGGCCATGTTTTAAATTTTTTTTTCCCCCCCAGTTTTTTACACACACAAAAACACACACACACACACACCACATGATATCGCACAATGTGAAGAAACGACGGGGAAAAATTTACATAAAATCAGCACCCCCATATTTAAATTTAAGGGGTTTCCGGGGGCCATGTTTTTGATTTTTTTTTTCTTTCTTTCTTTGGGTTTTTTTTTTAAACCCTGAAAAAACGCTTCCACATTTTTTTTTTTTTTAAACCCTTTTGCCAGAGCTTGGGGGTAAAAAAATTACCCAGACGTCTTTTAAAAATTTTCATAACTCACTCATTTTTCATAATATGAAAACTAAAGTTTTTATGACTTTGTTTATTGGTATTTGTGCTTGCCCACTTTAAATATTGTTTTGGTTTTGGGGGGAAATAAAGGAAAAATAAAAAAGTTTTAAAAATCCTCAAAAGATACGTGGGTGGCATTCACCCAAAACCAAATTAAAAAAAGCTTTCCCTCACATGCGGGACTTGTGGGTGGCGGGCCCCCCCCATAATTTCCCGTATAGGCCACACCCCTTTCCCCGACATCCCAAAGGGTTTCATGGTGGCGGGCCCCCCAAAACCTTAAAATAGGCCACATTTTTAACCCACACATTTGGGTGTTCACAAATTGGCTGTGTTGTTAGTTGGCGGACCACCAACCAGGAAAAGTGAATGAGGTTGAGCTTGTCTCTACTTAACTTTTCCTGAGGCAGAGCATTGGGGGTTTGGGGCTGATGAAGTGAGGGGAAAACCGGGGAAGAGAGGGGAAAAAAAAAAGAAAAAAACACCCATTTTGGGGGATGCAGCCCAATTTAAAATCAATGATAAAATTTTTGTGAACATGCCACGGGAATTCCCTTTTCTGGAAGATTTTAAACCAAAATTGGCCAGAATGTATTTTTTCCTATGATGATTTTTTGGCAGTGTGCCACAACCCCACTCTCCTGAGAAAGCAAAACATTAATTTTCTGGGGAAATTTGCTCTTGAAAACCCAACATCCCTTGTGTGGGCCAAACCCAAAGGGCAACACAATTTGTGCAAAGCATATTTTGTGTTTACCAGTGACTTCAACAAAACCTCCAAAACAACTCCCGGGCCCCAAGCCGGGCCCTTGTTCCAATTAAAAAAATAAACCTTTTTAAACATAGTCAAACCCAAATTCCCCCGTCACAAAGAGTGCACCCCCCACCCTTCCCGTAAGTGCCCTTTTTTGTTTGGGGGTTTCCAAAAACTTGTCAAAAAGAAAAAAATAACATAAATTTTTTTCAATAACAAACAGACAAAAACAACCAAATTTTTTTTGAAATCTGTCAATAATTTTTTTGAAAAAACCCTTGTCGGTTTTTAAAATTCGGACATCTTCATCATTCCGCCCCTGTTGCCACTATTCTAGTACAGGAAATAAAATTTTTGGGGTAAAAAATAAAAAAAAGACACTTTGTTTTAACAGGAAATACTGTACAAAAAACTTTTAAAAAAAAATTTTTGGAAACATTTTCATAAAAGTATTTTTAGAAGTTATAGCAATTTTAAGTTGGCAGGCGATTCTTTAAACCCCCCTTTTTCCCCGTCCAAATTGCAATATTTCCCGTTTTTTTAAACAAAAATTTTTCATATATGTTTTAAAAACAGATACCTCAGAAAAAAAAGACTTTGCTTTGGGACAAATTAGAGAGTTTTTTCCAAACCCCTGGAAACCCCCTGAAATGTCCATTTTGACTGTGCTGCAGTGCTTCAAATAGCCCATCATGGGAAATTCGAAAAGCGCTTAATTGCATTTATTACAAGTTTGACACTTTATCACACAAAAGCCATGTAAACTGTACCATTTGGGAAATTACTTGTTCAAAGAGTGTAAGTTGTATAGATTGAGAACACCCAATTTATAACCAGATAATTTAATCATGTAAAATCCATTGGCTTTCAAACTTGGAAAAATCTCCCTTTTTTTCAGGGGCATAAAAACGTCAACTTTTTAAACCGCAAATCTCGAAAACGACCCGAAGATAGAGACTTCATTCTGTTTTTGTTTTTGTATGTTTTTCCATTTACTTTGGGGAAAGGGGTTTGATTTTAAAAGGGAAAAAAAATATGCAAAAAATTTGGGTGCCGGTACCTAGTGGGAAAATCACGGCATTATGCCAATTTTAAATATGCCCCTTTTTTATGAATTAATGCCTGTCTATGCAGTGCCCCCTCCCCAGATTTACAATTCCGGGGAGTGGGTGCAAAAATTTTCACACGGGAAATTTAAAACCCTCCCCTGTCCCATTCACATGGATTATTGAAAACCGTCCCCCTGCTCCTCCCCCCCCCCCCCCCCCCCCCCCCACCCCCAAACCCCAAACCCAAAGTCCCTTTTACCTTTTTTTGTGTTTCCATGTGGTGATAGTGATGGGTTTATGGGCTTGGTTATTGATGAAAAAGGGTTTTCCCTAAGATCACATCCCCTTGGGGGGCATTGTTTTTTGCCCCCCCCCCCCCCCCCCCCCCCCATCCCCCACCACACCCAAAAGCCTTTTCCCCTTTTTTGTGTTTTTCCCTATGGTGAAAGTGAGAGATGATGGGTTTTGGGTTTTTGAAAAAAAAAGGGTTTTCCCCATGTCACAACCCTCCCGGGGGGGAATTTTTTTGGTTTCCCCCCCTCCCCCCAGTTTATTTGTGATGACTGATTGCGGGAAAAATACTTCTTTTGTTTCCTATTTGTATTACAGGGCTTTTTTTCCCTGAACCTTTTGGGGTTTTTTTTTGTTTTTTAAAATTTGGGGGGTTTCTATGTGATGAACATGATCTTTTGGGAAAGGTTTCCCGTGGGGATGGGGTTTTGTCAGGGTGGGAAAGGTTTTCCCGTGTGGTGATGCTGTGTTTTTCAAAGGGAAAAAGGGTTTCCCCTGGGTGATGGTGGGGTTTGTCGGATAATGGGTTTTTTTCTGGGAGATGGGTTTTTGTCCCGGAGGGAAAGGTTTTTTTGTGTGGTGATGGGGTTTTTTTCAATGAAGGTTTTTTTTTGGTGATGGGGGTTTTTTGTCAGGATGGGGAAAGGTTTTTTGCCTGGTGATGGTGGATTTGTCAGGATGGAAAGGTTTTTTTGCGGGGATAGTTTCATGGGAGTGGATGGTTTTGGGATGTTGTCCACATGAAAAAATGGGGTGAGGGGTAGGGCGGGGGTGTTTTGTTGGCCCGGGAGGAACCCCCAAACCCCCCCGAACACCAGCGGGGGTTTAGTGATCTGCATGAAAAGGGAAGGCCAAAACAAGGGCCCGTGAGGGAAAGCCATTGTCTGGAATGAGTGAAAATAATTTGGGGTGTTTTTTTTGCTTTTTTTTTTTTTTAAAAAAAAATTTTTTTTCTTTTTTTTTTTTTTTTTATCAGTTTTCGAAGGCTGTCAATTTTTTTTCTTACCTTTTTTTTGGTTTTCTCTCTGCCCAGTTTTTATTTTATTTTTTTTTTTCTGAAAGGGGGAAAAGGGGTTTCAGTTTGAGAAAACAAGTGTTTTCCCCATGATTTGGGGCCCCTCCTCCCTTTGTATTTTTTTAATGTCTGTTTTGTTTCTAAAATTTTGATTTTCTTTTCCATTTGCAAATTTTTTAAAAAATAGTAAAGAAAAGTGTCAGCTTTTGTAGTGGTACTTGTTGGCCCTGCTCTGCAATTGGGGGTAAGTGATTTTAGAAAAGAAATAATGTGTGTATCAGTTTGTGTTGCTAGGATGTTGTAAACAGACAAGTCCCACTGCACGGGAATTTGTCATATTTGCCATTGAAATCCTGTTGTCATTCTGGACAGTATGAACATTTACTGAAAGTTACTTTTAAAAAAAGGGAAAAAAAAGAAAGAAAAGGAAAAACAATGCTGCAAAATTTTTCACCCGAAGCACAAACCCGATTGCAGACGTGAAGTTGAAACTCGAACACTGCATATGTGCAATATGCCAAAGTTCATAATCGGTTATGTTAGAAACTAAACTTGAGGGACGTTAACAGGAGTGCACTGAAGATAGCTACCTAACTTAGAATATGCAAATTCTCCCTCCAAAAAAGAAAAACAAAAACAAAAATTGATGTCAGACCTTCAGGAAATAATACAATCAACAATGTCTATATTTACGAGGAGGACAGAAAAGATAGAATCTTTGGGCACATCTTCTAATGTACATTCCCCATCAGTTGTGGTGGTCGTGTGTACATGTACATCTGCACAGCATCACATTTGTAAGTATATAGTGTGTGCATGAAAACTTTTGAAAGTTGCAGTTTGTTCCTGATTTTTACTCCATCTGTACCTGCTGGAAAAATTTAGGGGTAGGCATGTCTGAGTTATGGACATTATGCATAAAGCTTTTCTTTTGAGAAAATTAAAAAAATATAGAGATAGAAAGGCATAAAGGAAAACATCATTTGTATGTGTGATGTGTTGTGCAGAATCAAGCGCATGGCGGCATGAAGGAATGCCAGCTGAGTGCGGAGATCGAGCTGCTGGCCACCAATGACAAGAAGAAGTGGACCCGACCCCCAATCTCCATGAACTTTGAGGTCAGTTCCAACGTCTCCGTTACTGACATACCCTGCCCCTTCCTCTCCATTTATTTCTTAGTTTTGAGGTCTTTTCCTAACTTGCTTTCACTAACACCACCACCACCACCATCTGCTCTCCTCCCTTCCTTCCGCTGATCATGAATTCGTAGTTTTCGCTTCACTGTCACCATCACCACCCCTCCACTTATCTCCTTGAACTTTGAAGTCAGTTCCCACTTTTCTATTGTTATGTTGTCTAAGCCATGTGTGATAAGATTTTAAGCAAATGACCAGTAATTGCCACTGAAAACGTTTTACAGTTTTTGAATGGAAAGCCACCTTTTTGTGAGTTAAATGTGCACAGAAAACTGGCTTTTAGAACTTGAAAAGTATTGAAAATGCCAGGTTTTTCTCCTTATTTTTTGTATACATTCCGTTTCCATAGGTATTACATGTTTTTCTTTCACTTGTTTGACAACGTCCAAATGGGGTACAGTTTGAGTTTGATGAGAAGACAAACCAAAAGAACAAAGGGATGTAAAGCCTGATCTGCTCTTTTTCCAAGCAGTCTCCCCGTGACAGGCATTTCAGCAAGTTCCACTTTATGTGGATTCACTTTTAAATCTTTGCTTTGGTTATGTTTTTTTTCATCGCTTCCTAATATCATGAGAAAGTATTTTTTGTGGTACTAAATTTGAAGACAAACACAACAAAAAGAACATCGTAATTCATAGAATTGTACAAATGCAATTTTTATTATCAGTAGGTCTTTAGAAAACAAGTCTCTTTCTAGTAACATACTGACAACACTTTTGGGAGGGTTCATTTTTGGGGGCTAAAAATGAGAGAGGAGTGCGAACTGCTCACCCGTACAAGACGGACAGACTTTTACGCAGCTCCGTAAATCTGTGTAATTGTGAGCGAATTAGTGGACTTCCCGGTAATTAATTAACCAGGAATGTAAGCTGAAGTTCGTCCATCTGTAAAGGAACAATGTGGAAATTTGGTGACTCTGCATACCCTAGTTATTGTGGAAAACCGAGTTGTAGTTTCTTTTCTGGAGCATGCAGAGGCGCCACCATTTTGACTGATGCGCATGTGTTACTAGTGTCTCCCAATCACTACTATGAGCTCGGCATTCATCAATACCCCCAGAGATTTAAGAGAAAAAACGTCATCCAGCTCCTCGAACGAATACAGTCCGGAAAAAGAAGAAACTGTTAAATCAGTAGCGAAAAAGAGAAAAATCTGCGTTAAGTGATTGTAAAAGGGGAAAACTCAATAGACGAAACTGAGGAAATGGCGACTAGCAAGTCAACCAAAGATTCACTCGAGGAAATCAGACAGACATTGAGGGAGATGCAACAAAAGAGGAATTCACGAAAAAAACTAAAACAACTAGCAACAAAGGGAAAGACTTAGTGTCGCTGACAACGTTCTAATGGGGGAAACTAGAACGAATGGAAGAAAGAATCGTCGCGCTGGAAAATTGAAATAGACGTTTTCGTACAGAGGTGGAAAAAACTAAAAACGAAAAACCGTTCAACTGAAACAACAGCTTCAATGTTAACGAGAAAAATAGAAAAGAACCAAACGAACAAAGAACAGTATTCAAGGAGGTGGAACTTAAGGGTGTTTGGACTCAAAGAACATCCGACGAAAACTGTACTGCGAGTGTCTTCGTCTATTCAATGATGGGGGAAAGTCACGACACGGGGGAGGATATCCGGTGGCCCACGAGCGCCGGCTTCCGTGCCCAGGGGCAGCTACACCATCGTCGCCGACAACCTCACAGGCGGACAGCGGAAGGACCAGACACGGGCCATCATCGTCCCGTTCGCCAGTCGCAGAGTACAGGACCCCATCATTAAAAAAGGAGGGTGCTGGCCAAGTTGGTGTTGTGATTATGAAGACTTGACGTACAAAAACTTTAACCTCCTCAAGAAAGCCCTGGAACATTCTGCCACACCAGTGCTGGATCTAACGTAAAGTGATTGCCACTGAAAAACGGAAAGAAGTACGTGTGGACATTGACACAGACCTCGAATCCTTCTTCGCAAGACAATGTAAGTGGGGGGGGGGGGGAGGAGTTTTGGCAGGGGGGGGGGGGGGGGGGGGGGAGGTTATTACACAGTAAAGCATATGGTGTGCATAATATATGTAAATACATGAAAATTATATAGTTACGTAAAAGCTAAATAGTTAATCAAAGCAGATTGGGAAAAAATCTGGGGCTGGGGGTGAGGTGGAATCGGGTCGACGGGGGCAGTTAACGAAGCAAATAAACAGTACCCAATTACTTTTGAGTGGGGTGGGAGATAGGAGAGTAAGCAAAACAACAACAAAAAAAAGTGGGAGGGGGAGGGGGGGAGAGGAGGGTATATTAAATGTTAAATCCCAGATGGTTTGGGCGGGAAGCTCAATAGCAGACAGTGACAAGTTTTTTTATGTTTTGTAAAAATCTATGCCCAAGGTTTCCCCCAAGGCTATCAGCAAAAAGTGAATGGTATACCTGCCTACGTGTTTTTGGAGACCCCAAAATACTGGTTTTGGTTGAACTTTAAAAATTTACGCCCTTTTGGTTTTTAGAGACACTTGGATACAACCGTTTGTAAACAGAGACCTGTGCTTTGGGTTTTAAAAATGGTTTGGGATGTGTGTGGGCGTGGGGCCGCACGTGTATGGTGGGTGGGGTGGGTTGTGTGATTTTTTGTTTTGTGGGTGTGGCTCAGTGCATGTTTGTGGGTAAAGGTGGTATGCACGTGTGAGTGCATGTATGTGTTGTGGTGTTTTGAAAATTGTGCGTGTTTTTTGTGTGCGTGTATGAGGCGGTACGCATATGTAATGCATCTTGTAGATGGCGCCAGGTGGGTGCTTGTCAAATGGCTGCTTTGGTTGTTGGTGTGGTGTGTGTGTTTGTGTGTACGGTGGTGTGGGCGTTGTGGAGGGTGTATGTTTGGTGGGTTGTGCCGTAGAGCGTGTATTTGTGTGTGTGTGGTGGGTGTGTGTGAGTGTTGTTGTGTAGAGTGTGGGTGTGGTGAGTGGTGTTGTTTGGGTGTGTGGTTGTGTTGAGTGGTGTGTGTGTGTGTGGTGTCGTGTGCGTTTTTGTGGGCGTTGTGTGTTTGTGGGGTTTGGTTTGTATGTTGTGTGCGTGTTTCTTTGTGTGTGTGGTGGGTGTGTGTTGTGTGAGTGAGGAGTGTGTCTGTGTCTTGTGTGGGTGTGGGTGTTGGTGTGACAGTGTATCATTGTTTCTGTGGTGGTGACGGCGTCTGTCGGAGCGTAAAATTGTATGGCTTGAAGGTTTTGGGTGTACAAATGTGACAAAAACCCCTTGTGGTGCTGCGGAAGCCCCAACCCAACCGGCCCCTAATGTAATGCGTACTTGGAAACATGTGAATGAGTACGTCCAATGTAAACGTGGGGTATATTAAAAATTTTTTACAAATTATAGTCTGCATTGAAACCCGACCTGATGTGATGATTGGGTGTGGTTTTTGTAAATTATTTTCGGTCGGTGATGCATTGATGTTAAAAATTGTTTTTGATAAAAGGCGAATGCAAGGGATGAGTTAAAGGAAAATCAGGTTGATGAATTGCAATGTGTTAGATTAAAGACAACATGTATGTTTATCACGTTGATGCGTTTAGGTTGATTTATGGTAAATCCCAGCAGGTTCACTAAAGTATCAAAAGGGTGTGACCCCCCGTCCTCCCCCCCCCTCCTTTTCCCTCCCCTCTCCGCCCAGTCCCCCCCATTTCCCCCTTCCCGATTAATTGGTTGTTCTTCGCCCCGAAAAGGAGGCCCGGGTGGGTATGGTGCGACAATGGGTTCGGCCTCCCCGCCCCTTCTCCCCCCCCTGCCCTTTCAATGATCTCCATCTCCATTTTTTCCCCTTTAAGTGATGGGCTTTTGAAAAAAATGAACCATCCCAGGGTTTGAATTTGATGGTGATGGTGCTGTAGACTGGAACTATGTTTTTTTTTTTTTTTTTTTTCTTGGAGGAAGTGGAGTGTTTGGGTTTTCTACTGTTTGCTGGGTTTACAGGTTTAAGTGCGCCAAGTGCGCGCGGGGGGCGGCACCACAGGTATACACAACCCCAAATTTAAAATTTTACTGACATCTTTATGGTGTATGCTTTTACACAGATACGTTTCTTGTTGTCATTCTGCGGCGCTGTGAATGTTTTTTTTTTTGACAGCTTCAAAAAGTCTTTTTCATTTTGTCAAGTTCCCTTGTTGTTCCCCATATGTGCATGCAGTTCAATCTTTTTTTTAAAGTTTTATCTATTTAATTTTTTTTAAATTGTTTGTTATGTTGAGCCTTTTTTTTTTTCCAGGTGTTTTGTAATGATTCATTTCGGTTTTGAATATATGAATGTTCATTGCCAAATGGATATGAGGGGTGTAGCGTTCAATTAATGAGAATTTGTCAGTTTTGTTGTATGACACTGAAAAATGGGGCTTTTGGGGGAAGTTGGATTGTTGTTGACCTCCTTATTTGTATGTGTGTATATTTATGTGTGGTGTGTTTATATATTTATATATATATTTTATGTTTTATTGTATGTTTTTATATATATTATGTTTTAAAGTTTGACAAAAAGCAAGTGCTCTAGAGTAAAGAACAAAAATGTGATTTTAAAATTTGCCTTTTAATTGAATGGCTTAAATGACTTAACCCCTTCAGTGCCCTATAGACAAACAAAGGTGTTCCCCGGTGCCCGGGGGGTTCATGATTTGGGGGTCATAATTAACAAAAATTCTAGTCGAAACTCAAAAAATAGAAAAAATGAAAACTTTCATTTTTGAAGGAAATTTTAAGAGTTTTTTTAATCGGGGTTTTTTGTTTTAAATTTTTATAAAAAAAAGTATTTAGGGTTTTTGATTTGGTTGATTTTTTGACGATCAAAAAAAATATGTATTTACCAATCCAAAAAAAAAGAACACACACAAAAAAGTTGAAATTAAGTTTGTATTTCCACTACACCCGTAAATGAAAGTAAAAAAAGTTTGGAAAATCTATCAAGACGCTCAAACTCGATGCAGACTGACCCGTCCACGACCACGCCCCCCCCCCTCTCCCCCCACCACACCCCCTTGCTCGACTTCAACCCTCCCTTTCACCACTCATCTTCCCCTACCTTTCCGTCTGCACCGTGTGTCACGCCGCGAGCAGGCCACGCTCGCCTCTCGCGCTGATTTTCACATCACTGGACACCAGCACGCAGTGCACAGTACACACTAGGCTGGCTCGTTCGACGCTGTCAGCTGAACACACACTGAGGTCACAGAGCCCTACTCAATAACTGACGAATATGGTCGGCAATTCCACCACTATCATCATCTCACCTTCATGCTCGAGTGAGTCGTTGAATAAAAGATTATTGTCTTTGTCAGAAATCATCAGCAGAGCCTGCTCAGCTGTGTAAATACGTTGATTTGGTCGCTGGGCTTGTCGAAGTTTGTGCCGCCATCTTTGCAAGCGAGACGAAGTGCTGGCTGGTCATCCAGTCAGTGATGAGAATAAATGGGCTTTCCCCTCACGTGTGGTCATTTACATATTATTTTAAGACTACAGACATATAAGGCTTTCTACGCAAACTCTATTTAAAGTCCATTGATAGAAATAGTAACGAATGAAAATTCAAGAAAAATGCATGACGTCAGGGGAACGACCATAGGCACTGGGAAAGCACTTTTAATTCCGCGTCAGCTGACCGACTAAAGGCACGCAACTGGTTAACAAGAGAAGAGATGTGTTTGATTATCTTCACAAACGTAAGGCTAGCATATACTTTTTACAGGAAACACATTTAAAGGAAGCCAATGAAAACTATTTTAAGAGCTAATTGGGGTTATAACTTGTGGTTAGCAGGTACTGAAACAAATAGAAATGGTGTTGGTATTCTATTTAATAACAATTTTGAATATAAATTGTATACAGTATTCAGGGATCCGGGGGGTTGCTTCATTGTAATGGATATAGAGTTCTTAAATAAACGTATAACACTGGTCAATGTATATGGCCCAAGCAGTGGGGATAGCCCACAGTTCTTTGAGAGAATAGTGCAAAAAATTGAGGAAATGGATAATGATTTCATTATTGCAGCTGGAGACTGAATTGTGCCCTTGATCTCAAGACTGATGTGCGCAATTATTCAAGCGTTACCAACAGACCTAAAACACGGAAAAAAATTCTTGACATAATAGCCACGTATGATTTAATTGATGTGTTTAGGAATTTTTATCCAATGAAAAGGGCATACACATGGCATAAATTTAACTCAATAAAACAAGGCGGCTTGATTATTTCCTGACTTCCCAGACACTCATATCAGAGATAAGAGATGCAACTGTAGATAGTGGCTACCGATCTGACCATTCTTTAGTTTCACTGGTGTTGAGAAAAGATCAGTTCAAAAGGGATAGACCGTTCTGGTAATTTAACAATACACTTCTCAAAGATGATAAATACATAGCAGAAATAAAACAGAAAATTTTGGAGGTAAAAAACAATATGCATTACCAGTTTATAATACTGAAGAACTTAGTAATGTTCCAAATAATGAATTACAATTTCAGATTAACGAAAAATTGTTTTTCGAAGTGCTTTTGATGGAAATACGGGGCAAAACTATTGCCTATTCTTCACACAAAAGGAAAACTGAGAAAGAAAGGGAAAGTAATCTCACTAAAGAAATACAAGCCTTGGAGGGCAATGTAAGTGAAGATAACATACAAGTACTAGAAGAACTAAGAAATGAACTGCAGACACTAAGAAACAAAAAGATGGAAGGGATAGCTATACGAGCAAAAACTAGATGGTTAAAAGATGGTGTAAAAAAACAGCAAATATTTTAGCAACTTGGAAAAAAGAAATTTTGCAAACAAATCGATGAGTTACCTCGACAAAGGCAATGGTGAAATAATATCAGACCAGATACAATCTTGTCAGAGGTACAGACCTTTTACCACAATTTGTACAGTTGCAGAGAGGTTAATGATATTAACCTTAACCACCTTTTGCCAGATGCCCCAGCAATAACTTGTGACGCGAGAGAGAGCATTAAAGGACCCCTCACATACAGTGAGGCTGCAAAAGCACTGAAAAAAATGCAAAATGCAAAAGTCCTGGGTCAGACGGATTCACTTTTGAATTCTTTAAGTTCTTTTTTGTAGACATTGGTCACTTTTGTCAGATCGGTTAATTCAGGCTACGACTGTGGGCAACTTTCAGTCTCACAAAAACAAGGAATTTTGGTGTGTTTACCTAAAGAGGAAAAACCCTAACAATTTATAAAAAATTGGCGCCCAATATCCCTGCTAAATGTCTCCTATAAAATAGCTTCCGCTTGCATATCTGCAAGATTACAGTCTTCCCAAAGCATTATAAATGTCTGTCAGAAGGGCTTTATCAAAGGTCGTTACATTGGAGAAAATATAAGATTGCTATAAAGATATTTTGCTCTACACTGAAAAATCACGCATTCCTGGTCTCTTAATGCTGATTGATTTTGAGAAAGCATTTGACAGTGTCTCTTGGGTCTTTATTGAAAAATGTTTGAATTTCTTTAATTTTGGACCTAGTATTGTTCAGTGGTTTCGAACATTGTATATGAATACCACATCGTGCGTTCTGGTAAATGGTCAGTATTCTGCCCGTTTTAAACTTGAAAGAGGATGTAGACAGGGGGACCCGCTTTCTCCCTACTTATATTTAATATGCGCAGAGATTTTATCACTGATGATTCGAAAAAGTAAAGATGTTAAAGGCATTAGCATAAAAAAACACAGAATTTCTCCTGTCACAGTTTGCAGACGATACTTCTCTGCTACTTGATGGTTCTGAGCAGTCTCTGAAGGCAACTGTGGATATCCTTGATGAATATGCACAGATGTCAGGCTTGAAAATGAAAATTGATAAAACCCAACTAGTGTGGATTGGAAGTAGAAAAAATAGTCCCAAAATTTGATATTCAGGGACAGGAACTTCCAATGGAATCCTGGTAGTCTTTAAGGTTCTTGGCATAAAATTTTTCTACTAATACAGAACAAATTGTTGATTTAAATTACAGTCAGAAGCTTTCAGCTGTGCAAAAAAATCTTAAAACAATGGAAAAGAAGAAATCTGACTCCTTTTGGGAAAATCGCAATATTAAAAATGTTCATTCTTTCTCAGTTTACCTATCTGTTTCTTAATCTTCCGGACCCCCCAAGCCAATTTCTGAAGGAAATAGAAACTGAAATGTCCAGTTCTTATGAATGGGAAACACAATAAGATAAAGAAATCAGTAATTTATCAAGAATATGAAAATGGAGGATTGAAAATGAGTAACATATTTATACTACTTGAGACACTGAAGATTAGCTGGTTAAGACGGTTAAATATTCCAGAATCAGAATTTAGTAGTTTCATATATACCTTGTATCCAGGCATGGAACAAATGAAAACGCTCGGAGGTGAGTACTCTAACGTGTTACTCCAACGACTCGATAATCCATTCTGGCTTGATGTTGTTAGACACTATAAAAAGTTCTGCTCAAAGTGTATAACCTTTAAATATAAAAGAATTTCTGTCGGAATGTATTCATTACAATGTAAACATAATAAGGGACAATAAGGTGATCTACATGAAAGAATGGATAGAAGCAGGCGTAACAAAATTAACCATGTAATGGATGCAAATGGAAATTTTCTGTCCTTTAATGTTTTTAAGGTAAAATACTCAATGTTACAAACACTAATTTTTTAGCATATGAGGGAATCATCAGAGCTATTAGAAAATATCAAGAAATTCTCAATTACAGAGAAGACGTAGCACATGTTATTGATGAGAAAAGTATGGACCTTAATCCAGAAAGATAACAAAGTAGTTAAATCGATCCTACTTGGTTCTAAAATTACACCAGCAGCAGTGATTAAGTGGGAACGTCTGTATACTGGACTCAAGTGGAAAGATATCTTTTTAAAACCTCTTAAAATTACTAAGATACTCAACTGAGATGGTTCCAGTCAGACTTGTACACCGTATTCTCCCCACACAAAAGTTTCTTCACATGTGTAAACTCACAGACTCCCCACAAAGTAATTTCTGTAACTCAGAAACGCAGACAATTCAGCACTTGTTTTGGAATTGCATTGTAATTCAAAATTTCTGGAATGACTTCGAATCTGTTTTATGGAATAAATGTCCCCATTCTCTAAGACTAATATTAAACGAACAACTAATTTGTTTGGTTGTGCAGAAAATGTAATAACAGACAAGCCTTTAGATTTCATACTACTATTTGCCAAATTTTTCATCTATAAAAGCAAGCTACACAATTTGAACCTACAATGCCTAGTTTCATCAATAGTTTAAATATAAGGGTAAGAACAGAAAAATATTTATCAGCAACTGTAGGGAAAACCATGAATTCGAGTAACATGGAAAAAATTATATGCCTTTATTTATGTAATTTAAGCCTTTATGTGTGTAGAATCATGTTGCCAGAGCGGACGGTGTGGTGGGATAATCTCTCCATTGCAAAGTGAAATTGTCCACCATAGGCTCAGTATTAAAAAAAAAATGTTATGTTATGCCATTTGGTAATAGGTTCTATTTTTTTACCTGTTTCATAATAGGGGATGTCCCCTCATCTGTCCTCCCCTACTAGGTCTAATATACATGTAACTGTTTCTGAAACTATGTTTTTTTTTTCCCTGTACATGCGTCTTGTTTATTGTTTTTTGTTTTTGGAAAGTATTAAAAAATTAAAAAATAAAAAAAATAAAATAAAAGCAACGTTCCCAATTTAGTTTAAAGGGAACCAAAACCTGGTTCCCATCTGTCACAGCCTCATAAAAAAAAGCATAACCCAGATGATCAAAACCACACACACATCCTGTAGCCACTGCTTTTTGTTTTTTTGTTGTCTAAGCGTAGAAGAGACATAAAAAAACAGATCTTAGCTTTTGACCTCAGTTTCTGATTGCCATTACGTAAATGCAGAACTTTTTTTGTTTTAAATGTTTGGATGATGACCACACAGAAATAAAATCTCAACCAGTTGGAAAAAAAAAAAAAATGGGGAGAAGTTAAATACTTTTTGATGATGTATTTAAAAAAAAGAGTATATTCATCTTGTTTTTTTGGTGTGCAGGTTCCCCTTTGCTGCGTTGGTTTCAAGGTGCGATATTTGAAGGTATTTGAGTCAAGATGAACTACAGTGACACGAGTCATCATGTGGGTACGTACATTGGACGCAGTGGCCTTTTATGAGACCAGGTGTTGAGTGGCTGACGACCAGCACTCATTTTGCTATGGTGATAATGTTGGGCTAATCTGCCCTTTTTGGGTGCTGCTCCATTTTTGTTAAATCCCTCCCTCCCCCCCGATGTGGCCAGTGCAGTTGGCTGGGCCATAAACAATGAAAGATAATTCTCCTCCTAACTTACCTCCTCTCCCTTTGCCTCCTCTCCTCTTTACCTTCCCTGGATTTGTTTCTTTGTTTTCTTTTTGGGTTTATGCTTGGTCCCGTGCTTTTTGTTTATATGCTGGAGGCAAAACTGTAGGACGTCGACAATCGTGGAGAACAGTGTTTGAACTCATTATACACTACCATATGCTTTTTCTTAAAGACAAGGGTATTTCCCCAGATGAGATGGCCCGATGGGACCAAGCAGTCACATGGCAGGAGGAGGAGGGAGCTTTTGCAAAGGTGTTCAGTTACATTTGTGGTGGTGTGTGTGGGGGGGGGGGGGGGGGGGGGGGGGGGATCTGGAACTTGTTCACGTTCTAATTTGATGGATTGAGGGAAAGTTGTAGGATACTGTAAATGTGTCTGTTACGGAATTTTCATGGCTTTTTTTTCCCCCTCCATTGAACCTTTCCCTTACTCGGTTGGTGCAGTATCTGCTTTTGTCTGCTTTTTGTTGCCGTCCTTTTTTTTTTTTTTTTTTTTTAAATTTAATGAATTTTGCAAGTAAATTGGGTTTGTAGAAAATGTTGAGCTGTTTGTAGAGCGATGGCCAAGCAAAATTTTTTTTTAAGTCAGTATGTCTGCAGATGCTAGTGACAGTGGTTTATTTTTATTAAAGGTACATGGTGAAGGTCATAGTCGCTCTTGTGTTAGGTGAGTGTTTTATTTTTGCTTTTGATTTCGGTGTTCATTTTGTAATGGGGATATTACAAAAGCGTTCGCGTGTAACTTTCTGCTTGGTGTTGTATGCATGGTATGTTTGGATTCTTTGTTGCATT
>CM031599.1:28439880-28457670 GCA_018398815.1 Conus ventricosus | reverse complement strand
TGGAAAGATCAAATCGCCTGGCTTAGGCCAAAATTAAGGGCGGAGGCAGTTTCTAAACTTCAAAACACACTGCAGGAACTCCCAACAGCTAACCAAATACAAAACATAGAACTTAAAGAATTAAATCAATCGGCAGATGAAATAATAAATGCAATAGAAGCAGAAACCAGTTTTCAGAAGAAACAGCATTAAAGACTATACACGACTCACCGCTACCCATGCGAGAAATAGCAGCCCTTGATCATGCTTTAAGAAGCATCAGAGGCGAATTAACAAACAATTTAGCAAAACTGGGTGAAATAGATGAGCATATAAAAAGAAAAAAGAAAAACTCGTTGAGGCTGATGACGCCAACTTAGGCATGATATTAAAGAAAGAATAGCCCAAAGACTAAAAGATCTTGAACAAGAGAGATCAGCAAGACTAGAAGTGTTGTCTACTAACCGAGAACAATTACGAACTCAAGTGAGCAGAATAAGAGAAACTATCCAAAAGAATTTTATATGAAGACACAACGCTAGCAGAACGAATACGAACACTGTTTAGAGAGCAGGAGTCACATTAGCAAGCGTTATAACAGCCTTAGGATTTGCAGTAAGCACACTGGTGTTGGCTATTACAGGCGGCGATGGAGGTCAAAGTCCAGTGCCTCCGCCGCCATCGCCTCCACCTGATAAATCATGGGTAAAAAAACACTTGATCATCTTGCGAGTTTATTAAAAAAAAATAGCTGGTAAAGCTATAGACTCTTTACCTGGTATATTAGGAGGTATTGTCAGCTGCTTTTGTCTACTGCAAGCAAAGTAGTTGGCTTTATGGCCGAGCACTTATGGGCATTAGTTCTCTTAATAGTTGGGTTAATTTTTAGTAAGATAAAGACCAAGTAATCCTAGGCCAGTTAATCCAAGAACAAGCGCTGTCTTTTCATATTCATGGTCATCGCGAACAGAGTCCGCGAGCTTTGCTGAGTCTTAAAATGACTTTGGGGGTTTGGACTTCGGGAATTAGATGACTTAATCTTGGGCGTTCTTTTATTGTTTGTAATATTACTGGCTCAGAATTTATGTCGTTTTTTTTTTTTTTTTCCCCAACCTTCTGTTCATTGCCTGCTATAAGAATTTCATTATTATAGTTTATTATTGTACCTAACTGGAGTCTGAGGTCAGAAGGCAGCATGTATAAACCAGTGCCAACAGCAAAGTCTACTTTCGATCTTGCGTATTGTAAAACATTTTGGTACCTTTTAATACTTGAAGGCAAATCAACTGTAGAATTAATGGCGTCCTCTAAATTTGCTAAGTATTGTTTTTGTGCATCAAAGCCAGTAGAAAGATCAGTTATGCTCGATCTAGTTTGTGCTTGCGACCTAGCAAACACCAAACGTAAGTACGAACGAGTCGTTTATTCGTTCTATTCCTGCTTTAGTTAGGCCCTTAGAAGCGTCTAAGATAAATGTTGTCCATGCTGTTTTATGCTCTTGCTCTATGGACCAGGGCTGAACAATTTGAAAGGAGAATGCCAGTCATAGTTATACTTTCTGTGCGTGCCCCGAAAATAAATGACGCCTAGGCCATGATTAAGATCCAACTTTTGTCTAAAGTCTGTCTTGATGTTAATATTGAATTCGTTACAGATCCTTCAAAGCCTTCATGTCTATTCTGTTGCTGAATGGATTAAACGATTTGTCATTCGTAATGGTGCTTGCAGTTCAGTCAAAATACGTCTAAAGTGTAATAGAAATGAAATCTGTACACTGACCTCACCAAAGGATCAGAATGATTTAGATGATCAGCATACGACCACTCCACACCCAGTTGATGCACAAGACACAGCAAAGTTTAACTGTTCTGATAAAACTGCATCGGATGACTAAACCACGCTTTCTGGATGTGCTCGTTTTTACAATAGGGGGGTTAAGATATCTGCTTAATGGAGTACATCACCTTTTTATGAAAAGAGCAGTCGGGGTCCCCAAAAATTTGTCGGGGGTTTTCCCAGTTGTTTTTTTTTTAAAAAATTGTAGGGGGCGCCCCAACAAAATTTATTTTTTTTTTAAGTAAAATTTGAATCCCACTCTTTTTTAATTTTTTTTTAAAAAAATTTTTGGGAAACAAAAACAACTCAAGACAGCCCTTTCTTTTTTTAAAAACACAATTGATAAAAATTGGGGGGCCCAAAAAAGGGCCGCTCCATGAAATATTTTAAAAAGTCAAAGGGTTTTAAATATAACAAAACCCAAAGGGGAAAATATAAGATTAAAAAATTTGGGGGGCCAAAGCAAACCCATTAAAACAATACCGATTTTTTAATTAGGGGTTTTTTGCTCACTAAAAGAAGCAAAAGAAAAATTCAGCTTTACTCTCAAATTTAAACCCCAATTTGGCAAAACAAAAACAATATTAACAACAAACCTGAAAAAAGAAATTTTATTTAAATTTGATAAAGACTGGGCTAAAATTTTTAGGCTTTAAAGTTGACACCCGGTCACTAAAAGTTTTTGTTGTTGCCCAACAAACTATTTTTAAAGGGGGGAAAAATCCGCTCGACCCCTTCATTACATTCTATTTTATTTTTATTTTTGGTTTGGCTGAGAAACTGATGGAAAATTTTATATGAAAAAAGGGGCCCACAAATTTTTTAAAAGGCTTTAAAACCCGGCGGGGAAACTGCAATTGCGTTTTAAGAAATTATACAATTCCCTAATTTACATTTTTAAAAAAAATTTAAATTTTTTGGTGGGGGGGGTTTTGGATCATTTAATAAAAAAAATTGCGGGACAAAGCGGGGAAAGTTTTAAAATGCGAAAACCCTACCCCATTTTTTTTGGAAATAAAATAAAAAACCCTTTACAAAAAAATTTTCGCGGGGGCCAGAAAAAATCCGGAGTTACTTTAGCCCTGAAAGGGTTAAAATTTTAAAAATTAAAAAATTTCTTGCAGATTTGCGGACTTTAAAACAGAACGGGAGATAGGCCCCTTTGTATTTTTTTCGGGTACACTAAAAGGGTGTTTATAAACGAAAAGGGGTTTTTCGCCCCCAAAAATTTTTTTCCTAAACAAAACACTGCGAAAACTAGAAGCAAAAAATGTTGGCCGTATGAATAAAAAATAGTTCGAAAGCCTGACCTCAATGGCACTTAAAAACCAATATAAAGGGGAAAAAAAATTTTAAAATTCATAACCCCATTTCCCAAAAATTTTTAGCCGTCAAAAAAGTTTCAGAAAAGCATTCAACTCGGGCCCCTTTTACATGAAAGTTTTTATGCCAACGAAATAGTCAAAAAAAATTGAAATAACGCCGTATGGGAAAAAGCAGTACTCCCTCCACAAAAAAAGAAACAGTTGAAAAAAAAGCTTCTACAAAATTACATTCTTTCCAAGCAAAAATTAATAGACACATTTTACAAAAATTTTAAATTTCTTCTTTAAAGATGTTTAGAGGGGGGGGTTTTTTTGGGGGTTAGTGATGACCTTTTAAAAGGAATTAAATATTAGCTGGCCCAAAACTTTGACGTTAAAAAAGTCCTTTAAATTGTTGTCGCTTTTTTTCACAAAGGGGAGGGTATTAAGGGAAAAAAACAAGCAACCCAAAAAAACCCAAAGTTGACTTAAAAAAGAAACAATCTTTCAGAAAAGAAATTTAAAAAAAACTTACACATTTTTGGCCCCCAAAAAGGGTTTTTTTATACTGAACAATTTTTTACAGAGAGCAAGAAAAAAAATAATAACTGATTTGATTAAAATTTTTGTTTTTAAAAAAAATGGACAGTTAAACTTAAGACAAAAAACCCCCCTTGTTTTATTAATTTTTTGGGCAAAATGGGTTTTTGGGAAAAAAAATATTTATCCTCACCTTTACAAACAGTTTAAACGTTTTAAAATTTTTTTCATATTGCGGGTTTTTTGTCCCCAAAACTTTTAAAAGGAAAAAAAGCATACATGATAAAGGTTTTTAGGCAGATGATAACAAATTTTTAGTTGAAACCCCCGCAAAAAAACTAAATGAATGTCAAACGCTTTTTTTTAATTTTTTAGGGGAAAGCAAACCCCAATTTTTTAATAGATGACTGTTTTAGGGAGAAAAAGACATAGGGTTTAAAAAAAAAAAACCCTTTGTCAAAAACGGCTTTCAGTGGAAGACATGCTGGGAAAAAGTGTGTGGATTTTAAAGCCAAAATATAACTCAGTTTTTTTAAAAAACTTTGAGAACAGTTAAAGACGTAGTGTTATTTCACATGAAAGACAGAGACCAATTGAAAAAGTTTGTCGCGAAAATGAAATTTTTTGAAAAAGATCAAAAAAAACATAGGATTAAAAAAAAAGCAAAATCTGAAAAAATTTTTTAAATTATTTTTAAAAACGGATAACCCTTTCACAGTAGTCTGTTTTTAATAATCGTTTTTTTTGGTTTTTTGAAGTCTTTCTTGCAGAGAACCCAAAGGAAAGGGGGCCTTTTTGGGCCCCTTTCCCCCCAAAAACCCGGTTAACGCGAAGTGAGTCAGAACAATTTTTCCCCGTTCCTCCTCGTTTTTAGGCACTTCCCAACCCAAATTGTAAAACACCATTTAAAACATTTAAGCCCCGCCCGAAAAAAGGGAAAATAACCAGGGAAACCAGCCATGTTTAATTACACTTCGTCTTTGCTTTCACTTTTTTGTTTTAATTGTT
This sequence comes from Conus ventricosus, assembly GCA_018398815.1. Taxonomy (NCBI): domain Eukaryota; kingdom Metazoa; phylum Mollusca; class Gastropoda; order Neogastropoda; family Conidae; genus Conus; species Conus ventricosus. The sequence goes on along the minus strand of CM031599.1, from coordinate 28,453,003 downwards.
TTAAACTTTACTTTACTTTAATTCGCGTCCAGCGGACCGGGTTTGTTTCGCCGAATGCTGTACACCTTCTTGCGATTGGTAGCCGATGAGTCTAAATCTTCTGTCTGCCGAGGCTGACTCGGCTGGTTCGGCGGATAACACCATCGACTTTAAAACTAAGAGTGTAGGCCTATGTCTGTGGATTGCACTCAGGACGTGCGTGTGATGCTATGTCGCCGGCCGGCGGTGCCGTACTAGGAAACGACGTGTGAATAACGAACCAAAGGTCTTCTAAGCGCAGCACAATAAATCGAAGGGGCAATGCTAACCCATTCACTCTGTTTTCTTCTTCTTCTTCTTCTAAACAGCAGACCACTAGAACGGCTCAAGGGCCAGTACGAGTTAAAGAGGAAACTGATCCTGACATGCATAAGAAGAGGTGTGGAAGGTGGGAGAAGGGTCGGAGGTAAGAAAGGAAAGGGGGGGGGGGGGGGAGGTAGAGTGGGGTGTCTCACTCTCTCACTCTCTTTCACACACACACACACACACCCCACACACACACACACGCCGCAATAGAGGGGCCTGGTTGGCCCAGACTCTTGTTACAGCTATCCAGGGTTCTGTTCCCACCCAAGACTGCTCAGTCGGAATGGATTCTTATATGCTCCGGGCTTCGGAGTTTACATCTGTGCGGCTGACACCAGTTTCTTTCCCCCCCCCCCCCCTCACTCCCCCCGCCATCCTCCCCACCCCCTTCCTCCACCCGCTGTTGCTTCAGATGAGATACTAACCTGAAGTCCCTTGCATGAACGAAGACGTTAAAACAAAAACAAAACAAAAAACCCAACCAACCAAACCAAACAAAACATAACAAAACAAACAACAACAAAAAACCCGTCTGGCGTGCACGTTTAAACTCGCATTCCACCGCATAAGGAAGACTAAACCACCGTGTGCCCAGGAAGCCTGTTGCGTTGTCTCCGCTGGCGCACACAAGGCATTCAAGCGTCAGCAAGCACTGTCAAGCCACACTCCAGCAATAAACAGCACCTCTTGACACCTCCCAACCCCCCCCCCCCCCCCCCCCCCCCCATCTTTTCCTCCCCCTCCTCACCTCCATTCCTCTCCCTCATGTCCCCGAGAAAGAAAAAAAAAAAGTGACGGTAGACTACCCCCTACAGGATCTGGATCAGATCAGGGCCGCTAATCGGCCCTCTGTCCGCGCTGGCCAAGCTAGTGTTTGCGCTCTTCCCTGTTTTTTCGCCCATGTCATGTTACATGCCACCGTTTCGCCCTTTGCCAAATAACTATCTAGTTCCAGATCCGGATAACACGGAAACGGAACGTACACACTGGTGTCGTGTTGTTACACATCAGTCGCGAAGATGGGGATGTGGCTTACATGAGTGGTGGGAGGTGAAACATACACACTCATCGCGTCAATGGCGATTCTTAGCCATAGCAGTTTTAGTCGTGGAACGAAGCAGAGGAAAGAATGCGACCGATCTCATGTATTCAAGATTATAAATGGCAGGTTGTGTGTGTGTGTGTGTGTGTGTGTGTGTGTGTGTGTGTTTTTGTCTCCAACACTATTTTTAAACAAGCCCTCACTGGTAGACTTGGCACAGCAGTGGCCGAGTTTGAGAGAGAGAGAGAGAGAGAGAGAGAGAGGGGTGGGGTGGGGGAGGGTGTGTGTGTGTGTGGGTGCTATGTCTTTCGAGACTATCACTCGATTCCGTGGATGTGTTTGTCCATGGGTTGTGTTGTTAATGGATGTCACGAATAGACGGGAATACGAAATCTTTGCCACTCACCTTCATATGACCGCTTCGATACGTCTGCTCTTTCTCCAGTCGTCAGTAGGTAAGAGGCAGAAATTACCCGCGCGTTCCCGCTATTTATTACAATGCGTCCAGCGCCCTCTAGTATTCAAGGGCCTGTACTCTAATTTGTTTTTGACGAACCCAGGCATAACGGGCCTGCACTCTGCACAAACTACAACGAACCCTGACAACATAACAACACGCCTCTTGATTCAAAGAACCCTTTAATCAACCCACAAATACACAAAGAAGGAACACAACGTAGGTACAAGAACTAACTATTCAACTATATACAATATGTACAACGCCATGATCAGGACTTGCTCCTGCAGCACTTACATTACGTAATCCCCATGCCAGGGCCGGGAACCTGTCTGTGTCTTTGGGATACCTTCGATCCACATCTTCTTCGCCGCTGTTCTTCTTGAGGGGCGTCTTGGGGATGCCTTTGATCCACATCCTAGGGCGTCTTGCTCCGGGCGAGCGTCAGGTTCCTCTACCGCGCGCAAGATCCAATGTATGCCGTGGCACGTGGTCCACCTCGATGTTGTTCTCAGAGTTGACTCTGGTCACCAACCCTTTAGTCCATTGAGACGTGCACCGTGCGTCCGGTGGCTTTACCCACACTTCGTCTCCCACCGACACTTTTGCTGATGCTCTCTCCGACGTCTCTTCCTGGTTCATGATAGGCAAGCGCCACTTGTAGGTCATGACCGATTGCTGGGCACCGAGCTCTCCTCTTGACCGTACCGAGGCGACCGATTGTAATAAAAGACAGCGTCCAAAGGCGACATCTCTCCTCGCTCGGCAATCGTTTTGATGGTACGGTGGTTCCTTTTCTACGATTCCATTTCCTGATGGGCGGTATGCTGCTCTAAAGAAGGGTGTGATGTTCCAGTCCCTGAGAAATCGTGCAAACGCTTCAGACCGAAAACTTGCTCCGTTGTCCATTAGAAGTTGTGTGACCGGACCTCGTTCGTAGAAGACCTGTGCAAGCTCCGTTATGATGTGTTCCGCTTTCTCTGTCTTCAGCTGACGCCAGATTGCAAACCATCCCCGCCCGCAATCCACCATAGTCAAATATGGTACTCCGCGGTAATGTGTCACATCGACGGCTAGCCTTTCCCATGTCGCATTCACATTCAATTCTCTCCCGGCCGAACGCTGTGCTGGAGCTGGGTCAATGGACTGGCATTTTTCGCATTGTTTCACTACGGTCCTCATCTGCTCCTTCGTGATTCTTGGGTCCACCATCGAGCCAAGTACCATGACCGCTCCACTCCAAAATGATGTTGCTCATGCAACTCCTTCGGCGACACTGCCACACATCCCATTCTCACGCTCGTCTCCGCCTTGACCAATTCTTTCCAATCTTTCTTTATCCTGGTTAACACATCTGCTTTGTTCTTGGCTGAGCAGACTGTTTTCACCTCGAGCTTTAAGTCCAGTTCATCCACCAGCGCCTTCAAAGCCGCCAACCTCCGTTTGACAAGGATCTCGCTGCGCCCGATGTCTTAATCCTTCTTTCCTCAGTTAACGTCAAATCCACCCACCTACTCACAGTTACTGAGTCGGTCATTATGACTATCTTTTCCAATCCCCATTTCACCTCCCAAATTGACCCCCTTCACCACAGCGTTCAACTCAGCCACATTGATGTGGTGATAGTCGTCAACTTTCTTAGCCAGGCAGCGTCTTCCACCGGCGTTCCATCAACTTCCAAGATCACCCCTTCGCCTAAGTCGCTCGCATCGCACACAAACTGTTCCGCTTGTCGCCAGTGCTACTTTCCATTCTCCTTTGACAGGGTCTTCCTCCCAACATGCTGCAAGATGTCCTCAATCATACGCTGTGCCGCGTCGCCAATGTAGTCATTCCCACTTCTCTCCGTTAGATTGTCGTTTCACGTAGCTACACGCCAATCTCAGCCACCCTGCAATTGGTAATGTGCAGTGAGCTTACCACACAAAGAGAATAGCTCCCGCTTCGACAATGGATGATCCACACTTGGTAGGTCGTTGCTTCGACCAAACCAGAGCTTGCCGGCATGATCTCGCGTCAACTTCAATCCAAGGGCTGTTCCTCCTTCCAACTTTTCCGCTGGTTTGGCATCCAACACCATATTTGTTGAGGTGTGTTGTTACGTCTTCTGCACTGACCTGTGTCACATTCACCAGAATATCGTCGACATATGAAATGGTGGCACGCTCAATGTCCGGCTTCTGCGCTAATACTGTTTTCAGTACTTTTTGTCATGATGCGTGGTGCAGAATTCAGCCCGAAGCCCAGTCGTGTCAAACAGTACGTTCTCCTTTGTATCTCACCAACTGATTTCTTCACAGTTCGGGGCTCACGTGCAGCTGGAGATATGCTGACTTCAAATCCACTATTTCTGACTCGCCGCTCACTTGTCTCCACTGCCTTAACACATCGTGACACACATCGATTAAGTCATCGCCGGTATGACATTCCACTGACTCATTCAACTCTTTGAAGTCGAAATACCGGCCTCTACCCTACCTTTTGCAGCCTGCTCCACCGCCATCAATGGTATAATTCCTTCTGTGACGTCCTCATGCCACGGCATCAGAATTCCCTCTTCAATCCATTTTCTACCCTTTACCTTCAAATTTCGCACGTTTACTCACATCCATATGTTGGTCATACATAGCAACCTTGTTCCGTAAGACAGGTACGTTTCCTCCTTTCCAGCGATACGTAATTGTCCACTTGTCTCCATCAAAAGCCGCTACAAAGTCCTATCTTCAATGACCATTGAGTCATGCTGACACTCCAGTGGATCAACTGCAACGCAGACGTAATGCCGATACCAAACTCCACTTCCGAGCCTCCAACCGTCACTCCCCCCCAACTGTTCGAATTACGTCCATGCCCAATGACAACGTCTATTCCCCCACTAGTCTATCCACGACTGTGGATTTGGTCCTCACTGTTTTTCCATCAATGGAAACTTCAATCATGGTGGTACCTCTGCCGTTCACCTGCCGCCTCCCATCAAAAGCTTGTGTGCATACCTTGCCTTCCCACGTGTGCACCAGGTCTGCCCGAATCATTGTATTTGAACACCCAGGTCGACCAACGCTCGTCTTGCTTGACCCATCAACATGCACCACAATCACCGGCACCCCTCCAACCACCATTGCAGCGCTTGCGACACCTGACCCACCGTCTTGTCCTCCCTTATTCTGTCCTCTTGTGCTCTTGTGTGCAGTGCACTGCAATATGCCCCTCACCACCACAGCGGTAACAAATAACCGATCTCCGTTTGGCGCGGTCTTATCTCCTTGGCTAGGGCAATCCCGAATAAGGTGCCTCCCCCACATGCAAAACAACCCCTCCCATTTCCTGGCTTCTTTCCACTGGACCCTCTAACGGTCACGCAGGCGCTGAAACTCCTGCCCCAAGTCGATTTACAGTCAATATCCGTTGCCCGTCCAACTAGCATAGACATGGTGATGTTTGGTTCGACGCTCACAACTTGTTGTAGCTCGGCTGAAATCCCCTCTGGAAACCCCGTGACGAATGCCAGTCTGACTACGCTATCGAGTCCCGCTCTTTCTAGCCCACACGTTCTCACTATCCTCCTCACCTCGTTCGCAAACACATCCACTGGTTCCCCTGTCCACCTGCATTCTTTAAGTTTGCTGTACGCCATGAATTCATTGTCCGTAAATGCTTCTTTTAGTCTTCTTTTGATCATTATAAAAATCCCCTTGCTCCTCTGCATCCATTTCTAAATACACTGCAAACGCGCCGTCTTCCAGATAGAGTGGTACAAAACTGGCCCGTCTACCACATTGGTCAATTTTGCCACCAACTCCGCCTTTAGAAGCCAAGCAATGACGTCTCCTTCTCCATTAAATGATTTCAGCACATCGTGCTTCACGAATGTGCCCACCTTCTTATTTTCCGAAGCCATTCTGAACAACCTTACTCTGAATATAATAAAACAAAATCCTTGTTTCCCGAGTCAAAGAATGTTAGACCTAATAATTAATCAATAGCACCACTGACAACGTAACACATAAACAGTATTGTGCAGAGTGCAGGTAGTAATCTAGAGTCGAACAAAATGCCGGAATAGCTTGTTGTTAATTGGATGTCACGAATAGACGGGAATACGAAATCTTGCCACTCACCTTCATATGACCGCTTCGATAACGTCTGCTCTTTCTCCAGTCGTCAGTAGGTAAGAGGCAGAAATTACCGCGTTCCCGCTATTTATTTACAATGCGTCCAGCGCCTCTAGTATTCAAGGGCCTGTACTCTAATTTGTTTTTGACGAACCCAGGCATAACGGCCTGCACTCTCTGCACAAACTACAACGAACCCTGACAACATAACAACAGGTTGTTCACCATTGGACATTCTATGTAGATTTGACCCGGTTCAGCTCGACTCAGCGAGCTTTTTATGTTCATTGTCAAGCACGTCGATGGATGTGCAAGTTCCTATTCATAGATACGGAATTCCCGCACTAGAATTTGCATACATGTTGCCTAATAACTGGGGCCTAGGCCCCAATCGCTCTCTTAATTAATGGATTGGGTTGTGTAAACCCTCGTAAGTCCTTTTCATTGGGAAACCCTGGGTTGTCTAAACTTTCAAAGGGTGGGTGCCAGCACCAAAAAACTGAAACAAATGAAAGAAACATGTGGGTTCCTCGTGTTACGTTGGCGCCCCCAAACTGCCTTTAGAAGTCCTTGGAGAAACACTTGTTCCAGTATGCGGGGCGGGGCGTGGATGGGTTGGGTTTGGGTTGGGGCGGGGTCAGAAGGGGTGAGAATGGATTGGGTGCCGTGGTTGGAAAGGGAGAAGGGGGGGGTTGGAGGGCGACAATGTTTGTGTTGTGTGTTGGTTGTGTGAAGTCAAGCCCAAATTATCTTATTGGGGTTAAAGAATAAGCTTCCAGCTTTTTTCATCCTTCCTCCAGCCCACCCATCCAAGTCGTACTCCAGTGGTGTGTGTGTGGTGTGTGGGGTGCGGCGCGCGCGCGCGCGCGTGTGGTTCACGGGTGAGAACGAAGCCCCGGCATACAGGGGACGTCAGTAGCACTGCAGGGAAAAGGGGTGACCCGATGAGGCAAGCCCAGGAGCGACTGAGGTCACGATGGAGGCAGTGGGTTTGACGGGTTATATATTTTTTGTTAGGTGCACTGGAGGCCTTCCGGGGAAGAGGGACAATGTGCATCACTAAAGCGTGGGTAAATAGCCCTGTCAAACAAACAAACAAACGCAGAAGGAGTGGGGTGGTTCTGGACACTCAGAACCTTCTTCTCCTGGCCCACCCACAGAATTCTTCACCCTGACCCCCGAGACTGTCTGTTGGTACATATTGAGCAGATTGAAGACATGCGATCGCTCAAGCAAAGTCGTCAGTTTCTCTTCACACACGTGGGTCAGTCAGCGGGGCAGTGTTTGTCTCGGTATCTCCTGGGGTCATCTCAGTGCACACACCCCAAAACCCCGGGGGGGGTGGGGGGGGGGGGGGGGGGGGGTTTGGGGGGGGGGGGGGGGGGGGGGGGGGGGGGGGGGGGGGGGGGGTGGGGGGGGGGGGGGGGGGGGGGGGGGGGGGGGGGGGGGGGGGGGGGGGGGGGGAGAGATGGGGAGAGGGGGCACGGGATACAGCTGACGCCCAGGGGTTTAGTGGGAGGCGATCATGAATCTCCAAGTCGTACCCAGGGGTTTTTCTCCCGTCAACAGGTTCGTCATAGTTTTCCCCCGTGTGTATATCTGTGGTTGTCACACTGCCCACAAAAAGGGTCGGTGGTGGTGTTCATGGGGAAGATACAAATAGCATGTGCGTTGGCTTTTCCCTCGTGTCGCCCGCCACAAAGAATGCAGCAAGTTTTGACCACCATGATCACGGCGTCACTGAAAAGCAAGCTTGAACATGAATGATGCATTGACCTAGATAGAGGGGGGTGGGGGGTGGGGGAGAGAGAGAGAGGAGAGAGAGAGAGAGAGAGAATCTTGAATTGAGAATTTGAAGAAATGACAAGAAATGATGAAAAACAAGACCTACACAAGACGCACGCACGCACGTACGCACGCATACGCATGCACGCACTCACGCACTCACGCACGCACGCACGCACGCACGCCGCACGCACGCACGCACACACACACACCACACACACACACACACACCACACACACACACACACACACACACAAAACACACACATCCTGATGACTGAAACCAATTCATTGTCAGATTAACCCATGGTTGTACTGACATAAAAGAAAACATGAACAAATGTCAACATTTTCTTTTAAACCGAAAAGGAACAATTATTCACATACACACACACACACACACACAACACACACACACACACACACACACACACACCCGCGCGCACGCGCGCGCGCGCGCGCGCGCGCGCGCGCAAAAATACACAAATATACACACTCTGTTCGAACACGCCCACCCTCACATACATACACACGTAAAACACACACACACACACACACACACACACACACACACACACACACACACACACACACACACGCAGCACACCCACACCACACCACACCACCCCACCCCACACCAACCACCCAACACGCACACCCTCAACACTAGCCTCAAGCACACGTACACACATGCCCCTCGCTTCAAAAACCCAAACACACGCATACACGCACGTTCGCGGGCTCACACACACACCACACACACACACACACACACACACACACACACACACACACTGACGGACACACAGAAAAAGGACAAAATAATTTGAAAAAAAATTCCACCCCATTATATGCAGTCTTGTATCCCTTTGCACCTTTGCCACTACCTCTCCCTCCTTCAAAGTGTTGACCTCCTTTGAGTCCTATCCTTCCCCTTTATCATCCTCCGTTTGCAAGGACAAATCTTCAAACATCAAAGCAAAAAAACACATAGACGGAATATTTCTACACCCACACACCACACACACAGTAAGTGGTGGCCGTGGGTGTCAAATTTGCTGGGGAAAATGACGGCCCCTTGAGTGTGAATGGACGTCGATGTGCCGCTGTTGAACGCAGAGCCCAGTCTGAATTCGGCGCGGTCCTGTAATACAGAGGACCTGCGTCTATTCACAACCCATTCTTCACCGTTAAAGAATGTTCTTCGAGTTTCTTTTTTGAAAAGAATTAGCTGAATAAATGGGAAATATGCACACTTTCTTTTTCCCCACACCGACAACACTTTTGGGTCCTATAGGCACTTACTGCACTGGCAAGCGCGCGCGCGCACACAAGACGCACACGCGCACGTTGCATCGCACACATGCACACACACACGCACAGACACACGGTTTAAAACACACACACACACCCCACACACAAAACACACACACACCACACACACACACACACACACACACACACACACACACACACACACCATGCACGTGCACATGTTTTCGCATACCAGTAGGGGAGACTGATACACACATGAAACAGAAAAAATACAGTCCAGTACAAACCACGTACACTTCTGATACAACTGCCTCACACACACACACGCACACGCGCACACACACACACACACACGCGCGCGCCGCGCGCACACGCACACGCACGCACACACACACACACACACACACACCACACACACACTCACCTCCTCACCTCCTCCCCCCCTCCCTAAGCCACCAAACTTCTCATCTCCTTTATCTCCCTCCTCCCCCCCTCTCCCGCTCCTATTCTGTGGGTTTACTGGCAAAAGCCGGAGACAATAACACTACAGCCAGTTCATGCTTGTTGGGAGAGGTGTTGTGTGTTGTGTGTGTGTGTGTTGTGTGGTTGTGTGTGTGGGGTGTGTGTGTGTTGGGGCGTGCGTGCGTGTGTGTGTGTGTGTGTGTGTGTGTGGTGTGCGTGCGTGCGCGCATGCGTGCGTGCATGTGTATGCATGTGTGCCGATGCGTGAACGTGTTGTGTGTGTGTGTGTTGTGTGTGTGTGTGTGGGGGCAGTGACTTTTATGTCAGGTCGCTGGGCTACAGCATGTGCATTCAGAGAAGCTGGCTTTGAAGAGAGATTGACTGAACCGATAAATAAGAAGGTGCTTTTTTTCCATCGAAACCCCTTTCCCCTTCAGGGAGATTAACTTCAAACACGGTTACACAAGAGAGAGAGAGAAAAGGGGAGAGAGAGAGAGAGAGAGAGGAGAGAGAGAGATTGACACTTTTAGACTGACACTGGTATTTTTTTGTCATTACCAAAGAGGTCTTTTGACAAGGGGAGGGGTAACAGAACAGTAACATTTCCTCTTCCTTTCCGCCCAAACAAATAGTACACATTCAAACACAGTGTGTATCAAATCAAAGGTTAACAAATACGAATAAATTCGTAACCCTTTCTTTACGATCCTCACGCACAGCAGTAATGAAGTAAGGTTTTTTAAAAAACCGTAAGGCTGACTTGACCATCCACTCAAACAAATGATGACATTGTATCTTATTGGGTCTCTTCCACATGCGATGAATGATATTATTCATTCATATATCTCTTATAATACACTATCTTAAATTTTACTATCCTTCATCTGTCTAATTTTCAGTGCTTCCGCGATGAATTTCGCAACTGATTAATTACAAGTACACATCTGATGATAACACGACAGCGACATTTGTCAGAGAGAGAGAAAAGAGAGAGAGGGGAGAGAAGAGAGAGAAAAGAGAGAGAAGAAAAGAGAGACAGACAACAGACAACAGACAGACAGACAGACAGAGCGGATAGTGGTGGTCAGTGAGTACTGCACTGCTGGTGCTGACGACCGCTCGTTGTGTATTAAATGCGAGACAGCAGCCCGTTCACACTGGACGAATCGATCGACTCTGAGGTCACATAGAGTCAAGTCAGAAAATACTGCCAGACCCTCTTCGGTCTGACAGCGCTGCAAACTGATTCCTTGAACCACCATTTCGCATTCTGAGGTGGTGTGTGTGTGTGTGTGTGTGTGTGTGGGTGTGTGTGTGTGTGACCTATTTTTCATCCAATTCGGTGTTGGTACGGCCAGTTCATTCGCGACACAAGTGGTACCGAGACCAGCTCCAACCTGTTCATGTCGTCCGTTCTGCGCCTCCGATCTCTCTTGATCCCGTCGCTCCTGGCTGGGGAGGGGGGGGGGGGGGGGGGGGGGCGGGGGGGGGGGGGGGGGGGGGGGGGGGAGGTGCAAAGGGGACGGGATTGTATTAATTCAGAATTTTTTTTTTCTGGTGTGCGTCGGCGTGCGTGCGTGGTGTGTGTGTGTGTGGGGTGTGTGTGTGTGGTGGTGGGTGGGGTTTTTGTGTGTGTGTGTGTGTGTGTGGTGTGAGCGTGGTGTGTAGGGCGTGCGCGCGTGTATGTGTGCGTGAAAGAGGTGTTTGTGAAGGAAGCGGTGTAGAGTGCCGAGTAGAATGTGTTGTGGCGTGGTGGTGGGTGTGTATGTGGGTGTGTGTTTTTGGTTGTGTGTGTGTTGGGCGCGGGGGTTTTTGTGTGTGTGTGTGTGGGCGGTGTATGTCTGTGTGGCGAGTGTGAAGTTGAGTTAGTAGGGATGGGTTTTTTATTGGAGTGTTTTTTTTGTGTTTTTATGTAAGTGCGTGGTATGGCGGTGTTGTGTGTGTGGGGTGTGGGGTGGGGGGGTTGGGTGGGGGGGAGGGGTTATGGTGCGCACGTTTTTTTTGTTGTTAATTAGCTTTTTGCTTTAAATAAAAAAACGTTTCATATTATGTTCATAATGTTTTTTTAAAAGCAGTAAAAACCTTATTTAATCTGACAATAAATTTGGTTTCAGTCAGTCAGTGTTGTGTGTAATGGCGCTAGGAAACCCCGTTCCCCGGCGGCAGAGAGAGAGAGAGAGAAGGGGAAGAGAGAAGAGAGAGAAGAGAAAGAAGGAGAGAGAGAGTGCTGCGGAAATTTTTTTTTGTGTTGGTGGTGGGGGTGTGGTGGTTGGTGGTTGTGTGAGGGGAGAGAGAGAAGAGAGAAGGGGAGAGAGAGAGAGAGAAATGCTTCATATGTGGGGTTGTTGGGTGTGTGGGGGGGGGGGGTTTGAGGTAGTACGCCCCACTCCACTGCAAATATGGTTTTGGGGTGTGTGGGTGTGGGGAGTGTGAGGTGTGCGTGGTGGTTGGTGTGTGTGTGTGTGTGGTTGTGTGTGTTGTGGTGTGTGTGTGTGAATAGAGGGGAGAGATTGTGTCGTGTGTTAGGTGGTTGTTTTGTATATGTTGTGTTGTAAATTCTCTCTCTCTCTCTCTCTCTCCTCCTCTCTTCTCTATATATATTATAATATGTGTTGGTGTGTTAATTTTATATTAAATATATATATAATATATATTTAAAAATATGTTTGTATGTGGGGGCCTAGTAAGTTTTGCTTATGTATTGGTGTTTTTTGACAATGGGGCGGGCTACGTTTGAAGGGACTTTTTGTAAAGGGGAAAATTTCGTCTGATTGATAGCCGGGCATCACTCGCGGGCCCAGTCAGTCCCCCCTCCTAAACAGCCCCACGGATGAGGATGGAAGGGATCTTTGGGGGCGCAACTTGCTGTCGAACGATGAGTGACAGGGCAGATAAAAAGCATGCGTTTTTGATAAAAAAATGGGGTTTACCGGGGAAACAAAGCAAATTCTTTTTTCTGAAGGCACGTAAAACGCAAATAAATCGTAGAATATTTTCGCTTTTTTGGGTTTTTTTAATGCTGGGTTTAAGGCAGGTAACCAAAGCCTTTTTTCGAAGATTATTGTCCCTTCCTGCAAGTGAAACGGAAAAATCGGGAAGTTACTCTTCAGCGAAACTTTTCTCCTTTCTGCGGTTTGGGGAAACTCTCCTGGAGGGCTTTTTCGTTTTTGTTTTTTTTTGAAATGAAAAAAAAAACAGTTTCTTCCTTTTCCCCAAAAAAGGGTTGTTTTTTTAGTTCTCCTCCCCAAAAAAAGAATTCGGATTTTTTTTTTTATCACAAACTTGGGTGCGCATGCACCGCAACTGTTTTACGCGGTTTTAATGGCGGTTTCGTTCCCGGGCGGTTTATTCGGATTGGGTGTTAAAAAATTTTTTCAACACTTTTTGGGCGGATTCACAAAATGTAATTTCTGTTAGTTACATTTTTTTAAAATCACGTTTATTAAAATGAAAGTTTGGGTTTTGGGGGAAAGTTCAGAAAATGTTTCAGTTTGTTTCTGTGCTGACGTCACGACGATCAGGAGAGTGCGAGAGAAACCCCCTGTTATGTCAGCTCACCACGAATGTGCCCCTCCCCAAATTTTTTATTTTTTGTTAATTTTAAAATTGGGGGGTTGGGCCAACCCCGCGAGAGATTTTAGATGC
>CM031599.1:28419966-28438880 GCA_018398815.1 Conus ventricosus | reverse complement strand
AAAATTCACTATTTATTCTCTTCTGAACTGCCATTTCATAAGGCACATATTGCCCGAACAGTTGCACTCGTAGTTTTAACGTTGTGTAGCCGGTGCTAACAGTGTATATTTCTTTTGTTACCTTTTGTGGATGAAAATGTTTTGTTCGAGAGTTATCTTCCCCTTACCTCCCTGGTCGAATCTCTTTTTTTTTTTTTTATTGTGTAAATTCTTTAAATCATGAATACCTCAGAACCTACATAATTGTATGTACTCGCTAAAGTCACAAAAATCAATGTATTTGATTCATTACAACCGTACTGGGCTGAGAAGCCCATATTTTCTCTAAACTGGATTTTGCATGAGCAATCTTGGCGCCATTTTCAATTGTCTGTCGAATGAACATTGAATAATTCTTGATTTTACAAAAAGTAAGAGGAAAAACCGAAGAATCTGAAGATGCATGTTAAAAAGTAATGTCCATGAGCTCTCATTTCGTATATCGCATGCTTAGGATCCTTTCCGCACAGGCTTGCGACTATACGAAAATGACTGACGACGCCGGTTCCCTGAGCAAGTCGCCTTCTTCGTTCATTGTCGAGTTTTGATCCAAATTATCATTCTACAAAATTCGGACTTCCCGATCGAAATCTTGCTTATAAATCCATTTCTGTTATGAATACAACTGAAAATGTGTAGAATTTATTATTTAACAGACCGTTTCAACAGAGTATTTTTCTGTTGAAAATTGTGTCAAAAGTAGGCCCCGGCGAAGTGAAAAGTCAGCTGTGTTTTCTATCAAACTTTAAACGCAAAGTTCTCCGCTTGGAGGGCATCTTGGTTTACTGAAATTTATATGTATAAAAAGAGCGAGATGCCAGCTTTTTATACATTACAAAATTATTTCACGCTGTTTAGTATTTTTCATCGAAATAAAGGAAAATATGACGTAAGCTTGTTAAAAGTGGCTTCACTCTGGGACATAATCAGCAATGATTTAGTACAGGAACAAAATTGTCAAATGTGACTTACTGCATTTTATTCCTTGTGTTCTGAAGTTTTCATCGATAGTAAATATGTGTTAATAGTTTGAATGGACAGCGAGCCAGACAACACTGAAGCTGCGATAGAAAACACAAATTTCTGTTGGTTCCGGCCTCGCGAGGCCCGTTTCGTCTCTGGCACCGTGTTGCTGGCTCTGCGGCCCGGTACATTCTTATAAAGTAAGCGTTGTCTGAGAATGGATCAGAGTTCCCTGATGTGAGCGACTGGCGTGAGAGGCAGAGAGAGTGCTCAGTCCGCTGAGTGCTGTGCGAGAGAGATTGCTCCCAGGGCTGCGTTCCTGGTTTGAGCTTATTATGGAAGGCAAATAAAAGGAGAAAACTCTGCTTCGTCCACTGTCTTCTTGACCGGCTGCTGTCCCTTGGTTCCTGCACATATCACCATCTGCCTGTCTTCACCTGCACACCCCTTACCCCTCCACACCAATCACATGTGTATAATGACATATACGCAAGCATTAAGACCATTCACATACACATACGTGCGTATGCACAAAAACAAAAGCATCCACACACATGCATGCGTGCTTACAGGCAGACAACTGTAGTGGTATCGCAGACCGCATTAGCTGGCACTCAAGTGCTGATAAGCGTGTTGGGTTAATGCGTAGGTCAGGCATCTGCTAAGTCTAGTCCAAGAGTCACTATTCCTAACTCTTTGCTCATTTCTTTATACGCCTAAGTATTTCTTTGTTTTCCAGTTACCCCTGTGCGCTGGAGCTTCATAGCTAAGCGCATGCGTTGTAGTCTGCTCGTAGCGATGGCTCCTCAATGACACTAAAACTGCAACATTCTCTCCACACTTATTCTTGTACAGAGTTCCTGTCAGTCGTTGTCACACTCATGGAAACATCAGTGGACGGACGACACTGCGCCCTCTGGAGGGGGACGCTGAATTATCTGGCTCCCCACTTCAGCGACTGTTGTCAATAGGGAGCTTACTGTGTGTGTGTCCTACACAGATGGATCAGAGCAGGCACTACTGAATATCATCTGGTGACTTGGCACTATCTTCTCGGGGAGGCTGTATTCTGATGACCCATCTAATGCTCATTAATAGATGAAGAGAGAAGAGGCTAAATATCTCGCCTCGCTTCCCCACTTAACTTTTTTCTTTTTTTTACGGCTTCCAGGCTCCATTGTCATCACTAGGATCTGTTGGTCTTGGGTCCATCGCCTGAATCTAGCTGCCCCAATTTCTATCAAACCTGAGATTAACGTGCCCCATAACTGTCACCCCTGGTATCTTTTGTGCTAACCAAGATCTGTACATTCAGACTCCCTGATTTCATACAGATCTGCTGGTTGGGTCTACTGTGCTTTTAAGATCTGTGTCAAACCCATGCCATGGCACATGTCACTTTATCAGGCATTCTACTGTTGGCTCGTCTTCCTTAATTTGAACTCTCCCAAGTCTATTGTGGTCCACGTAATGTACCACATTCATCCCGTATAATCTTGCTACCATGCTTAACGCTTCCCTCCCTAGATGCTGCTGAGGCTAAAACCAGCTGCGGAATCTGGATGGCCTGGTCAGAAAGGTGTCAGACTTGTTCCAACATTGGGTTTAAAACCCAGTCGAGGAAGCTGGGATGATGCCGAGGAAAGAAGACATGAAGACAGAAACCCTGCACTGTTCATACCTAGTCCAGTAGTATCGACCTCTCTATTATCACATCCAGTTTTCCAGTTTTAACACATGCCACATCTGCCAGTGGCTGAACCTCCGTCTGTATCCACATGCAGATGGGGTGAGATATATGGCGTCAGCCCGCTATTGAGCGGGCCCGCTATTGCGCGATTGCACGGGCCCGCTATTGCGCGGGCCCACTATTGCGCGACAGTTAGGGTTAGGGTTAGGGTTTAGGGTTAGGGTTAGGGTTAGCCGCGCAATAGCGGGCCCGCCCCAGATATATATGGAAAAGATCTGAAATCCAAGGCAGTGTTTGGCTAATTAGTGAAATATGAAAAAGCACCTGAGACACTGTGGTCCTTGGAGAAGAGACATATAATACAAAAAACCCAACTTTCCAGCATTGTCTACATTAAAAAAGGCCAAAGCGATCCAACAGAAGATACGGATTTTCATATGCCTAACTTGATACCAAGTGGCCGGGCAAACTCAGCAAAAAGGAGCTCTGGCAATGGACAGGGCAGAAGCCAGTCACCAAACTAATCTGAAGGAGGATATGTGACTGGATAGGACACACTCATAGGAAGCCAGCCTTCAACCAACCTGTCAGGCTCTGACCTGGAACCAGCAGGGGAAAAGGAAGACTGGAAAAGACACTGCGGCAGAGGCGAAGAGCAAGGGAGACAACTATACATAGACAAGGACAGCCTAAAGCCGAGTTCGCTGGAAAGCTGACGTCGATGGCCCATGCTTCCTTATGGGATGACGGGCTTAAGGCGGCCCACTGACGGAGATATTCACAGTGTTGAGACAGTTTTTAGTTACACCACACTCCACAGACATGGCCAGCCACACGTAGGGGCCGGATAGCTCAGTTGGTAGAGCGCCGGACTCGTGATCCTGGGGTTGCGGGTTCGAATTTCGGTATAGGGGATTTTTCCCTCGGAGTTAACATTGGTTCTGACTCCATTCCCCATATAGTCGTTCGGATGGGACTATAAACCGAGGTCTAGTCTGTGTCACATGCACTAAGATCATACACGGACTCTAAAGATCCCGATGCTCATGTCCTAAGACGGGTGAGTACCGGCTACACGAAAATACACAATGCATGCAACCTGTGTGCCAGAATAGTCTACGTGAAGACTGTGGGCACGGGCAGGTTAAACATCCCCATCTGGAAGAAGAAGACACACTGCTGGCACATTCGCATACCTGATCTTTCACCTTGCGCGCACACTCTGCGCGAACGCTTCTATCTAAACGAAGAGTTTGAGGTCACTGTGAAATTAACACTTTGGTAGCGGTCAGGCATTAGCAATAAGACAATAATGCTTTAATACCGACGTAGATACCTGCGCGCAGAAACTTGGGCATTCAGCCCATCTGGCATACGTGTACCGTTAGGGCCCCCCCCCCCCCCCCCCCCCCCCCCTCCCCCCCCATCGATCGTCGCTGTACGGCAAAGTCTACACATGCTTACACTTGATTAAACACGATTTTCCACATTCTGCCTATTTTAGATAGTCTTATGCGCTTCTACTTTGCGTGTGTAATTCAATTTTTAACATTCTCTACATGCTTAACTTATGAAAACTGTGTGTGATCGAATTTATCACCGAATCGCAGTCAGTGAACCAATCATTTCGGAACAGAAGTAAACATCGTATATGTTATTTACTCCTGATCCGGGAAAACGATTTTGCTGGGACAATTGCGAGCTGCTGGGGAAGATAGCCCAAATAGAACATTGTTCGAATCTGCTAATATGTGCTCGCAATATAGCGAACAGCTTCAGCCAATGCTAGAAACTGCATGTTGCTCAGCCTGTCAAACCCCGAAACTTGCTACCTCTGCGGGCCTCATAATTAGGTGAGAACTGTTCGCTACTGGAGTGCTGTGGCGAACACTTGGACAACAACTAACCTTTATTAACCAATATGAACATGTATACGTCTAAGCCTTTGTGGCTGTTAAAAAGATCCCAATAGACCAAGGATGGCTCTCTCACCTGTCGGAACAAGGAATCTGCGACCAAACGTTTGCCCTTACGGAAGAATACATCAGCCATGTAAAAGTAGCCCCCGCTGGTATGAATGTGGTCTGTTCCATATTCTACGGATGCCTGGTATATCTGTTTCCAGAGATAAATTGCACATATATCTACAGGTATATTATTTTATCATTCAAGTTTCTTTGCTTTGTTGTGATGGCTTGATGTAAAAAAAACAGTTTCTCTGCTTATTCAATGTTCCATCTGAAATAAATTTTGACTTGACTTGACTTGACTTGACAGTTGTGAAAACCATACATGGTGGCATTGAATAGGTGGATAATAATTTGTTTTTATTAATGTGTTCTTGGCATTTACAGTTAACGAATATGCTCAAAACATATTGAATGATATAAAAACCATACATGAAGGGTGAGACACAATGTTAGTATATTGTATATGTCAAATAAAAATAGAAATGAAAAGGTAGAAACAAACCTAGTGAAATGAAGGAATTTGAGGACCCAATGTGTCTGCTCTGTCAGGCAAACAAACAGTGGAGTATGTCCTGAACATCCAGGTGAGGGACATATGATGGTACAACCAAGTACTTAGGGAGACAGCACATCCAGTTAGCACTCTCTGGGAAACGCCACGAAGCTCCACGGCTGGAAGCCACAAATCATGGTCTGGAACAGCTGTGTTATCAAGAGCATGGCAGCACAGTTTACTGGATGGAGTGGATGAATAGCAGGCCTTCCGGAATAGGAAAACCATCCAGCGATCATCAAGAAGAGTGACATGAGACCGTATATTACACTCCACTCAGGTTCATCAAAACGGATTATTCTGATTGAGCTTACTATGCCAAATGAAAGCAGAATGGAGCAAGCGCACATCTACAAGACTGAGAAGTATGCCAGTATAGGCTGCCACTTGAGGGCACTGATTTCCAAGCCAAAGTCCTTGCTATACAAGTTAGAGCAAGAGACTTTGAAGGATCATCAGCGTAACGATTTCATGAAACAGTTCGCGATTTCTGGTGAGAAGAGGACCAGAGCACTGAAGGCAATTGCAGATGCAGATGAAAAGTGTTCCAGCTGGATCTAGTCAAGAAGGAGCAAAAGTGAACTTCCTAAGGCTTAAACATGCCAATTAGATCTGATATCTGACAGCGAGGTTGGTAAGAGACGCCCACCCATCCAAAAGTTGCATATTCGAATCTGGCAGTGCCAGGGGGAAACACAGTTAGGAGTCATGACTTGGATGAGGCCTGGCCCAAACGTGGCAGTAGGGGGGCATTAAGGAGTCATGACTTGGATGAGGCCTGGTCCAAACGTGGCAGCAGGAGGGCATTAAGGAGTCATGACTTGGATGCGGCCTGCCCAAACGTGGCAGCAGGAGGGCATTAAGGAGTCATGACTTGGATGAGGCCTGGCCCAAACGTGGCAGCAGGGGGCATTAAGGAGTCATGACTTGGATGAGGCCTGGCCCAAACGTGGCAGCAGGGGGGCATTAAGGAGTCATGACTTGGATGAGGCCTGGCCCAAACGTGGCAGTAGGGGGGCATTAAGGAGTCATGACTTGGATGCGGCCTGGCCCAAACGTGGCAGTAGGGGGCATTAAGGAGTCATGACTTGGATGAGGCCTGGCCCAAACGTGGCAGTGAGGGGCATTAAGGAGTCATGACTTGGATGCGGCCTGGCCCAAACGTGGCAGCAGGGGGGCATTAAGGAGTCATGACTTGGATGAGGCCTGGCCCAAACGTGGCAGCAGGGGGGGATTAAGGAGTCATGACTTGGATGAGGCCTGGCCCAAACGTGGCAGCAGGGGGGCATTAAGGAGCCATGACTTGGATGAGGCCTGGCCCAAACGTGGCAGTAGGGGGCATTAAGGAGTCATGACTTGGATGCGGCCTGGCCCAAACGTGGCAGTAGGGGCATTAAGGAGTCATGACTTGGATGAGGCCTGGCCCAAACGTGGCAGCAGGCGGGGGCATTAAGGAGTCATGACTTGGATGCGGCCTGGCCCAAACGTGGCATCAGGAGGGCATTAAGGAGTCATGACTTGGATGAGGCCTGGCCCAAACGTGGCAGCAGGAGGGCATTAAGGAGTCATGACTTGGATGCGGCCTGGCCCAAACGTGGCAGCAGGGGGGCATTAAGGAGTCATGACGTGGATGCGGCCTGGCCCAAATGGCAGTAGGGGGCATTAAGGAGTCATGACTTGGATGCGGCCTGGTCCAAACGTGGCAGTAGGGGGCATTAAGGAGTCATGACTCAGATGCGGCCTGGCCCAAACGTGGCAGCTGGAGGGCATTAAGGAGTCATGACTTGGATGCGCCTGGCCCAAACGTGGCAGTAGGGGGCATTAAGGAGTCATGACTTGGATGCGGCCTGGCCCAAACGTGGCAGCAGGGGGGCATTAAGGAGTCATGACTTGGATGCGGCTGGCCCACTTTGGGCGTAAGGAGTTCAAAGTGAAACACTTGTCTGAGGACGGTTTCTTCTGTAAAGGCCGTACGCTGTCAGGCTCTTCCAAGAGTTTCTTCCTATCATTTACAGGTGATAGAACAAGCAATGTAAAAGCCGTGAGATCAACATCGACAACGTTAAAGATCAGTTAAACATAACTAGTTTTATACTAATGATTTGACATGATCATAATTGGTATTCTTAATTACAACAACAACAACAAAATCTACTATTGGGTGACTGAACAGAACGAATTAGTGTTATCAATCAAAACAACAACAACAAAAATTTTACCACATGTGGATGTTTCAATAACATCTCAGTTATTACTATTATGATAAGACACGATCATCCCTTCTTCACTGTAGATTGCAGGACGTTTTTTGGATAGGGAGTTACGGTTCAATACACTACCGTAGCAAGCAAGCTGGCGAGTGTCTACTGATCATATGTAAAGGTTTTGTTCACAGCATCTGGTCTGGATCAGGTGACATGGGTCACATAACTGGCAGACTAATGGAAGAAACAAAACACAAGTTATGCGTTTCTTTCCTGTTTCCTTAGTGAATATAGATAAACAGAACTTCTATCTTCTTAGCATTCAATATAAATGTAGCTACAGAAAGAAGCAGAAACTGACTGCCCCCCCCCCCCCCCCCCCCCCCCCCCCCCCCGCCTCCTCTCTCTTTGATTCTGGATACATAAGAGAAAGGCAGCACGACTGGCTGAGTAACGTCAACTTTCTTGTGACTGGTAGTTTTGCTTGTGCTATCTGGTTGTTGGAAAAAAAGGGAACAATGTTAATCCACCCCTCATCCACTCTCGTTCTCTTACGTCTTCGGCAAACTCTCGCAAAGCGTCTTCATTTTGACCATAGGCTACGTGCAGGTGGCCCAGGCTTCGTGCAATTGACTTTTAATTGCGGGGACGCATCGGGGGTCCTCATCGCTTTCCAGCTGGCCTGAGCCAAGTATTCTTTGGCTTGGAGCAGCTTGCCCAGTCCTGTTGGGAAAAATGTACGGGGTGCGGGTGGTGAGGGTGGTGGTGGGGTGGGAGGTGTGTGTGTGTGTGTGTGTGTGCGTGCGTGCGTGCGTGTGTGTGTGTGTGTGTGTGTGTGTGTGTGTGTGGTGTGTGTGTGTGTGTGTGTGTGTGTGTGTGTGCGCTCAAATGTGTGTGTCGTGCGTGTGTGTATGTGTGTGTGTTCTTTTTTCCTTTCTCCTATCTTCTCTCACACACAAACAAATGGAGGAGCGCGGTGTTCGCATACGCACCTTTTTTTCTATAATCATATTACCCCCCACCCAACCTGCACTCCACTCATCTTCCACTCCAACTTGTACTGCCCTTCTTTCTTCTGCTCCATCAGTTTCTGTTCCCCCATCCCCTATTCTCCTATCTCTGTGGAGTTTTTTCCTCCATCTGCCTCTCTCTCTCTCTCTCTGTTTCACTTATCTCACCTCATTCCCTCTGCCATCCCTCTTCCTTTCTACTCTTCCTTCTTTCGGTAACTTCCATCTCATCTAGCTCAGGTCAGGTACACTGGCTGGGTCATTTTGCTCTGCTTTGTTATTAGACAGACAGATGGACAAACAGACAGACAGACAGAAGGACTGACCAATGTAGGCCTCAGTCAGGAGGATGTAGCAAGAATGTTGAGACGCAAACACGAACACAAAGGGACAGGCAGACAGATAAACAGACAGAAGGACGGACCAAACCAGGCATCAGCCACGAGATCTAAATAGGTATTGAAACAGACACAGACTCAAACATAGAGGGACAGACGGACAGACAGTCAGACAGACAGAAGGACTGATCTATCCAGGCCTCAGCTTGGCAGACGTAGCAAGGGATTCACAGCTCCAGTCGATGCACAGTTTGTGCGTCATGACACACACACACACACACACAATACCCTTTAAAATGCACTTCAGGCTTCAATCAACCCCTCTCATCGTGAGACTGAGGACAGGGCACTCCAGACTGAGACATCACATGTTCACGAAATTCCACGTTGGCGAGTCTTCAGGGTGCCCGTGCGTTACAGCCCCAAGGACTGTGAAAAACTTCCTGCAAGACTGCCCCACACGTACAAAGCTAAGAGCAGAGACCTGATCTGCCAACACATCGGCGAGGGAAAAGCTCTGTGGATCACTGGAGGGCCTCCGCCATACAGCAGCCTTCGTCAGTGCCTCTGGGGTTCCTTTCTGAGTGTATGAAGAAGAAGAATCAACCCTCTAAAATCGAAAAACAGGAATCCTAAACATCTGCAGCGCACGTTATCTCAAAAAGTCTGCTGCCCGAGCCCCTAAATCCCTCACAGAGTTTTCCTGTTCAGTGTAAAGAAGGAACAGATGCCGCTGAATTCTTGACATGACTGGACGTAGATAGTCTTGAGCGTAGTGCATTTCATGCAGGGCAAACTTGACTAGAGAAAACGGTGCAAGTCAAGCGATGAGCAGCACTTGCAACGGCAAAACGGCAAGGTTGAATACAAGGCTAAACGTAAATGAAATTCAGAAGCTCAATGGTGACCCGTTAGAATTCTTTGTTGGGATTCTGGTAATTACCTTAAATGATTGTCAATTGGAGCCATGAGGGATGTTAATACAGACACGCAGACTCACACACCGAGGCCAGGACAGACAGTTAGCTGTAAGAACTGATCAGGGCAGGCCTCAGGAAGGTGGATGTTGCAAGGGCATTAATAGACACACAGATTCACGAACATAAGTTCTGCCAGGCAGCCATACGGTCACACACTGAGGAACAACCAGAAAGCCAGTCAACCAGAAGGACTGATCTGATCAATGTAGTCAGCCAGATGGACTGATCTGATCAATGTAGTCAGCCAGAAGGACTGATCTGATCAATGTAGTCAGCCAGAAGGACTGATCTGATCATTGTAGTCAGCCAGATGGACTGATCTGATCAATGTAGTCAGCCAGAAGGACTGATCTGATCAATGTAGTCAGCCAGAAGGACTGATCTGATCAATGTAGTCAGCCAGAAGGACTGCTCTGATCAATGTAGTCAGCCAGAAGGACTGATCTGATCAATGTAGTCAGCCAGAAGGACTGATCTGATCAATGTAGTCAGCCAGAAGGACTGATCTGATCAATGTAGTCAGCCAGAAGGACTGATCTGATCAATGTAGTCAGCCAGATGGACTGATCTGATCAATGTAGTCAGCCAGATGGACTGATCTGATCAATGTAGTCAGCCAGAAGGACTGATCTGATCAATGTAGTCAGCCAGAAGGACTGATCTGATCAATGTAGTCAGCCAGAAGGACTGATCTGATCAATGTAGTCAGCCAGATGGACTGATCTGATCAATGTAGTCAGCCAGATGGACTGATCTGATCAATGTAGTCAGCCAGAAGGACTGATCTGATCAATGAAGTCAACCAGAAGGACTGATCTGACCAATGTAGGCTTCAGCCAGGAGAATGCAGCACGTCATCGATACAAACACACAGACTTACACATGGAATTACAGACAGACGGACGGACGGACAGACAGACAGCAAGGACTGACCAATGTAGGCTTCAGCCAGGAGGATGTAACTGGGAATCAGCTGCACGCTATGAGGGCCATGCACCATGATGGCGAAGTTAAGGCATTGCAGGGCGGCCGTACGGCTAGCTTCCACTGGCCGTCGTACAGGTGCTTCTGAGCCGTCTGCCGACTGAACTCCTGCAGGTATATCTGAACAATCAGATCAAATATTGGTATTTTGAAGCTTTAAGGTGGCTGAACTCCAGCAGGTATATCTGAACAATCAAATCAAATATTGGTATTTTAGGGTCTTCAGCTCGTTAAACTCCGGCAAGTATCTCTGAACAATCAGATCAAATATTGGTATTTTGGAGCCTTTAGCTGGTTAAAACTCCAGCAGGTATATTTGAACAACCAGATCAAATACGGGTATGTGTGGGTCTTCGGCTGACTGATTCCAATAGGTATCTCTGAATAATCAGATCAAATATTGATGTTCCGTAGCCTTCAGCTGGCTGAACTCTGTCAGGTAATTCTGAACAATCAGATCAAATATTGATATTCTGTAGCATTCAGATGGCTGAACTCTGTCAGGTATCTCTGAACAATCAGATCAAATATTGATCTTCCGTAGCCTTCAACTGGCTAAAGTCTTTCAGGACATGTCTGGAAAATCTGATCAAATATTGGTATTTTTGGGTCTTCACCTCAGCAGGTATTTCTGAACCATCAGATCAAAAATTAATATCAATATTTTGGGGCTTTCAGCTGGCTGAACTCTAGCTGGTGTCTTCTCTTCTCTTCTTCTTCCTAAAACACTGGTTCACTCAAAAACGAGTAGGTCACCAGCGCGCATGTTAAAAAGTAAAATAAAATAACATAAAACAGTGCGACTCAGACTGTTGGCCCCTGGAGCAAATTTGGCAACAAGGGGTCGCACTCGATATTCAAGAAGTTAAAAGCAATGGCCAAATTCAGGCCCAGGTAAATAGTAAAATATCTGGGGAAGTAAAAATAAAAAAATCGTCAATATGCAGATCTCAAAACTGTCGAATCAACCTGTTCCCTAAATGAGATTGCATTTGTGGCAATCTTGATGGCACCCGGCAGTGAGTTCCACAGCCGTACAGAACTGGGATAAAAAGAATGTAAGTGGCTGTCAATATTTGATGCAGGTATGGTATAACATTGACCGCCACTCCTGGTGCTACTTTTATTCAATACTAGCTGTTCCATTGGAATATCAATTACTTTAGCTCTGCCTTTGAAGAAGATGTTAAGTTTGATAAAAGCTCTTCTCTCTTCTAAGGGTTTCCATTCTAATCTCCTCATGTTCTTCCTAGTATTCCCCTTTTCTCTGATGTGGTTCCCTGTTACGAACCGTGCTGCTCTCTTCTGAATCTTTTCGAGGTTATCAATGTCCTTTAGATGGTAAGGATCCCAAACTGAGCAACCATATTCCAGTACTGGTCTAACCAGTGTTTTGTAGCAGTCGTCTTTAACCTTTTGGGGGCAGTCATTGATATTCCTGTATAAGAAAGCTAAGATGTTATTTGCTTTCTTACATACTAAATTGTAATGTTCTTTCCATTTGAGACGACTATCTATAATCACGCCTAAATATTTTGCAGCATTAGTTTCTTTAAGAATAGTATTATGGATAGAATAATCTGATCTAATTGGTGAGCGTTTGTTACATATACGCAACACTTGGCACTTTTGGGGATGAAATTCCATTTTCCAAGTTCTTTCCCACTCTTGTAAAGCGTTTAGATCTTCTTGTAGAATGCGTGTATCATTCTTGCTTCTGATTGTTCTATATACGAAGCTGTCATCTGGAAAAAGCCTTATAGTAGTTCCAGGACAGAGATTTCTACTTATGTCATTTATATAAATTAAGAAAAACAAGGGCCACAGAACAGTTCCCTGTGGTACACCTGACAAGACTGGTTTACAATGAGATGTCGACCCTTCCACAACAACTTTCTGCGTTCTCCCAACGAGGAATGATCTAGCCCATTTTAGCAAAGAACCGCCAATGCCGATGAGTTCTAATTTAAGCAGCAGGCCCTCATGGTCAACCTTATCAAAGGCTTTAGAAAAGTCTAATAAAATTGCATTTATTTGCTGTCTGTTGTTAAGACAGTTATTAAAATCATTGAGAGTTGTTATAAGTTGAGTCTCACAACTCTTTCGCTGTCTAAAACCATGCTGGGCGTTATTTAAGAAGTCATATTTGTCAAGATGGTCCATTATGCTACTATATATTATGTGTTCAAGTAGTTTAGCTGATATGGATGCAAGAGATACAGGTCTATAGTTCTCTGCTTTTGTTTTGTCACCCTTTTTGAATAAGGGAACAATGCTCGCATCTCGCCACTCATCAGGTATTACTCCCTGGTCCAGTGAAGCTTGGTAAAGTAGTTGGTATACCTCACTCAATTCATTGGCACATAATTTTAAGAGCTTGCCAGGAACGCCATCGGACCAGTAGCTTTGTTTTCATTGATGTTGGTCAGTAACTTAAATACTCCTGCTTTGTTTACTTTGATGTTTTGCATTTCAGGGAGTTTATCATCATCCTTTAGTCTAACATTAATTAAAGGTTTGGGATTTGAGAAAACTGAACAAAACTGCTTGTTTAGTAAGTTTGCTTTCCCTTCAGGGTCCTGTATTAGGTTATTCTGGTTGTTTCTCAGGTCTGGAATCCCAATGTTGTCCTGTCTCTACTCCTTATGTAAGACCATAATTTCTTGTTTTGATGATCACCTTCTGAAATCATCGAATTAACATAATTGGAGTGAGCAAGCCTACATTCTCTCTGACACCTTCTCTAATATGTTTATACCTAACCAGTAATCTTTCTGAGTTAGGATGTAGTTTCAATTTCTTAAAGAAACGATGTTTCCTTCTCAACAAACGTTTAGTTTTTGTAGTAATCCATGGCTGGTGGTTCTTGCTTGAAGTTATTTTAGTAGGTATGTTGTCATCCATAATAAATTCCAAGTTAGTTTTTATACACTTCCAAAGGTCACTGACATTATCTTTAACACTATAGGACCTCAAAAAAAGACGACTGAAATCATGAGTATCCCTGCGCAATTTTGGTAAATCTGCTTGGTTCCAGAGTCTGATGGTACGTTTATGGGGTTTTCTTCGAAAGGGTTGAAAGTTGCTCTCTAAGAGAATTATGTCATGATCACCCTGGCCTGCAATTAATTCCTGATTGCCTAAAGCGCCTGGACAATTGGTAAAAAATAAATCCAGGAATGCCTTACCACGAGTTGGTGCTTCAACTGACTGCACTAATCCAAGTTTTTGGTGGTATCAAAAAACTGAGTATTAATATTTTTACTGTATTGATTACCAAGTATGGCATCTTCACCCCAATCAATATCTGGTAAGTTAAAGTCTCCACCAATCCATAATATTGCCTTCCTATTGGTCAAAACAATGTTAGAAATGTCTCTGCAAATAGACGAACATACATTTTCATCTGAGTCTGGAGGTCTGTAAACTGATCCAACAATGACAGGTCTCTTATTCTTAAAATTAATCCTACAAAATAAACTTTCACTATTTTTTGCCTTGATATAAAAACTCACTAGCTAAGTTCTTCCTAATGTACCTGAGCACTCAGGTGAAAAACAGGTACTTCAGGGTTGTCAGCAAGACGAACTCTTTATCAGGTGTCTCTAAACAATCAGACTATACACTACTATTTCTGGGCCGTCTGCTGGCTAAACTCGATCAGACAGCAGACTTAACTCTGTAAGTTACCTGAACGATTTAATGAAACGCAGGTACTTTTGGGTTGTCTGCTGGGTGAATTCTATATAGTATAAGATTAAACAGCCAGGTCAACGACAGATACTCTTGGTTCGACTGGCAGCTATGCCAGAGCAGGTATATCTGAACAATGACAAGTACTCCTGGGACATGTGCTAGATGAACTCTATCAGGCGTATCTAAACAATCAGGTCAAATCTGGGGTGCATCAGGGTCGTCTGCTGGCTAAACTCTATGGGGTATCTCTGAACAATTAGACAAATACAAGTACTTGAGGGTTTGTCTGGTGGCTACATTCTGTTTGACATTTCTTTACAATCCGGTTAAAACTAATACTTCACACACGTCTGGTGACTAACCTCTGTCACGTATTTTGAAACATTCGGGTCAATGGTAAGTCCTTCACGGTCGTCTGCCGGCTAAATTCTATCAGGAGTATGTAAGCAGTCAGGTCCAGTACAGGTACTTCTTTGTTGTATGCAAGATGAACACTATCAATTTATTTAAACAATTAGGTCAAAGACAGATGCTCCAGAGTCGTCTGCTTGCTAAACTCCATCAGGTGTATTTAATCCGGTTCAACACAGCTACTTCACGACTGTAAATAATCAGGTCCTATACAGGTACTTCAGGATAATCTGTGGCTAAAGTCTGTCAAGTGTATGTCAACTATCAGGTCTAATATAAGGTCGCGTGTAGCTAAAGTCTGTCAAGTGTATGTCAACTATCAGGTCCAATATACTATATAGGGTCGTCTGTAGCTAAAGTCTGTCAAGTGTATGTCAACTATCAGGTCCAATACTGGATCGCATTGGCTAAAGTCTGTCAAGTGTATGTCAACTATCAGGTCCAATACAGAGTAGTCTGTAGCTAAAGTCTGTCAAGTGCATGTCAACTATCAGGTCCAATACTGGATCATATGTGGCTAAAGTCTGTCAAGTGTATCTCAACTATCAGGTCCAACATAGGATTGTATGTGGCTAAAGTCTGTTAACTGTATCTCAACTATAATGTCCAATACAGGATCGTCTGTGGCTAAAGTCAGTCAAATGTATGTCAATTATCGGGTCCAGTACTGGATCGTCTGTGTCTAAAGTCTGTCAAGTGTATCTCAACTATCATGTCCAATACAGGATCGTATGTGGCTAGTCTGTCAAGTGTATCTCAACTATCAGGTCCAATACAGGATCGTATGTGGCTAAAGTCTATCAGGTGTATTTTAATGATCAGATGAAATACCGGCAATTCTGGGGTGTCTCAGCCCAGACAGGGCCACCATGGCTGACTGGGCAAAAGCACCATGTAAGACCAGACTGAGCTGACTACTGGATAAACTCTTCACATGTATTTAAATAACTAAGTCAGATAAAACAGCGCGCGCGCACGCACGCGCGCACACACACACACACACACACACACACACACACACACACACACACACACACACGCACATACACACGCTAGCATGCATACATTCGCGCATGAGTGCTCGCGCACATTTGTAAAATGAAAGCCACATGGTTACATACGTTTTTTGTACGGTCTTCAGTTTCTTTTCTCAGCCGTTCGTCTTTGAACAGGATGGGGGACCGAGGTTTACGAAGCACTCCGAGACTGTCGCAGATTTTCTCGTGAATTGCCTGCCAGTCTAACATCTGATGTTCTTTGCAACTGACAACAAGCATGGAATAAAAGAAAACTGCGGAAAGCAATACAAATGTGTGTGTGTGTGTGTGTGTGTGTGTGTGTGTGTGTGTGTGTGTGTGTGTGTGTGTGCAGTGCGCATGTGTACCCATTGTCGTACGAACGAGGGTGTGAGCATGTATGTGTTTTGCTCATGGAAATGTGCACCAGCATATCTGCCTGCTGAAATATGGATGACTTTTTTTTTCAGACAATGAAATCAAAGAGTAGTTCTGCAGAAATATGGATGACTTTTTTTTCAGACAATGAAATCAAAGAGTAGTTCTGAAAATGGAAAAGGAAATAATAATTACATTCCATGGTAAGCAGCTACAACAAGCACAGCATGTTGTATGTGTGTGTGTGAGAGAGAGAGAGAGAGAGAGAGAGAGAGAGAGAGAGAGAGAGAGAGAGAGAGAGAGAGAGGAGGAGGAGGACGAAGGCGATAGTCACTGGATTAGAACGTAGACCAACGATCCAAAACGATCCAAGGCATTAACTACCGACATAAACTGACTGATGCCCGACAGCAACTGGTTACGAGTTTGCCTTTCACTAAGTCAGGCCTTTTTGTTACGCCAGTCTCCTTTCTCTCCGTCTTCCTAGACACTGGGTCTGTCTACCAACATTTATCTGAACTTAGCTTGAGTTAGTCTGCCAGCACTATTTCACAAATAAGTGGGTGGGTGGGTGGGTGTGAGTCAGGTGTGTTTTATGCATGAGTGCGTGCATCCCTATATGCATGTATGCTAGCCTGTGCCGGTATATGTGCGATGTGTAATATGAATTTGTTTTCAATGAAATCAAGAATGGCACTGAAAAGGGAAAAAACACATTCCATGGTATGCAACAACAAAAAAACACCCCAAGAAACACAGCTTGCGAGAGAGAGAGAGAGAGAGAGAGAGAGAGAGGGAGGGAGTGTGTGTGTGTGTGTGTGTGTGTGTGGGGGGGGGGGGGGGTGACACTGACGTAATGTGCAGAGCCCCAGGAAAGAACTAAAGAAATAAATCCATTAATGCACGACTGCAACCGTTTCCTGGTTTATTGTAAATAATTCAAGCCTAGTTGTCGGATCCATTTTTCTTTTCCCGTCTTACCAGAGTCTAGATCTATACTACAATCAAGATCCATTTCAACTTTAACCAGGCTTAAGTTAGTCTTACCAGTAATAGGTAACATTGCAGTATTTACACTGTAAATACGCCGTCTCGCAACAAAGTTCACACAGTAGTTTCACTCCTTTCGGTAACGCTAGGGGTTGAAGCTTCATCTCCTAACTACTTGTAGATTCAACGCAGATTCAAACACGACCAGCACGGCACGTTTAGCCTGAATATTTTGCGCTCTTGAATCTAAACTGCCAATTTTGCACAGTCATAACTGCGCATGCGCATAAAGGGAGTTCATTGTGAAGTGGCAACGCTTGTAAGAGCCCTTGCTTGAATTTAGGAGTAGCCTAATCCTAATAAAGTTGCACCTTGGCTTTAGTATGGGCAGTGAACGTGTAGAGTGCACGTAGAGTCAATCTTAACTTTCAAATGCCTGTAAGAACTGACAGGAAGGATGCCACACATGTCCTACAGGAGGATTTTAACAGGCTACAGGACTGGTCAGACCGGTGGCTTGTCCGCTTCCACCCAGATTAATGCCATGTCCTGAAATTGGGACGGACAAAGTCGGACAAAGTGTACCAGTGATGAAGGGGAAGAATGAAGCCGGTGAGACCTTCACCATCAACCTGTCTGAAAGCCAATGGAGAAAGACCTGGGTGTGCATATTGACAACAAACTTTCCTTCAAAGAACATGTGGCCCAGGCAACATCCAAAGCAAATAGAGGTGTCGGGATACTCAGACGCTCTTTTGACCACTTGACAAATAAGACCTTTATCCATCTGTACAAGTCACTTGTAAGACCAGTTCTGGAGTATGGACACTCGGCTTGGCCACCTCACCACAAGACTTCGTGTGCTAAGGTGAAGGATGTTCAACGTAGAGCAACAAAGCTCCCTTCATCGCTCAAGGACAAACCCTACCCAGAACGCTTGGCCATACTGCAGCTATCCAGTCTTGAACATCGACGGGCTCGAGGTGACACGACTGATTTGTACAAATATGTGCATAGCGTGTACAGGGTGAAGAACCCTCAGTTTCAGTTGTTTGACAGCAGAGAAAGAAGGGGCAACAGTCTGAAACCAGTCAAAGGACACTGTAGGCTACAAGTTAGAGGTAACCTTTTCGCTGAGAGAGTCATAAACTCTTGGAACAACCTTCCAGTTCACATAGTTACAGCTCCAACATTGAACACCTTCAAGTCCAGACTGGATGCCCACTGGAACAGCCTTCCTTCAAAGTTCAATCCAGTGTGCTACGGACAGGTGGTGGTAGTGCCAGTATTATTAGAAATCCGATGCATGCGTGTTCTTAGGTGTAGACTACATCTACAAGTCTCGAAGATGAACAGGCCTCCAACGAGGCCTCAAACACCTCAAGTTCAAGTCAAGTCAAGTCAAATCAAGTGAGTGTATCTACCAACCCTATAGTCGAATCTTGCAGTCGTTATCATTCATTCGACCAGAACACGATAGGAGGCATATGTTGGAAACAACTTTAGTCTCCTAGCCAAAACCTTCTCCGTTAAACTTACATTGCAGTTATTACCCCTTTATGACAGACTGACTGACTGATTGATTGATCAATTATACAATATTATACAATTATACAATATGACCAGCTCAATAGACAGCCATATTCTTACACAATACACTACTAGTACTTCTCCCTCCTAAGCTTAGGCCTA
>CM031599.1:28402466-28414966 GCA_018398815.1 Conus ventricosus | reverse complement strand
GGGCAGGTGCCGGATACACGTTATACCTGTTTGAGTGCAGTGACACTCTTGGTGTGCAAAGCCTGATTTTACATCAGGAAATAGCAATATCAGCGTTATTCCCCAACCTGGACATGTGAGATAGACGAACACCGAAGTTTTAGAGAATTATAAGTGCTTTATTCTCCCTCTATGTCCATAAAGTTTGTACACATTTTCTTCCTCTTCTTCATAAATCCGTGAAGAATCATTGGTGCTGCTCAAAAAGAAATATTCGTCAGTCATCCAACTCTGTCGCCCTTGGTCTCTGTGCAAGTGGTTTCTCTAACCACTCCGCCATGTCGTCAGTCCATTGCTTGTGTGTGCGTGCGTGCCCGCGCGCGCGCGCGCGCGCGCGGCGTGTGTGTGTGTGTGTGTGGTGTGTGTGTTTCTTTTGCTTGTTTACTTGCTTGATTTTACAGTTCTGTATTCTTTTCTTTCGTTTCGGCGTTTTTTTAGGCAAATCAGATCTGATGATACAGCACATCCCGCTCCAGGTCGGATTTTATTGTTTGCCCCCTCCAAATGCAACTGGTAGTATCAGGTTACATGGTTATCACTAGCACAGGAACATGTCGACTTGATCTTAGGCGGACGGTATAGATGTATACTGCGGTTGAAAGTCAAGGACCGCCTTCGATTTTCGGCAGTTCCAACTAAAGGGCAGAGAGAGAGAGAGAGAGAGAGAGAGAGAGAGAAGAGAGAGAGAGTGTGTGTGTGTGTGTGTGTGTGTGTGTGTGTGTGTGTGTGTGTGTGTGTGTGTGTGTGATGTGAACAACTTGAACACTGAAAGCAGCTGACTACAATGAGAACTGAGGCTAAGCTGTGTAGTACCTGAATCATCCTCTCTTGTCTGGTTATCAGATAAAGCTATTCGGACCGGAAACAAAAACCGGGAAAATCCCACAGCGACTTGTAAGCTTACCCATTTCCATATGTCAGATCAGCTGACAAGTCTCAATAGCCACAGTAGGCTACATGACATGATGCATCATCACTCGGTTCACCCTGTTTCAATATGATATTGCGGTCATGGCTAAAACATCATGATTCTGTGCTGGTGGTCCTTGACCTGTTACTCAGTAACAGTCACAACAACGGGACTGTTGGCTTACGCTGTCATAGTACTGATAACGTAAGCAGGCATTTTCAACAATAATAGATTAAAGCCGGGCACAGAGGCAAAAGTCAGATGACTGTCGACGTGGCATGAAAGAAATTTCCGTAGTTCACAACCAAGATGTACTAACTGTTGCTGTTTCACCAACACCTGCGCCCCCCCCCCCCCCCCCCCCCCCCCCCACTCCCGATCATGCTGTTTAATGAACGACTCACGTTTAATTGTCCACAAGGCTGGCATACCAGATCTGAAAATTGTTGACAGAAACTGCTTACTCAAAGGAAAGGTGTTCATCGTCAGCATCAATTAAGACAGACTTTACGGCAAAAACTGAGGAACTGCAGCGATTTGTCATGTTAGCTGATTGATAATGACTATCATGTTGGGTGGGGGGGGGGGGGGGGGGGGGGGGGGGAGTCTTAAGATTATTGTATCTCGGACCAGCTTGGAGCACTTACAAGTAAATGCTAGTAAACGAAGCATTTTACAGTAATTCCATAATAAACTGCATGGAAATTAAACACAGCAGGCATACATTCACTAATGCAAACAGTCACACGGACTAAAACGTCCACCTGGTGTAACACACACACACACCACACAACACACACACACACACACACACACCACACACACACACACACACAGATTAACTTGTTGATTGATTGGTTGGTCTTTAAAACGCAAGGATGAAGATTTCAGGCCAAAGCCTAGTCTTACAATCTGTCCTTGTTTTGCATACATTATTTCAACACATTCATTTTGACAAGTCAACATAGCAACACTGTAATCTAATTCTATAATGATAAGCAGACTGTTTATAAAAGTAGGATAATACTGACAGGGTGGGTTGTCAAACAGAAGGAAACTTACAAATAAAAAAAGATAGAAACAAACAAACAGAGACAGACAGACAGACAGAGGAAATGCACTGTTCCCGCCAGGAGCCAATGGCGAACCTTAAAGGGTATCTCACCCATTTTTACAAATCTGTTTTGACCAAATACACGGTTTTGGTATGTGGTCGTATTGCGAAACCCAGCCCCGAATCAGCCGCCTGTGCTCTCATTTTGCAGTGAGAGCAGCATTTCCTGCAGATTGGAAAGCGAGAGGCTGAAACAGGAACGAGAGCCTCGATTTCGATAATAGGGGGGTTTCCCGATTGATGACGTTGAAAAGCCAAGTTGCTCTTCGTGTTCGGCTGAAGTGAGATATCTGTGCTGTCCGGTTGCGGAGTTTCATCAGGAAATAAGCAAAGAGTACGCGTTCATTCTTTTCCAGGTGCTTCCAGCAAGTTTAGGCGATTGTGGATAAATTTTGTCACCACAACGAGAAAAGATTTTGTTCTTTGGACAGTTATCATGGCATTTGCGTTCGTCACTTCGAAGAGCACAGTTTCCAAGACCAACACACCTGGAAAGTAAAGGTGGAAGCTGGAATTCGGGTCCGAAGACAGCTGAAAGAGGATGCTGTGCCAACTATTATAACAGAAAAATGTATTAAAGCACTCTCTGTTCATTCGCCAGCTGCAAGTGCAAGCCTCAAACGCAACAGTGACACGGATTCTGTCAGGAGCAAGAGAGCCAAACTCAGAGGCGTAAAGAAGGTAAGGTCTGTGGAATGGGTGGTTGATCTTTTTGGGTTTCATTTCATTCTCAGTGTATGGTTGGTTGTAAAGATAGTTGTTGGTTTTTGTTGAGTGTTGGGATCAAACTGAAACGTACATTGTTACTGTCATACTGTTGCATGTTTGTGATTGATTTTTTTCCCCTGCTGTTACTGTTTCCAACAAAACTGAAGTTACGATTCTTATTAACAAGAAAGTGTCCATGTCCCACAAATAACAACTTGTTGGACTCCAGTGAATAATAGTTGGGTTTTTATTTTTCAGGACATTGCTGAACATCAGGCACCCCTGCAAGTTCAAGTTTCCGCCCAACAACCATATGCTTTAGTAAGTGAATTATTTATCAGTATTTGGATACAGGATGGTGATTTAGTGTGCATTTTAAGATATATGCAGGTGTGGTATGTCTGTATGCAATACACTGCCCTGGTAAGAGAATAATGAGCTTAGATCTGCTGCTTAGATCTGCATCAGTTTTTACAATAACAGCCAGAATCTTTGACTGCAATGTATTGTAAAAGACCCCTCAGATTCTAATTGTCATTGTGGAACTTCAGAATTTAAATGGAGAGAGCGAGATTGAAAATGAGGAATGTAAAAAAAAGTGTGTGTGTGTGGCTGAAAGTGAACAGCTATTGAAAAGATTTCTACAGCAGGAGAGAATTAGTGTGATGATGCAGTAGCTGACAAACTCCTGTTCAAAGGAAAAGGCATTATCTGATAGATCTAAACAACTGAAAGAAAATGTGGTTTATCACATAATCATGTTTAAGTTATTTACATACTACGGTAATGTGTGTGTGTGTGTGTGTGTGTGTGTGTGTGTATGTGTGTGTGTGTAAACAGATGTATGTGTGTGCATGTTTATATCATGTACTGTGTCGTGCGTATGTGTGTACCTGTACATAATATGGTCAACCTGTAAAATGTCGAACTGCCTGGAAAGAAATACAAGCGTCTGATGGCGAGGGAGGTGATACTGTACAAGGAGCTGTAGGTTCAAAATGGTACGGCTGAACTCCATAAACTTAAGTGAAAATTTCACGTTCGATGTCCTCTTCGTTGGAACTTGACTCGTAGCTGGGAGCATCTGCTATTATCGCCGGAAAATAGTTGAGTTTTACGTCCTCATAGCGAAAGCTTTTAGGGACATGTCTTTCATTCACGTAGGCTAGTCTTGGCATATATACGTCACTTGCGGAATCCCCGACTCTCGTTTCTTTCCGTACTGTGCTCGGCAATCTCCGTGGCGAGTCACGATTTGGCTACTTGCACGACCCGAAACACGGATAGAAGTGAGTTTTAGAAGAAAAGTAACACGTACATCGAAACACGCTCGATCATACTTTTGAACAACCCTAACATGCTATTTAGGGGTGAGGACCCCTTTAACCTTCAATGATGATAGAGACTGCTCTTGGCACGCAGAAAAAGGGAGATTATTCCACATGACATCATCAATCTTCTTCTTCTTCTGTCTGTTTGCTTGTTTGTTTTTGCTTGCTTTTTAAAATTTAATATGTTTTTTGTGTTACATCTGTCAGAAAGGCGAAAGACAAAGGGTGATTTGAGGTTGTATATTGATCGTAAACTGGGGGATGTTTCAGTTTACTTCTGATGGTCAGGTTCTGTAACTGTTTTCGATTAAAGCAAAGCCTACATGTACTTTAATGTGTTAAACCGGTTTTTTTTCATTTTTTCATTTTTTAATTTTTAAATCACATTCATAGCGTCGTGCTGAGAAGTTTCTGAGGATTTGATCAGGTCTTGATTTTGTGTTGTAGTTATAATTATGACACAGTTGTCATCATCATCATGATCATGATCACTGTCATCATTTAGAATATTTACAATGACAGTTGTGTGGAACGTAGTAAGTGTGCTGATCTCAGTGTAGATATTTCTGTATACAATGTTGCTGACTGCTGAGTCATTAAAGTTGTCCGATCGCCCGACCCAGTTACAATGTCCGTGTACACTTCCTTTATTTGTTTGGTTGGTTATTGAGCAACCAGCAGGTTTAACAGCTTTTTTTTTTTTTATAATCTCTTTGCTTCTGCTAAGGAGATTGTCTTCACATGCCTTTTGCAGATTTGTCTGTCTGTCTATCTGTCTGTCTGCCTATCTGTCGGTCGGGCAAGACACACAAACACTATTAAGCCAATTTGAACAAAACTTAGTGGAAAGTGGCCCATGACGAACCCATGACATTTTGGCCAGATGTGGATCGAAGGGAGGATCTTTTTTTTGTCACTTAGTGAATCGGTAACTGGTATTCCCACCCTAAACACACACACACACCACACCATGCCAACCACACACACATCATGCACACACACACACACATCGCTGTCGCACGCGCACACACACATACACATCATATCAACACGCACATCCACGGCCACATACCATGTGCTCACACACACCACACGCACACTCACAAACACACACACACACACACACACACACACACGACAACACTTGCCCGTGCCAACATACCATACACACATCAGTGTGCTCTCACTACACACAACATTCTATGATAAAAATGGCGTGCCAATGTAGGCACTCAAGGTCTGACCAGCGCGTTGGGCTAAAGCGTGCGTTCTTCTTACTCGGGTGGCGATGGTCCTGTGCCGCGCGAGGCCGCCTCAAAGAGGAAACAGGACGAAAGCCACTGCAGCGCTGCACGACTCCCGCCTATAAGACCTCACCGGAGAAAGGATTTTCAGCCAATCAGAAATAGGTCACATTCGGTGCGCGCCTTGCCGCAGGCAGCATAGAAGTGGGAGAGGGGGGGGGGGGGGGGGGGGGGGGGGGGGGGGGTGGGGGGGGGTGGGGGGCACTCACCGTCTGTCTGTTGGAGTATTCATAGTTTCCTCTCTCCTCTCTTCTCTCTCTTTCTCTCTCATTTTCTCTCTCTCTCTCTCTTTCTGTCTCTCTCTCTCTCTCTTTCTCTCTCTCTTTTCTCTCTTTCTCTTTTTTCTCTCTCTCTTCTCTCTTTCTCTCCCTTCTCTCTCTCTTTCTCTCTCTCTTTCTCTCTCTCTTCTCTCTCTCTTCTCCCTCTTTCTCTCTCTCTTCTTCTCTTCTCTCTCTTTCTCTCTCTTTCTCTCTCTCTTTCTCTCTCTCTTTCCTCTCTCTCTTTCTCTCTCTCTTTCTTCTCTCTTCTCTCTTTCTCTCTCTCCTCTTCTCTCTCTTTCTCTCTCTCTCTCCTTTTCATCTCTCTCTCTCCTCTTTCTCTCTCTCTCTCTCTCTCTCTCTCTCTCTCTACTTAATTCTTCTCTCTACTCTCTCTCTCTCTCTCACTCTCTCCTCTCGGTCCGATCAGGCGATTAGACGGTGGAAATGTCGACTCCGAATGCGATAGCGACCTGCTCAAGGATGCAAACTTGTTTTTCCTCGATCAAGTACAGTTTTTGAGAGCGTGCTGTACTTTGGAAGGTAATGAGGCCGACGGAATCATGGATGCCTTCGAGCGAGTCTCTCGCGCTGTCGTATCAGCCGCATTGTTTCAGCCCTCCCGCGAGAGCTTGTGGCCCCCTAGCAACTCTATGTATAAAGGCCCGCGCGACCGCGAGCCGGTGAGGTCTATGCTCCGATGCTGAGAGGGCAATTTTTCCAGCCCAACCCCGGGAGAGGTGCCCCCAGCCCTGCTTTCAAAGCATGGTATCCCAGGCCACGGTATTCGTAGTCAGGAAGCGATGTATCGCCGATTAGCCCACATATACAGGAGCAGCTCCGACGACACAGGCTAGACCCGCCACCCGGAAGGTTCGCTACGCCGCCTGACACTGACCTCTCATGTCCTTCAAAGGCCAGCTGTCGTCGCCTTCTTGGTGTTCGCTGATTTGCCACTTTGCAGGTACAGGCACTCCCGTCCGATAGTCTCCGGCCCGTCTGTGACGTCATGTTCGGATCGTCCCGAATGATGATGGTATGGGCCTAAGCCTGGATGTTTGTGGCCAAAGCCCACACGGCACTTCAGCTGCAGTCGAGCATTCATACTTCGTTCCTTCAGAACTGTTATAGCGTTAACCTAAAACAAAATCAAGGCTGTTTTATATGTTCTTCTTCTCCTTCTGTCTGTTTGCTTGTTTGTTTTAGTTAACTTTAAAAAAAATTATTATGCTTTTTTTGTGTTACATCTGTCAGAAAGGATAAAGACAAAGGGTGGTTTGAGGTTGTATATTGATCGTAAACTGGGGGATGTTTCAGTTTACTTCTGATCGTCAGGTTCAGTAACCGTTTTCCTTAAAACGTAGCCTACACGTACTTTGATGTGTTGACCCGATTTATTTATTTATTTTTATCTCATTCATAGCGTCGTGCTGAGAAGTTTCTGAGATTTTGATCAGGTCTTGATTTTGTGTTGTAATTACAATGACGGAATTGTCATCATCCTCATGATCACTATCATCATTTAGAATATTTACAATGACAGTTGTGTGGAATGTGACGTAGTAAGTGTGCTGATCTCAGTGTAGATATTTCTGTATACAATGTTGCTGACTGCTGCGTCATTCAAGTTCTCGGATCGCCCGACCCAGTTACAGTGCCGGTACTCTCGTTTATGTCTGGTTATTGAGCAACCAGCAGGTTTAACAGCTGTTTTTTTTTTTCTTTATCCCATTGCTTCTGCACACACACACACACACACACACACACAAACTGGCCACATGACCCACACACCCTTACAACACATGAGTGACTCTCACATCAGCCCTGATAGGGCCCTTTGCGCCCCAGCTGGGCATACAGCAACATATATTATCCTACACACACATACTATGATGAAAATGGCGTGACAGTGTAGGCACTCAAGGTCTGACCAGCGCGTTGGGCTAATGCGTGGGTCAGACAACTGGGCCACGACACCCTCTTTTTGAATTCTCTCATCTTAGTCATTAACTCATTTATCCATCAGCTCTAAATCATGCGCAGTGTGGTCTCAAAACTTAGCGGACGAG
This sequence comes from Conus ventricosus, assembly GCA_018398815.1. Classification (NCBI taxonomy): domain Eukaryota; kingdom Metazoa; phylum Mollusca; class Gastropoda; order Neogastropoda; family Conidae; genus Conus; species Conus ventricosus. Next base: position 28,407,234 of record CM031599.1, on the reverse strand, counting down.
GGTGTAGCGTATATGAACTAGTCCGCACGCAGTGACGAAACTGAAACTGCAACCCACCCTAAATTCGTGACCAACCAACTCCCCCCCCCCCCCCCCCACCCCCCCCCCAAAAAAAAAAAAAAAAAAAAAAAAAAGAAAAAGGATCTTTATATAACTTCTTGACCATATGTATGAATGCTGTCGTCATCTTACTTGACTGGACAGTTTTTTTTAAAAAACAAAAAACAAACAAAAAACCGCCTTTAAAATGTTCATATTGAACTAAATGCTGACCACACAATACAGGGTTGGGCGTGGGTGTCAGACGCGTTCGGCAGTTAGTCATACTAGCCCTCCATCAATCGGGAATATCCGTTATGCAGGTTTTCTTTAACGACAGGTTACACACCTATGAATAATTAAACAAAGTGACAGTTTCAAACCGAGCCAGAATATAGGGATTTTTATTCCATCAGAATGGAACTTAATGATAATAAAATCCATACCAGACATATCTTTGGTGTGCATGTTATTACTTTTAAAACAAATGGATTCTAGCAATGATATAATTCATAACACCCATACATCTACTGCATGCCAGACGTTTAAAAAAACAACGGATGTCATTCATTATTGGGATCATTCATATACCCAAACACGTTATTATCTGCCAGATGTTTAGAAAACGAGTGTCGTTCATCGTTATTATAATACTTAACCCGTATACACCTGCCACATGCCAGACGACGGTTTAAAAAATGGATATAATTCATTTTTTTTAAATCATGATTTAAACACCCATACACCTATCATGTATCAGACATCTAAAGCAATGGATGTCATTTAATATTATCATGATTTACAACACTCGTACACCTTCCGTGGTGGCAGTTGTTTCAAAACGGATGTCATGTATTGTTCCTAGCGTATAGGTCTTCCAGACATGCCCGATGTGTGATGTCTCCAGCTGCACAAATAGCACGTGACAACCGTTTGGCTGAGATTCAGTTCAATTCAACGCAAGTCAGTCCTTATGAAAACTCGTTTGTGCTTCACAGGCTCATTATAAGCGCTATATCAAGTAAAGCTCAGACTAAAAACAAGAGAAGCTTAGAACACATCAATGAATAAAACAAGTCAAATAAAAATCACACCACACACACAACACATAGACATACAACAGACATACACACACGCATGCGCGCATGCCACACACACACACACACACACACACACACACACACACACACACACACACACACACATTTGCACAAAAATAAAGACTACCTTTGTGTAGAACCATGAAACTGTACTTAAAATCGATCGTTTTTGCATTGCAAAATGTCAAATCAAGGATCTTGCGTACCATAAATTTTGTAGGCATAAAAAGAATGATTGAAAAATACGTCTAAGACATTAACATTAATTTCTATAATAGGACACACACGCACGCCACACACACACACACACACACACACACACACACACAACACACCACACACACAACACACTCTATCGTCCTTCCTCATGTACACCCTACCGCCTCTCCACCACCACCTCCATCCACCTTCATGCACCCACACTCAGCTACGCTCACACCCGCATCCCCTCATTCCTGCATGTACGCAAATCATCTGCACTCACGCACTCGTCTGCTGGTCAGGCTTCCGGAATACAGAAGCCACAGCTCTGGCGGTGAGAGTGATGTTCGTCATGGTTGACAGCGAGAAGAGCTGAAGGAAGGAACGAAATCAGGCAGCGAGATGTCCTTCTTGTGGTGTTCTGGACCTGACACTACTGGTATCTTCATGCCATGGGTGTGCTTTGTCCGTCAAAAACATCGCGAGTCTGTCAGTTTGCAATTGTATATATTGCTAAAAGTGTCGTGTCTTTAGTAGCCAGCACTCCACCTGCTTTCCTGATTTCTTCAGAGTGAACCTGTTTTTGTTATAGTGAAGTTGCTTCCGTAGCGCCAAAAGTTAAAAACACACTTGAGACAACAGATGTATAACACACTCGGTAGCCTCTCTTCTGCACACCTTAGATGACTTCATTTTTCTCGGACAGCACATTGACTGATCGTCGTTTCTGAAAGTGCAGTAGAATTTTCATTCTGCAACAGTTTTTTTTGTTGGGGGTGGGGGTGGGGGGTCAAGTATGATACCTATACACTTCTATGTGTCCACTTTTAACCATTTCTTTTAAACTTAAACATGATGGTTTCTTTTCTCTGAAGCCAATTATAAGCCCTCTAATCCTGCCAACTGTTCAAGATAATTTTCATTGCATCCGTTCATAACCTCTTAACTTCTCTTCGGGATTCAGTGTCGTCGTCATCAGTAATTAGTCAGTCTGGTGTTGTCGTCATCAGTAGTTAGTCAGTGTGGAAGCAATTGCAAACTTGACCAGTGGGCACGATTCTGTCAAACGAATGCATTCAGCTGTGTGCAACGTGAACAAAAATGGTGAGAGCACTGTACCTTGTGGTGCGTCAGTATTTGTGAAAGAATAAATGGAACAAGACTGATTCATTTTCATAAATGAGCCCGGTTAGTCAGATAATCTAACACTCATACAACAGCTGCATATACAGGTCCTATACATATGAGCTTCTTTGCTAAAGGTGGAAGTGAACAATATGAAAAACACTGAAGTGATCAGAAATGCAGGGGGTGGGGTGGGGTGGAGGGGGTGGGGGAGTGGACCGAAACACTCGGTTTGTCGAGATGTTCATAAAAGTTTGCACAAGACAAAGAGTATAGCATTATCCTCGCTTCTATTCCTCTTGTACGCAAAATCGCACGTTTTCCAGTGAAAATGGTTTAACAAACTCCCGCAGATGAATCAGTGCCACTGTCTCAAAGACTTTTCTTAATGCAGACTAAGCGCCACAAGACGAGGATTATTCGAGCCAGTGGCAGTTTGCTTTTGCACTGATATAATGCAAGAGGTTTTCCAGGAGGAAATGAATGAATATATCATAATTGCTAAAAATCTGGTAGAATTAATTTCTGATGCATTTGTTCTGTTAGAATCCCGTAAAGGCCAGGCGCTTTGTGTGGTTTTACCCTCTGAACTGGAAAAGAACTTATTCAGAGATAAAAAAAATTCTGCTTTCAGTAGGGCCTTTATTTAGCAAATCACTCAACTGCTTTTACTCGACTGCGCTAACGTGATGACGAATCAAAACGATCATAAAAGGCACGCTGTTTGTTTGCTTCTTCTATAGATGATGTTAAGACTGCTGTTGTTCCTCCCACTTCACCTTTATAACCACTCACTGGCTATATCGCATCCCACGCCCCTTTCACATCGCTGCTAACAAATTCGTTTTCCGATTGCCCTTGTCGTTTCTCAGCCTAGTCTGTTGTCTTTTTCTATTTTCTCCGCCTTCGCGCTTCCTTATCATCTTTCTTTACCCCACTATGAAAAGCCACTTTCTTGCATTTCATCTGCATCTTCACCCATCAGACGGCCACAAACAATACGCTGATAAGTCTCTCACCTCAGGAGCTCTGTATGTAGAAAGCCAAAGAGCAGAAAAGAACAAACGTAAGACAGTGAGGATAAAGACAGCCTACTATGACTGTTTTATTATGAGCAGGCTAATACTTTTCCCTATTCGCCGCAGAGGTATAACTGATCTCGGCACGCCCCGAACCGGAAGAAAAAAAGTTTTTTTCTGGAGACAGGGCGCCGATGAAGGGGTAGGGGGTGGGAGGAGGGAGGGCAACCTATACCCACCTGATCTGAACTATGGAGACAGGGCGGCCGATAAGGGGGTAGGGGGTGGGAGGGGGGGGGGAGAGCAACCTATACCCACCTGATCTGAGCTATCTACAGTCTAGCTTTTTCTGACATGCATGCCACCTTCCACCACACAGAATCAAGGGCGTACCCTGCCACAGCTGCCACATGCTAATGGCGGCTGTAACTTTTAAAAACAATCGTGACAGTCTTTTGTATGGTATTTGATCTGCTGCAAAGGGCGGAATGACATCTTTGTCGTTGTAAGGGAGTCATGATAATGTTGTTCTCACTCACAACTGCCTGGCCCTCAACAACTTTGCGTAGTACTAGTTGAAGTTGCAGCAGTAACATTCGTGGCACCACTAGCAGTGGAAGTAATAATTAGGTCTAATGTCTGCTCTTGTAGCTCGACACATGAAATTCCATTCTTTGACTTAACATTATTTCGGGGTAGGTGAAGGGTAGATGTGTGGAAAAGGGAGAAACAGGTGAGGGAGAGAGAGGAGAGAAGATCTAAGAGGGGATGAGAGAGCAAGATTTATCTATGTACAGTTTAGTTCTTACCGACTGTACTCTGCCTGAGAATAACCCGTGTGCACCCTCTCCTGTGGAATGCGTAGTGGATCTCTATTCATAGACTAACGGCGCCTATTCTAACTTGCTGTGTACCAACTCACAGTCAGTCGACAGACGAAATCAAACGTGCGTTGAATTAAAAGGTATGTCTCCATTTGCTCCATGTTGTACCATCTGTCTGTCTGTCCATGTACCAGTCTATCTCACTGTCAGTCTGTCTATCTATCGATCGAGTGACAAATAAATAGGCTGGTAGATGGGTAAACAGAAACTATTTAGTTATTTCAATTCAAAACCCGAGTTTCAAAGTTTCAGCCTTCAGGGGAGTTTTGTTCCCCACCCCCTGGAAACTAAGAGGAAAGAAAGGGAAAAGAGGGAGGAAGGGGGTGATGGGTTGGGGGGATACGGTTTATTGTGGCTAGACTGCAGCTGAAAACTCAGTCTGAACGATCAGGTTTGGAAT
>CM031599.1:28367466-28399966 GCA_018398815.1 Conus ventricosus | reverse complement strand
GTTATTTGTGTCTGACTTAGTGGTTTCTCTCTCTCTCTCTCTCTCTCTCTCTCTCTCTCTCTCTCTCTCTCTCTCACTGTATTTGTGTGCCGCGGTAGTGCAGAATATTTGTGTCTGACTTAGTGGTCTCTCTCTCCCTGTCTCTCTCTCTCTCTCTCTCTCTCTCTCTCTCTCTCTCTCTCTCTGTGAATTTTTTTTTTTTTTCGATTCAGATTTTTTTTTTTGTTTCAAATCCAATTTATCTTCAATACAAACAAAACATTTCTTTAATGTAGCCTTCCAGATTGAAAGGTCAACAAGGACTTTTTTCACATTCCATTGTTGTTATTCTTTTGTCCGATGCACCAAAAACAGAAACCTCTGAATGGCTGTCGCGCTCTACACAAAGTTTCGTTCTCCGCCAGTGAGCCCCGTACTTGTTGAACCCCCGTTGAAAATACGTGCGGGTCACCCACACGTGACCATGGTCACGTGATGTAGCTTCCGCTGATCCCTGGCCCGATGACTTGTTAGGGGTCTATGTTAGATCACTATGTCGTCAGCACAGCGCGCGGCGATTGCATCAGCAGCTGAACCGGTTAGTCCAACGCTTGGCTTGACAACTTTGACGATGGATTAAAAAAAAAAAAAATTCTACCCTACCGCCCAGAAAAAACAAAACTGTCCTTGCTTGCGACCGAAGAAATGACAAACATTCACACGCACACACACACACGCAAACACACACACACACACACACACACACACACACCACACACACACCGTGCCTAATAATCGCCAGTCATGGTTCTTTACTCAGAACATGTTTCATCCCTCACCCCCCCCCCCCCCCCCCCGTCCACTGTTCTTACCTTTTGGTCCCCACTAAGAAATGATGCTTGCCTCGTTTTAGGCACTTTCCATCCCAAATCGTAAACACCAGTAAAGCATTGAAGCCCAGACAGACAGAAACTAACCAGGGACCAGCCATGTTTAATTACACTTCGTCTTTGCTTTCACTTTTTTGTTTTAATTGTTTTAAACTTTACTTTACTTTAATTCGCGTCCAGCGGACCAGGTGTTTCGCCGAATGCTGTACACCTTCTTGCGATTGGTAGCCGATGAGTCTAAATCTTCTGTCTGCCGAGGCTGACTCGGCTGGTTCGGCGGATAACACCATCGACTTTAAAACTAAGAGTGTAGGCCTATTTCTGTGGATTGCACTCAGGACGTGCGTGTGATGCTATGTCGCCGGCCGGCGGTGCCGTACTAGGAAACGACGTGTGAATAACGAACCAAAGGTTTTCTAAGCGCAGCACAATAAATCGAAGGGGCAATGCTAACCCATTCACTCTGTTTTCTTCTTCTTCTTCTTCTTCTAAACAGCAGACCACTAGAACGGCTCAAGGGCCAGTACGAGTTAAAGAGGAAACTGATCCTGACATGCATAAGAAGAGATGTGGAAGGTGGGAGAAGGGTCGGTGTCCAGGACGGGGGAAATCGTGATGGTATTGCTTAAGTGCACTAAGTTGATGTATTATTAGTCAGGCTTAACACACCAAGGTTATCTTTGCACTCATACACGCATTGCACACACATGCGCACACCAAACATTCACCTCTCTCTGGGAATGGGATGTCACGCATTCGTTTCTCTCCTAACACGACTGAGCACAAGAAATACAATTTCTATGCTACTTATAATCAAACATGAAAAATCCAATTACACAGATGCACAAATCAACACATAAAAGATCAATACTTCCTAATCCCGGGTTATAATAAAAATGACTTCTTACCTGGCCAGGTTTTCACACACACACAACCACGCTTTCACACCACACCACAGTTCTTGAAAAAGCCCTTCACGTCTTCTTCAGCACTGCTTGATGGTGACGCCCTTGGTTGACTGGCTCCAGGCTTCAGGACTGGGTCTTCGTGGTCGTCTCTGGGATCTCGACGTAGAACTCTTCTTCTTCGTCTCTTTCACCCACCTCTGGGTTCAATTTCAGTTTGTCTGTCTTCACCCACCTCTGGGCTTCAAACTTAGTTTTCTTCTCTTCCAGCTTGTCTTCAACCCTAAGACTTAGCTGCCCTCTTCTATCTCCAGACCACGTTTCTCTCGACCCTTTCTCTGTCCTGCTCACTCCTCTCCTCTCTCTCTCTCTCTCCTCTGCCTTCTCTCTCCCTCTCGTGGTGTTCTCTCTCTCTCCTGGTGTTGTTCGTCTTCACGTTCTCCCTAAGTTTATATAGGGATGGAAACAAAGGATCCCCCTTCGGGCCATGCCTTTTGTCCATGCTGCTTCTCAAATCCCTAGTTCACAAGTACCCTGAATTCTCCATTCGCTACATTCTCCACACATCAGCATTTACACACATCCCTACCTAATTGATTAGCAAACAAACACTTAGCACCAGACGGACATCAAAATTTCCCGCCGACTTCGGTGGTCACTTAACACAGTAATTATCTTAAAGAGGGCTACTATAACCTCCACACGCATTCAGCCAGCCTGACAATAGAACCAACACAGTGACCCACGGCAATACCATCCGAACGAATCCAAGACTCCTGCTCTTCACTGATTTGTTTAGAAAAGAACCTCAGCTGACTGAGCATTTAGCGCTCACTTGGAGCGCCGAGGTCGTAGTGGTTACATCCCTTCCCCCCTTTCGCCACCGGCAGGTCCGAACTCTCTCCTAGGTGTCATCTGTCATCTGACCACTTCGGCCTCCTTCACACAGTTCGGCCGTGTGCGATGGGTAAGGTATCCTGGTTAATTGGTCTATTACCTATTTGTGTACTACGTACAACGTCCCTTTGCCTCCAAGCGTCTAATGCCTTTTGTGAGAGGTTTCACACTCCTTGACAGTCGGAGGTAAGAAAGGAAAGGGGGGGGGGGGGGGGGGGGGGGAGGTAGAGTGGGGTGTCTCACTCTCTCACTCTCTTTCACACACACACACACACACACACACACACACACACACACACACACACGCCGCAATAGAGGGGCCTGGTTGGCCCAGTGGGTAAGACTCTTGTTACAGCTATCCAGGGTTCTGTTCCCATCCAAGACTGCTCAGTCGGAATGGATTCTTATAATATGCTCCGGGCTTCGGAGTTTACATCTGTGCGGCTGACACCAGTTTCTCTCCCCCCCCCCCCTCACTCCCCTCGCCATCCTCCCCACCCCCTTCCTCCACCCGCTGTTGCTTCAGATGAGATACTAACCTGAAGTCCCTTGCATGAACGAAGACTTTTAAAAACAAAAACAAAACAAAAAACCCAACCAACCAAACCAAACAAAACATAACAAAACAAACAACAACAAAAAACCCGTCTGGCGTGCACGTTTAAACTCGCATTCCACCGCATAAGGAAGATAAACCACCGTGTGCCCAGGAAGCCTGTTGCGTTGTCTCCGCTGGCGCACACAAGGCATTCAAGCGTCAGCAAGCACTGTCAAGCCACACTCCAGCAATAAACAGCACCTCTTGACACCTCCCAACCCCCCCCCCCCCCCCCCCCATCTTTTTCCCCTCCTCACCTCCATTCCTCTCCCTCATGTCCCGAGAAAGAAAAAAAAAAGTGACGGTAGGCTACCCCCTACAGGATCTGGGATCAGATCAGGGCCGCTAATCGGCCCTCTGTCCGCGCTGGCCAAGCTAACGTAGTGTTTGCGCTCTTCCCTGTTTTTCGTCCATGTCATGTTACATGCCACCGTTTCGCCTTTGCCAAATAACTATCTAGTTCCAGATCCGGATAACACGGAAACGGAACGTACACACTGGTGTCGTGTTGTTACACATCAGTCGCGAAGATGGGGATGTGGCTTACATGAGTGGTGGGAGGTGAAACATACACACTCATCGCGTCAATGGCGATTCTTAGCCATAGCAGTTTTAGTCGTGGAACGAAGCAGAGGAAAGAATGCGACCGATCTCATGTATTCAAGATCATAAATGGCAGGGGTGTGTGTGTGTGTGTGTGTGTGTGTGTTTTGTCTCCAACACTATTTTTAAACAAGCCCTCACTGGTAGACTTGGCACAGCAGTGGCCGAGTTTGAGAGAGAGAGAGAGAGAGAGAGAGAGAGAGAGAGAGAGAGAGAGAGAGAGAGAGAGAGATAGAGAGAGAGAGAGGTGGGGTGGGGAGGGTGTGTGTGTGTGTGTGGGTGCTATGTCTTTCGAGACTATCACTCGATTCCGTGGATGTGTTTGTCCATGGGTTGTTCACCATTGGACATTCTATGTAGATTTGACCCGGTTCAGCTCGACTCAGCGAGCTTTTTATGTTCATTGTCAAGCACGTCGATGGATGTGCAAGTTCCTTTCATAGATACGGGAATTCCCGCACTAGAATTTGCATACATGTTGCCTAATAACTGGGGCCTAGGCCCCAATCGCTCTTCTTTAATTAATGGATTGGGTTGTGGTGAACCTCGTAGTCCTTTCATTGGGAAACCCTGGTTGTCTAACTTTCAAACGGTGGGTGGCCAGCACTCAAGAAAACTGAAACTATGAAGAACCAGTGTGGGTTCCTCGTGTTATGCGGTTTTGGCGTCCCAAGCTGGCCTTGTAGAAGTCCTTTGGAGGAAAACACTTGTTCCAGTATGGCGGGGGCGGGGGCGTGGGAGTGGGGTTGGGGTTGGGTGGGGGCGGGGTCAGAAAAGCGGTGAGAATGGATTGGGTGGCCGTGGTTGGAAGAGGGAGAAGGGGGTGGTTGGAGAGGGTCGACAATTGTTGTGTGTGTGTGTGTGTGTGTGAAGTCAAGTCAAATTTATCTTTATTGAGGGTTATAAGAATAGCTTTCCAGCTTTTTTACATCCTGCCCTCCAAGTCACCCATCCAAGTCGTACCTCCAGTGTGTGTGTGTGTGTGTGTGTGTGTGTGCGCGAGCGCGCGCGCGCGCGCGTGTGTGTTTCCACGGGTGAGAACGAAGCTCCGTGCATACAGCGACGGTTCAAGTAGCACTGCAAGGGAGAAGGTGACCCGATTGAGGCCAAGTCCCAGGAGCGACTGAGGTCACGATGGAGGCCAGTCGGTTGACGGGTTAATATATTTTTTTTGTTAAGGTGCACTGGAGGCCTCTCCTGGAAGATGACATAATGTGCATTCACTAAAGCGTGTGTAAATATGCCCTGTCAAAACAAACAAACAAACGCAGAAGGAGAGTGGGGTGGTTCTGGACACTCAGAACTCTTCTTCCTCCTTAGCCCACCCACAGAATTCCTTCACCCTGACCCCCTGAGAGCTGTCTGTTGGTACATATTGACGCAGATTGACAGACATGCGATCTGCTTCAAGCTAATGTCGTCAGTTTCTTCTTCACACACGTGGGTCAGTCAGCAGGCAGTGTTTGTCTCGAGTATCTCCGGGTCATCTCAGTCACACACACACACCACCACAACACACACACGGAGGTGAACTGCTAGCGAGCCTTTTACTCGGTCCATTCTGCTGTCACAGGCACCGTCGGTATTGTTCGGGGGGGGGGGGGGGGGGGGGGGGGGGGGAGGGGGGGAGATGGGGAGAGGGGGGCACTGATCCAGCTTACGCCAGTGGTAGTGGGAGACGATCATGAAGTCTCCAAGTCGTACCTCCAGGGTTTTTTTCCCGTCAGCAGGGTTCGTCATAGTTTTCCCCCGTGTGTATATCTGTGGTTGTCACACTGCCACAAAAACGGTCGGTGGTGGTGTTCATGTGAAGATATCAAATAGCATGTATGTGCGTTGCGCTTTTCCTCGTGTCGCCCACAAAGATATGTCGGTCAAGATGACTCACCACTGATCACGACGTCACGTGAAAAGCAAGCTTGAACATGAATGATGCATTGACCTATGATAGAGGGGGGTGGGGAGAGAGAGAGAGAGAGAGAGAGAGAGAGAGAATCGTGAATTGAGAATTTGAAGTATGACAAGAAATGATGTAAAACAAAGACCTACACAAGACGCACGCACGCACGTACGCACGCATACGCATGCACGCACGCACGCACGCACGCACGCACGCACGCACGCACACACACACACACACACACACACACACACACACACACACACACCCTGACTGACTGAAACCAATTCATTGTCAGATTAACCCATGGTTGTACTGACATATAAGAAAACATGAACAGAATGTCAACATTTTTCATTTAACGAAAAGGAACAATATTCACACACACACACACACACGCGCGCGCGCGCGCGCGCGCGCATAAATACACAAATATACACATCTCTGTTCGAACACGCCCACACCCTCACATACATACACACGTATACACACACACACACACACACACACACCACACACACACACACACACACACACACACACACGCAGCACACCACACCACACCACACCACCCACACCACACCATACCACCCAACACGTACACCCTCATACACTAGCCTCAAGCACACGTACACACATGCACTCGCTCTCACAAACACAAACACACGCATACACGCACGCTCGCGGGCTCTCTCTCTCTCTCTCTCACACACACACACACACACACACACACACACACACAACACACACTGACGCACACACAGAAAAAAGGACAAAATAATTTGGAAAAAAAAATCCACCCCATTATATGCAGTCTTGTATCCCTTTGCACCTTTGCCACTACCTCTCCCTCCTTCAAAGTGTTGACCTCCTTTGAGTCCTATCCTTACCCTATCATCCTCCGTTTGCAAGGACAAATCTTCAAACATCAAAGCAATAAACACATAGACGGAATATTTCTACACACACACACACACACACACACACACAGTAAGTGGTGGCCGTGGGTGTCAAATTTGCTGGGGAACTGATGGCCCCTTGAGTGTGAATGGACGTCGATGTGCCGCTGTTGAACGCAGGAGCCCAGTCTGAGTTCGGCGGTCCTGTAATACAGAGGACCTGCGTCTATTCAAAACCCCATTCTTCACCGTTAAAGAATGTTTCTTCGAGTTTCTTTTTTGACAGAATTAGCTGAATAAATGGGAAATATGCACACTTTCTTTTCCCCACACCGACAACACTTTGGCTCCTATAGGCACTTACTGCACTGGCAAGCGCGCGCGCGCACACAGACACACACGCGCACGTTGCACGCACACATGCACACACACACGCACAGACACACGGTAATACCACACACACACACACACACACACACACACACACACACCACACACACCACACACGTGCACATGTTTTCGCATACCAGTAGGGCAGACTGATACACACATGAAACAGAAATACACAGTCCCAGTGACAAACCACGTACACTCTGGATACACTGCTCACACACACACACACACACACACACACGCACACGCACACGCACACACGCACACACACACACACACACGCGCGCACGCACACACACACACACACACACACACACACACACACACACACACACACACACACCTCCTCCCTCCCTCCCTAAGCCACCTAACTTCTCATCTCCTTCATCTCCCTCCTCCCCCCTCTCCGCTCCTATTCTGTGTTCACTGGCAAAAGCCGGGAGACAATAACACTACAGCCAGTTCATGCTTGTGGCAGATGTGTGTGTGTGTGTGTGTGTGTGTGTGTGTGTGTGTTAGTTAGTTCTTCAATTTAACGTCTGTTCACTTAAAGTGATATTAGACAAAATAATGCAGAAATGAGTGGATGAGAGAAAATGGAAATAGTGTATGCAAAATGCTAGTATGGGCCTACGTACGAATGTGTGCGTGTGTGTGTGTGTGTGTGTGTGTGTGTGTGTGTGTGTGTGTGTGTGTGTGTGTGTGTGTGTGTGCGTGCGTGCGTGCGTGCGTGTGTGTGTGTGGCGCGCGCGTGCGTGTGTGTGTGCGTGTGCGACTTTGACAATTGAAAAGAAAATATTGTTCTAAATGTAACAACTTAAAAGATAAATGACAAAGCACACAAAAAAAAAAGAAAAAACCTTGACATATCTATACAAACGAGCCAACTGGGCTTAACATCAACGAATTTATAAATGTAAAAAAGGCGTGAAGATTCTGGAAAATGCATAGGGAATCTTTTTGTCGGAAGCTGGAGAGAGATGAGTTAAAATAGGAACAGTTAAAAAGAAATGCAGAGTATTGAAACTGTCGACTGCTCCACAAGCACATTGTAAATTTCTGTGGAATTTTGTGTGGTGTGTGTGTATGTGTGCGTGCGTGCGCGCATGCGTGCGTGCATGTGTATGCATGTGTGCCGATGCGTGAACGTGTGTGTGTGTGTGTGCAGTGACTTTTATGTCAGGTCGCTGGGCTACAGCATGTGCATTCAGAGAAGCTGGCTTTGAAGAGAGATTGACTGAACCGATAATAAGAAGGTGCTTTTTTTCCATCTGACCCTTGCCCTTCAGGGAGATTAACTTCAAACACGGTTACACAGAGAGAGAGAGAGAGAGAGTGAGAGAGAGAGAGAGAGGAGAGAGGGAGAGAGAGAGAGAGAGAGAGAGATTGACACTTTAAGACTGACACTTTGGTATTTTATTGTCATTACCAAAGAGGTCTTTTGACAAGGGGGAGGGGGTAACAGAACAGTAACATTTCCCTCTTCCTTTCCTGCAAACAAACAGTACACATTCAATCACAGTGTGTATCAAATCAAAGGTTAACAAATAGGCCTACGAATAAATTCGTAACATTTCCTTATGTCCTCACGCACAGCAGTAACGAAGTAAGGTTTTAAAAAAAACCGTAAGGCTGACTTGACCATCCACTCAATCAAATGATGACATTGTATCTTATTGATCTCTTCCACATGCGATGAATGATATTATTCATTCATATATCTCTTATAATACATTATCTTAAATTTTTACTATCCTTCATCTGTCTAATTTTCAGTGCTTCCGCGATGAATTTCGCAACTGATTTAATTACAAGTACATCATCTGATAACACGACAGCGACATTTTGTCAGAGAGAGAGAGAGAGAGAGAGAGAGAGAGAGAGAGAGAGAGAGAGAGAGAGAGAGAGAGAGACAGACAGACAGACAGACAGACAGACAGACAGACAGAGCGGATAGTGGTGGTCAGTGAGTATTACTGCCGACTGCTGGTGCTGACGACCGCTCGTTGTGTATTAGTGCAGAGACAGCAGCCCGTTCACACTGGACGAATCGATCGACTCTGAGGTCACATAGAGTCAAGTCAGAAATACTGCCAGACCCTCTTCGGTCTGACAGCGTCTGCAATCTGATTCCTTTGGAACCACTCATTTCACAGTTCTGAGGTGTGTGTGTGTGTGTGTGTGTGTGTGTGTGTGTGTGTGTGTGTGTGTGTAAGTGCGCGCTAGGAACCACGTTCACCGGCGGCTAGAGAGAGAGAGAGAGAGAGAGAGAGAGAGAGAGGAGAGAGAGAGAGAGAGAGAGGAGAGAGAGAGTGAGAGAGGAGAGGAGAGTGAGTGTGTGCGTGCGTGCATGCGTGTGTGTGTGTGTGTGTGTGTGTGTGTGTGTGTGTTGTGTGTGTGTGTGAGAGAGAGAGAGAGAGAGAGAGAGAGAGAGAGAGGAGAGAGAGAGAGAGAGAATGCGTTCATATGTGTGTGTGTGTGTGTGTGTGTGTGTGTGTGTGGAGGGTGAGGTATGTAGGCGACCACTCCACTGCGATTAGTAGTATGTGTGTGTGTGGTGTGGTGTGAGTGTGAGTGTGTGCGTGGTGTGTGTGTGTGTTGTGTGTGTGTGTGTGTGTGTGTGGTGTGTGTGTGTGTGTGTGTGTGAGAGATAGAGAGAGAGAGAGATTGTGTCAGTGTGTTAGTGTGTGTGATTTTGTATATGTATGTGTGTGTAAATCTCTCTCTCTCTCTCTGTCTATATATAATTATATATATATATATATTATATAAAATCTCACACACATTGTATGTAGGGGCCTATGTAAGTTTATGTATGTATGTATTGGTGATTTTGCACGAATCGGTCTTGGCTACGTGTTGTAAGGCGACTTTTTTGTAAATGGGAAAATTCGTCTGATTGATAGTCCGGGCATCACTCGCTGGGTCCAGGTCAGTCCCCCTGCCTGAATCAGACCAGCGGATGATGGATGGATCGGTACTCTTGGGAGCGCACACTTTGCGTGTCGAACAGATGAGTGACAGGGCAGATAAATGCATGCGTTTCGATCAACACAATGGTGCGGACCTGGAAGCAAAGCAACGTCTCTTCTGATTTGCTGAAGGCGACGTAAATACGCAAATAACTCGGCTTATGAATATTTTACGCTTTTCTGGGTTTTCCAAACGCTGGCCATTGGTTCAAGGACAGGTAACCAATGCCTTTGTCCGAAGAGTTATTGTCCCTGCCTTGCAAGTGAGTTCACGAAACAGTCGAGGAGTTACGTCGCGAAACTTCTCCAGTGCAAGTGCGTGTTGAGGAAGCTTCTCCGGTGAGTGCTTTTGCGTTGTTTTTTTTTTTTTTTCTGAAATGAAATTAAGACATGTTGCGTTCCTTACTTACACACAATAGCGTGTTGTATTCTTAGTTGCTCTCTCCAAGCGAATTGCGAACTTCTGGATTTTTTTTTTATCGACATAACTCGGTGGCTGCAGCATGCACCGGCGCAACTGTTTTCACGTCGAAGTTGAATGGCGGTTATCTAGTCTAGCATGACGGTTGATTCAGTGTTTGGGATAGCTTAAAGTTATATTCAACACTTTTTGGGCTGGTATTCTACAAAGGTGATAATTTCGTGTTAGTTTCTATTACTACAATCACAAATCAGTTAAAATGAAAGTTTGCGCGTTGAGGACGTATGTTCAGAAAATAGTTTCAGTTTGTTACTAGTGCTGACGTCACGGATCGATCAGGAGAGTGCGAGAGAAACCCCCATGTTATGAGTCAGCTCACCACAGAATGTGCCCATCCCAATCTTATTTTTTTGTAGATGAATGTTGTGGCCAACCGCGAGAGTTAAGAGTGCTTACCTCATTATTTTGTAACATTTGGTGTGTTCTGTGCTGAAGCGCGAGTGAAGACGGCACAGAAGTGGTTACTAGTCCCAGTTATTGTGTTCTTACTTTCATTGTGTTCTTACTTTCATTTTGATAGTTAATGAAAGTACTCATTGACTTTGAGCACACTCTTGGACTTTGAGTACATTTAACTTCTGTACACATCTCAAACTCTGTGAATTCTTCCATTTCATGTGTATGTTTAGAAAGATTATTTCATAGAGTTGTCAAACCAGTGTTCCAGTTCCCAACTTGTAGATTAGAATCAGATGCACAAAACTGGTGGATGATCCAGGTGAAAATTCAAACACATGCCGGGCTTTTTGAAGTGTCAATGCAGCATGTTGATTTTATTGGATAATCTTTATTCCCAATATTTGATCATATTTATTTCCAATGGTAACAAAATAGATAAGAATTTTTCTTTTTCGATCTGGCCCTTGCTCTTTTAGGGACTAAGAATACCAATGTAGAACAGTATACATGATGCAGAACTAATAACAAGAGCAGTGATGATTCCTGCAGCGTTAAAAAAATACACACTAAAACTGATTTATAATTGTCACAAACAAACACACACACCACACACACACACACACAACACACACACACACATCCACACATCTTCATTATGCATAATATTTCTTCGTAGAAAGGGGATATAAGAAAAATGAACTACCAAACCAGTAACTTGAGTAAGCAATATCATCAGCATAGCCTGAAGAGGAGTGAACTTCGATTCAGGAGGCAGTCATGTTCAGATACACCAGCATATCAATATTCATGTTCATCATTCTTATTCATACAGCAAGATTGGTATTCAAGGCAGTTAGAATAAGAGATAATGTTGAGGGCAGAGAGAGAGAGAGAGACAAAGAGAAAGAGAGCATGAGCAATTCAAACATGCATTAATACTGTGAAAAGAAAAGAAAACGTAGAATGCCAGTTTAAACTAAAAATGAGAAAGAAGAAAAAGGATTTAAAAAGTAACACTATTGATCCTTAGCCTCCCCTCCCCCCCCAAACAAAAAGAAAAAAGTATATGATTTGATATTAATATGAACAGTATGCTGGCTAACACATGATAAATCTTTCATATATTGACAGTTGCATGCACTAGCATAGCATGTCTGATCATGACAGTACTTAGCAATTCATTTTGAAACAGCTGTGCCTGTAAATGGCAATAGTCACTTTGGGAAAGTAACTGGAGGCATGTTGTTGATGATACAGAAATAACAGACATGTGGATTGGCATTGGTGATATGAATTATGTATCAACATAACTAGTTAGAGTGAGCAAAAGGTGTAAACAATTTTCTTCTGTGACATACTGGGCTTCAGTGGCATTGATTCATTGAAGCTCTGGTTGAAGTGAGTTCCAGAGCAGAGGACCAGAATAACAAAGACTTGTTTTGAATAGTCAGTTTTAGGTGTAAAAACCTGGAGTTTTTTTTTAAATTTCAAGAATTTATGTTTAATTCATGAGATAGAATAGTTTGCAGGGTTAATTAATTATTATTTTTTTTTTTTTTTGCTTGAACGTTCCTTTGTTGATGTTGCATGAATATTCTGTGATGTTGAGTATATTGATTAAAAGATCTGCAGCCCTTGGGGTTTTCTGGCATACGAAGTCAGGACTGCTTACTACTGAAAGATGACCTCTTGATTTCATGGCGAACATTATTCATGCGCACATGTTGTAGAAAGAGTTGCATCAAAGTTGATGGAATTTATGTCAAGGTAGAGGTCTCACTGTGCCATTGAAGGCTTTAGGGGAAATTTCACAGCTTTGGCCTTCTTTTTTATTTGTGTACTTTGATTTGGCCAGCCACTTGTAGTTGTAGACTATTTCTCTTTGATGTTTACGGTTTCTATTGATTTTGCAGAAAGTGGATACGCTTGTATAAAAACTTTTAGATGGACAGTATTATTTTCAAAATAAGCATAAGGGATAAACAAGCAAACGAACAAAGATTTCAATTGAAATGGATAGATACACAATACAAAAATCTGTTTAAAAACTAAAATGTGCACCCATATGAAACGAAACTGTCTCTGTATCTGTCTCTTCAACACAAACACACACACACACACACACACACACACACACACACCACACACACACACACACACACACCAGTGACACACACACACACACACACAGTGACACACACACACACACACACACACACACACACACACACACACACACACACACACAGAGTGACACGCACACACACACGCACCATCTACCAGTCCAGTTTCTGGTCACAGCGAGGATAAGAGAATACTGTTTTATAATTGTTCTGTTTCTAGGATAACATCAGCATGCTTAGATCAGTAGGTTATACTTATAGACCAACCAACAAATGCAAAACAAAACAACAACAAAAAACATGTTTATTTTGAATCATTGCACAGAATCACTTTACTGACTGAATCAGTGAATATTTCAGATGGCTTGGTACTTAAGTATTTAAATTTATTGGCATTTAAATTTGTTTTTCTTGCAATAATCCAGTTTGATGTAAAATATTTTTGTTATACATATACAAGATGTGAGGTTATGACATCAGAACTTAACATCATCGCCATAGCAGAGCATGTCTGCTGGTCAGTGCAAGTTGGCACTGATGTCCTGTGGAAAGTGTAGCAAAACTTGTGTAGCTATTTTTTGTGTGTGTGTAGAGAGAGAGAGAGAGAGGAGAGAGAGGAGAGAGAGAGAGAGAGAGAGAGAGAGAGGAGAGAGAAATTCAGCTAATTTCAAGATATTATTTGCTTATGACATTATGTATTCCGCTCCTCAGCCAAACTTAACTCATAGTCTTTGCTTTGCTGTCACACATGCGTGTGCACTCTCTCTCTCTCTCTCTCTCTCTCTCTCTCTCTCTCTCTCTCTCCTCTCTCTGTCTCCGTCTCGCACACACACACACACACACACACACACACACACACACACACACACACACACACACACACATACGCACATACGCACACACCACTACTGCCTAATCACACTGACTGGTTGTTTCAGCTGACATGCTATTGTATGCATGCCATTTTGCCAACTGTAACTAAGTAGCCAGTGTTTGTGTTTGTCGTCTTAGAAATGGTCTGAACTAGGTGACTTGTCTGTGTGTTGACTTTGTTTTTCCTTTCCACTGTGATCCTGTGTGATCCTTCTTTCTTGAAGTGTGGCACTGTGTGTTGACTTTGTGTTATTCTTTTCCACTATGATTCTGCGTTGTCTTTTGTTGGTGAAGCATGGCCACAAGTCTTCTCTCTGATTTGTGTTTACTGCAGGCATGTGCGTGCACCTACGCACATCAAGCACGCACATGCCCGTGCACGCACGCATGCAAGCACGCACACATGTACGCATGCACACACACAGATCGGAAAGCAGACAAGTGTTTTCAGTTCAATGATGATTCAGTAGGCTTCATCATTTTGGGCTATTATTATGCTATCACCGAATCACCATTTACTACATGGCATCAAGTCAACAGCAACAACAACAACAGTAAGGAAAAAAAAAGGTGCTTCATGAGGAATTCTTTAAACCATCTAGGCTGAAGAAATCAAACTGGCACGAACAACGTACAATGAAGTTGTAAACTGATTAGTTAAAAGTGATCAGCTGAAACTGAAAGTCAGTATACATGTCAAAGTGTTGATTTCTGAATCTGTCATTAAAATTTTAGATATTTTGCAATGAGTTTTCAGTGACTTGTATACTCTCTAGAAAGCTCAAGTTGAGGTTTAAATACCCTTTAAAAAGCTCTCGGGATAAGCTTAAACACCCTTTAAAAAGCTCTCAGGATAAGCTGTTCCACGAAATTACAAGTGTTAGGAGCACTGTCAGCAGGAAGTAGATCACTAGATGTGTTGTAAAGAAAACACTTGGAAGGTTAACAGAGCAAATGCCAGAACTATGAGGTTTTCTGGTGTTGATACAGTGTTCAACAATACTCAGGGCCAGTCACTTAGTCACGCATTAAGTCATTGCTTGGGATCTGTGTCAAACTGTTGCATGTCTCACAAATGGTGTTAACAAATCGTCCATTTAAGATACTACCCCGTCATTAGGTTCAGAGACGCATCAAAGTGGGCGGTTCATTTGTTCGAGTGTCCTGTTCTGTTTCTTCAGAAAGTTTCTCTACGTTTTAAGTGCGGTTTATCACTTTATGCTTGATGCAGAATCTAATATTCAGAATCTAATTCTCACAGTGGAAAGATTTTTTGTTGTTTTCAGTTTCAAATTAAAAGAAATAGTAAACTGCACTATGACTGTGATTCATGAATTTTGGAGTTCCAACAGTCGGAGTTGTGTTGAAATTCATGAAAAGCTATAGTTTAGAATGAAAGTCCGATTGCTTCATTTCTGATTCCGGATCTCATGAGTTTATGACCAAAGCTTTTTATAATTGCTTCATTTCTGATTCCAGATCTTACGGCCAAAGCTTTTATAATTCAGTTTTTTGTGTATTTTTGTTGTCTCATTTCAGTTCAGATTGTTTTGAAAGGTTTTGGGTGAAAGGGAGTGGAAAGAGAAACATCAAACAGACACTGAGACAGGGAATTCTGACTATGACAGAGATAACCATTGTCTTCCCAATGAGTTATAGTTGTTTGTCTGGCATCTGAAGAGTGCATTACATGGACCTGCACAAACAAATACACAGACGAACACACACACACACACACACACACACACACACACACACGTGCACGCACGCCACACACACACACACACACACACACACACACACACACACACACACACACACACACACACACACACACACACACACACAGCACGCATGCACACAAGCGCGCGCACGCACGCACGCACACACACACACACACACACACACACACACACACACACACACACACACACACACACCACACACACACACACACACACACGTCTGTGTGTACACACATACAACTTATGCACACTGTTTACAAACATGCATATGTTCACACAACACACACACACACACACACACACACACACACAAAACACATACGTGCACGCGCACACACACGCACACACAGGCACGCACACAAGCGCGCACACTTTTTACACACACACACACACACACACACACACACACACACACCCCACACGTCTGTGTGTACACACATACAACTTATGCACACTGTTTACAAACATGCGTAAAGTTCACACCACGTGTACACACTCGCACGCACACACGCACACACACACACACATGCACACACACATGCGCACACGCACACACACACACACACACACACACACAAAACACACACACACACACACACACACACAAATACACACACTGGCACACTCAGACGCATTACACACACAAGCATGCACACTTAAAACAATATCAGAGCTTCAGATTGTTTTGAAGTATTAGGGGTCAAATGACCCATTGATGGTGAAATGAGGGCATTTAAAGAAAATTATGGGTTAAGTTTGAATTCAGTCTCAAGGAGTGTGTGTTTTGGGTGGTGGGGTGTGTGTTTTGTTTAAATTTAAATTCGATCGGCTGTAAAAGGGTGTGCTTTTGAACAAAGTGTCTGATTCGGGGATGGAGTGAAGGGGAGAATATTTGAATCGACAGAAAAACCGGGGGGAAAAAATTTTGTAATGGGGGAAATTGAATTTTTCCCAAAAACCCTTAAAAGGTATCCAAAATAAAAGAACGGAAAAATTTTTTTCATCATGGGTTTTATTTTTGTTTTAAAAATTTTTGTAGAAAAAAAGGGGATTTTCCTTTTGCCAAAATGTCCCTTTTTGGGCCTGTGTAATTGAAAGGGCAAAAAACAGTTAAAGTGAGTATTTAAAAAAAAAAACACTTAACAGCAGTATTTTTTGAAAAAAACAGTCAAAAAATCCGAGTAAATTTTTACTTGTTTCTTTTTGGGGGGCCCAAACTAAAATAATTGAAAAAGTAAAGTATCCCCCCCAAACTGGCCCAGTTTTAAATCATGGTTTTCTTTTTTGACTTTTTGGGCAGGGACCTTCAAGCCAAATTTAGACCTGTCCTGGGGAAGTGCTAAAAAAAAAAAACCTTAACCCTTGTTGTTTTGTGAGGGACTTTGGGTTTTCAGGGTTGTGCACTTGCTCTCTTTCAAAGTGAAAAAAAGGCAGAGAAATTTTGTAACAAGCGTTCAGCCCCCTCGGTTTCCCCCAAAAAAAAAACCACCCACACTCCCCCCCCGCCGATTAAACCCTTATTTTTTTGAGAGAGATTAACTTTTTTTACTAAATTTAAGTTTTAAAAACGGCAGAAAGTTTTTAAAACAAAGGGTTTCTGGTGCTTTTTGTAGACATTTTCTTTTAAAAACTAAAATGTTAAAAGGGGGGGGTTTTTTTTTTTTAAATTTTTAAAAATGACTGGTGAGTTGTTTTTAAAACTGGTGCCCAGCCCTGATGGGGCCCCTTTTGCGGTTCGGGGGGCATAACAACATTATCTTTTTTTTTACCAAACCCCCAACCCCAGCTTGTTTTTTCCCTTTTTCCCCCGTTTTTCAATATTTAAATTCCCCAAAACTGCAGCAGTGCCCAGTATTGCTTTTTGAAATTCCAATCAATGGACTTTCCCTACCCCCCCCCCCCCCCCCCCCCACCTCCCCCATCCATTTCCCCTCCACCCCAAACCCCTAAAACCTGAAAACTTTCACTCTTAGCTCTGTCTCTGCCCTCTCGTCCCCTTTTTGGAATAAACCCCCCCCTAAAAAAGGACCTTACTTTACATTACACATGCGCGCATGCGTACCACCACCCCACGCAAAACAACAAGTAACACACACACAAACACCACACACACACACCCACACACACACAAAAAACACACAAAACACACACGTAAAACAGAAAAGAGAGAGGAAAAAAAAATTTTGCATGTGCTTTTTAATTTAACGCATAGGGGCCCGTTTTGTGCTTTATGTTTTAAAATGCAAAGGCATACACCCCCCCCCCCCCCTTCCCCCCCAAATATACCCCAACTCTCACAGACCCTGACACTTTCAATTTTAAAGAAAAAAGAATTGTAATAGATAAGGCAAACGAAATTTTTAAGAGCTTTAAACATAAATAAAAAAGAAAAATTTTTGTAATTTTTTACTACAAGTTTTTTTCCTAATTACAAAAAAGTCATTTTTGAAAATGGGAATAAACTGCTTTTAGTGGAAAATTTTTGATGTGTCCGTCTCCTATAATGTGACATACCTATACTTAAAATGAAAAGGGTTTTTAACCCTGCAACAACATGCATGCATACAGGCAGGCATCCCACACCCCTCCGGGGGGTTGCGACCTTTCGGGGTTCGGGGGGTTTTTGCTGGTCCAGTAAATCCCTTGGGCTTTGCTGCGGGGCATCAAAATTTTGGAAAAGGGGCTTTTTTTTTCCAAAACTCTTCTGGGCCTGAGAGGTGCAGTTGCTTTTTGGCCCCTAAGCGTAAGTAAGGATTTTGATGCCCCGGGTGGGGCTTCCCATGTCAGATGGGCAAAGGGTGGGATCCTGACAAAAAAACCCGCCTTTCTTTTTTTTTTCCTTGTTTTCGCCTCCCTTTTTTGGGCCCCTTTTCTATCTTCGTCCCCCCTTTTCAAGCCCTTTTTTTCCCACACCCCTTTTTTCCCCCTGGGGTCTCCTTAAGATCCGCCGCTTTTGGGCCGTGCGGTGCCCCTTTTGGTCGGAGGGGAATGAACCCCCTGGTTTTGGGAGGGGGCCCAAAGCCTCTAAACACTTTCTTTTTGGGCTCGGACCTCTCCAAACCCGGATTTAACATTTTGGGGCCCGGGTGTACTAATCGGTTTCCCCCTTTTTGGGGGTTGGGCCAAGACGGGCATTTCCCCAGCGGGCCCAAGAAAAAACCCCTGCAGGCTAAAGCTCTTTTCCCCCCGGGATTTTAGCAGATCAGGGGGGAAAGGTTGGTTGTTTTCTGCTTGTCGTATTTCTCTCCCCGAAGCCTGGAAGGGCCCAAGACATTGGTTTCTGGCCCGCCCCTTAGTTGGCCTCCAAGGGGGGTTAAGGGAGGGGAAAAATCACAATAAACAAAAAATGATTTCATTAAAAAACTCCCCCCCCAAAAAGGGAAGGGGAAAGGCATTACCCCAAAATTTCAGGGAATTTGAAACAGAAAAGTGATTCTGCAGTGATAAACAAAACGGGTTTTTCTGGTTTCCCCGGGCTCTTTGGTGGAAGGACAGAGCAGGAGGGGACCCCCTTTCAGCCGACCCTTTTGCGTAAAAAAGGGGCTTTCATGGTATAGCAGGTAAAACCAAAGCCCCATAAAACCTTGGGGAATGGTTCTTTTTCTTTTTTCAATGTCGATCACAGAAGCAATCCGAAAAATTTGCAGAAGGCAAAAAAGTTTGGTGGATAGGGGAATCGGGGTGACCCCCCATAAGAAATTAAATTCATCCCAAAGGGTGTTTCGATGCAGAGATCTGGGGGGTTGTTTCAGGGCCGGAAAAAAAAAAGGGAGCGGGCGTCCCAGGGGGGTGAGGGAAGGTGCGCAGGTGACGATAAAAAAGGGGTTTGGGAGAGAGTGGCCCCAACCCCCTCTTTCGACCTTTTTCAACCCTTTGGGGCTGCCCCGGTCATAAAGGTTGGTTACCAAAAATTTTTCATGTTCAGCTAAATTCCCGTCCCCATTGAGGGGTTTCAGGTGCCAAAGTTTGGCCATTTTCGGGCCCCCGCTGTTCAGGCAAAGGTTTTGGGGTGTTTGCTGAAAGGGAAACCCAAAGAGGCCGTGTCAAACCCGGCACATTGTGCTAATTTCGGGGGGCGACCATCCCTCCCCTTCAAAAACTGTCCTTTTTTTTTGGATTCAAACCCCCGAAATTCAAAGACTAAAACTGAAAAAAAAAAATTTTCCTTTTTGAACCCGGGCAAGCGGGTTTTGGGCAGCCCAGACGCCGACGGCCCTTCTATGCTTCGGCTGTAGGGAAAGTTTCCCACATTTCCCACTCGTTTCATCTCCCTGTAAGCCCCTGAGATTTTTACTTCTCGAAGACACTGCAAGCCCAAATTTCCCAAACTTGGGGGAACAGGTCCACCACCCTCAACCCAAAATGATTGCCCCTTGGGGGAGGAAAAAAACCCCACCCCCTCAAAACTCCCCACATCAAACAACATCTGCGGGCGGGGAAAGTTTAAAAAACCCAGTTTTTCCCCCCTCGAACCCTCGGGCCCCAGTGCCCGTCCGGGAAAGGGGATTTTCCCCCCCAGTGTGGAAAGGTAAAAGGAAAAAAAACCCTCCACCATCCCCCAAAAACCAACCCCCCCCTTTTCTCCAAACTCCGGGCCTTTTGTCCCCTGCGGGCAGGGGGGCCACCGGCCCAAAAGCCCCAACACAGCCCCGTAAAACCCTCCAAAAAAATTCATTTTCCTTTTGGGGGGCAGATTCGATGAGGAGATGGACCTTTTCTCTCTCCTTTTCGCCCTCTGCACCAGGGAAGAAACAATATTACATTGGAATATCCGGATGAAATTCCAACTTTGAGGAGCTGCACTTCTGTGTCATTTTAAAAAAACCCCCCCCGTCGTGGCTCTTCGGGAAACTCAAATTCAAAGCCAAAAGACCTTTACTCTTTCTGCTTTAATTTTCCCTTTTAAATACCCCCAAAAACCCAAACCTTTTTGGGACGGGTCGGGGGGTGTTTTGCCCTTCTCCTACACAAAATTTTGCGTATATCCCTGCCCCGCTCTGTCACCTCGCTCGGGCTTAGCTGCGAGAGTCACTCTCCACAAGACTGTGACCATCGGGTTCCCTTTTTTTATCTACCCCCTTTCTGCCCGGGTTTTGTCGGGACCTTGTCTCGATGGGGGAACTTCCTCGCCTTTTTTTGCTTTTTTGGGTGACTTTAACTTTCCAAAAAACCCTCTTTGGGTAGTCCCGGGTTCCCGTCACCCAGGGGTCGCTAAATTGAGGATGCCCTTTCAGACTTGGATTTGTTTTTGTCTGAACGAGGGATCGGGCAATTTACCTCCACTCTTCCACGGGTTCATTTTGGGGGGGAAATTTGGGGTTTTGGGTGACCCCCGCGGGCCCGGACATGAGTGGTCGCCCCAGGGACTTTTCTCCCCGGAAGTGACCTTTTTCCCGTCCTTCTACAACCTGAATTAACGAACACGTCCCCCTGTCTCTAAAACACCCTCAATTATAAAAAACCAAACGGGGATCTATTTCAGCCACTATTTCAAAAGAATTCCAGGACAGGGGAAATTTTTTTTTCCAAGCCCCCAGCCCCAGCAAAATCTCTAAATAACACTATGATAAAAATGTGCTAAAGCCTAATTTTCCCCAGTGTCTTCCAATAAACTTCAAATGCCCAAAACACCCTGGTTCGTTTTCAGAATGCAAAAAATTTTTCCAAAGTTAAAAACGGGCTCAGGCCAGGTATACCAAACGACCTTGGGGCCCCAAAACCTCGAGCCCACAGAAACTCCGTGCAAATAAAAGCCCACATTTTTTAAAATCATAAACCCGTGGGCCCCTGGAAAGCTTCTGCCCCAGGCGCCATCAAAAATTTTCTAAGAAAAAAGTGTGGAACATCAATAAAGAAAAATCAAAGGGAAGAACACCTGCCCCAGTAAACCCAAACCCCAAGTTTTGGGATTCTTTAATAAAAAGAGAAGAAAGCAGTTCCCTAACTGCTTGCTTCTCCCATTGAAAAAAAATTCCCCTCTTCAATAAATCAGTCATTTTTTCCAAACACAAACCCCCTAAAAGAAAAATCTCCCTGCAACTTTCATCCAAAACATGGAAGTCTACAATCTTCCTTTTTCTTTTAAAAAGCTAAATCTGCCTTTCTCTCTTGCAGCGATTCCTCTCCAGGTATAGATGACATACATTAAACAAATATTGAAACATCTTCCGCAAGAAGGTCGAACATCCCCGTTACAGTATACAACCACGTGTGGGCTACAGGGTTTCTTTCCCCCCCCCCTTGGCGGACAGCCCTCATTATTTCCCCTCCCCAAAAACCCGGAAAAATCTTTTTAATCCATCTAACTACCGTCCCCCTACTTTGACCACCGTGTCCGTAAAAGAAAGGAAAAAAGGGCCCAAGCAAGGGTCATGTGGAAACTCCAAACCGATGGGCCCTTTTTGGGGAAAGGGAAAAGTGTGGGTTTTCCCCAAACAAACGAAATAAAGTTGACCCTTTTAAACGCTGGGAAACAAAACCCTTTGGAACGCTTTTTTTAAAAAGACAGCATCAGTGGCAATTTTTTTTGACTTGGAGAAAGGGCCCAGGGTACCACCTGGAAGTCGGGGGTACTCATGATCTCCACGATCTGGGTTTTTTAGGTTCTCTTCCGCTTTTTTTTTCAAAATTTTTTTGGGAGAACACAGTTTCAGGGCCCGGGTTTGGGAAACCCCTCTCCCCTGATGTCCCCCGAGCAGGATTGGGTTTCCCCAGGGGGGCATACAAACTCCTGCCCTCTTTTTGTATTAAAAATCAAAAAAACATTGTTAAATCATTCAGAGGTTTTAGACTGCTCATTGTTTGTGGGTATTTTGCTGTCCCACGCAACGGAACCTGTACCCGGGTCCAAACGCAGGGTTTCCCCTTTGCGTAGGGTAAAAACCATTTGGGGGGCGGATGAAACGGTTTTAAACCCTTTTTTGCTACAAAAAACCCCGTTGGGTTTTTTAAATTCCAAAAATTTTCCCTCATTTTTTTTTTCCCGAAACCGGGAAATTCAAGTTGGGAAAAACTTTCCCCTTTCCAAACTGTTAAAGAGGCCAAATTTTTTGGGAATCATTTTTGACCAAAAATTAACTTTCCACCATATTAAAAAAAACCCCAAAACTGCTTGCCAAAAGGCCCCTGGGGAAAATTCCGCGGGGCGTAGCACACACCGACTGGGGCGCTGATAAGAAAAATTTGTTTCAACCCCTACAAGCCCGGTCCGTTCTAAAAATGGGGCACGGGTGTGCTGTGAAAGGGTCCGCAAGATCAACTTACCTCAAAATCCCTTTGGGCCCTATCCACCATCAAGGGGTTTTTTCTCTGCTTGGAGGGGTTCCCACCAACCCCCATGTACACCTGTTTCGCAAGGCCGGGGAACCTTTACTGTCCCAAAGCAGGGTGAAACTTTTTTGGAAAAATTTCATTTCCCACTTCTCAGAACCGCAGAATCCCCGCCCCAGGGCTGGTTTTTTTTCCCTCCTTTTCCCAAAATAAATTTTTAAAATAACCCAAAAGTATCCCCGTTTGGGGTTCGTATGCACCTCACTGCGGGAAAGCAGGGTAAAGGGGGCCGGGGGGTATTTTCCCATTTTTTTTCCCAATTTCCCGGGTCAACCCCCATGGACCTTTTTCACACTCAAGATTTGGGGTTTCGGGGTCCGGGGAGCTTTCCCCTAAGGATCCCACCCGGCTCCTGGCGTACAAGCTTTGTATGCCGACTCTGTTCCAAATTCCCCCCCAAAACAAAAGTTTTTTACTGACGGTTCCCAATCTGAGGGAAAATGGGGCCCTTTCAGCCTACGCCCGGGCTCCTTCCAGAAATTTTTGGAACATAACATTCAGATGCTTCCCGTCTATTCGTGAACTTTCTGCTCTAGTACGGTTTTGGGAAAATAACCCCCCATTTTTTCGAGGAGGGACCCTTTTTTTCTGTCGGGTTCCCCTGTCAGCTTTGGGCCATACGGCCGCAAAACCCAGCTTTCCAGAAATTTTTTTTTTTTTTTGAACTTTTTAGCCCGTTTAAGGCGGACGGTTTCCCAAAATTACTCTTGGGTTGGGGTTTCCCGGGAAAGTTGGCAACGGCGGGGAAAAAAATTTGGTTTTACGTTTTTGCCAAGAACGCCACAAGAGAGAAAATGTCCACACTTATATCCCCTGCTCAATTTGAAACCCCCAAAAAATTAAAAGATTATGTGAGAAAACCTCTGGCCCCGGAGGATTGGAAAACACAGACAATAACAAACTCCTTTTAGAAACCGTCCCAACCCCTTTAAAAAACTTCCTCCCATCTTTCTTCCCGGGGTCGTAAAGAGGAAACGGTTCCCGGGCCGGCCCGCACACCGGGCCCTTCGTATTTTACCCATTCTTTCCTTTTAAAAAAAGTGAAAAGCTCCGTGGTGCATTCCATGTCATGCACCACCACAATGAAAAATGTTTCCTTTTTGAAATGTTTTGGGGCTTGCAAAATGTGAGACAAAAAAACATTTTTAAAACGAAGGGCCATGAAGAAACCCGTTCAGGGGGGTCCCGCCGACGTGATTTTCCCTTTTTTTTTTGAGAGAAATAAAAATTTTTTCAAACTATTTTAGATTTTAACGGAAAAAGGATTTTTTAAAAAGATTTTTTGTTTCGTTTGTAGACAAGTCAAATTTTAAAGAGATGTTTGGGAAAATTTTTTTTTTTTTTTTTTTTTTAAAGACTTTTAGTTGATTTTTTTGGGTGAACCCCCCGATTGGCCCCCTCTGCGGGCGGGGGGGCTATAACAACATTATCTTATCTTTAAATAACTAAGGGAAGCACACATGCCTGCACACAGGTGCACGTGCACGCATACCCCACAGACACGCACCCCACGCACGCACACCACCCCCCACAAAACACACACACCACCCACACACAAACACACACACACACAAACACACACACACACAACACACACACACACACCCAAAAACACCGCATGCGTAAACAAAGTGTTAGCTGGGGGTGACACATTAAACACCAAATGCAGGGTGAAAAAAAAAATTCGTCCAAAATTTGAAGTGGGGAGGTGTAAAAGATCAGCTTTTCTGGGGGTTTCCAAAAACATAAAAAAACACAGCTTGATGGAAGAAAACCCGATGATCATGACAAACAATGGGGGATCACTGAACCAGAGAATTCAAAGCTCAAGATGGGGTAGGATTTTGAAGATCACGAACAGAGGAAATTCCAAAACTCATCAAAGATGGTGAGGAAATTTTTAAGATCACTGAACAAGGAAATTTAAACCTCAACATATGGATGAGGAATTTTTTAAGATCCTGAACAGAGGAATTCAAAGCTCATCTTTATGGGGTTTATGAGGATTTTGAAAAATCACTTTAACAGAGGAAATTTAAAGTTCGTCATCAGAGTAATGAGGATTTTTAAGATCACTGAAAAGAGGAAATTTAAAGTCCATGGCAAAGTCAGGTTCACTGACATTGCTACTTGAGCCCGTACATGTATGTTACAGATGGATCTAGTGGAGGCGACTCATGTTGAACTTCTACTTGTGCAGACTGATCCTGTTGTTCCATGTCAGTGTATCTTGTGTGGTTCGCATCAAGTCATTTATTTCCTCTATATGTGCTAGGGTGAGCCGGCGAACATTTCCGCTCACGTTGCATGCGTGTATGTGCGTCAGTGGATATATGTGTGACAGCACAGCTTGGGAGAGGGTAGGAGGTATCTTGAACTTTTTAGTGTTTTTTTTTCCGTGGAAGTGGGGAAATTGGGTCATGCATCATCCTCACTGTGAGTTGCCCAATCATAGTTAACCTTACGTTGAATTATCCAATCACAGCCAAGTTTACTGTAAAGCAGGTTGGGGGTTAGGTGAACTGTTGCTCAGTGTTTTTTTGCAGCTGTGTTTCAGAGTGGAAGTCTCTGATGTTTGTGTGTGTTGATCTATGTTGGAAGTCCTGGTGAATCCTTGTAGGAACCTTGTGTTTCAGGGTTCGGGCTTAAGGATTAGCGGAGCTGCCTTGAGTCTGGATGGGACTGATTCTGTGTTTCTGTGTAATTATATTCTTCTCTCGCTGTTGGAGGTACAGTAGAAGACTGTCGTTACTGTAATTTGGAAGACTGGTTGCTGCATTTGTGTTGAACTGTAACCAGTGTTCCCGAGACCCTGTGGGATGAAGACTTGGTTGCTGCGTTCTTGTTGAACTGTAACCTGTGTACCTGAAACCTTGTGGGGTGAAGAATTGGTTGCTATGGTTGGGTGCTGTAGACGTGCCGGTCTGGGGATGGCCTTGGTGTGCTGGACAACCCATCTCGGAGTTGGGCCGACACGTGTTGGTTCAAGATATCTCCCTGTAATCCTGCCTTAGCTGGTAACGGGATCCCTGTGCGAGGAGTGACACAGCGTGGGCTACTCTTCCTGTTGCTGTGACAGTCCCGAGTGGTACATGTGAATGTGACGACAAACAGGGCTGTTTTGAGGTAACAGCATTGAACATTATTTCCAGGATCAAGGAAATGAGCCGTCGTTCATCGGTCGTGGAGTGGACTACCCAGTGTGTGAAAGACACTAGCAGAAATCCGTAGTGACTTTAAATTTATTTAGTTAATATCATTGCATAGCTGGTTTAGTTGTTGGCTAATTAGTCATTACTTGTGTGTGTCGCAGGCTGCACAGGTTTCAAGACAAATTGTCTTTTGTGTGGTGGCAAAAAACATATCAACATTTTTTACATGTTGGACAACTTGGTTGGGCCATTCTGTGCGAGTATTTCATTGCAACCCAGTTATTGGATTATTAATTGGTCATGCGTGCTTTAAGTGCCCAATTGTTGGAATGTGACCCGGTTTAATTAATCTTGAAAGTGTGTGAACATTGCAGAATTGTTTGTAGTTTTGTGCATTCTATATCGGTGATTGGTCTGTCACTGTGTAACAAAATTGTAGTTCTGGGCATTCTATATTTGGTGTTTGGTCTGTCATTGTGTCGGAGTTCATTCCCTGGTCAGTGGTTGCTGGCTTGTGTATGAGCCAGTAAGTGAATTTGTTGAGTAAGTCTCGGATTCACAGTGTCCTGTTGGCCAATAGCCAAGGTGTTTATCGGTCGTGTGGGTTGTATTGCATGGTAGCGATGCATCGCACCAGGCTGGGCACATTGGGATTTGACCCGAATTAAGGTTTGTCGTTAATTAATTTCATGACCTTGTGTTAGTTTTGGTTGTGCAGGGTGTGTGTGTGGACTAGAAACTGTGTGCAATTGTGTTAAGTGGTTGAATGTTTGAGTTTGAGAAAAAGTGATTGTGTGGTAGTGAGTGGAGTATTCAGTGTTATGGACCCCGGTGTCGTGGTTTGAATGAAAATTATACGTGTGTGAACTGTTCATCTGTTTCTGGACTGCTTATTTAGTTGGGGGCGTTAGGTTTTTGTAAGTCTGTAAGTCTGTCTGTCCCTCCCTAGTTAGTTCAGGTCTTAGCGAGCCTGACAGTCATGAGTAGATGAGGATTTTGAAGATCAATGAACAGAGGAATTCAAAGTCCATTGTCATGAGTGGATGAGGATTTTCAAGATCACTGAACAGAGGATTTCAAAGCTCATCATCATGAGTGGATGAGGATTTTGAAAATCACTAAACAGAGGAATTCAAAGTCCATGGTCATGAGTGGATGAAGAATTTTGAAGATCACTAAGCAGAGGAATTCAAAGTCCATGGTCATGAGTGGATGAGGATTTTGAAGATCACTGAGCAAAGGGGCAAGGACATGAAAATTCATCTGTCTAGTGGACTAAGAGTAAGACAGAGAACATTACTGTATGAGTGGGAAAGGATGCAAACACAACACCGTATTAAGATGAGTGGGCGAGGACACAAAAGATCATTACATCAGTGGGCAAGGACGGAAGAGATCACCATCTTTGGGGGCAGTGACACAAAACAATCACCAGTGGGAAGGATATAAAAGATGTCTACATGTGTTGGGTGTGGACACAAAAGATGATTGACCACATCAAAGGGAGTGGACACAGAAGATCAGTAGGTGGAGATGTTTAAGATTACTACATCAGTGGGCGAGGACACAAAAGATCATTGCATCAGTCAGCAAGGTAATACAAAAATTACTTCAGGTGTGGTGAGGACACAAAAGATCATTGCATCAGTCAGCAAGGTAATACAAGATTACTTCACGTGTGGTGAGGACACAAAAGATCATTTCATCAGTCAGCAAGGTAATACAAAGATTACTTCATGTGTGGTGAGGACACAAAAGATCATTGCATCAGTCAGCAAGGTAATACAAGATTACTTCAGGTAAGATAATGTTGCTTATAGCCCAGCCGACCGCAGAGGGCCACATCAGGGCTGTTACTTCAGGTGTGGTGAGGACACAAAAGATCATTTCATCAGTAAGCAAGGTAATACAAGATTACTTCACTTGTAGTGAGGACACAAAAGATCATTGCATCAGTCAGCAAGGTAATACAAGATTACTTCATGTGTGGTGAGGACACAAAAGATCATTGCATCAGTCAGCAAGGTAATACAAGATTACTTCATGTGTAGTGAGGACACAAAAGATCATTGCATCAGTGAGCAAGGTAAAAATAAGATTTCTGATTACACAGTGAGGACACAAAAAATCATTGCATCAGTAGCGAGGTAATACAAGATTACTTCACGTGTGGTGAGGACACAAAAGATCATTGCATCAGTCAGCAAGGTAATACAAGATTACTTCAGGTGTAGTGAGGACACAAAAGATCATTGCATCAGTCAGCAAGGTAATACAAGATTACTTCACGTGTAGTGAGGACACAAAAGATCATTGCATCAGTCAGCAAGGTAGTACAAGATTAAATTCAGGTGTGGTGAGGACACAAAAGATCATTGCATCAGTCAGCAAGGTAATACAAGATTACTTCATGTGTAGTGAGGACACAAAAGATCATTGCATCAGTCAGCAAGGTAATGCAAAATTACTTCACGTCTGGGGAGGACACAAAATGTGAGGACACAAAAGATCATTGCATCAGTCAGCAAGGTAATACAAGATTACTTCACGTGTAGTGAGGACACAAAAGATCATTGCATCAGTCAGCAAGGTAGTACAAGATTACTTCAGGTGTGGTGAGGACACAAAAGATCATTTCATCAGTCAGCAAGGTAATACAAGATTACTTCAGGTGTGTGAGGACACAAAGATCATTGCATCAGTCAGCAAGGTAATACAAGATTACTTCAGGTGTAGTGAGGACACAAAAGATCATTTCATCAGTAAGCAAGGTAATACAAGATTACTTCAGGTGTAGTGAGGACACAAAAGATCATTTCATCAGTAAGCAAGGTAATAACAAGATTACTTCATGTGTAGTGAGGACACAAAAGATCATTTCATTAGTCAGCAAGGTAATACAAGATTACTTCACGTGTAGTGAGGACACAAAAGATCATTGCATCAGTCAGCAAGGTAATACAAGATTACTTCAGTGTAGTGAGGACACAAAAGATCATTTCCATCAGTAGCAAGGTAATACAAGATTACTTCACGTGTAGTGAGGACACAAAAGATCATTTCATCAGTAAGCAAGGTAATACAAGATTTACTTCACGTGTAGTGAGGACACAAAAGATCATTTCATCAGTCAGCAAGGTAATACAAGATTACTTCACGTGTAGTGAGGACACAAAAGATCATTGCATCAGTCAGCAAGGTAATACAAGATTACTTCACGTGTAGTGAGGACACAAAAGATCATTGCATCAGTCAGCAAGGCAGTACATTTACAAGATTACTTCAGGTGTGGTGAGGACACAAAAGATCATTGCATCAGTCAGCAAGGTAATACAAGATTACTTCATGTGTAGTGAGGACACAAAAGATCATTGCATCAGTCAGCAAGGTAATACAAGATTACTTCACGTGTGGTGAGGACACAAAAGATCATTGCATCAGTCAGCAAGGTAATACAGATTACTTCACGTGTAGTGAGGACACAAAAGATCATTGCATCAGTCAGCAAGGTAATACAAGATTACTTCAGGTGTGGTGAGGACACAAAAGATCAAGCAGAACTGCATCAGTGGATGAGGATCCAAGAGCTCACTTCATCAGTGACTGGGGACCCGTAAGAATCACCATATCAGTACACTGTAGGCTGATTACACACTGACAGTGATTCGTTACATTATGTTAGGTGGGGAGGGTAGGTTTAGTTTGTCTGAAGTTTAGTTGATGTCTGACGACTGCTGAAAGAAGAAAGTTTTTCCTTTTTTTGCTGTCATCCACGATCCCTTAGTGACTGTACGTGTTCCAGCCACTCCAAACACAGCCACATCTGGGTTCATTGTGGTGCAGCCCCATTACCAGCAGCTTGCAGGGATCAGTTATGATCAGTACATCTACATTGTCCATTGTCAGATTTGTATTTTCAAAGTGTACAGATTTTGTAAACATTAGGATTACTGGCAAAATTCAACATATTGGAAAAAAAACCCTACCAGATGGATGAGTTCCCATTGAAAAATAGCTGCTGTGACTCACAACAAGACTTATAATTAAGTAGTTCTACATTTTTGCATGTGTTGGACATGATTTAGGTGCCTTTTTTTTCTTATTTGATTTCTCTTTGTAAAGGAAAGAACATTTTTTTCTAAGCGGCTGTGGAAAGTAGGAGACCTGAATTCCAGGATTGTGTTAATGACCGTTAACATAAGTGTACCGATCATCCATTAGTTCCTTGTTTTCTTGATTTTGATTTCACTTGATTGAAGTGAGGCCTGTTGGTCATTGTCTCACTGCATAACGTGGCCAGAGGGTCTTCCGTCTTGCTTTTAACAGTAAAGTGGTCGGCTGCTTGATCTGTATGTTGTCAGCAAAGATGGGTGATCTGTGTGATTTCAGAACAGCCATGGATGACAGGTGTATTTACCTATCAAGGATAACTGCTGTTTTCTCCTGGTCTTGGGACAGCAGCAGTATGTGTTGGAGGGGCGGCAATAGATCCATAGTAAGTAAAACAAATGTTGTGTGTGTGTGTGTGTGTGTGTGTGTGTGTGTGTGTGTGTGTTGGAATAAGATCAGTGATGGTCGGATGTGTAGATGAAGTAAATCATGTGCAGTATTTGGGTTTGGTGGACAAGTGGGTGGCAGGAGAATGAGGGGGGAGGAAGGAAGGGAGGGTGTAAGACTTAGGGCAGTTGGATTTGCAGGCCAAGTAGGCTGACACGTTGGGTGTGGGTGTGGGTGTGTGCACGTTTGCACATTTTTTTCTTCGATCTCCAAACTCATTTCCTGTAAGTGTGACAAAGTTTCACAAACAGTTTTTATTTCAGTGAAAAGTGCATGGATGAAACCACACGTCCGGAAATGCCGGAAACTGGAATTCAACCTTTGCGGTTTGTCCAGATCTTGAAATCGGGAAATATCGGGAATGATTTTTTTCCCAAAACATTTTGGTAAAACTGCATCCTGATTATATGTTCGATCAAGTTTTCCTTTTCCAAACTGATCATTCTTTCGTGATTTTGCGGATAGAATGTGCAAATGCTACTTCGGCCAATTATCAAGATATTGTTTGTTGAGTCTAATGAAGATATGTATGTGATCGATGTCAGTGTTAAGAACAAGTTTTATTTTCACATATTACTTTCAAACCTGATTCATAGTGTACGTTGGCATAGACTCATGCTCTCTTGCCAATCTTTTTCGATGTTTCCAAGTCTGTTGTCAAAACTTGACACAGCCTGACATTTCACGTGCAGAAGTTAGCAAGGGTTGTCCCTTTTTGGTCAGATTTTCCCCTCCTATGGTTAGAATCCGCAAATTCAGTACCACTCAAGAACTCGTCTTGAATTTTTTTCCTGATTTTTAAAAGAATTCGTCGCATTCATTGTATTTTTTGCCAATCATGGAACAAAATTTGAAATCCTATGGGTAAACGGTCTGTAGTTACTTATATGGGGGGAAAAAAGGTGGGAAAGAAAGGCAGAAGGAAAAGCAAAAAAGAAGAACATTATTATAACTAATTACGAATAAAGTGCATTCATTGCGCTTAAATCTTGTCAGTTAACGGAGCTGAAATGCCACTTGAAATGGGCAATATTTTTTATTCCTGGTTCTTTATTGTGTGACAAAGCACTATTGGTTAATTTAGTAGGCAAACTGAACAAATATTGTTCAATTTTTAGATACAGAGTTTGTTACTTACCGCCAATGACATTGACAAAACAAAGCACAATACAAGACACGATGCATTTCAACCTCTTGGTCTTCTTCAGGTGAAAAAATAAATCACATTTAACATTTGGACAGTACAAACAAAGAACGAAAAATGACTATCTGTTGTTGTCCATGTGGTGGGGAGAATAGCCGCTAGGCGGAAATGACAAGGAGGATTATGGGAGAGGAAAAGGGGGGGGGGGGGGGGGGGGGTTGCATAGGAGGAGGGTGTGTGTGTGATACGATAGGGTTGTGTATCCATTTCTTTTTAATTCTTCATTTTTTAGAAGTGTGTCAGGAACGATTAAAAGTTGGAGCACAATTAAGACTTCAGTTCCATAACAGGTCTTGATTATTGTTAATAATTAAACGGATCATCAAGATTACCTTCATGTGAAAAATCGATGGCACAAGACAACAAGCGCTTAAGTCTAAAATAATTGTACAAATGAATTGCCTGCATGCATGCATACATACACACATGTGCACACTCCGCATGCACACACACTGGCATGTATGCAATTGCATGCACGTACACCCACGTACACACAGTGAAACACAGACACAGACACATGCCCCCCCCCCCCCCCCCCCCCCCCCCCCCCCCCCCCCACCACACCACCCCACACACCAACCCCCAAACCCCCCACCCCATG
>CM031599.1:28319070-28366466 GCA_018398815.1 Conus ventricosus | reverse complement strand
AAAGTCATGCAGTGATGGGTTTTGAAGATCACTGAACAGAGGAATTCAAAGTTTCGATAGTCATTAAAGTGATGAGATGAATTTTGAAGATCACTGAGATTCAAAGTCAAGGGATCATGAAAGAATTCAAATCATAGTCTCAGTGGATGAAATTTAAGATCACTGAGCAAAGGCAGGACATGAATTATCTGTCTAGTTGACTAAGAAGAGAACATTACTGAGAGTGGGAAAGGATGCAAACACCTTATAAAGATGAGTGGGCGAGGACACAAAAGATCATTACATCAGTGGGCAAGGACGGAAGAGATCACAACATCATTGGGCAGTGACACAAAACAATCACTAGTGGGCAGGATATAAAAGATGTCTACATGTGTGGGTGTTGACACAAAAGATGATTGACCACATCAAAGGAGTGGACACAGAAGATCAGTAGGTGAGATGTTTAAGATTAGTACATCAGTGGATGAGGACACAAAAATCATTGTAATCAGTCAGCAAGGTAATACAAGATTATTTCATGTGTGGTATGGACACAAAAGATCATTGCGTCAGTCAGCAAGGTAATACAAGATTACTTCATGTGTAGTGAGGACACAAATGATCAAGCAGAACTGCATCAGTGGGTGAGGATCCAAGAGCTCACTTCATCGGTGACTGGGGACACGTAAGATCACCATATCAGTACACTGTAGGCTGATTACACACTGACAATGATTCGTTACATTATGTTAGGTGGGGGGGGGGGGGGGGGGGGGGGGATGTTTAGTTTGTCTGAAGTTTAGTTGATGTCTGACGACTGCTGAAAGGAAGAAAGTTTTTTTCCCTTTTTTGCTGTCGTCCACGATCCCTTGGCGACTGTACGTGTTCCAGCCACTCCAAACACAGCCACATCTGGTTCATTGTGGTGCAGCCCCATTACCAGCAGCTTGCAGGGATCAGTTATGATCAGTACATTATGATTGCTACCTACATTGTCCATTGTCAGATTTGTATTTCAAAGTGTACAGATTTTGTAAACATTAGGATTACTGGCAATTCTGGAGTTTTGGTAACCATATTGGAAAAAAAAAACCCACCAGGTGGATAAGTTCCCATTGAAAAATAGCTGCTGTGACTCACAACAAGACTTATAATTAAGTAGTTCTACATTTTTGCATGTGTTGGACATGATTTAGGTGCCTTTTTTTTCTTATTTGATTTCTCTTTGATATTTGATAAAAACCTAAAGGAAAGAGAACGTTTTTTTCTAAGCGGCTGTGGAAAGTAGGAGACCTGAATTCCAGGATTGTGTTAATGACCGTTAACATAAGTGTACCGATCATCCATTAGTTCCTTGTTTTCTTGATTTTGATTTCACTTGATTGAAGTGAGGCCCTGTTGGTCATTGTCTCACTGCAAAAACGGGCCCAAGGGTCTTCCGTCTTGCTTTTAACAGGTAAAGTGGTCAGCTGCTTGGGATCTGTATGTTGTCAGCAAAGATGGGTTAAATCTGTGTGATTTCAGAACAGCCATGGATGACATGTTTTTTACCTATCAAGGATAACTGCTGTTTTCTCCTGGTCTTGGGGACAGCACAGTATGTGTTGGAGGGGGGGCAATAAAATCCTACGTAAAGTAAACATATTTGTGTGTGTGGGGTGTGAATAAATCATGGTGGTTGGAGTGTAGATGAAGTAAATCATGTGCAGTATTGTGGGTTTGGATTTGGACAAGTGGGTGGCAGGAGAATGGGGGGGGGGAGGAAGGAAGGGAGGGTGTAAGACTTAGGGCAGTTGGATTTGCAGCCAAGTGGGCTGACACTCGGGTGTGGGTGTGGTGTGTGCGCGTATGCACTTTTTTTTTCTTCCATCCCCAAACTCATTTCCTGTAAGTGTGACAAAGTTTCACAAACAGTTTTTATTTCAGTGAAAAAAAGTGCATGGATAAAACCCACCACGTCCGGAAACGGAATTCAACCTTTGCGGTTTGTCCAAAATCTTGAAATCGGGAAATATCGGGAATGATTTTTTTCCCAAAACATTTGGTAAAACGCATCCTGATTATTATGTTCGATCATAGTTTTCCTTTTCCAAACTGATCATTCTTTCGTGTTTTTGGGGATAGAATTGTGCAAATGCTACTTGGGCCCAAATTTTATCAAGATATGTTTTGTTGAGTCTAAATGAAGATATGTATGTTGATCGATGTCAGTGTTAAAACAAGTTTTTTTTCACATATTACTTTCAACCTGATTCATAGTGTACGTTGGCATAGACTCATGCTCTCTTGCCAATCTTTTTCGATGTTTCCAAGTCTGTTGTCAAAAACTTGACACAGCCTGACATTTCACGTGCAGATTTTAGCAAGGTTGTCCCTTTTTGGTCAGATTTCCCCTCCTATGGTTAGAAATCCGCAAATTCAGTTACCACTCAAAAATCTCGTCTTGAATTTTTCCTGTTTTTTAAAAAGAATTCGTCGCATTCATTGAAATTTTTGCCAATCATGGGAACAAAATTTGAAATCTATGGTCGCAACTGGAAGCCTGTACCCGAGTGTCCAGCGCGGGCTCCAGCTTTGCGAGATAAAATCCATCGGTGGGCGGATGAAAACGGTTTCACCTTTTCTGCTACAAAAACCCAGTGTATTCACTTCCATAATTTCCGTCATTTTTTCCAGATCCGGAACTTCAAGTAGGGAAATCTCCCATTCCAGCTGTTAAAGAGGCCAAATTTCTGGGAGTCATTTTTGACCAAAAACTTAACTTTCTCAGCCATATTAAAAACCCTCAAAACTGCTTGCCAAAAGGCACTGAATATTCTGGGGTCGTAGCACACACCGACTGGGGCGCTGATAAGAAAACTTTGTTGCACCTCTACAGAGCCCTGGTCCGTTCCAAACTGGACTACGGTTGTGCTGTGTACGGCTCCGCAAGATCATCTTACCTCAAAACTCTTGGACCCTATCCACCATCAAGGGCTTCGTCTCTGTTTTGGGGAGCTTTCCGCACCACCCCGTGTACAGCCTGTACGCAGAGGCAGGTGAACCTTCACTGTCCAACCGCAGGCGAAACTGTCTTTGAATTATTACATCCGACTGTTCTCAGAACCGCAGAATCCTGCCTATGACCTGTGTTTTTGGACCCCTCCTTTCCCAAAAGTAAGTTTGAAAACAAACCCGAAATGTATTCCGCCTTTTTGGGCTTCGTATGCAGCCTCACTGCGGAATGCAGGTAAAGACCTGGGAGTAGTTTCCGTTTTTTTCCAAATTTTCCGGATCAACCTCCATGGACCTTTTTCACACCAGAGATTCTTTTTGATCTCGCAGCTTTCCGTAAGGATCTACCAGCTCTCTGGCGTACAAGGCTTTGTATCCGAGCTCTTTTTCCAAA
The DNA here is from genome assembly GCA_018398815.1 of Conus ventricosus. Lineage (NCBI taxonomy): Eukaryota > Metazoa > Mollusca > Gastropoda > Neogastropoda > Conidae > Conus > Conus ventricosus. Next base: position 28,363,096 of record CM031599.1, on the reverse strand, counting down.
TTCCCATCCTATCAAAAAGTTTTCACTGACGGTTCCAAGTCTGAGGATGGAGTGGCCTGTGCAGCCTACTGCCCTGGGGCTCCTTCTCAGATTTTGTTTGGAACATATACATTCAGATGCTTCTGTCTATTCTGCTAAACTTACTGCTCTAGTACTGGCTTTGAAGATAATCTCCCATTCTTCGAGGAGGGACTTTCTGGTTCTGTGGATTCGCTGTCAGCTTTGGAGGCCATAGCTGGCCGCAACCTTCAGCATCCAGAACTTTTACTTTTTTTAAAACTTTTTAGCAAGTTGAAGGCGACGGTTACAACTTACCTTGCTTGGGTTCCTGGCCATGGGTTGCATCGGGGAACGAAATGGTTGATCGTTTAGCCAAGAAGGGACAAGAGGAAAGTCCCAAAACTTATACCCGCTCAGATGTGAAACCCAAATAACGATTATGTGAGAGACCTCGGCAGGAGGATTGGAAACTACAGACGAATAAACAAACTTCTTTCAGAAACCGTCCAAACCTTAAAAACTTCCTCCCATCTACGTCGGGTGGTCGTAAAGAGGAAACGGTTCGTGCCGGCGGGACACCCGGGCCCTTCGTATTTTTCCCATTTTTACCTTTTAAAGAGTGAAGAAGCTCCGTGGGCATTCCATGTCAGGGACCACTCACAATGAACATGTTCTTTTAGAGTGTTGGGACTTGCACGATGTGAGACACAAACATTTTACAGCGGAGTCCTGAAGACCTGTTCAGGGATGTCCCCCTGACGTATCCTTTGGGGTTTTTTAGAGAAATTAACATTTTTCATCTGATTTGAGATTTTACGGAAGAAGGATTTTTAACAAAGTTTCTGGTTCGTTTGTAGACGATGTCATTTACCCAGATGTGTGAAAGGGTTTTTTTTTTTTTTTTTTTTTTTTTTTTAAATGACGGTGAGTTGATTTTTAACGTGGTGACAGCCCTGATGTGGCCCTCTGCGGTCGGCTGGGCTATAAGCAACATTTTCTTATCTTATCTTATCCTAGGGGGAAACGGGTCTGTAGTTACTTATATGGGGGGGAAAAAAAGGGTGGGAAAGAAAGGCAGAAGGAAAAGCAAAAAAGAAGAACATTTTTTAAAATAATTACGAATAAAGTGCATTCATTGCGCTTAAATCTTGTCAGTTAACGGGAGCTGAATGCACTTGAAATGGGGGAATATTTTTTATTCCTGGTTCTTTATTGTGTGACAAAGCACTATTGTTAATTTAGTAGGCAAACTGAACAAATATTGTTCAATTTTTAGATACAGAGTTTGTTACTTACCGCCAATGACATTGAACAAAACAAAGCACAATACAAGACACGATGCATTTCAACCTCTGGGTCTTCTTCAGGTGAAAAAATAAATCACATTAAAAATTTTGGACAGTACAAACAAGAAAAGAAAAATGACTATCTGTTGTTGTCCATGTGGTGGGGAGAAATAGCCGCTAGGCGGAAATGGACAAGGAGGATTATGGAGAGGGAAAAGGGGGGGGGGGGGGGGGGGGGTTGCATAGGAGGAGGGGGTGGTGTGTGATACGATAGGGTTGTGTGTCCATTTCTTTTTAATTCTTCATTTTTAGAAGTTGTCGGGAACGATTAAAAGTTGGAGCACAATTAAGACTTCAGTTCCATAACAGGTCTTGATTATTGTTAATATTAAACGATCTACAAGATTACCTTCATGTGAAAAAATCGATGGCACAAGACAACAAGCGCTTAAGTCTAAAATAATTGTACAAATGAATTGCCTGCAGCATGCTACAACACACATGGCACACTCGCATGCACACACACTGGCACGTACACACAGTGAAACACAGACACAGACACATGCCCCCCCCCCCCCCCCCCCCCCCCCCCCCCCCCCCCCCCCCCCCCACACACACACCACAAAACACACACACACGCACACTCCCAAAAATTTTTGTGTTGCATACTTATGGGAATGAAAAGGAAGATTTCATGCAGTTGGACCAAGTGTCCATTACTGTTTAGGAGAAGATGTCAGAGTCTTAACCCTCTTTGCATGCACTTACCTTAGCTTAGTTTTCGCCGAAAAACCATCGGCAGGGAAGTAACCCGAATTTGAACATGGTTACCCAATTAAAAATTTAATTTTTAAAAAAGAGGAAAGGAAAAAAGTTAAATGAAAATAATTTTTAAAATCCTACGGGAAAATATATGTTGCTACATCATAATTTGAAGAATATCACATGAGCCATTTACTCGGGGGGGAAAAAAAAAAACAAAAACAAATCTTCTTTAGAAACTTTCTTCCGAATCATACCTGGAACATCATCCCAGTCGAAATCTAGGTCACTCTAAGCTTCATTACCCACACTTTCCCCTAAGTGTTATGCCCTAAATCCTACAAATCACAGTATCTTCATCACTAGATCTCGTATAGAACGGCAGAAATCAATGTTAGCGATGGCGAAAAAAAAGCATTCGACCACAAAACTTTAAAAAATTTTGTAACTCGAGAACTACGGCACGTATCGACTCGCGGTTTTTGCAAACGGAAGTAAATGGCCACAAAGGAAAAAGGAAGTCACGTTTCTCGCGAGACTTTCCCTTTTCTACAGAAATATGGCGGCGCCCCTTGTTTTCCACGTGTTTACCGGGCGCTGGCAGGGCTCGCGTTTTGGGTGTGTGATTTCCGTTGGGCGCTAGCGGGGGCCCGCTGCAAGAGGGTTAATATCGAGGTTTTTTGGCAGGTTTCTCTGGACTTTTTAAATTCCTGCATTTGAACGATACTCTGAAACGTTTCTCATTTTGGAAAGGTGTCCATAGAAATATTAGAATCCCATTATCGCTGTTCTTGATTGGTGTTCTTTCACGTGGCCTGTGCAGCATTACAATGCTAATGGAGTGGTCTGTGGGAAATGCCCGCCGGGGATGTTTGTGGAGAAGCACTGCACCACCAACTTTTACAACTCCTCTTGCCAGCTCTGTCCTGACCACCAATTCATGGATGACTACAACAGCGACACCCACTGCAAAGGCTGCAGGAATCCTTGCCCCAAGAACGGCCTGGAGGTTCAGACCTGCACACCAACCACCGACCTGGTGTGTCGGTGCGACGAGGGGTATCATCGCTATCCCGTGGACCCTTTGGACCCTCACTACAAGTGCAGGCCTCACACGTCCTGTAAAAACCGGCTATGGGGAAGTCAGTTATGGTGAGTTTGTGTGTGTGTGCGTGTGTGTGTGTGTGTAAGTTTTGCTTTGATCTGTTTTCTTCATTATGCTAACTCAGCTCTATCAATTCTATCTCTATGCCCAAAGGGCAATTAGTCTTCCGCCTGTTACTCTAAATTCCCTCAGGAGTTTTAACTTGGTAGAGTGTATGATGCCAAAATGGGGAGTTTGTCTTATATTCCCTGTTTGGCTAAATAAACTGACCATGTCAGACTCACAGTTCTGTCTGTCATTCTTTAATAATTCTGTAGTCCATGGAAGTACTTTAGTTTGGCCATAGAATGATAAGGAAGTTAGACATGGTTGTGCTGCTGTTTGCCTGATGGAAAATGGAGACAAGGACATCATTGTAGAATCATACTGCACTACACCTGAAAATGTATCCAAACATAGCTTATCATATACTGATCCTTGCAAGAGTTTGATGTGGTAAATATTTTAAATAGGACAAGGAATATGAGAAAATCTTTTCATTTTTAACTGCTGATGGACTTTGCAGTTTAAAATGTTATTTTTCTTTATTATTTTGTGAGTGTGTATTAAAATGAGAAAAGAACCCCAGATCATGACGCTCGCCCCCAACCCCTACCCTTTGCCTTTCCTTCCCCCCTCCCCTCCCCCCCCCCCCACCGATTCATTGTTTTGCTGTCACATTTTCTGTGCTCCTGTTCTCTGTGGTGTTATTCTCATTCCAGCGACCCTTGCACAGCTGCTGCCAGGTTTATGTCGGTGTCGCTCAACCCCTTCCCTAAATGAGGGCATGAACACCCCCAAGAACGTCACGGGAGAGCACAGCACCTCGTTGCTTTATCTGTGAACAGAATCAGGTCGAAAAAAACAACAAGAGAATGATCCTGTGTGCTTTTGTTTTTGTTGTTTCAGGCAATCACAGCCACGACACTGTGTGCAAGGAATGCCAGGGGTTGGATTTGTCAACATGTCCAACCCTGATCACCCCGATGTGAAGCCTGCTCGGTTTGTGTCGGTGGCAGCTCTGTGCTGTCCAGCTGCACGCCGATGAATGACACTGTTTGCAGTGAGAACTCCACAGAGATCAGCACCACGCCTCAGACTCCGCATGATGAAGGTAAGTTAGTCTGTCTCCAGGGTGCTTTGTCCTGAATGCGAATGCTGTGTGCAGTTCTGGCATCCAAGTGGAGTGGGCGATGAAATGCATGGGTTTAAACTTCTTCAGTCTGAGGACGGAATCCGTTTTATGAAATTATTCGAGACGGAAATTTTTGGTTTTTCGTTAAAACTGAAAAAAAAAAAAAGTTTTTCAAAACAGTCTCTAAAATCGCGCAAATTACGTATCGAGTGCGGCTTACCTAAAACGGAAGTGGCGAATCGGAAGTACTCTTTATTTTAGGGAACAAAGATAAAGCACCATTTGCCAAAATCTAGATTTCAAGTTTGGAGTTCGTTGGAAACCGTGAGAATGTCCTATCTTAAAGAAGGTATTCAGTTGAGATAGACGCTGGCATCACTAATAAGTGGCGATGAGCTTGGCTGAACAAAATAGATGATGAAAAATGACAACATCGTGTTTGAAAACGAACAAACCTGGTGTAGCGTTTTGCTGCGTGTGCAACTCGGACCTCAAGTATGCAGAGCTGCCAACCAGTACGTTCCGGCCGTATTTTGTCACGGCGAGTTTACAAAAATACGGTGATACGGTCGAGCCAAAATAATACGGTGACGAACTTGCGCAAATGGTACGGCCATTTGTTGCTTTACCGAGGCAGCAGATTTGTAGTGCTAAAAGGGATCCTACAAGGAGACAGAAGAAAAAGGCCTCTGCCAGCCAAATATAGTTGATTAGACTAGGTAGGCCCTAGCTGAAAAAAAAATTCCATCCATCCTTGATTCCTTTTACTGTGTAGCTCTCGCCTTAGCAGACCACTAGCAGGGCAGGAAATTCCATCTGTCTCTCCCTGTAGCAGACGACATGTGTTAAGGAATGGCCAGGCAGCGACTTAACTGCTGTGGCTATTTTTAGTATGCTCATCATACCCCCTGCTTGCCAACCTCCCTCTCTCTCCCCACCCCTGTAGCAGACGACATGGCCTTAGCAGCTGAGGCAGCAACTGCTGTGGCTAGCAGGAGGGAGGGGAGAGGGGGGGGAGGGGAGAGGTGGGGGGGGGCGGGGAGGGGGAGGATGGCAAGTAGTATGCCCATCCTACCCCCTGCTTGCCAACCTCCCTCCCCCCCCACCCCCCTCTTCCGAATGTGGAAACAAAAGCTCCACTCAGTTACGTGATAGGTCTGATGGACCATGTGCTGACTCGAGTGAAAGAAAGCCCGCGAACCCTAAGCGTCGTGTAAGCAGTGAGCGGCAGAAGAAGCACATTGGTTTTCTGAATTTCATCATCGTTTTTCATCATCAAAATGGACAACGGCGCAAATAAAAGAAAAAGTGAAGAGCCTCAACCCTCGGGGAGTAAAAAAAAACCCAGCAAGACAACAGCACTTTCGTCCCTCATATTCCAAGGACTTTCCATGCATTGTTGCCTCAAAACTAGGACCACTGTATGCGAGGTGCACCGTCTGTGACTTAGACTTCGTTATAAGTCATGGTGGAATCAACGATGTTTCGTCCCACGTCAAAACAAATAGTTCAGTTCAGTTCAGTGGTTTATTTAACGTCTTTTCATCACCAGATGATATTAGACACTCGTTAAAAAAACAAAACAAAACCAACAACAACAACAAAACCAACAAAAAACTTATCTAGCACTTGCAAAGCCACATCTGATACGTGCATATTTACATAAGTGAAATACCCTAGTGGTACACGAAGTTGTACTCTTTACAAAAATTTTGCAACCTGTGACTGCGAAAGAACCATGGCAATTTCAGCAAACACTGAACCATATAAGACACTATTAACATTATCAAAGTTATTCATCTCAGTACCTTTCTCCTGATAGAGTGAGGTCAGCACTGAGCATTCAAACAAAAGATGACGCACAGAAATGTTTTCTCTGCAGACACAAGTAATACCATGAGAATATTTAGTGTTCCAAGTATTCAGCCTTAATTTATGAATCAATCTAACAATGTGCCTTGGGCACAATGGTAAAGTAGCCATGTTTTGACTAAAATTCTGCTTTTGTATGTACTTTCCATAATTTGGATTAATTCACAAGAGGACAAATCTAAGGGATTTTTTGATAAATTTTCAGTGTTTCTATTTGCTCCTTCTTTTGCAAGACTGTCTGCTATTTCATTCCACTTTATACCACAGTGAGATGGGACCCAACAAAAATCAATTCTTTTACCTAGAGTTATGAAACAATGCAGTAAATGTTTTATTTCAAAAAGCAATCTTTTCTAGCTTTACAGTCCAACGCTCTAGTGATTGTAAAACAGATTTGGAATCAACACACAGTAAGATTTTATATAAAGCAATTGGTGTGTTATGTATGTACATCAAAGCCTTTAGTATTGCATATAATTCTGAGGTATAAATTGAAAACCCCTTTCCTAAATGATATGATTTCCTGACATTTAAGGTGGGTATTATAAAGCCAGAACCACTGTCAGAGGATTCCAATACCGACCCATCTGTAAACACTTTTAAATGATTTGGATAGCTGTTTTCTAAATGTTCACGAACTTCAGCTGTTAAAATATTTACATTATCACTTTTCTTTAACATAGTGTATTTGTAATCAAAAGAGGCGTTTAGGTGCTCCCAAGGAGGCATTGGAGGTACCGCAGGAAATTTTGGTATAGCAGTGATATCAATATTACAATGTGACATAAAGTCAGATGTGTAGTTTCTAACTGGTTGGATATATGATATGTTTTTAGAACTCTTAGGAAAATCTTTATTGGAATCCATCAGTATTTCTTCCGTAACTGAATTTTCAACAGAAAGACTTCTGACAATATACTTAGACACATCCAATATTGTTTTCTCATTAAGTGGTAATATATTTGTTTCTTTATAACATTTATAAGTGTTTGTATGAACTGGAACTCCGAGAGCTAATTTCATGGCCTTACTATCCAAGCTTTGCAGTCTCTTTAAAAGAGAATTAGGTGCAGAGAAATATACTTCCTGTCCATATGTTAATTTCGATCGGACTAAAGAGATGTATAGATGTAAAAGGGTATGACAGTCCTGACCCCATGGTTGACAACATATTATTTTAAGAACGTTTAATCTTTTTCTTGTTTTATCAATTAGACTTTCAATATGTGTTTTCCAGTTCAGCTTAGGGGTTAAAAATACCCCCAGGAATTTAACTTTTTGTTTATATTCAAGAATCTGTCCGTCTAGCAAAAGCGAGGGTAGCATCTTTGGGTTCTCACCATTGTTAAACAACATAAGACATGTTTTTTCTCCAGATAGTTCTAATCCGTTGTTCTTCATATATATGGATAATTTATCCAATTCCTTTTGGTACAACTTCTGTACAAAGTTTATTGTTCTTTTATTGGAATGTTTTCTTAATGTACAGTTAATCCAAATAGCGATATCATCTGCATATTGAACAACATGCGTAGCTTTTGACATAAATTTGGAAGATCATGGATTAGGATTGTAAACAACATGGGAGCAATAACTGATCCCTGTGGAATACCCATATCTACATTCCTAAAGGATGAATAAGTTCTTCCAATCCGTGTACATATGCTTCTTTCCGTTAGGAAGGTTTTGATGTAATCAAACATTCTCCCAGAAATACCAACATTTTTTAATTTGAAAAGTAGCCTTGCGTGCCATACGCAGTCATAGGCTTTTTTGACATCAAAAAATGTAGCCAAAGTACTTTTTCTACGGGAGAATTGTTTTTTAATGTGACTGGTCAGTTTTACTAAATGGTCTGTGGTACAACGACCTTTTCGAAAGCCCGCTTGCTGAACAGGAATCACACCATTTTTTTCACAGTAATATAACAGTCGTTTTTGAATAATTTTTTCTAAAAGTTTACCAGCATGAGATGTTAGAGCTATGGGTCTGTAACTATGTAAAGATGTTCTCGGTTTACCTTCCTTGAGTACTGGGACTACTACCGAACTTTTCCAGATTCTTGGAATAGTGCCATTAATCCAACATTTTTGGAATAATGAATGCAGTAATACTTTCCACGAAGAAGGTAAGTGTCTGATGAGTTGATAGGACACTCCATCAAGGCCAACAGCTGAATCATGTGAAGGGATAGAATCTAAGGCTTCTGTTAGTTCTGACATCAGTAAAGGTGAGTTTAGGAAATGTTCGTTTTCTTGTGGAGGAGCCATGTAATCATCTTTTTGTTCCTCATTGTATCTGTGACGACGGCTTTCCGGCTGAAGATTTTTAGACCGACTACAAGCTGAAAATAAACCGGAAAAAGCTTCAGCTTTATCCAAAGCAGAAGGAAAATCAGTTTGTAGCTTTATAGGGTATGACTGACTTTTATAGCAATTTTTCATTTCTTTCACTTTTTTCCAAACTTTAAATAAATCTTTTGATTCCGATACTTCGGCTTCGCAAAACTCAACCCAGTACTTCTTTTTTGCTTGAGCAATAATTTTAGCACATTTATTCTTTTCTTGTTTCATGATTTTAAAGTTTTCATCTGACTTATTTCTTATCCATGTTTTGTAGCTTTTTCGCTTTGACTTTACAGCGAGTCTACATTCTTCTGTCCACCATACGTTGCCCACATATTTTCCAATCTTTTTGTATTTATGTTTTGGGATAGTCTTTTCAGCTGCTAATAATACTACTTTTGAGAAATTAGCATAAAATATATCTAGATCGTCATCCTCGATTGGTGATGTATTTTGCGACAGAAGAAAAGTTTGAAAGGCTTCCCAGTCGGCCAATTTATAATTAAATTTTGGAATTTTGCATTCAGTGGTAGACAGTTCATCAAATATATTTTCATTAAAAAATATTGTAATGGGAAGATGATCACTCCCTAAACAATCTTCTACTGTGGACCAGTTATAGTTTACTGCTATGTTTGGGGAAACAAGTGATAGATCTATTGCACTAGACTTGTGAGTAACTACATCAGGAATTCTCGTAATTCTACCGTCGTTTAATAAAATTAGATTCGAATCAACAATATTTTCAACAATCTATTTGATGTCACTTTATTACAACTAGCGTCCCAAAAGGGCGCATGAGCATTAAAGTCACCCATAATAATCCACTTCCTCTTTGTAAAATCAGTATGTTTTAACCAATCTGTGTCATCCTCTTTAGGACCATTAGGATAGTACACAGACAGAACATTATAAACTGATTCCTTATTTACTTTGATGGCAGCACCTGTAGCAAACACATCTTGTTTATCTATGGGTAATGGAAGTGGGCTAATATTTGTAAACTCAAGGTCAAGTCTAATATAGATAGCAGTTTGCACCTTTTTATTTACCTCACTGATACTGTAAAGAGGTGGGTAGTAATAATAATTCAGATTTGGGAGCTTTTTCTTTTCCACATTCAATGACTGGAGTGCTAAAAACACTATAGCCCTTCTCCAGAACATGACTTTCAAAAGATAATAGGTTAGTGGAAATAGACCTCGCATTCCACTGAAACACTACGAAGCGGCTGTTTGGATCTAGCTCCATTTTAAACTGAATTTACGGGCATAAGCAGAAAGGAGCTGCAATTGGACAGACTTCCAAACTGACAAACTTTTTTACCACCCCTTCACCAGCTGAAAAGCAATGGAGTCGTTGGTGATAAGAGCTGAAACACTGTTTGCTCACTTTCTGGTTGGAACACAACATTGCACTCAGTGCCGCTGATCATGCCGGACAGCTGTTCCTTTTTTTAAAAATAGTGACAATATTAATTGAGTGTCAAGTGAGAAATGCAAAGAGACATTCTAATGATTCACTTTTTAAAATCATTGACAAAAACTGATTAAGTCAAGTGACAATTCACTTTGCTCAAATTATTGTGAAAGAAAGCTTCTATCTAGTTGAAGGTAAGCCTTTTAAGATTATTTTTTGTGTGTAGACTCTAATTGTCAGTTTTGTCTTTGTCTTATGCTGGTCTGCTCTTTCTTTCTTCGTATACATATGTGTGTATGTGTATTGTCACTGTGGTGGTTTGAAATGTTCGTGTATAGGCCTATATATGTCTCTGTGTCTCAATTTGTGTATGTGTGTGTGATAGTAGTAGTATTTTTTTCTAGCAGAAGTAGACTAAGTAAGTAAATTGTATGTTATTGTCAAAGAGTAAGTCTTGATCAATCTCTTATGCTAATAGTTTTTAATCACTATTAATTATAAAAAGAAAAGTGCATACAAAATAAGTTGGTTAAAAAAGAAATCAAAACGCCGCGTGAAATTTAATTCCGGTCGGAAAATACTGTCAGATGGTGAAAAATACTGTGAAAAGCCAGGAATAGTACTGGGAAGAAATTTTGGGGTTGGCAGCTCTGAGTATGGATCCAATGGAAAATCTCGGCTAGCAAAGCATGCTAGAAGTCCGGACCATATTAAAGCATGAAGGTAAGAATTTCAGTAAAATCTTTTTCAGCAGCCCTCCATGCCCCCCCCGTTCCCCCCTAGTGACACACACACACACGCACGCACACACACACACAAAGATGGATGTAAGGCACAGAGAGAGAGAGAGAGAGGGAGAGAGACATAATAGTAACACACATGCACGCACACACACACACAAAGATGGATGTAAGGCAGAGAGAGAGAGACATAATAGTATGAAAAAAATATTTAAAGAAAGAAAAAAAAACATAAGAGAAAAATAAATATGAGGGTTAGTTTTCCTGGAAAAAGGATGGGGAAAACTACTAAAGGTTCTGTTTCTTCCATGTAATAAAATGGGTTAGTTTGGAAGTACAGTGGAAACTCTCTATTAAGACCTTAGAAAATGCACAGATTTGTGATCTTAACATGAAACATGGATTTTTTAAAAAGAAGATAAGGAGGTAGTAGTTTGTCAGCTTCCGGTGGTTTGAGGAGGGCGCACGCAAATTGGCTCTCACAAAATTCGATGGTTTTTTTGTTGCGAATAACACTCTCAGTTACTGAAGTTGATCAGAATTTGTTTAAATAGCATTCTGGAGTCAAAACTGATACGTTTGGAAACCTGTCATGGACTTTCTGGCTTGCTAACGGCGAAAAAATCGGCATTTGCAATTGGCCTTACCTCTTCGTGAGTACTTCCGGCAAAAGGATTGGCCTGATCTCGAAGCATCTTTGGAACATCTCTGGACTACTACAAGGTGTTTTTTGTTGCGAATAATTACTCTCAGTTATTGAAATCGATCAGAACTTGTTTAAATGGCATTCTGGAGTCAAAACTGATACGTTTGGAAACCTGTCATAGACTTTCTGGCTTGCTAACGGCGAAAAATCGGCACTGCAGTCAGCCAGCATCTCTTCGTGAGTACTTCCAACAAAAGGATTGGGCTGAACTCGAAGCAACTTTGGAACATTTCTGGGCTACTACAAGGTGAAAACAACGCAGAGAAACACACTTCACACAAGGGAGAGAAGGTGAGTTACTTTATATTGTCTGCATGCTGCGAAGCTCGAACTCTGAAGGCGAACAGCACAAATGAACTCTACAAGGCTTCATCAGTCAATTCAGTGTCGCTCTCAGAGTCAAGTGTCTCATCGGGACTTCCACCTTGTAGAAGAGGATCAGTGACGGATAAAAACATGAAATGTGCAAAATGTGATATTATGGTTGTACCCAAAAAAAGACAGATCACTGACTTGCAAATTGTGTGATTCCATATGGCATAGAACCTGTATCAATGACATGGATGAGGAGACATACCAAGTATTGAAAAAGAATGAGAACAAAGAGTCCTCGAGTGTCTATTGGTACTGTACCAAGCAATGTAACAGGCAGCTGCGAAATTTCTGAGTGGAATGGCACATTTGGAGGTTGAAATGTCCAAGATAAATAAAAAAAGTATCAGATTGAAAATTCAGTGGCAGCAATAAAAGATGGTGTGTTCACAGAGAAAATGGTTGAAACAGTGAAGGTAATAACCAAGACAGCACCATGTCAACAATGAAGGTTGGCAACTTCACAGAGGAAATGACACAGACTGTAAAAGAAATTGCTCAGGAAATCGTAGACCAAACGGGCGCAGTGGGTCGAGTAGTGGGTGACGCAGCAGCACATGTGGCAAATGTTCAGGAAATTATTGAAACTGAGAAGAAAGAACAATTTGCTGAAATTGAGGATAGAATGAGAAGGAAAACTAATCTCATGATCTTCAGACTCCCAGAAACTGAAATAAATCCATCAAGGAGCAAAAGTGGAGGATGAACAAAAGGTCAAAATGCTGACTGAACTAAAGACAAAGCACAGCCTGTGGATATTCGAAGACTTGGACAACTCAAGAAAGGAAGTAAAAAGCCAAGGACTCTAAGAATCTCTTTTGACAATGAAAAAGCAAGAGACGAAGTCCTATCATCTGCATACGGTGTGTTGAAGAACAAGAAAGAAGAAGACAATAGACTCTGTACACAAGTGTCATGAGGAAGGACCTCACTGTGCAAGAGAGAGAAGAGGATAATCGGCTACGCTGAACTGAGAGAAGACAGGACTCCAAAGAATCGGGGGACGACAAAGCAAAGTGGGTGAGGAGGAGAGGAAGAGTGGTCAATATCGGCAACTACGAGGTAGAAGAGAGGAGAAGGCCAACAACCAGGCCGACTGGGGTCCTCAAGAGGAGGACGAGGAAGAGTGGTCAATATCGGCAACTAACGAGGTAGAAGAGGAGGAGAAGGCCAACAAACCAGGCCGACATGGGGTCCTCAAGAGGAGGACGAGGAGACGGTCTAAACAACATAAACTCTTCAGGTGCACATAGTGTAAATAACACAAAACTTCATTTTCTGACCATCTTTTGTTAATTTCCAAATTGCAAATGCATCTATACAAACGCTGACCAATATATGAACAAACGAAACGAAATGAGAGCACTGATTGAGATAAACCAACCTGATATAGTTGGCATAACAGAAGTGAAACCCAAGCAAGCTAGATTTAAAGTACAGGAAAGCGAAATAGCTGTTGAAGGATATGAAGTTTTTCACAATCTCGAGGATGAGGCGAGAGGAATAGCACTTCTAGTGAAGGAAGAAATGAAAACAACACCAAATGATAGACTCAATAGCACATTCTCAGAGCATGTATTTGTGGATTGTACTCAAGGTGATGGAACATTACTGACAGTTGACTGATATATAGAAGACCAGGCAGCACATCTGAAAATAATGAGAAACTTTTTGAGCTCATCAGGAACACAGCAGATATGAAGAAAGACAATCTGCTAATGTTTGGAGATTTCAACCTCCCCAGCATCAACTGGGATACAGAGTCGTGCAGGAACAATGAATTACATGAGGCATCCCGATTCTTCAGCTTACACTGATGCATTGTCTGTTCCAGCACCAGAAAGAAATCACATGTTTTAGAGAAGGCGAAAAACCCAGTGTAGTAGATCTTGTGTTGACAAATAAGGAGGATATGATCAAAGACATTAGTACAGAAGTTGGACTTGGGGAAAAGTGATCATTTCTGTTTATTACTCTCAGTGCGACAACTGCTGTGAATACACAGTCTGCGAGATTTTGCTACAGTAAAACTGATGAAGCTGTACTTAAAGACATACTACAGAGAGTTGAATGGAAAAAGGAATTAAAAGACTATCTACGAATCTAGCATGGGAAAAATTAAGGTGAAAATATATGAGGCAATTAAAGCATCAACACCTATGACACGCCCATCAGGCAGACAACGAAAACCATGGATGGACAGAGGAACCTTGGCATCAGTCCGCAAGAAGTACCAACTGTTCAGACGCTGGCTTGCTACAAGGAATGGCCAGGACTATGTGAACTATTTGAAAGCCAGAAATAAAGCAAGAAAAGCATGCAGGAAGGCACAGAAGAACATGGAAAAGAAATTGGCGTCAGAGGCAACAACAAATCCTAACGGTGTATGGAGATACGCAAAGTCCAAGACATCTTGCAAGAGCGGTATCCCGGATTTGAAAAAAGAAGATGGCAGCAAAACCAAGTCTGACGCTGAAAAGGCTGAACTTCTGAACAACTTTTTCCAGAGTGTCTTCTTCTGAAGATCCAGGTCTGGTTCCTGAGATGCCAGAGTACGACTTCAGAGAGACCAAGGACGACATCTCGATCACGGTAGATGGAGTGAGGAAACTGCTGCTGGTCTACACCAGGAAAGGCAGCAGGCCCGATGGACTACCGCCCAGGATCCTCTCTGTAGCAGCTGATGAACTGGCTGTGCCTCTAGCGCATCTCAGCCTGATGTGGCCTTTGTGGTCGGCTGGGCTATAAGCAACATTATCTTATCTTATCTCTAGCGCATCTGTTCAGACTCACCCTAGACACTGGAGAACTTCCTTAGAATGGAAGACGGCGTATGTGAGCCCCATTTTCAAGAAAGGCAGCAGAATGTCCCCAACAATTATAGACTGTGAGCCTCACTTGCGTCGTCTGCAAGGTCATGGAAAAGTTAGTAAGAAGAGCAGTGATGGGCCACCTCGAAGAAAACGACATTGTCACTAGTGAGCAATATGGTTTCGTCTCAGGCCGGTCATGTATAACACAGCTACTGGAGGTCATGGACTCGTGGACAGAAGCAGTCGACAAGGGGGGAGTGTGGACGTTATTTACACAGACTTTCAAAAGCGTTTGACAGTGTTCCTCATCGTCGACTCATGGAAAAGGTCTCTGCTTGTGGCATTAGGGTAAACTTCTTCGATGGATTGGCGACTTCCTTGCAAACGAACACAACAAGTAGTGATCAACGGAGTAGTGATCACGGAGAGTGATGTCCAGGAACGCAAGGTAACCAGTGGCATTCCTCAAGGAGTGTACTGGGGCCCATCTCTTGTGATCTACATAAACGATTTGCCTGCTAACGTGAGAGCCAGTAAGGAGTTTCGCCGACGACACGAAGTTGTTTACAAGAGTAATGTTCCGAACAACCATGAAACCATGCAGAACGACTTGGACGAGCTGATGCAATGGTCTGACAAATGGCAACTGAAATTCCATCCAGAGAAGTGCTGCGTCCTGAAACTAGGCCATGAAAGAGAAACGGAGTACTTCATGAACAGTAAAGACAAAGATGGCAACTCAATTAGAGTAAAACTGAAGAAAACACAGGCAGAGAAAGATCTTGGGGTGACCATCGACAAGGCGCTCTTTTTTAAGCAACAGGTGGCACAGGCAACATCAAAGGCAAACCGCATTGTTGGAGTCATTCGCAGGACATTCGACTACCTACACCAGTAACTTTTGTCCAGCTGTTCAAGGGATTAGTAAGGCCACTTCTGGAGTGGAAGCCGGACGGAAAAAATCAAAAAGGCCTTTGTGCTGAAGTGGAAAACGTCCAGAGGAGGGCGACCAAAATGTTGGGCCCTCTGAGGACCTCCCGTACCCGAAAGGCTACGTCGGCTGAAGCTTCCATGTCTGGAACACAGGAGAAAGCGGGAGACGTAAATTGAAGTCTACAAGTACCTGCATGGCTTCTACAAGGTGTCACGCCCGACTTCCCTGTCGCCACGAATGAGCTAAGATCCACCAGAGGCAACTCCCTGAAACTTCAGAAACCAAGGCATCGTCTCAACGTACGGGACAACTACTTTGCAAACAGAGTTGTGAAACTCTGGAATAGCCTCCCGGATGATGCGGTAACAGCGCCATTGGTAGACGCCTCAAGAGAAGACTGGACAAGCACTGGGCAGCACTACCTTCAGTGTACGACCCAGAATGCCTAGTTTAATTGTTCAGTAAGTGATCTGATTGGCACCATCCCCAAACCACCCAGGCCAATCAGTTTAGTTGAGAACCTGAACATGGTCCTATGAAAGGACCTGAATCTTGTATCGTCAAAGTCAAAGTAATTTAACAGACAGTTGATGGAACTGTCACAGAATTTAGAGTCATTTAGAGAGGAAGTCTTACTAGGGAAGGTCTAAATAGAGAGTTTTCACTGCACTGTATGCTACACACACACACACACACACACACACACACACACACACACACACACACACACACACACACACACACACAGAACCCCCCAAAAAACCCACTTCATGTATGGGAAACTGTCATATAAGCAATAAATATGTGTTTCAAACAAGGCCCCAGTTCCAAATTTCCTTTCACCAGAGGCCATGAAAACTGAATTTTTCAAAAATCGATTTCGGCTGGGGTTTTTGCCCCCTGGGCCACCCACCAGGGTGCTGCCCTGGACCCCGCCAGGGGCCTAGGCAGCCCCTGGACCCAACCTTTCAGTTTTTGAATTTTTTTCCAGTTTCACTCACCGAATGCAGTGCAACCATGATAGTAGTGTCAAATAGATTTTGCTTGTGGTATTACTTTCTGACTCAAGTAACTGAAAATGCAACTCATATATTATTATGTGTAAAGTGCCCTTGAAGAAGTTGGTTGCTTTGCTTTGTCTTTTTTTTTTCCTTTTTATTTTAAATTTGAAGGTGACTGAAAATGCAACAGGATAAGTACAGTTATTGAATGTTTGAAAAAGTTTGGAGATACTGTTGTAAGGTTTTAGATACCTTAAAAGCCTATAAAAACTGACATAAGTGTGCGAAAGTTTGTAAATTTGATATTGTCCCCACTTTGTGGTGTTGCAAGTGATTCAATTTTGAGCATGAAATCAAGGACCAGGTAGTGAAACCATTCTGTTTTTTGGAGATACAAAAAATTTCATTCTGAATAGTAGTTGCGTTTTGAGAGAATTCTGCTTTGATAGTAGTAATGGTTTATTGGTAGAAGCGCATAATCACAGGTGTGAAGTAAATGTAAGGTCATAAGCACTTTGGTGAGAGTTACCAGCAGTCGTTGGCGTATCAAGTTTGGAATTTTAGTCCAGTTTGGTTTGAAAAGTTTGGTGAACGATATTGAATGTTATGCCTTTTTCGGTATATATCGAGTTTGGAATCTTAGGCCAATTTAGTATGAAAAGTTTGCAAACAATTTGTGACTTTTATGCCTTTTTCAAGTATGAATATTGAGGCTAAGGAAAAAGGTGGAAAAAAAGACAGTAATCTCCTCCTTGGTTGTTGCTACCTGCAGACTTTGCTAACACAGAAATGTATAGATACAATCATACATTTGAGTTTTTGAAATTATAAAGGTTTTGAGCCTTTTGTTTCTTTCATTATGCTGGAATTTTGAGCCTTCAAGACATCAAATTAAAGGGTGTACTCCTTTCTTTAAAAAAAAAGAAATGTATCCACATGCAAAAGTATTCTGAAAACATGAAGCGTGCCCTGTAGGAAACCACCCTCAAGCCGAGGCTATGTGCACAAGATTGTGCCGCATGTCCACTGACAGGGCCAGAACTGGTCATTATTTGTGTCTAAACTATGCAAACTGCTCACAGTGCGAAAGTCTGGAGGAGAAATTGGTTCAGGAGTATGTGTGTAAGTTTTGAAAACCATCCAAACCAAATCTATGATTAGTATCATTAAAAAAAAACCCCAACTATTTAATCAGTATTTAATGAGACCAGGTCAGAACCCATGCTTTTCAATGAGAGTGAGGTTGAATGGCTCGAGCAGGTATAAATTGTCACTTCTGTTTCTGGTTCACCCATATGTGGCCATGTTTTATTTCTGCTTTGGGGGACAAGTCAGAACCGGCCTCTTTCTCTTTCCATTTTTGAACTGTTGTTTTGTCTTTTTGCAACTGAAAATGAGCTTTTCTCTGGTCGATTTCTTTTCTTGTCACTTGTTTTGGATTCTACCTCATGGGTGCAACGCAGAAGTTTTGGCATTGCCTTGAACAATGGAGTGAATGGGATTTGACAAAAGGCAAGAGCCTGTTGTAGACTTCTGCCCATTATGATCCCAGTGTCAGTGTGCTCATGTTGAACCCTGTTGTGTCAGTGGCATGGGTTGATGTGAACACTGGACCGACAGTGCTTTGAGGTGTGCTGTTGTGGACTCGGAACATGAGTGAAGATCATGCAGAAAGGTGGTCTGCGCTGTGGTTGATCACTATTGATTCTGCGATAGGAAGATTATATTCTGATGTAAGATTTATAGTCCAGAAGTTACAGCGTATAATTTCTATCATGCATGGTCTGTGTGAATTTTTGTTTTCATACCCTCTGTGTATGTGTATGTGTATTTACATGTAGTTGTGTGTTGTTTGCAGATTCCAGTGGATTATCTAAAGGAGCTGTTGCCGGCATTGTCATTAGCGTCATTTTTCTGGTGGCTCTTGGCATTGGCATCTTCTTTTACCGAAAACGACAAGATACTCCAAGAGACTCGAAGAAGTAAGTCCCATCTGTCCCAGAACATAACACTGCTGTACTAAAAACACTGCTACCCAGGGAAAGATATACTGACACTGGCTTCTGTGGTATAGCAATCGGTATCATCAGCAGGGGTCTGAGTGGGATATGATTAGATCAGAACAGGCAGGATTCTGCAACAGTGCAGTGTCTCCTGTGGAGGGTTGCCTCACCATGACCTGATATTGACTGATGCCTGTGGACTTCTGTTGCTATGTGACAGGAAGAGTGTGGCAGGAAGACGTTGCTGTAGGTAGGGTGGCTGGTATGAGCAGCGTGGTGCAAATGACTGTGAAGGGGGTTCTGTGGATGAAATGAGAAAAGGAAAAATAATGACTGTGCCACATTGCCTTGTTTTTAGGCAGGCCATTTGAAGTTCATTGACAGGGTTCTGCTGACCGATGTTCTCAAGCAGTTACCCAACCCCCCAGAATAGAGTTTCTAAAGATCATTGCTGAGCGTCTGAATTGTTTCATTAACATTTCAGCCATGTACCCAACATTGCCATTTTGCAAGTCTGATGCATTGCTTGCACTGCACAATCTGCTTTTAGCATACCTTGCAGGAGATGCACAGCGCATGGGGCTGGCTGTGTTTTACTGTCTCAAGAAATGAACAGCTTCTCTTTCACATTTACACTGACTGGGAAATCCCTGTAAACGATCTGCGGGCTCATGCAGCAAAGTTTAAACTGCTGTGGGTATACACCCTGCAGAATTTGAAAGGGTCAGTTCAAGTGACAGTTATTTTTCAGTTTTAGAAGTTTGACCGACTCCAGCAGCATATTTGTTGAGGGTATCTGTCGCGTCATGATGCCAAACTGTGCGTTAGTGAGAGCCCTGATGCCACAAGACTTGTTCGAATTCATGGAGCTTTAGATGTTTTTTTGTCATCGTAGGACACGTTTCCTTAGCAGCTGAAAAGGAAGGGACAAAATGCAAAAGCATGAGATGAACTTAAAGTAAATGTCTATCATGCTTTCATGCAGTTTTCATCGGTGTAAACACCAAGAATTTGCATTAATCGTATTTTTCACCTAGGGGACACTGTGTATATGTGGACTATATTAGTATATATCAAGTGCTCTGTCTGTGTGAATGTATGTGTGCGCTTTGTGTGTGAGCGTGCGTGCGTGTGTGTGTTCAATACATTTTCTGGCAGTTGTAAAGTGTAACCCCCTAAATATTTTTGTGATCCCTAGAAATTTGGAAATGAGCTTTTAGCATCATGTACATCACTGCAGTATTGAATTTACCAGTTAACAGCAGATGTCTGAAAGCTAAGAGATTAACACTTTCACGGCGGGTGCAGCAGAGCAACGTCACTTCCCTGCAGACGTGTGCACTGCACATGCTTACAACTTTTGCAGGTGCGCGATTTTCGCACTTTTTTAATTTAAATTTACGCCTCCTAATGTAAACCTAACAAGCAATTGTTATAGAGGGTAAAACGCGTACTTTGTAATGAGCATAGGATTGAATACATTTTGGGTGAAATAACAACGCTACAGTTACGGAAACAACATAAGTAACACGTAGGAGAACACCTTGTTTGCATTTGTTTGGTTAGTATGACAACAGCAAATCGCCATAAGTAACACGTAGGAGAACACCTTGTTTGCATTTGTTTGGTTAGTATGACAACAGCAAATCGCCATAAGTAACACGTAGGAGAACACCTTGTTTGCATTTGTTTGGTTAGTATGACAACAGCAAATCGCCATAAGTAACACGTAGGAGAACACCTTGTTTGCATTTGTTTGGTTAGTATGACAACAGCAAATCGCCATAAGTAACACGTAGGAGAACACCTTGTTTGCATTTGTTTGGTTAGTATGACAACAGCAAATCGCCATAAGTAACACGTAGGAGAACACCTTGTTTGCGTTTGTTTGGTTAGTATGACAACAGCAAATCGCCATAAGTAACACGTAGGAGTATGACAACAGCAAATCGCCATAAGTAACACGTAGGAGAACACCTTGTTTGCATTTGTTTGGTTAGTATGACAACAGCAAATCGCCATAAGTAACACGTAGGAGAACACCTTGTTTGCGTTTGTTTGGTTAGTATGACAACAGCAAATCGCCATAAGTAACACGTAGGAGAACACCTTGTTTGCGTTTGTTTGGTTAGTATGACAACAGCAAATCGCCATAAGTAACACGTAGGAGAACACCTTGTTTGCGTTTGTTTGGTTAGTATGACAACAGCAAATCGCCATAAGTAACGCGTAGGAGAACACCTTGTTTGCGTTTGTTTGGTTAGTATGACAACAGCAAATCGCCATAAGTGACACGTAGGAGAACACCTTGTTTGCGTTTGTTTGGTTAGTATGACAACAGCAAATCGCCATAAGTGACACGTAGGAGAACACCTTGTTTGCGTTTGTTTGGTTAGTATGACAACAGCAAATCGCCATAAGTAACACGTAGGAGAACACCTTGTTTGCGTTTGTTTGGTTAGTATGACAACAGCAAATCGCCATAAGTAACACGTAGGAGAACACCTTGTTTGCGTTTGTTTGGTTAGTATGACAACAGCAAATCGCCATAAGTAACACGTAGGAGAACACCTTGTTTGCGTTTGTTTGGTTAGTATGACAACAGCAAATCGCCATAAGTAACACGTAGGAGAACACCTTGTTTGCATTTGTTTGGTTAGTATGACAACAGCAAATCGCCATAAGTAACACGTAGGAGAACACCTTGTTTGCGTTTGTTTGGTTAGTAAGACAACAGCAAATCGCCATAAGTAACACGTAGGAGAACACCTTGTTTGCGTTTGTTTGGTTAGTATGACAACAGCAAATCGCCATAAGTAACACGTAGGAGAACACCTTGTTTGCGTTTGTTTGGTTAGTATGACAACAGCAAATCGCCATAAGTAACACGTAGGAGAACACAATCTTGTTTTGCGTTTGTTTGGTTAGTAAGACAACAGCAAATGAGGAAGAAAGGGGGCATCAAATTTTGCTCTTACTTTGAACAGATGCAGAGAAAGCCTGAGGTATTCACTATGTGTAATCCAAGTGAATTTTTTTTTCAAAAGGAAATTAAATCATTGCGCACAGTATACACTTTTCACTGTTTTGGCTTTAGATGAAAAGACATAAAACTATTAAATACACAGAGCAAATAAATCAAGCTCAGATTCTTTTCGATGAACTTGTACACCTTTGCACCCCTCATCCTCGGAACCATTTTGCTGAACCAGTTCTAACACCCTGTGTCGTTCTTCTTCTGCCCAACATGTTGGCGATTTAGGAAATTCTACACATGCCTTTTGCAGAAATTCCCAGTGCCAGACGGGTCTCTTTGTTTGGACTATTCTGGGGTCAAAAGGTCATCGCTGGTGTATGTAAACTTGCCCTTCCAGTGGCAAGAACCCTGTTCTAAATATTTAGGGCAGCTGCATCCCCTAACCGTAGACGAGAGAACAGGGGAATTTTTTATAGTTGTACCGTCACAGAGGTCCAGGGAGTACAGCAGCGTTGCCGTCACCACGGAACGGCTTCTTGTGAATGGGTCGACTGAGTTGCCGTCACTATCGCACTGTGCATCGCGAATAGGTTAAGGCATTCACCACAAGATGAAGAGCAGTTTATAAAATGGTCTACAGTTTGTGAATTTCCACCGTTGGATTTGAAATATATATTATGAAAAGAATGAATTGCAGAAGGAACAAAAAACTAAGACAAACAAAATAAAAGGCGGGGATTGGGGGTTGACCTTTGTAAAGGTGTTGGCGTGTAGATACTCTTACATAATGCTTGATTTCTCAGAAATACTTGAAACGGAAAAAATGACCTGTTTGGGAAGCATTCCAGATAAAAATGATAGGCAGTTGATCGCTTAACCCTCTTTTGCATGCACTTACCTTAGCTTAGTTACGCCGAAAAAACCGTCGGCAAGGTAAGTAACTCCGTAATTTGAACATGGTTACCCAATTAAAAAATTAATTTAAAAGAGAGGAAAGGAAATAGTCAAATGAAAATAATTTTTAAAAGTCCTACGAATATATATGTTGCTACATCATAAGTTTGAAGAATATCACATGAGCCATTTACTCGGGGGGGGGGGGGGGGGGGGGGGGGGGGGGGGGGGAATCTTCTTCAGAACTTTCTTCCGAATCATACCTGGAACATCATCCCAGTCGAAATCTAGGTCATCTAAGCTTCATTACCCAGCACTTTCACTAAGTGTTATGCCCTAAATCCTGCAAATCACAGTATCTTCATCACTAGATCTCGTTATAGAACGGCAGAAATCAATGTTAGCGATGGCGAAAAAACAGCATTTCGACCACAAAACTTTAAAAATTCGTAACTCGAGAATACGGCACGTATCGACTCGCGGTTTTTTGCAAACGGAAGTAAATGGCCACAGGAAGAAGGAAGTCACGTTCTCGCGGAGACTTCCTTTTCTACGAGAAATATGGCGGCGCCCATTATTGCCACGTGTTTACCGGGCGCTGGCAGGCGCTCAGCGTTTTGGCTGTGTGACTTGCGGTTGGGCGCTAGCGGGCGCTCCGCTGTCAAGAGGGTTAAAGAAGAGCTGATTTTGAGGATTCCAGAGGCAATATGTGCTGGATGGAAGCAGGCATGAAGGAAGAGAGGTTGAAGAAGCATCTTCAAGAGATTACAACACCAGAACATGCGTTTTGTACAGTGCCGTTAGGACATGACTCATGGGTTCAAGGGTCATGTGGCTCCAAGAGCTGCATAAAATCGGAATACCACCAGGGGGCCGGAATAGCTCGGTGGTAGAGTGCCAGACTCGTAATCTTGGGGTTGTGGGTTCAAATCTCCGCTGGGCTATTTTGGTACAGGGAGATTTTTCCCTCGGAGTTAACATTGACTCCATTTCCCATACAGTCCTTCGAATGAGACTATAAACCGAGGTTCTGTGTGTAAACGCACGCATAACATCTTACACACACTTAAAATCCCATAACCAGCTTTCAGAAGAGAAGGCTAGTTTGGCCATTGGTATGGATGATACGTTACATATAGCATGTACCTTCCCTGAAGCTGGAATATGGCTGCCTTGGCTAAAAAACGGTCATACACACAAAACTCCACTCCCTTTGTTGGGTAGATGGGATTAATCCTTGCCTTTCTATACAAGGGGTGTCCGCAGGAGTATCGGCCTGCGTATGCAGAAGAAGAAGAAGGAATACCACCAGAAGGTGATGACAAGCGTGGAGCGTTGTTAGAAAAGCACAGTTTCAATGAAAGTAGAGCACAGTTACGATTGTTCAGAACCAAAAGGGCAGGGCAGTGTGTGTTTGCGTGCGTGCGAGTGTGTGACTTGAGAGAGAGACACAGAATGTGTGTTGTACTCTGTGTGTGTGTAGGGGTGGGGTAGGGTTTGTGTAGGTGTGTGTATGCATGCTTTTGAAAAAAGTGGTCTCTCAGAAGTTTTCAAAATTATGAACAGCATGCACCAGATTTTATCATTAAGGTTTTTTTTTAGAAATTTCCAGGGGATTGTGTTGGTGGGGGAGGGAGGGCATGCCATTTGAGAGCCTCTTCTGCTGCACGGACAATGTGCTTCGGGCTTTGCCACTTTGTCACACTGTGTCAAGAAATTTTCCATTTTATATATTTATTTATTTTTTTTGCATCCATTTTAAACTCCGCTCTGGGCTTGGGGCCACCTGGCCATCTTGGAGGTGCAGATTAAAATACAGGCAAAGGAAAAGAAAAAGGAGAAAAGTGAGAGCAGAAGGACATCGAGAAGCTGCAGCCTGGATGCGTCTGAAATGGAGTTTAGGGCTAAAACACTAGAATGAGGTGGGGTGGGGGATAGGTTGGGGAGGGGGGGGGGGGGGGGGGGGGGGGGGAATGGGCTTCTTTTCTTAAAAAATGCTGCCCAGTTCTTCTTGGGTTTTGTTCCTACCACAGAAAAGTAATTTGTTTCAATGTCTTTGTTATACAGGTCAGAGGGGGGGGAACCAAACGGAAAGGTACTTGAAACCCCTTTGCTTCTGATTTGGACGGAACAGTTCATACAACGTAAGTATTTAGTGGCAGATAAGTATAATGAACATTAGTATTCAGAGACAGATCAATTTGTAGATCATTAGTATGCAGTGACCGAACAGTTTCTAGAACATTAGTATTCAGTGACCGAACAGTTTCTAGAACATTAGTATTCAGTGACGGAACAGTTTATAGATCATCAGTGACAGAATAGCTTAGAGATCATTAGGATTCAGTGACAGAACAGTTTATAGATCATCAATAACAGAACAGTTTAGTAGATCATTAGTATTCAATGACCAAACAGTTTATAGATCATCAGTGACCGAACAGCTTATAAATTATTAGTAGTAGTGAGTGAGAGAACAGTTTGCAGATTATTATTAGTATTCAGTTACTGAATATTTATAGAACATTAGTATTCAGTGACAGAACAGCTTATAGATCAGTTAGTGTTCAGTGACGAACAGTTTATAGATTATTCAGTGGAACGAAAGCTTATAGATCGTTTAGCATTCAGAAGAAGAACAGTTGTATAATATAGATCATCAGTGACAGAACAGTTCGTAGATCATCAGTGACAGAACAGTTCATAGATCATCGGTGACAGAACAGTTCATAGATCATCGGTGACAGAACAGTTCATAGATCATCAGTGACAGAACAGTTCATAGATCATCGGTGACAGAACAGTTCATAGATCATCGGTGACAGAACAGTTCATAGATCATAGTGACAGAACAGTTCATAGATCATCAGTGACAGAACAGTTCATAGATCATCAGTGACAGAACAGTTTATAGATCATCAGTGACAGAACAGTTTATAGATCATCAGTGACAGAACAGTTTATAGATCATCAGTGACAGAACAGTTCATAGATCATCAGTGACAGAACAGTTCATAGATCATCAGTGACAGAACAGTTTATAGATCATCAGTGACAGAACAGTTATAGATCATCAGTGACAGAACAGTTCATAGATCATTAGTACAAACAGTTCATAGATCATCAGTGACAAAACAGTTTATAGATCATAGTGACAGAACAGTCCATAGATCATCAGTGACAGAACAGTCCATAGATCACAGTGACAAAACAGTTCGTTAGATCATAGTGACAGAACAGTCCATAGATCATCAGTGACAGAACAGTCCATAGATCATTAGTGACAGAACACTGTCTCACTCATGATCATCAGTGACAGAACAGTCCATAGATCATTAGTGACAGAACAGTCCATAGATCATCAGTGACAGAACAGTTCATACGAAGCATATCAGTGACAGAACAGTTCATAGATCATCAGTGACAGAACAGTTCATAGATCATTAGTGACAGAACAGTCCATAGATTCATTAGTGACACGAAAACAGGCCATAGATCATCAGTGACAGAACAGGCCATAGATCATTAGTGACAGAACAGTTCATAGATCATCAGTGACAGAACAGTCATAGATCATCAGTGACAGAACAGGCCATAGATCATTAGTGACAGAACAGTTCATAGATCGTCAGTGACAGAAGAGTCCATAGATCATTAGTGACAGAAGAGTCCATAGATCATCAGTGAACAGTCCATAGATCGTGACAGAAGAGTCCATAGATCATCAGTGACAGAACAGTCCATAGATCATCAGTGACAGAACAGTCCATAGATCATTAGTGACAGAAACAGTTCATAGATCATCAGTGACAGAACAGTCCATAGATCATTAGTATTCAGTGACAGAACAGTTTATAGATCATCAGTCACATGACAGTTTATATGTCGTCAGTGTCAGAACAGCATATAGAGCATTAATATTCAGTGACAGAATAGTTTATAGATCATTAGTATTCAGTGACAGAACAGTTTATAGATCATCAGTGACAGAACAGTTTATAGATCATTAGTATTCAGTGACAGAACAGTTTTATAGATCATTAGTATTTAGTGACAGAACAGTTTATAGATCATTAGTGTTCAGTGACAGAACAGTTTATAGATCATTAGTATTCAATGACAGAACAATTTGTAGAATATTAGTATTCAGAAACAGAACAGTATATAGAAGTATTTGGTGACAAACATTGAATAGAATGTGCTTGTGGACAAAATAGTTTATAAATGTGTTTTCAGACAGAATAGTTTACGGAATGTATTTTCTGATAGAATGGTTTAACCCTTTGCCTGCTGCACCCTTTTAAAGCTCTGAGACAACAGTTTGCCAAGCCGTTTTTAGTCGCGAAGGGTAATAATTCAAAAAAAATTCTGGCTCGGAAACTTATTGAACAAAAGCATATGAAACCTATACTTTTCTGAAAGGAAATTGAACACTCTATCTTTTGGTAACAATTGCAATCACATTCAAGAACACTACAAAAAATTTATGTCCAATGAAATAGGTTTATGTGTTTTTCACTCAATTTCTAAATACTATCATCAGAGATGGGATTTTTCCGCCGATTGGCGGATTTCCGTCTTTTTGATGGCCCCAGGGGTCGTTTTTGAGATCAGTGTAAATCCGTTGAGAAAATTGGGGGGGGGGGGGGGGGGGGGGGGGGTAGAGGTAGGTTTGTGATGAAGCTGATGAAGCTAATGTACGGCGAGAGGTCGATCGATATTGTGTTCTGAATTGATCCGTTCGCAAATGGATGTTTCCGGTTTCTGCTTGGGCCCGGTCGAGACTGCTGTCTTTGTTTTCATTCTGCGGTTGACCGAAACCATCAAAGCGGAAGTTGATGTTTGAGAACGCGGCAAACTGTTTGCGAATTTTTTTCCCGACGCCATTTTCTTTCGGTTTGACGAGCGTAGCGAAAACCAGAATGTTTCGTCAGATAGCAGAAAGCGAGAAAGTTCTTGCGAAGCAAGTCGATGCTTCAGTTAAAAAACAATGGACTTGGAAGTGGTTGTAGGAGGAAGTGAGCGCAAAAGTGATGCTGACCAGTTCCAAAGGCGCCGTCAGCCACAGTGTGATTCTCAGACTGAAAGACTGCATGAGGAAATCACCTATCCAGGACAAGCAGTCTGCACATGGTGTAATGACGCGATCAAGTATGGCTCACGGGGCAAGTCAGCATTGATCAACCACGTTCTTGCTGAAAAGCACCTAGCAAGAGTGAAAGATCGTCTTACAAACGAGACTCTTGGATCGTTTGGAGCATCGGCGAGTCTACCACCACCACCACTCCCACCCCGTCTCTCTCTCTCTCTCTCTCTCTCTCTCTCTGTGTGAAGAGTAATGCTATTTCTTTTGTTGAAGTAATGATATTAATAATATTGCAGGTTATCTCCAGATAGATGTAATGCCCACAATCATCAAGCTGATTATTTTGCAATGAAGGTTCTCTTTGAAAAAACAGGTTACATCAATGTCACAGTATACACAATTGTGAAGTCAATATTTTACGTAATAAATAGCATACAACAAACTATTTTAGTGAGAGAGAGATCAAAACAAAAAAATTGCAAGGGTGTTATTGACATTCTACAGACAAGCAAACAAAACATAAGTAAACAAACAGACGATAGTACGGAAAAAGTCATAGTAGTAGTAGTAGTAATAATAATAAGAATAATGTTTTTTACCTATACACCGCGTCACAAAAATCTTTTCTTTTCTGGTATTAGATCTAGATATCATGGGGGGAAAAACATCGTTACACACATTCATACAAACGAGCAGACGGCAGATATGCATGCATACTTATACTCTGGTGACTAGATTTAGCAAGTGACATCATTAATGTTGAGGAGTATCAGAAGTGTGAAAGTGTTTTTTTTTCTTATTGTAATAGAGATGGATCAAGTTGAAAAGAAAAAAAAAAAACTGCTTGTGGGCACACAATGAGTTAAACCTTCACAATTTGCACACTTTGAATATGATCCTTAGTCAACTCTCTCACTTATATTATTCTATAAAGGAATCAGAATCCTCCGTGGTATTTTGAAGGACAACTATAAGAAATTATTTGATTGGTGTTCAGGTAAACTTTTTTAATAAGTATTTTGAAGGATGGCTATTACTATTAGAAACTAAACTGCTCGCTGAAATGTGGTGATGTGAAGGACAGTAATGAGAAACTGACTTGCAACTGCTGGAAAATTGTGTGACTATTAGCAACTGGAAAATCACCAATCCTGTGTCAATGGTCTTCATGATTTCCTGACAGACATCAATGGCGAAGGTGAGAAAGTCTTTTTTTGTAGGATCAAGGTTATTAATACTTTTGAATACTTTGGTGTCTCAGATGCTGATTTTTGCAGGTTAAATTCTAAAAATCTTCAGCTTCAGGGGGCTTCGGCCCCTGACCCCCACCAGGGGCCTTGCCCTGGACCCCACCGGGGGCCTTCAGCGGCCCCGAACCCCCGCCACTTTTTTTTCCTCCTTTTTCACATTATGAGAATCCCATCTCTGATCATATTAGTGTAAACAGAACAGTGAATTGTTAGAAAAAACAAAGAATCATAAGGAAAAATGTATTTCCTTACCTGATGTGAAGAATATAAATCCAAAGTTTTCAAATTGACCAGATACCTGTCCACAGCTACATCCAGGTTGTTCGGAGGTTCAGAAAGAAATTTATGTGTCACTGTTGTTTTTCTTCTTTTATCCACCAGTATTATGACCACACAACACAAAGATGATAACATTACACATATATTACATAATTATATGTGCAGGACAGGAGACAGTGACTAATAGTTTTTCTTTGTGGGGTACTCCTGGAGATTGTGTTGAAGGACACTGTCCACATTTCCTTTCGGATGCCCCTCTTGCTGCACACCTTGCACCTCCTGCCTTGTGAATGCTTCCCACAGTCTTTTCTAAGGTAGTTGGGAAGTGCCTCTCCATCAGTCATGCAATTTCTTTTGAATGGGGTAGAGCTGCTTGTGGTGCTGGATTGTCACCATACAGGAGGTCGCTGATGACTTGCAGCTGGAACATCAGGAAATCCAACTTGCTGTGTGTGTTTCTTGTCTGGCTGGGTGTTGTTAGGTGGCACAAGGGGCTGGGCCAACACACCACCTTTCCCTCCCCCCTCTGTGCAGCAGCTCCCCGTCCTCTACCTTGGTCCCCGTCCTCTGCCAACACCTGTTGACAAAAAATAAAAGTCATGTTCACAGACACACACACAAACACACACACGCACACACGCACACTCTCTCTCTCTCTCTTTTCTCTCTCTCTCTCTCTCTCTCTCTCTCTCTCTCTCTCTCTCTCTCTCTCTCTCTTCACACACACACACACACACACACACACACACACACACACACACAAATAGCACATGCACCATTACTACTTCTCACTCAGTCTTGTTTCAAGTATCTACTCAAAAACACTTGATTGCACACACACACACACCACACACACAAACACACACACAGTGAAATCAGAAACACTCAAAGTGCCACGCCCACACCACGCCCACCATGTAAAGTCTTCTGTTTTCTGATAAATGCCATGTGATCAAAACCCATTCATCAGCACACTCGCACAATGAGTCATACCTGTTCCCCTTCCAACGCCGGCCACCTTTGCTAACGCGTGCTAGCTTGGCCACGCGCAGGCTGACCCGTTGTGTGTGTGTCAGCTGTAGCAGACGACGCCTCTGCTTCACTCACAGTACTACCTCCTCTTCTCAGCTGTGATCACTTGACTGGCCTTCGCCCACTTCAAAATCTAGGTCAGTGACGTGGTCATATGTCTGCCTCCAGCTATCTGCTCTCTCTGTTCTTTGTTCTCACGAACTATTCTGGCAATGTTGACGTAAACATCACCCCCACTCCTCTGAACAGCTGATTCGTCACCTTCGTCCTCATCCAGCGAGTCTTCTAACACACTGGAGTCATCATAGGCAACAAATTCTTCGTCCTCAATCAGTTGACGAACTTCCTCAACATCGTGGTAACAAACTCGCTGTAGTCTTTTTGGTGCACGCTTTCTTTTGACACCACTTGGTCCTACTCATGGTTCTTCTTATGCCATGTTGAACTCGTGTGAAAATCTGCAGGGGGTGGTATCGGTAACAACCCAAACTGAGCACTTGTCTGCCTCGTTGGGTTTCTTTCACTTATGAATATTCATTGCAGACATATCGGACTTTCTTATTGGTGTGAATTGGGAAACCCCAAACTAAAGATAAAGATAGGAAAATTCCTACGATGACGATTACGGATTTTTCCGTGAGTGCGGCAGATTTTTGCACACGTAAGTGTCACGGAAAAATCCTTTAATGGGGCGGCCAAGGGGTTAAAGGATGCGTTTTCAGGCAGAATGGTTCAATGACATTGTTATGCATCACATTCACAGGCTAGATTATAGAATAGGTGTTTGCCATAGAACAGTTATTAGAAGATCTATAGGCACTACTGGTTAGTTCATAGAACACAAACATTTATCATAGTGCAGTTTGTACAATATAAACGTTTTGAGAGAAAACACTTTACAGAATGTGTTTAGAGATAAGAATGGTTTATGGAACAAAAAATATTTATAGAACGAACAGTTTATTGAAGTAAGCGTTTAGAAATCTCACAGTAGTTCATAGAACACAAGTTTGATAGAGACAGAACAGTGTATAGGACGTTTGTGTTTAGAAACGGAAACAGTGTATATAACGCATGCATTTAGGTACAGAACAGTTGAGGGAATGAAAATGTGTAGAGGTAAATTTATAAAGCATCACTGTTTTGACACTGAATAGTATACAGAAAATATGTTTGAACAATGGAACATTTTATGAAATGTGTGTAGCAACAGAACAGTTTGTAGGTCATTAGTATTCAGTGACAGAACAGTTTGTTGAATAACTGTTCATGCACAGAATAGATTATAAAACAATTTTTAGAGACTGAAAAGTTTTATAGAATGATTTGGCAACAAAAAAGCTTTTAGATCATCAGCTTTTAGTGACACAACAGTGTGCAGAATGTCGGACAGAACAGTTTATAGAATGAAGTGCTAGCATCAGAAGTGTTTGTGGAACTTAATGTTGACTGACATAACGGTTTAGAAAGCTTTAGTGCTAAGCAGCAGAAAAGTGCGTGAAGTGCATGCGTTGAGCGACAGCAGCGATGTGCAAACGCAGAGTAAGATTTAGTCAGTTTATTCAAATTTTAGTTTGTGTTTCTGATTTCTTGTAAGCTGTGTGCTTGTGTCAATTGATGGGAAGTTGTTTTTTTTTTCTTAGAAGTGTCCTTGTAGCTAGCTATTCACCTGGTAGGTCTCTCAGCCGTACTGAAGACTTCCTCTCAAATGTGGATATTAGCAACCTATAGAAAGAAGTGGGATACCCATTCATATATTGCTAGTGAACAATCATGTTTGATTCTGCCGTATTGTTAGATGTTTGTATGTGATATGAAGTACTTTTGAATTTCATCTTGACCCCTGAATCTGACGGTGACCTTTGTGTGTGTGTGTGTGTGTGTGTGTGTGTGCGCGGCGCGCGTGCGCATGTGTGTTTGTGTGTGTTAACTAGGGAAATTTGCATTATAAAATATGTGGGGAAACATTGCCGGTGTTTTAAGTAACAGAAACAGTTCATGGAACATAAGGGCTGAGAATTAAAAGTAATGATTGAATATCAGTTTTGAGTTGCATAGT
Source organism: Conus ventricosus (assembly GCA_018398815.1). NCBI lineage: Eukaryota > Metazoa > Mollusca > Gastropoda > Neogastropoda > Conidae > Conus > Conus ventricosus. The sequence goes on along the minus strand of CM031599.1, from coordinate 28,330,987 downwards.
AACTGGAATGTGATGTAAGTTTTGATAAACATTGCAGTTGATGAAATTCAGCTGTTGATCATTGAGACAGTTTTTAGAATTTGAGTCTTTACCAGCAGTTTATAAAATGTAAGTGTAAGCAAGGTTTTTGATTTGTGGAACGTAACGAGTTGAGGAAAGAAGAATGTTTAACAAAAGCGGGTTCAGGGATGCAACGGAGCATGGAACAAAATATTGTGGCACATGAAAAAAAGTAGGTGTCATGGAATTAGTTAACAAATTGAAATTTTGCATCAATAAGAAGCAACTAAATCACCAAAAAATGCAGAAAACGGATTTCAAATATCTTGGTTATCTTTTACTTTACAGTAATTTACAGTAAAATGTAAAATGTGATTTAATTACACATACTATACCGTGGCTCACTAATGCATAAGCGGCAGCAATTTGCTATCCCTGCCTCGTATACAATAAAGTCCGTACGGACAACAAAACCCTGAAAGGGCCTCGTGCCTTGCGCATGCTCAGAACCATCCTCTTTTCTCGGCAGCCTTTTTCCCGTTAAGCCCCGTGTACACGAGCAGCTAAGTATTTTTTGACTTTTCTCGCAATCGATCGATTGTTGTTGCTGTTCGTTGGTGTCCTTGCTTATGTTTTCACTTAAGGGGGAGAAAACGTACGTGAAGCGATTGGGTGGTAAGGTGAGAATTAAGAAGGTTTCGTCTTTCGATTCCCGCATCTCGCCGGCAGGCTCTTTGTCTATAGCCCCGCCAAAACCTCCTCTCTCTCTCAGCGTCACTTTCTCCCAAGGGTTCACTTCAACTCAGCTGTGGTTCTGTGTTGTGACAGCGAGCTCCTTCTCGTCGTGATTGTTGCCGATGTCTTTTGCCCTCCCCCCCTCTGTGGCAGCTCCGTCTCTACCTTGTCCCCCGTCCTCTGCCACACATGTTGACATAAAATAAAAGTCTGTTCACAGACACACTACCATACACACACAACAACTCTCTCTCTCTCTTCTCTCTCTCTCCTCTCTCTTCTCTCTCTCTCTCACTACTCACACACACACACACACACTCACACATCACACACACACACAAAAATAGAACATCAGCACCTTATACTTCTCATCAGTCTTGTTTCAAGTTGCTACTCAAAAAAACCACTTGATGAACACACAAACACCAACAACACACACACACAAAACACACATCACAGTGAATCAGAAACACTCAAAGTGCCACGCCAACACCACGCCCACCATGTAAAGTCTTTGTTTTCTGATAAATGCCATGTGAACATAACCCATTTCATCAGCACACTCGCACAATGAGTCTTACCTGTTCCACTTCCAACGACGGCCACCTTTGCTAACGCGTGCTAGATTGGCCACGCGCAGGCTGACCCGTTGTGTGGGTGTCGCTGTAGCAGACGACGCCTTGCTTCGCTCACAGTACTACCTCTCTCTGTCCAGCTTTGATCACTTGATGGCGCTTCGCCCACTTCAAAATCTAGGTCAGGGACGTGGTCATAGTCTGCCTCCAGCTATTGCTCTCTCGGTTCATGATCTCACGAAACTATTCTGGCAATGTTGACGTAATCATCACCCCCACTCCTCTGAAACAGCTGATTGTCTCCCTTGTCCTCATCCGCGTGTTTCTAACACACTGGAGTCATCATAGGAACAATTCTTCGTCTCAATCAGTGACGAAAATTCCTCACATCAGTGGTAACAAACTCGCTGTAGTCTTTTTGGTGGCACGCTTTCTTTTGACACCACTGGGTCCTTCTCATGTTCATCTTCTGGCCATGTTGAACTCGTGTGTAAATTATGCAGGGCGGGGGTATCGGTAACAACCCAAACTGAGCATTGTCTGCCTCGTTGGGTTCACTTTCACTTTGAATATCATTGCAGACATATCGGACTTGTCTTTTTGGTGTGCAATTGGGAAAACCCCAAACTAAAGATAAAGATTAGAAATTCCTGCGATGACTGATGACGGATTTTTCGCGAGTGCGGCAGATTTTTGCACAGTAGTGTCACGGAAAAATCGTAATGGGTCGGCAAGGGGTTAAAGGATGTCGTTTTCAGGCAGAATGGTTTCAATGACATTGATTATGCATCACATTACAGGTAGATTTATTGAATAGGTGTTTGCCATAGAACAGTGTATTTAGAAGATCTTTAGGCACTATGGTAGTTCATAGAACACAAACATTTATTATAGTGCAGTTTGTAACAATATAAAACGTTTTGAGAGGAAAACACTTTACAGAATGTGTTTGAGATAAGAATGGTTTATGGGAACAAAAATATTTATAGAAACGAACAGTTTATGAAGTATGCAGATTAGAAATCTCACAAGTCGTTCATAGAATCACAAGTTTGATGAAGACAGAACAGTGTATAGGTCGTTGTGTTTAGAACGGAACAGTGTATATATCCATGCATTTGTAGGTACAGAAAACAGTTTGAGGGAATGAAAATGTGTAGAGGTAAATTTATTAATAGCATCACAGTTGTGCACTGTAGAGTATACAGAAAATATGTTTGACATTGGGAACATTTTAGGTAATGTGTGTAGCATACTGAACAGTTTGTAGTCTATGTATTAGTATTCAGTGAAGAAACTGTGTGTTGAATAAACTGTTAATGCAACAGAATAGATTATAAACAATTTTTAGAGACTGAAAAGTTTATAGAATGTTTTGGCCAACAAAACAAGCTTTTAGATCATCAGCTTTTAGTGAAAACAGTGTGCAGAATGTCGGCTGAACAGTCTTTTATAGAATGAAGTGCTAGCTTCAGACGTGTTTGTGGAAAATTCATGTTGACTGACATAACGGTTTAGAGCTAAGCTTTAGTGCTAAGCAGCGAAAAGGTGCGTGAAGTGGCATGCGTTGAGCGACAGGCAGCGAGTGCAAACGCAGACAGTAAGATTTTAGTCAGTTTATTCAAATTTTAGTTTGTGTTTTCTGGTTTCTTGTAAGCTGGTGGGCTTGTGTCAATTGATGGGAAGTTGTTTTTTTTTTTCTTAGAGTGTCCTTGTAGCTAGCTATTCACCTGGTAGGTCTCTCATGCGTACTGAGACTTCCTCTCAAAGGTGGATATTAGCAACTATAGAAAGAAAGTGGGATACCCAGTCATATTTTTGCTAGTGAACAATCATGTTGATTCTGCCGTATAGTTAGATGTTTGTATGTGATATGAAGTACCTTTTTGAATTTCATCGTGACCACTGAATCTGACGGTGACCTTTGAGATGTGTGTGTGTGTGTGTGTGTGTGCGCGCGCGTGTGCTTGCGGCGCGGTGCGCATGTGTGTTTGTGTGTGTTAATAGGAAATTTGCATTATAAAATATGTGGGGATAAACATTTGCGGTGTTTAAGTAACAGAACAGTTCATGGAAACATAAGGGTGAGAATTAAAAGTAATGATAGCATAATCGTTTTGAGTTGCATAGTAACTGGAATGTGATGTAAAGTTTGATAAACATTGCAGTTTGATAATTCAGCGTGATCTTGAGACAGTTTTTAGAATTGAGTCTTTACCAGCAGTTTATTAAAATGTTAGTGTTAAGCAAAGGTTATGATTTGTGGCCCCCCCCCCCTAGAACGTTAACGAGTTGAGGAAAAGAAGATTGTTGACAAAAGCGGTTCAGGGATGCAACGGAGCATGGAACAAAATTTGAGGAACATGAAAAAAAGTAGGTGTCATGGAATTAGTTAACAAATTGAAATTTTGCATCACTAAGAAGCAACTAAAATCACCAAAAAAAAGCAGAAAAAGGATTTCAAATATCTTGGTTTATCTTTTATTATACAGTTATTACGTAAAATTGTAATTGGGTTTAATTAACATACTATACCGGGGTCACTAATGCAATAAGCGGCGCAATTTGCTATCCCGGCCCTCGTATTCAAATAAAAGTCCGTACGGACATCAAACCCCTGAAAGGGCCTCGTGCCTTGCGCCTGCTCAGACCAGCTCTTTTCTCGGCAGCCATTTTTCCGTTAAGCCGCGTGTACACCGAGCAGCTAAGTTTTTTTGACTTTTCTCGCAATCGCGATCGATTTGTAGTTGCTGTTCGTTGGTGTCCTTGCTTATGGTTTTCACTTAAGGGGAGAAACGTACGTGAAGCGAGTTGGGTGGTAAGGTGGACTTAAGAAGGTTTCGTCTTTCGATTCCCGCATCTCGCGGCAGGCTCTTTGTCTATAGCCCCGCCAAAAACCTCCTCTCTCCTCAGCGTCACTTTCTCCCAAGGGTTCACTTTCAACTCAGTGTGGTTCTGTTGTTGTGGACAGCGAGCTCCTTCTCGCAACCCACATTTTAGTGACGGTGATCGGATCAGCTGCGGTTTGTCGATTCCGTCCTTTTGCCCCATAAAGGTGGAACGGACCTCAGCCGCGGTTCTGTCGATACACCGTTAGTGCTCCTGTGTCCAGTCTGCTTGCGGTTTCTACTGCGCACAGTTCGTTTCCATGGCACGAATCGAAGAATGAACGGGGCCTCTACGGAGGCGCCGGGCATTGTGTTGACTATTCGTCCACCTCCCCCTCTCGCTCGGTGGCGATCAAAGGGAAGCAAATTAACTCCTTCGCAAGGGCTGGAATCTCGTTCGGCCCCGGTGGTATCCCTTCCCCCACTCAATGTGTTCATTCTGCTCTTCTTCTGAGCTGACCACCGGGGTTCGACCTCTTTTCGAGCAAACCCTCAGCGGGACTGCGCATTAGGCCCCACTTTCTGGGTTGGGCCAGCAGCCCCACTCCAGCCCCCCCTATCATGGGTCCAGGGCCCTTTTGCCTTGGGCGCCATGGGGCCAATGGCAATATCCCCCGACCCTGGGCTTTCCACAGCCCCCTGCGCCGGGTGTTTCCTGGATGGGCCGGGTTTTATTGCCCCGCCCTCCAACAGTGCAGGCCCTTCCCTCCAGGCCCCATCGGCCCACCCGGGGGACTGATCCCTCTCCCGGTATGTCTGGGGAATCAGCCATACAAGGCCATCTGGGCTTTCGCCGCGCACCGCTTCTCCATGGGCGGCCACCCTCGGTCTGTGGATTCGACCTGGTGGATTCTGAGTCAGAGGAAGAGGACCAGTCGCCCGTGTTCTTCATTCCTTCCAGGACTCGGTGGCCTTCTGGCTTTCCCTTGTTCAGGAGGCGGTCGTACCTCGGCAGGAGGTCAGAGGCCCCTGCCTTCAGCAGGGAACTCGCCTGGGATGCTCGCCCTTTGGCAGCTAGGCCCTCCTCTCTGCTTTTAAAGGAGTCGGTCATGGTGGCCGACTGCATGAGGAGGGCCCAAATAAGAGTAGGGGCACGGAGAACAGGACATCAAGGCCTGGTTCTGTCCCTGATTTCCCTAGTGCCGCTGGCGTGCGGGATGTTCCTTACGCCAGAGAGGCTTCCATTTGCCAAGATGGCTTTCTAGGCAAATGATATATCCAGAAGCCACTCTCCCCCTCTCCCCAGGAGGACCTCCTGGTCCAGGAGAGGTCAAAATCACACGTAGGCAGGTGTCCCTCTCAGAACGCTGCCTTGCAGAGTGGGATGAGTCGGCGGAGGGGGGTTTGGTGGCTATCTCAGTTATGGATTCTTTTCTAGGGGGACTAGGTTGCCCTTAAGGATCCGGTTTCAGAGTCCTTCACCATCCGCCAGTCGCGACCAGCTGCAGTGGTAGCCTGTTTCAGTCAATGTGAGGGGCTTAAGTATTCGGCTGGGGCCTTCGATAGGCTCCATCTGAAACTCTGTACTAGCGAGGAGAGATGCGGGTCCTTTTGGCTGCTTCTGTGACCGTGCTCCCTCTGCCCGCGGCCTCCTCAGGGCCTTGCCAGTCACGTCAGGGTCTCTGTTCGGGAAATACGTACAGGCTACCATTAAGAGCCAGGCCGAGGATTAGCGTGACCTCGCATTTCAATCAGGCCCCCCTCCCCCCGCCCCGGTTAAAACGCAAGGCGCCAGCGCCTTTCTCTTCACCGGGTCCCTCTCAACCCCATAAGGGACGACGGTAATTGGGACACACGGGGATCGAGGCAAGCAACCAGCTGGGGTCGGACTCAGGCTCGGCGGCGGGTCCGAAAGCTCCCACGTCTCAGGACGGCCCCCCATGACTTGCCCGCCGGCACCTGGGTCATTCACCACAGGGCGGTCCTGTGGGCAAGTCTGTCCAGGCACCTCAGTGCTGGGAAGGCTTCCCGCAGCCTTGGGCTTCTGCGGGTGATCAGGTCAGGGTACATTCGTCTTCCTTGGGGTTGCGTGAAGGTCCTCTCACTCCTTTCCCCCCCCCCCCCCCTTTCGTCATCCTCGGGAACTGGGGCCTTCAGGCTTAGCCAGGAGGTCCTTTCTTTGTTAGCAAGGGAGCTAGCAGAGGAAGTCCTCTTCCATCCTCTCTGGGCTTTTATGGCGCATTTTTGTGGTTCCCAAAGCTTCAGAGAGGATGGAGACGGATACTAGATCTCTCGCCCTTTGAAACAGGTTTCTTATCGTCTCGTTTTCGGATGGAAACCCTTGTCAATCGCGATGCCATGCATCCCGGGACTGGGCGGGATCCATCAACTTGAAAGAGCGTACTCCATCTTCTTGATCCACCCAAGAGTACAGGAAGTACCTCGCTTTGTGTGGAGAAGCCGCGTTTTCAGTTCAGGGCTCTTCCTTTGGTCAGCCGGCCCCTTGCGGTTTTCTCGAAGGCGGCGGGAACTTTGCTTGCATGTTCGGGAGAAGGAATTCGTCTGAAGGCCTATCTGGCCGATTGGCTTCTTCTTGCCTCATCCAGCACTCTGTGCTCCAGCAAGCCCTACAGGTTTTTATAGCCTCTGTCAGCAGCTGGGATTTGTTCGCAACGAGGAGAAAGTCCGATCTATTCCGTCGGCAGCAGTTTCAGTTTCTGGGCCTGTCCTTTCCACACACCGACTGGTTGGTCTCTCCAACCCCCCAGCGCCTGGTTCGCTACCAGCACCTCTAGGCCACCTCCTTTCATTGGATCAGGCGCAAGCCAGGAAGATGGCCTCTCTTCTGGGTCTGATGGAGTTCCTTGGCCCTTAGTACCCTGGGACGGACTGCACAAACGCCGGTTCAGGCCTCTTTCGCAGCGTTGGTCTCATGGCACTGAGTTGTGGGACCTTTCGATCCCTTCGGTCAGTGGTTCCAGGTCATCGGTGGGTCCAATGGCACTCCAGCCCTGTAGCTAGCTCAGGGAGTCCCATCTCTCCCTCCTCCACAGGGAGGACTGTTCACGGACGCGTCCCAGTCGGGGTGGGGTGCCCACGTCAGCTGTCTGACGGCTCCGGGCAATGGTCACCGAGATGGAGATCCTGGCCTATCAATCCGGTAGAGCTGGAAGCCGTGTTCCAAGCCCTCAAGGAGTTTTTCCCTTCCCGAAAGGAAAACACATTCTCTCAACACGGGACAAAGGGGGGGTGGGGGGGGGTGGGGGGGGTGGGCGGGGGGGGGGGGTGGGGGGGGGGGGAGGGGGGGGGTGTGGGGGGGGGGGGGGGAGGGGGGTTGGGGGGGGGGGGGGGGAGGGGGGGGGGGAGTTGGGGGGGGGGGAGGTGGGGGAAGGGGGGTTGGGGGGGGGGGGGGAGGGGGGCGGGCGTTCCTCACTCCCTGTCCCTGAGGGAGAACAGCTTCTTTTTGGTGCGAGACACAATCAATCCGGATCTCGGCCAAGGCATGTTCCTGGGAGATCAACATTCTTGCGGACTCCCTCAGCAGGTCGACTGGTTCTTCCCTCTGGAATGGACTCTCGTCCATCTCTATCCTGGAACCTCTCTGGACTGAATGGTTCAAACCACATGGTGACTGTTCGCCACACGGTTCAACCACCATCTCCAGTGTATGTCTCCCCAGGTCCGGATCCGGCAGCGTGGGCTGTGGAAGCTTATGATCATCCTTGGTCCGAGACCTGACAGGCTATGCTTATCCCCCGTTCCCCATTCTGGGGAAAGTTCTCCGCAAAGGCAAAGGGGAAGATGCAGCACGCTTATTCTTGTGGCTCCATGCTGGCCTGGCCAAGCGTGGTTTCCGGAACTGCTACACCTGTCTCACGTCCTCCGATACGCTCGCCTTAAAGGCAAAGTCCCTGCTTCAGCCGCAGGTCAGGCATTCCACACGGCAATCAAACGTGCTGCATCTTCTCGCCTGGCTACTGTGCGGGACGCGCTGTCTGCACGAGGCGCCTCCTTCCCAGCGGTAATCGGCTTGTTGAACATGGCCCCACAGGTCAGGCACCCAAAGGTCTATAGTGTTTCCACTGGAATGGTGGCTCTCTTGGTGCTCAAGCCACGCTGTATCACCTCATTCTCCTTCTCAATGCCAATTGGCGAATACCTAGCCTTTCTTTCATCAGAGTGAAAACTTTCAGCCTCTCTGTTAGGATCACCGGGCGGCTATTTCCACCACTATCCGCCGTTGGGGGCCCTCATTCCGGGGACGACTCTTCTGGGGATCTGGTCAGAGGTAGCGGCCCGACAGGAGGCCGATGCCCCTGCCGTATCCCGGCGGTGTGGATCTCTTTCTTAGTCCTATCCTCCCTCAGGCTACCACCTTACGAAGCATCCGGGAGTGTTCTCTTGGAAATTCTTTCCTTCAAAACAGCATTTCTCGTTTCGGCCTCAGGGAGGCGCTGCAGTGAAAGTCCACGCCTTAGTGGCTGCCTGGGGACGTCGCTACGAACGAGATGGCTCGATTCTCTTCGCCTCCTCCCCATTATTTTTAGCCGAAAACAGGCGCCAGGTTCTTCTTCCCCGACTATCTCCATTTTCCTTACTTCTATTCTCGCCCCGGGACGACGAAGACCGCACTCCTCTGTCCGGTGCGCGCTCTGAGGGAATATAAGGAAAAACGACGTAATCTTCTCGCTCCAAGCAGCGCAACCTGTTTCTCTCTTACATACGAAGGTTATATGGAGGACTCAGGCGCTCTTCAATTCTCTCGATTGCTGAGAGAAGTTCATTAAAGCTGCGTAAGCGAGGGACCTGAGGGGATTTGGGCTGTTTTTCACCTAGACCTACATGAGATTAGGGATGGGCGTCTTCGCTGGCAGTAGTCATTATGTCAGCATTCAGGAGTTGTGTTAGATTGCCGCAAATTGGCTGCCGGTCCCCTGGCACTTCAACCAATTCTACCTGCGCTACGTTTTGTCTGCGCGATGATGGGTCTTGGGGCAGCGCATCAGCTGTGGTGGCGCAACACCCATCTCCGCACACGCCCGGCTCTTCTCGCTCTCCAGGCGGTAACCAGGTGAGCCCTCCTTCCAGGTAGTGACGAATTGCATTTGTGAGCCAACGGTATAGTATGTGTAATTAAAAGGAAATTTTTATTCTAAAATTTACGTTTAATCTAACATACTTACCATGGCTCACGCAGAGACCTCCCTACTCCCGGCCTTCCTGGTTCCATCAGGAGTTCTCAGTCAGGGTTTATTTATACCCCCCCCCCCCCCCCTATAACCCATCGAAAAGAGGATGGTTTGAGCATTGCGCAAGGCACGAGCCTTTCAAGGGTTTAGTTGTCGTACGGACTGTATTGTATACGAGGCAGGGATAGCAAAATTGCTGCCGCTTATTGCTTTAGTGAGACACGGTAAGTTGTTAGAGTAAACGTAATTTTAGAATAAAAATTTCCTTTTGGCTTGTTTAAGAATTCAGTTTGCGGAAATTGACGTCAATGAAAGACCATATACATGTTCTAAGTAAGCTGCAGTGTCTGCTTATAAACCAAAGAGAAAAAATGCCTCAAGAGGTTGATTTTTATCACAGCCATGATATGTAGTAATCTGACTTGTTCTCTAACAAGGAAGGTTTTGTGAGCATTGTTCTAACATTGAAATGGTTCCTGAAAGGAGGCGTTTTTTTTCCTGACAGTATTTGCAAAATACACATAGCACATTGTTGAAATAAAACATAGTACATCACGCTGGTTTTGTGTTAATACTTAGTGTGTGTGTAGAGAAGAGATATTTATCCTATACAAAAATGGATTAATAGGAAAATGAACTGCAGGATGGATGACTGAGTTTCACTGGGCTGTGAAGTGAGCTGTGCAACGTATATCTCTATACATGATTTTCCTCACCTCTTTACAAATGTTGAGGGACAAAGCAAAGAATATATGATGTTATCTTCCCTTGTGCAGCACGGTTTTCCCCTTCCTCAGCACCGAGCTGGGCGGGGAGTGGCAACGTTTCATCATGCAGCTGCCTGGATGGCCCCAGACCACCAATGTTATGACCGTTATTGAGCAGAGGAAAGAGGAGGAAGTTACGGTGCCGAACAGGATCATGGGTTGCCTGAACAGGTGGATGAGGGAGGCGGACAAGGAGATCGTGTGCAAGGAAAGCATCGTAAATACACTAATAGCTGTGGACAGGGCGGACCTGGAAAGGAAACGCCAGAGCCGTCCGAGGGCAGCTCAGTGACCGTGGAGAATGGGCAGTAGCTGAGGATATGGCTGGTCTAGATGTGTGGGATGGGGTGGGTGGGGAGGATGAGGTGTGTGTGTGTGTGTTTGTGGATAGGAAACGAGAAAGGCTGGTATTTGGGGAACTGAGGGGTGGGCATAGTCTTCGGTGATTTGGAAAATGTGCTGTGGCTGGGTTTTTTTTTTTTTTTCTGTCCAGCTATCCCGTACATAGTCACCTCCAGGCAGGTTTGTTCTATCACAGACACAGCACCGCAGTCCTCAGGGAGCCAGTCAAGAGTCAGGCCGTGCAGGTGATAACTTGGCTCCAGTAGGTCTCTGAGCTGATCTGGTCTGACACATATATGCTGGCTGACCACCCACCAAGTCTCTGGAAGGGGAAGTGAATGAGAAGCTGAAAAACTGATAGTGCTTACCCTTTCTGGTTAGTTCATTCCACCTGTATGATCAAAAAGAGGGGAAGAAAAAAAAAAAGGAAACTGAGCGGGCCGATGAAGGGGTGGAGGAAGGGAAGGAGTGTGTGTTGGAGGGTGGGGAAGAAGGGGATGTGGGTGGAGAGCGCAGTCAAATATTGTAAAGGTGCATGTTTTATTTGTTGAGTGGTCTGTAAGAGCTGAAAATAACTACTGCAAAGATGAACTGATGTGTGTGGAAATACTGAGTAAATGTGAACGATGGAGGAGGATTTGGATACAGCTCATTTTTGCTTCATGAACAGTGGTTTGATGTAAACAATTTTTTTTTTCCCCAAGTGACATGCACGAAGTGACAAGCACATTCAGGGAGCTAGCACCAGTTAAAGAATAATGATGCAGATAATCAACAAGAACTGAATGGATCAAACATGCTTCAAGTATAGCAGCTGTCTTCTTTTCCTTTTGTTGTTGTTGTTGTTGTTGATAAAAGTTGGAGGTAGAGAACAGTCAACTGATATTTGGATCATTTATAGTGAAGACACCCATGAAAGGTTGCCTAAAGACAGACTTCTTTTAAACACAGGTTTTCTAGAATCCCCCCCCCCCCTCCCCCTCTTTGTCTATGCTAGGTTGACACCTGAAAAATGACTGCCTGCCTGTTTCCAGTAGGTATGTGGGGTGGGGTTGGCGGCCATATTGCAAGGAAGTAATAACTGCAGCGATTGGGTGTATTGACTTGAAATGAAGTATTAGGGAAGTGTGTTGAGTTTACTTTTTAACATATCAAATAGTATTTGAGTTTTATCAGTCAAGGTTTATACATCTGTTGAATTTTGATGACTGTTTACAAAGCCTTGAATTTCTGTTGAAAGTGGAGGAAATGCATCTTCATTGAGGAGACAGCCTGGAAAATGATTCAGAATTGCCTTCCGGGGATCATATTATACCATTAACAAAGAAGCATGTTGCGAAATGTGTCTGTGCAGCAGTATTAATTAAGATGGTTAAGAAAGAAGTGGTTTAAGGTATGATGAACGAAAGTCCATCTGCGGCTAGATCTCGATGCATGTGCATGAGATAAAGACGTAAGTACAAACGAAAGATGGGGTAGAT
>CM031599.1:28282787-28318070 GCA_018398815.1 Conus ventricosus | reverse complement strand
CTGATGCACATTGCAAACGGCGCCAGTGAACATGAAGCTAATGGTGCAAAATTCATCTTAATGCACAACCCTTCCCAGATAACTTGCATGGAAATGAAGCGTAGTCACTGTTGGATGGTTGGATATGTGCGATGAGGAGTCAATGGAAGATGCATGTGGGAGGATACGAGTGGATTGATGGTTAGATGGTTTGTTTTTTGAGGTGCTACATGTCACTCGGTGTGCATGCTGTGTGTGTGTGTGTTCAGAATTGATCGTGAACAAATGTGGATGTCTTACCTGAAAGAGATTAATATGTTTCCTTTTTTTTTTTTTATGTCAAATAATTTGTAACTCTGCAGTTTGTTCGGTTCACTGGTTGTGTTGGTTTATTCGAGGTCCCAGCTGAGCACAAAGGGGCATTACCAAGTACACACAACTTCTCGCTGGGTTAGTTTCAGGTGACAAAGGGCAGAGCATGGGGATAGGAGATGACGTGTTTGGCTGTTACTGATCGCTTTGGCATGCAAATAACAGTTGTCTGTTCTTAGAGGATCTGCTGCTGTTGTTACCTTGTTGTCCGTTGTCGGTACCGGTGTCATGTTCTGCCAGACCCTAAGGTGAACAACTTTGTTTTGCTGTTTAACCCGGTTACGTTTGTTTTAGCACAGAGTTTGGTGTTTGGTGAAACTGAATTACTCCGAAGAACTTCTGAGTAAAGAAGACTGTATGGATACAGTGCTTTTTTTTTTTTTCTTCTTTTTTTGCATTAAGCCTTTTACTTTGTTTACAACTTGTATGTCGCCGACATATTAGATCTTTAGACTTTCCCCCCCCCCCCCCCCCCCCCCCCCCCCCCCCCCCCCCCCCCCCCCCCCCCCCCTCTCCTCTTTCCCCCGCCCCCCCCCATACCTCCCCACCGTTGCTTCTTCTCCCCCCCCCCCCCCCCCCACCCCCCCCCCCCCCCCCTTCCCTTTCAGTTGCTATTTTGTTCCAAACTGTCCCATAGTCAAGAAGAAGAGACACTTAAATCTGAGTTTCACCACAGACGCAAATTGTGTACGTTTACCTAGAAATCTCAAATTAAGATCAAAGCCATGGTTACCCTCTGAACCAGGTGGACCCCACCACATTCCAGTTTGTTCTCGGCACGTGATCTCCTTTGGTCTGTGCACAGACCATGCATTCCTGTAGTATATATAAATCGGTGATGAAATCTCCCATTGAAAACTGATGCAGTTGCCTCTGTCGCTTAACTGACCATTTTGTGTGTGTGTGTGTGTTTTTCTGTTACATTGAACCTATTGCATCCTTAGTGTTTATACTGAAGCCATGGCCCAAGTAAGATTTCATGACACTTTTATGACTTTTTTCTAAGGCTTTCTGGATGTTGTAGTTTAAAGTTTCATAGTATATGGTTTTTTGTTGTTCGTTTTTTAATCACCAATTGGATTCTCTGAATTTAGTTGTTCAATGATACCTGTTGGTAACATTCTCCAGAAATCCTTGAAAAATGGGTCCCCCCCCCCCCCCCCCCCCCCCCTCCTCCCTGACATTACTACAAACCCAGTGTTTGTGGTGTTTGTTGAAAGGGAAACGTTCTCAAAGAAAGATGTCATTTAGAATGTGGTATGTAGATGTATGCATGTTCTTCTGTGTGACTGATGAATGCTAGATGCTTTAAAGGTCTACTTTAGAGGTTTTCGATAATTGGTCAGCTTATGCAGAAATATGAAATGTTTGATAAATTGGTAAAACAAACATCCGATTCTCTCCCGATCACACGAAATCGATCCGCGAAAGTGGACATTTTCACCTGTAATCAGGAAAACGGGAGGTAATCAACTAAATCTTGGCATGGCTTAACTACTCTTGGATGTGACGTCACATGATGGACTGGCCGTCAGCCGCGACCTACACAAGCCAACGGCGACAGAAAGCGATTCTTATGGTTCTTGCACATCCCGATCGGTATTTAATTTATCATGTAAAAGCAGTGACTATGATTGCGACAGCCAATGTAACTCTGGGGATGTTTCTGCAAGGCCTTTACCTTATCAGTTTGAACGCTAAGTTCTTTTTACCACGTCGCTCAGCTGGAAACGGAAACCACGGAAACGAGCTATTCAGTTCCAGCTGGACGCCCGAACACATCATTCCGAAGGCGTACGGACTTTACCGAAGTCTCGAGGGAGGCTACCGACTGACTTCTTGATGCGATCACGCGTGGACGGCGAGCGGAGATTCTCCTTCTCAAACCTTAACGTGTTCATTCAATTTAACAAGTGTGATCTGTCCATAGATAAGAACAGAATAAAAGTGCGACTATCGTACTCATCTGTACGAGCTTACCACTCCGCCTTCAAAGTATACGCGCACAATACAGACGAAGTTTTTGATCCACTCGAACGGGCTCGGCAATTGTCGGAACAGCTCGTTTCCGTGGTCCAGCTGGAACTGACGTGGTAAAAATAACTTAGTGGCCCGGCATGGTTGCACCAACCGAATCCACTTATTTTGAGTATCTGGATCAGATGGAAATGTGTGCAAAGAATATCCGTCTCCTGCTGAGCTGCTGCACACGCCCACAGCACAATATCTGCCACCCCTCGTGACTTTTTAGGCTGTGGGGATCGCAACTCGTGTTGATTTCACTTGGCGTTGGCTTGTTGTGTAGGTCGCGGCTGACGGCCAGTCCATCAAGTGACGTCACGGTTTTCGGTCTACCGGCAGGGTTTGAACAGGTGTGCAAAACTCGTTTTTTATCTATTAAATTCTTCCGGGCGACTTTTTAAAAAAAATGAATACCATACTGTAGTTATATGACATGTAGACCTGTTTTTAACAAATTATCGAAAATCTCTAAAGTAGACCTTTAAAATTGGTTATAATGTACAAAGTCTGTTAAACCAAAGCAGTCGTGTTTTTTTTTAACTGGGCAAAGCGTTTCTTTGGATTATGGGTTGTGTGACAAAATATTTATGTGTGGCTGGATGGTTTGTGGTTGGCACGACCATAATAATGAAAAAATCCCTCTAATGCTATAAATCTGGGTTAATTTCAGGTTTTTTGGGGGGGGGGGGGGGGGGGGGGGGATCCTCTGTGTTTCCATGCCCAATTGGTAGCAATGTAAATGTATGTGTTTGCAAATGCGTGAATAGAGAGCTGTTTCCAAGGTCAGTATTATATCAAAGGCCACATTAATTTCAAAGTTGAGACCAGCACAATTGTTTATACAGGAGAAAGGTTGGGGAAGCCAGTTGGAAGTTTGGGTCTGAAAGAGTATGAATTCTTGATTTTGTTAACGTATTTTGGATTATTGGAAGGTGCTTAGGGTGGGATTGCATTTGTTGTATTCTTCACCTTGGTTTGTAAGAATCTGTGAAAAAAAGGATTTGTCTTGTATTTTTATGTCGCCATAGAAATGAGTTTGCATGTGAATAAAGTTGTGTGTGTGTGTTTAAAATACTAGCACAAAAGAGAATGGAATGTACACAATTTAGAAATCATTGAGGTCACGTATCAAAATAATGCAGAAATTGAATGCACAAACTGTCTCGTATAGGTAAATGCATTGATAAATGAAATGCGTCTTTTAATATCTCAAATGAATGTATATATAAATTGACAGCTGGAGCATACATTCTTAATTTGCAGTGCGACTGTAACAATTCGTGTATGTGGGCACAAATAACGCCAAAGACGGTCCTGTTTGACAGAATTTCATAACATTATAGAATATCTGCGAGTCTCCCCTCCACCATTTCCACCTCTCCTTGTCTTTTGCCTCTCACTTTGTCCTTTGAATTTGGAAAAAAAAATCTTACTTTTTTTTTTTTGGTCACTGAAAGTCACAGTTCTTCAGACTAGAAAAATAATGTTTTGGGCCACCGATATAGCAAGAAGCATATCTTTGAAATGCCATTACAGGAAAAGGTGATACTGTTGAAATTGCAACAACACATTTATTATCGGTGTAAGAGTAAGGCAAAACATTTTATACGTTCACATGAAATGTGTTTTTTTTAAATTGGTGAAAGATTTGAATTGAATTGTTCTCTTAATGAAGAAAACGGTATCACATTGATCGATCTCAGTCCTGGTTTTCTTTATTTTATGTTACTACTGCTTACAGAGTAGTGTATTTGTATATTTTTGTTTTTTTATAGATTTGAGACTGGAGAAGGAAGCGGCCATTTTGTATGTTTGTAGAGTGATGGTCAGATGTTTGAGATGGGGGGAGAGTTCAAATTCTGCTTTGTTTTGAATGCTGTGAATGGAGAGTTTTGACAGGGGAGATACAATTTTGCTTTGTTTTTGTAGTGACTGGAAATTTGGAGCGAGATGTTGGTTTTTGTAGAATGATGATTGGAGATTTGAGATGGTGAGATATGTGCTAATTTTGCTTGTGTTTAGTAGAGTGGTTGGAGGTTTGAGGCAGGAGAGAGAGAGAGGTGTGGAATTTGCCTGGTTGATGTATTATGATCAGTGGTGCAGATCACGAGTGGTGCGGATGTTCAGCAGGACAGTTGATATGGTAATATGGTGATGTCTCCCAAAGAATACTTTCTGGATGAAGGCTCTCCCAGCAGAGACTGATTTTTCTGAACCATTTTGTCTTTTTACTCGGATTAACTTCTTGTTGAAGACTTCATCCCGTTCAGTCTCAGTGCTTACTCTTAGGGATTTGGAAGCCCCATATGGATGCTGGGTGGCTTTGTTGGTGTAAAGTGTGTCCCTGTCTTCCAAGATATTCATTGCTAATTATTTCCTCTTTTCAATCATTCTCATTTATGCTGCTGTAAATCTCTCTGTCTCTAGACTGTTGAACACTGTTTTTCTTGTTTTTATTGCCTGTTAACTTACATCTGCCTGTGATTAGAAAGTGTACACAATTTTTTTTCCTCTTTTAAATGATTTGGAACATGCTAGGATCGTTTTGTTGTTGCTGCTGTTGTAATCGTGTAACCCACCATGTTAGGTTCTAGCTGTTGTGCTGTACTATTTTCTAACAGAATTTTATATGAATTTTGTACAGTCCCCCTTCCCCCACCCTCCAGAATATGATCGTAATACGCTAAGTGGAGTGCCTGGAGCACTCATATTTTTAATCTCATCTGCCTGAAAGGTGTTGACAGTATATAATTCGCTCCTGACCATACCCCCATGACAACAGTGACTTCCTTCGTTCTCTGTGTGACGACAGGCTCCAGAGGGCCATGCGTGGTTGATCGGCTAAGGTACAATTCTGCTGAAACGATCATTGCTTTATACTATATCTTCTACCTTCTATCAAAGGTTCCCTTCACTGATCCACTGGTTTTGGGAGGTCCTCTTTGAGAGCTTTCACCATGTAGGCAGAATCCAGGTTGGCAGAAATGCTAAACCAAGACTCCTGAGAATGGAAGTCAGAACTGAGGAAGCCAAAAAGAAAATAATGAAAAATGTCCAAGGATTAAACAGCATGTTAAGGAAGGAGAAAGCAAGATTTACATAAATAATGACACCACAAAAAAAAAAAAGAAACGATCAAATCGTTGAAAGCTGAACTGAACCAAAGAAAGACAAATGGGGAGACAAACTTAAAGATTGATTATAAGGCTGGCAAGATTGTGACATTCACACCAAAACAGAACCAAACTGGTGCTGTTGTCCCAGATCAGTGTCCGGACGAGGTCCAGACCCCTGAGGTGAAACACTGATGTCAAGCAAACCAACAATATGTAAATAGCTGTACAAAGCAAAATCTTTATTCCTCTGAAGTTAATGACAATCTTACAAATGTTACATCCCAGACTGTGTTAGGGAAAAATAATTGTAAATCTAAAGGTAATGACTCAATGAGAATTTTGTACAGTAATGTAGATAGTCTTCTGAATAAAAAGGATGAGTTTTTAATTTTATAAATGAGGAAAAGCCAGATATTATTGGCTTTAAGGGAAGTAAGAGCAAAAAATGTTTTTTTGCAGCAAAAGATGTTGAATTTGAAATTGCTGGCTTTGATATGTTTCTGAATAAGGAACTAAAAGGGGTATAGCCATGTATTTTGCTAAGGAGCTAAATGCCAACTTTGCGATGAGTTTGAAAATAACAAATTTCAAGAGCAATTATGGTGTATTTCAGGGGTGGTAACGATGAGACAATTTTTGTAGGGTGTATATACAGAAGCCCAAACTCAAATGATGAAAACAATTATGAGTTATTTAATTTGCTAAAAGCAGAAAAAATGAGTGATATAGAAAAAATATGTATATTTGGTGATTTTAATTTTCCTGATGTAAAATGGGATGGAAATTGGAATGTGATAAAAGCAATGATGTTATTGAAAACTTTAGAGATGCCTTTAATACAGAAAGTGACTAACCCAACTCGTGTTCGGGAAGGACAGAAGCCAACAATTGAGGGACTTAGTTTTAGTTAATGAAGAATCCTTGATCTCTGATTTTGGGAATATAGTGACCCTTTGGGTTAAAAGTGATCACTTGATTTTAACATTTGAACTGTATGTTCCCAAAGAAAAGACTAAAGAAAACCCTAAGTACAAATTTGATTTACAGAAAAGGAGACTATAATAAAATGGGGGAAAATGCTCACAGAGAGTGTCACTCTTTGCTTACAAATGATCGGATGTCGAGGGAAATGTGGAATGTCTTAAAATGCGAAGTTTTAAAGAAGTAGGGATGAATGTTTTCCCAAAGACTAAGTGTAGCCAAATAAAATGCTTAAACCACTTTGGATGAATGATAAAGTACTTAAATGATTAAGAAAAAATATAATCTTTTTCAAAGGTTTATTTATTGACGAAAGATGGGAAAGAATACAGTAAATATGCAAGAATGCGAAATAAGAGCAAAAATGAAATCAAATCACAAGAAAAGCTTATGAACGTAAAATAGCAGAACATGTAAAAAAACTCCAAATGTTTTTGGAAATACGTGCAAGAACGTACAAAAGTAAACACAGGGGTAAACTCTAAATGATGGTAAAGGAGGGTTGGCCGAGTCAGTTTATGGAAAAAGTGAAGTTTTAAATGAGTTCTTCGCAAGTGTCTTTGCTAATGAAGATACAAATACATACCTGATCTTATTGATGTAGTAATCTAATGGAATTTCAGTTACGGGTATAATAATTACTTCAGATGCAGTAGAGAAGAAGTTGTTTGAATTGAATCAGTCTAAAGCGCAGGGCCCTGATTTAATCCCACCTAAAGTTCTAAAAGAATTAAGTAAGGAGTTAGCTGTACCGCTCAGTAAGATTTATAATAAATCATTAGAGAGGGGGAAATACCCCTCGACTGGAAATCGGCAGAAGTTACTGCTATTTTTAAAAAAGGGTCAAAATCTGAGCCAGGCAACTATCGTCCGGTAAGCTTAACCTGCATTGCATGCAAGTGCTAGAATCCATTATAAGAGATGTCATAGTATCACTTCATGATAATAATTTGTTTGCAGTATGCCAGCTGGCTTTCGTAAAAAAAAGGTCTTGCATATCACATACTACTTGAAGTTATGGAAGATTTAGTTAACATGCTAGAGAATAAGTACTCTGTTGATATAATTACCTTGATTTCCGTAAAGCTTTTGTTACGGTTCCGCTTGAGAGATTATTGAAAAAAATGGAAGCATAGGGTATAGTAGGTAAGTTGCTAAAACTGGATTAGGGGATTTTGTCAAATAGAAACAAAGAGTAAGAGTGGGTAACTGTATGTCGACAGAGAAAGTGTTATGAGTGGTATTCCCCAAGGACCCATTTTAGGACCTGTACTGTTTATATTTTTAAAATGACCTTCCAGATGAGGTAAATAGTTTTTGAAAAATTTTTGCTGATGATACAAAAATATATGACAAATCAGATAATATAATAGTCTGCAAGAAAATTTAAATTGCCTCCAAAATGGTCAGACAAGTGGAATCTATTTTTTAATGTTGAAAAATGTAAAGTTTTGCATGGGGCAAAAAACAATCCTAAACATGAATACAACATGAAAATAGATGGTGGAAATAGGCTGGTACAGAAATGTGAGGAAGAAAAGGATCTGGGGGTAATCTTTGATAAAGATTTACTCTTTGATATTCACATTCAAAAATGTATAAATAAAGCAAACAAATGATTGGATTAATAAAAAGAACTTTATTTACCTAAATAAAGAAACGTTTTTAAAGTTAAAAAAGCTATGGTTAGACCGCATCTTGAATATGGCAATTAATTTGGTACCCACACTTGAAAGACAGTAAATAGAAATTGAAAGAGTACAGAGAAGAGCTACTAAAATCTTGCAAGAATGTACAAATGTCTTATACAGATAGATTAAATTACTTAAATTTGCACTCTTTAAAAGGTAGACGTATTAGAGGGGATTGATTGAAGTGTTCAAAATATTTCACCAGCAAACGGACATCAGGGGGGATACTTTTTTGAGGCTGTTTAAAACAATAGAACAAGAAATTCGGAAGGCAAAATTTTTGTTAAGCAGTTTCATACTAACATGGGGAGATTCAAGTTCAGTAACAGAGTTATTACTAACTGGAACAGTTTGACACTCCCCACTTAAATTTGCTAAAAATACTAATGTTTTTAAGAATTTGCTGGATGAAGACTTGAAATTTAAGTACAGTTTAGAAGCTTTGATGAATAAGAAGGAAAATTTATATTGCAGCATTTTCAACCCCGTCATAAAAGTAAAATAACACGAGGGGACATTGAAAGGCTTAACGGCCTATGTATTTATTACGTCCCTACACTACTACTACTACTACTACATGTAACATATCAAGTTTTTGGGTTGTTGTTGTTTTTTGTTCAGTTTTTTTAAGGAAGATCGCTCTTTTTGTGTGGGTGTGTGTGCTTACTGGATATTAAGAATGGAAGTGAAATTGGTCAGTGTGATTTCCAGTTCAAATTTTAAAAATGGATTAAAGTCGTCCATTTGCAAAGGGGTGTTCTTTTGTCCTGCAGTCTTTTTGTTTTGTTTGTTTATTTTGGACGTATATTTGTGTCTGCCTCTCGCTCTTTACCTCTCTCTTCCTCTCTCTCTCACACAGTGACAGATTTCAATTGCGAGTGGAGGAGGATTTTAGAAACGACACCTTGATTTGAACCCGATCAGCATTGATGTATGGTAAGGATGACAATTGCTTTGAACTGTCAGAAAAAAATTGAAAGCTACGTACACAGCACTGCAAAATTTTTATCAATATTCTTATGCTTAGGTCAACCTTTTTTTTTTTTAACTGAAAAAAAAGAAAACTGGTGACAAGAAATTTTGGACCTTAAAATTATCGTATTATCAAAACAGGGATTTGAAAATTTTGGAAAGTTTCCCTTTTAGAAGTCAACAAGCAAATATCACACTGACAAACTAGATGATTTATTACTTACAAAATTTAGATTTGATATGCACACACACTCGCACACATGCGCGCGTGTGAGTCCTTTGCCGCGTGCCCGTGTGTGAAAGACCACTTGGTGTTGGATCAATCTCAAACCCAAAGGTATCTTTGACAATAGGTCAAAATGGACCCAAAGACAAAGCTCGACTCTTAATTTTCGGAAGACCTATTCGCAAAGGTGTCTGCTCGACAACGCGCAGACGACATGCGACAGATTCTCGCTCGCTCGCAAGTGGCACTCAAAACGTGGATGGCCTATAACACTGCTACGAGCACAGTGGGGTGAGAACAAGGAAAGGTAAGCACTTTTTTTTTTTCCGTAATGCATCTTGTCGTTGGTTTTTTTAAAACGGACTTATTTTAACGTGCATTGAAACTTACGGATGTGGAGGAGGTGGGGAAGATAAAAGTAGGAAAGAAAGAAAATTATTAATTAAGGTCCTTGGAAACGAAGTGGAAAAACCCTACTCCCATTGTGAATAAGTCGAACGTGCATGACTGAACTTGCAGAACTTCGCCAACCCCAGTTGGTAACTTATCGTGAGCCTTTAACACTCGCATCACGTTCCTAGCCCCCCCTTTAAAAACAAGCAGACTCGCGCATACGACTTTGCTTACGCGCGCGCACCACACACACACACACAACACCACATGAGCGTGCACGCACGCGCCCCGCGCCGGCGCGCGCACACACATACACACACACACAAACACCCGTGCATGTGCGCACTCGGCACTGCACATGCGAGCGCGCGCGCCACGCGCGCACACACACGCCCCACAACACCACACACCACACACACACGCACGCACGCACTCGCACAAATGGACGCACTCACTCGCACACACGGACGGACACACGCGCGCGCGCCACAAACACACGCAAATCGCACACATGGACGGACACACGAGCGCGCGCGCGCACACACACACACACACACACTGTGTCTGTCTGTCTGTCTGTCGTCTGTCTCTCTCTCCCCTCTTGTGTACCTTCTATGTTAATGTTAAATGCCATGCCTTGCTTCTCCCTCCCGCTTCCTTTCTCCCCCACTCTGTCTCTCATTGGGTATTTTTTTTTTAGCTTCATCCCACACTCTCTCTCTCTCTGTGTCTCTCGTCTCCTCAAATGCCCCCCCCTCACCCCCGCCCCCCCCCCCCCCCCCCTCCACCCCACTATATCCCACCCCTTCTGTCTGGTTCACTCTTGTACATTAGGTTTGTTGCATTTGGTATTTTTTATATTTCAGAATTGTATGTTTTCTTTCTTTTCTTTTCTTTTGGGCCCCCGGAGGGCTGGGTGTAAAAAGCAGTAATGGTTACTCCACTTACCCTCTGAAAATAAAATTTTGTTCGTTCGTTCGTTTAGCTTCTCTCTCCGTCCGAATACAGAACCCACCGCTTCGTTCACTCTCTTCCAAACGCTTGAAAATTCTCTCTCTCTTCTCTCTCTTCTCTCTCTCTCTCTCTCGCTTCCCCCCACCCCCCCCCCCCCCCCCCCCCCCCCCCCCCCCCCCACACACACGCGCGTCTCCCTGAATCAGCATACTTGCGCGCGGCCATTATTTAGGCTTCACACACCGCAGGCAAACAAATCTAATAAACGCATATGAATGGATCCAACCTCTCCCCGGACTTATCCCGACTTGCTCTCTCTCTCTTTCCCCTCTCCTCTTCTCTCTCTTCCTCCTTCTCTCTCTCTCTCTCTCCCCCACACAACACACCCCAACGCACACAAATATGTGCGCGTGTGCGTTTTTTGGCCCACCCAACGACTGCAGCCATATCAGGGCTGTCACACAACACACACACACACACACTACTACATACATGCACACGTGCACGCGCGCGCACACAAAAAATGACGATCGATCTGTCTCCCTTTCCCCCCCCCCCCCCCCCCCCCCCCCCCCCCCCCCCCCCCCCCCACCCGCCCCCCCTTCACCCCCCCCCCCCCCCCCCCCCCCCTCTTCTCTCCCATCTTTTTCGCATGTGTACGGCTGCGTGCGTGGTGTTGTTGTGTGTGTGGGGTGGTGTTTTGTGTGTGTGTTGTGTGTGTGTGGTGTGGGGAGAGAGTGAGAGAGAGAGAGAGAGAGCAAGTCGGGATAAGTCTCGGGAGATGTTGGATCCATTCATATGCGTTTTTTTTAGATTTGTGTTGCGTGTTTTGAATGCCTAAATAATGTATCATAGAAAGAGTTACCGGTACTGGAGCTGAATTGTTCCACTCGGTTCACTTCTTTAGCGGCGGCGTGACGGTGAGTTAGGACGAGGAAAACAGTATATTATAAACCTTTTTTCAAAGAAAAAAAAAAATCATCGGCGACATCGTTGTGTCAGTAAGCCCGGTGAAAGGCCCAAAACGGCCGGAACACAAAGATGAAGAGTACGACGACGAAGGGGAAACGCAACACGTCGATTTGCCATTCAAACTGTCCCCCCCTAGCCGCTCCATCAAATTAAACCAGGCCCCACCGTGTCACGTCAGGGTCCTTCGAGGTTTCCCCCGCCTTTGAGAGCTGATTGATAGCTAATCAATGAACCCCTTGCCCGCAGGGGAAGGGGGGGGGGGGGGGGGGATTGCTGGGGAGGGATGAATGCAGAGCGCGGTGCTGCATGTGCACACATGACTGTAACAATGGCTGACTTGATGAACGACCCGACACAACCCAACTACTGGCAAGACCTTAAAGAACTCGATTCCCGTTTTTTGTCTTGAATTTTCTCTGTCCTCTCTCTCTCTCCTCTCTCTCTCTCTCTCTCTCTCTCTCTCTCTCTCAAGTTATTAGATTCTCAGGTTGCAGCAACATTAGTCGACATAGCACAAGAGCAAACGTTCAAACACCTTTGGTCTACAAAACGTACAGTAGGCCTAATTGATGCCGATGGACAGAAGCATGCTGGAAGTTCCTCGCAAATCCGCCTGGTCGTGTCTCAACTCAGAATACATAGATATTGTTTTAGTATGACGATAAGATAGGTTTTATGTCCAGTTTGCTTATATCTAACCCTGGAGAGGAAACTAGTTTTTATTCATTTATTTATTTTTATTACCATTTTTCTGAAATATTGATATTTCGATCTTCGAAAAAAGGTATAGGTCACACACTATGATCATTTAACTGATAGTGACACAAGATCGTCGAAATAAATCAGTGAAGAATCAACTAACCATTATATTATACTGAAACTGTCAACATTTCTGTTGTAGGGCCTATATATTCAATTTAAGAGCATTGGTTGAGAAAGAGAAACAAAATGTTAATAAGAAGACAGCGTCCTCGCCATATGTTATTTTCTTTTTCCATCACATTGATATGTAACAATACGTATTAATTGCCCATGCATACATACTAGCTGCTCGGATTACACATTGTACGCAATTTTGTCCGTCTTCTGGCGCGCGGACAAGGTGTATAGAGAAAGAGTTGGGGGGGTGTGGTCAGATGGGTGGGTGATCTGTACTCGTGAGTAAGGAGTGCCCTCTGAGATGCCTGGGACTCTTTCAGAACAAATGAATCACCCGCCTTCCGGGAGTTCTGTGCTAGTCACTTCCTCTTTTCTCTCACTCTCTTTGACTGTCTGTATTACTTGTTTATTATCTGTTTACTTACTTATATATATATATTTTATTCATCTGTCTATTTATTTATTTATTTATTTTTGTCCTTCTTTACTGTCGTTAACTGTTGTTCTATTTTTTGCCCCCGATAGCAGTTTATGATATGTCAGGTGTGTGTGTGTGTGGTGTGTGTGTGTGTTGTGTGTGTGTGTGTGTGTTGTGT
The DNA here is from genome assembly GCA_018398815.1 of Conus ventricosus. Classification (NCBI taxonomy): domain Eukaryota; kingdom Metazoa; phylum Mollusca; class Gastropoda; order Neogastropoda; family Conidae; genus Conus; species Conus ventricosus. Next base: position 28,304,917 of record CM031599.1, on the reverse strand, counting down.
GTGTGTGTGTGTGTGTGTGTGTGTGTGTGTGTGTGTGTGTGTGTGTGTGTGTGTGTGTGTTGGTGTGCGTGTGTGTTTTAATCAGGTAGTAACAGTTATACACACAGTCCGGGATGGACTCAAGCTGTTTATTCTGCAGTGTCTATAAGCCTGTATACATTTACAAAAAAAAAAAAAAAAAATCCTTTTTGAGGTGTTGAAATGCTTTTCTTTTTCATTTCAATGGGTTTTTATTTTTCATTTTAGGGGCGAAAAACTAAGGGGAATGCCTGCCACTCGGCACAAACCCAATTTGCATACCGTGGGATGTCAACAGTGTAGCTGTCAGGTCATAACTGCTTGTTTTGTTTGTTTGTTTGTTTGTTTTCCTGATTCTTTTTTTTTCCTTCGTAGGTTTCACTTCTTCTGTGATGTGACGTTCTTTCTTGTGTGAGTTTGGCAGCCCTGAAAAGGGTCCGTGTGGCAGGCTGGGTTAAGATGGTTGAAACCTGAAAACCTGAGCAGGGCGATTGTGTGCTGGGTTTACTGATGAAAGGAGAGCGTGCTGGAATATATTATTTTCGCTCTCGGAATTTTTGGATAGAATGTAGTCTGAAAGGCACTGTGTTGACCTATTCATCTCTCTCTCCTCCCTCCTCTTCCCTTCCTCCCCCCCCCCCCCCCCACTCTCTCTCTCCCTGTGTGTCTGTCTGTTATGCATGTGTGCGTATTTCTGTCTGTCTGTCTGTCTCTGTCTGTCTGTCTGTCTGTCTGTCTGTCTCTCTTCTCTCTCTCTCTCTCTCTCTCTCTCTCTCTCTCTCTCTCTCTCTCTCTCTCTCTCTCTCTCCCTATGCGTTCATGCCTTTGCCAGTGCTTGAGTTCGCGTACAGGTGTGTGTGTGTGTGTGTGTGTGTGTGTGTGTGTGTATGTGTGTGTGTGTGTGTGTGTGTGTGTGTGGTGTGTGTGTGTGTGTGTGAACAGATATCAAACAATCCAATAATTGTAATTTTTGCAGTTGACTAACAGCTGAACAGTTTGAATTGTTAGAACAGATAAGTAAAAATCCAATAATTGTAATTTTAGCGTTTGACTTACGATGACAGTATACTAGTAATCATCAGCCCGACAGTCTGAATTGCTAGCAGTTAAGTAACAACTTAATAGTCTAAACTGCGAGCAGTTAATTAAAAAAAAAGTCAGTTGTCTGAATTGCGAGTAGTTAAGTAACAATATAATAATCTAAATTGTTAGCGGCAAACTAACAACCCAGCAGTCTAAACTGTTCATCGGTTACTGCCGGAGTTAAATAACAATCCAACATTTAGCATCAAATTCAACGCCAATCTTGCGTCGAATTCGAGAAGATAAGTGATTGCTCGGTCTTCGTTTTCATTGCCCTGAATGCTGTTGATCTTGTATAAAGAAGACCTAAGAGGTCGAAACACGTCGTGTTTTGTCTTGTAATTTATTTGTCCCTGTTGTCTGGCGAATACCTACAATTTCCTTTTAACAATAGTTTACAATAGTTAGCAGTCAACTAACAATGCATGAGTCATAGTCGCCAGCAGTTAACTAATGAACCAATAGTCGTTATTGCAGTTAGTTGACAATCATTAGTCATAAGTGGTCACAGATAAGTAACATTCGAACAGTCAGAATTGTTAACAGTTAACTAAACATTCGATTGCCTTTATTGCTTGCAGGTTAAAAAAAAAATCCATCAGTCATAATTACTCGTACTGGCACTTAATGAACAAGGAACTAGTCACAATTTTCAGCCTATAACTAACAACTTAATAATCATATTTGTCACTGTCATAAATAGTCATAACTGCAGAAAGTTAACTAATAGTTCAGAGGTCATGATTTTCGCTTTTTATCTATCAATCGTCAGCTGATCTCTGGAAATGGTGTCCATTTAGGTATTTTAAAGGCCTTCTTGAAACTGATTTAGGCCCCGTCACTGGTGCCTTATTTGTAGGCTAATATCACGGAACAGATGAAAGGGGTGTGCGGGCACTGAATGCGGTGGGGTATGAGCATTGGATGGTTCGAGAGACAGAGCTAGAGCTGTCCCATTTGCTAATGGTGCTTTGGTGATTGATTGCCGGCGCCATAGTGACAGTGCAGCAGATTCATGTTTTGTTTGTTTTTTCCCCGTAAGCGTTCTGACAGCTACGCTCGCTTGTCAACAACCACTTCAAACCGTTACTACATTGCTTCTGTTACTGTATACTTCTGCGTCCTTTTTATGTACCAATTTTGCCGCTGCGTTTGCTTGTCTTCCTCCTGACGTCCACCATTACGACATGATAGCAATGTTACACAGTGATGTTGAGTAGAAGGAAGAGAAAGGAGGTGGGTTTTTCTTTCTTTTTTCTTTTTTCTTTTTCTTTTCGGTGGAATATTGCCAAATATTTTGACTCGATTCGATGAAATTTTTCGATTGGGAATTCCAGTGGTTGTTAATTGGTGCCTATAGGTGGCTGTGTCATATAACAAAGAAAGCCTCCTCAATGCCGCTTCTGTAACGTGTACGTTCACAGCACAACATTTCTGTTTTGCCTGTCTGTGTGTCACGGTCAAAATAGAACAACCAAGTCGTGGTCCAGGTTGTTTGGACATAAGCTCTAACTCAAATATTCTGGGCGCCACGTCGACGGGCCCATGGTTCGGATCCAGCCAATTAAGCATAGGGGAGAGGCTCCACAGAGACGGTCTGTCCGGCTAGACGGACTAAGCAGCTTTGACCGACGCCTCGATGTCTAGCGAGACGAGTCGTAGCGCCTGGCTCAGGCTCATCTAGCCAATTTGTGGAACCAGCGCCATTGTTAGTCGGACGTCGCAGGTTAAAGCAGGAAAGGAAGGGGGGAAGGTAGTGTGTGGTGGGGGTGAAATCTAGCTAATCAATTAAATGACCAATTGACCACCACAGAGAGTAAGGCGTGTAGGCATGACTGGCATGATTTGAACATCCAATGGAATTAGAGGGGATAACTTCGGGTATCAGGGGTAAAAATACTGACCAATGGTACTCGCCTGAATGACAGATCGGAACGGGATAAGAAGGATGTGAGAGTGAGAGAACGGGAGAACGAGGGGAGAACGAACAGAGAGACAGAGAGAGGGAGGTCTGAGTGTAATCTCTGAGGAGAGAAAAGCAGAGAGATGAGGGGAGGAGAGAGGAGAACCAAGTTGAGAGATTAGCATGAGATAGTCTGCAGAGGAAGGACTTAGGAGAGATGTGGAGAGAGTTGCTAACTAATGAAGGGGAAAAGAAAGAAGAAAAAAAAAGAAAAGAAAAGCAACCATGTCCATTTGATAAGAGCAGACTAGAAGAGAGAGAGAGAGAGTGCAATGCGTTAATGCAGGAAGAAAGAAAGGAGAACAGATCGATGTTGATAGTCACTGTTCTATCTTCACTGGGGTTCGACCTCATACTTGGCCAGCGCCACTTTCATCGACAGACCAACGCCAGTGCCAACAGTCTCACCTGACCAGGCCGCCAGCAGACCAAGACCAGTGCCAGCAGTTGTGTCGTGCTTGTGAAAGTGACAGTGAAAAGAAAGAAAAAAAAAAGAAAAGAAAAGACAGTGATTCGTGAATAGTTAAGATCACCTGGCCAGGTAAAGTAGAAATCTATTATACCCGGTTAGTTAATGATGTTTTAGACAAATGATTTTGTGAAGTTCAGGAAAGAGAGAATGTTTTATTTTGTTTGATTCCATATGCATTGATGGTTCGTTCTATGAACATGTGTAGTAAAGTTATAGACTTTACTATGGTTTGATGTGACGAATGCATGATATATGAATGAGATCGTAAGCAAGCTGTGAGTGTGTTTGGGCTGTGCGCTAGTCCTTCCTCCATCGACATCACCCGAGGTTGACAATTTATTGGCGAGCTTGCCAGGATATTCTGGCCCATTTATTATAATTGTTCAACTTCTCAGAGAGGAAGCTGGGTGGGATTCAAGTATTGAAATCCTAAGACAAGGGGTTGTCTTACTGTATGTTCCCAAGATAGTTAAATACTAGGCTTGGCATTGCTTCCAAGATAGTTAATACTAGGCTTGGCATCTCAGCCCCAGAGTACTTATTTCGCACAGATTGCCTATAATTCGCTCTCATAGTTGGGTCAGGCGCTGGGCGTCTTATAAAAACTAACTACGTTGTCCCAAGCTAATATTATCATTCATAGGATTGTGCTATTACGTCACTCGTGTCGGTAACCACCAGTTTGGCTGTCGTAGTAATAAAATCTTGTTCAAAAAAAAAAAAAGAAAGAGATATAATGGCGGAAGAAAAGAACACCCCTATTGAACAACTTGTGAGAGTCGCTCGTGATCTAGGTTACTCAGGAGATGAGTTGCGAGCGTTCGTTGAAAACCAGCAAAAGATGGAAAGGGATGAACGCGCGGAAAGACGCCGTATCGCAGTAGAAGCGCAGGAAACAGAAAGAATGAAGCAGGAAACAGAAAGACAAAGGGAAGCGCAGGAAACAGAAAGATTAAGGATTCAGGCTAATGATAATCAGGCTAGGGAAACGCAGGAAACAGAAAGAATGAAGCAGGAAACGGAAAGATTAAAGGTTCAATTAGAGTTAGAGAAAGTGAGGATACAAAGGGAGACCCCCGAGGATGGGAGTTCAGTTTCCAGCGACTCTGTGCGCAGTTACGCCCCCCGACCCAAGTTGCCCAAATTCTCTGAAGGAACCGATTCGATTGATGCATACATCAGTCGTTTCGAAACGTTTGCGACCAGTCAGGGTTGGCCTTCAGAAGAGTGGGCAGTCATTTTGTCAGCGTTACTGACGGGTAAGGCATTACAGATTTTTACTGGCGTTACCAGCAGAACAACAGTCTGATTTCGGCGCTGTGAAGGAATCGTTGATGAAAGGATTTGACCTCACAGAGGAGGGGTTCAGGAAGAAATTTCGTTCAGCTAAATTACAAACAGGTGAGACGTACACTCAGTTTGGTGCACGTCTAGATCACTATTTTGAGAAGTGGTTAGAGTTGAGTGGTACGAAAAAGGAGTTCGCTGAATTGAAAGAGCTAGTTATGAAAGAACAGATTTTGTCAGGTTGCGGCCCTGAGTTAACCATACATTTGAAAGAAAGACAGCCAGAGACAGCAGGGGAGTTGTTGAAGTTCGCAGGGGGTGTATAGAGAGGCACGTTTGGGCACTAAGGTGCAGGAGAAACAGGTGCTAGGCACAGGTGAGAAGAGTGCAAGGAGACTAGGGGAGTTTTCTGCAAAGTCTGCAAACCCAGTGGTGGGGCAGATGGAAGGGCAAAGGGACATTAGGTGTTTCATTTGTCACAAGAAGGGACATGTGGCGAGGGATTGTCGCATGAGGTTTCAGAAGGCAGCAGCCTTGCAAGAGGTCGATAAGGGTCGCCAGGGGAAACGACCTGCAGTAGAACCAAAAGGGATTCAGTCTGAAGAGGGTGGAGTGCAGCCTATGGCTAGCACTGGACAGCAGTCAGTGTCAGGGATGGAGGGCACTAGGCTGAGTGGTTCGTTACCAGTGGAAGAAGGGTGGATTGGCCAGCAGAGGGTGAAAGTGTTACGAGACACTGGTTGTTCATGCGGTGTAGTACGAACAACGCTGGTCGAGAAAGGGATTTGACAGGGCAAATCCAGACCTGTACTCTAATCGATGGCACTGTGAGGGAGTTTCCAGTTGCTAAGATAGAAGTACGTACCCCTTACTTCTCAGGCGAGTTGTCTGCGTTGGTGATGGAGAAACCCCTTCATGATTTGATCATTGGAAATATTCCAGGGCAAGGGATCCAGGGGATCCTGAGTTGTTGACTGCTACTGGGGCAGCAGTTCAAACACGGAGCAGGAGGGAGGAAAAGGTGGATAAACCGTTAGTCGTTCCAGCAAGGAAGTCAGGCATAGATGTGTCGCCTGATGAGTTTAGGGCAGCGCAGGAACAAGACCTTCGCTCGTGAAGTCTGGGAGTTGGCAAGAGGTGGGGAGAAACAGGAGGTTAGAGGAGGTGAGACAGAATTTCTTGTGAAAGGCGGGCTGCTGTACCGATGTTCACCAAGGGGAAGACAGGTAAGGTGACAACTCAGTTAGAGGTACCAGCAGTTATCGTGACACTGTCATGTCAGTGGGTCACGAGTCGCTCATGGCGGGTCATCTCGGCACCAGCAAAACAGCTGACCGAATCTTTGATGATTTTCATTGGCCAGGGGCAATGGCAGACATCGAGCGTTTCTGCATGTCATGTGACGTGTGTCAAAGGTCAGCCACAAGAGGGTGAAGAGGAAGGCACCTCTTAAACATCCCCCTTTAATTGACACACCGTTCAGGAGAGTGGCTGTTGATCTGATTGGCCCAATCTCGCCCTGTTCCAAAGGTGGGCACAGGTATGAGACATGCAAGGTTGCAAAGGAAAGTTTGCAGGAGGCTAGGGTCGTTCAGAAGAAGCAATATGACAGGAAGGTGAGGAAGCAATCCCTCAAGGCGGGAGATCAAGTCCTGGTACTGCTTCCCACGGGTCACAACAAGCTGCTGATGCATTGGAGAGGACCGTTCACCATCACTGAAAAGGTCGGTCGGGATTACCGAATTGATGTGAATGGGAAACCAAAACTTTTCCATGCGAATTTTCTCCGCAAATATATTCAGCGTGAGACTCAGCACATAGGCGCAGCAGCAATCATTGATGAGGTGAAAGAGACCCAGCAGAAGAAGGGGAGATTTTGTTGCCTAAGTTTCCAGAAGAGTCATACAGGGATGTGTCACTGTATGAAGGGCTAGACAGTAGGAGTTCCTAGGTTTGTTGTCGGAGGCGACACAAAGCAGCCAGAAAAGGGAAAGGTGGAGAAGATGATGAATTCAGAGAGGCCAAAGACCAAAACAGAAGTCAGGAGTCTGCTAGGTTTTATTGGTTTCTATAGGAGTTTGTTCCAAATTTCGCAGCAATCACGAGTCCTCTCAGTGATTGGTCAAGGCAGGGAAACCGGCAGTGTCGAGTGGTCAGACGCTGCAGAGCAAGCACTGCAGACGGTGTTGGAAAGACTAGGTTCCCGCCCCATCTTGAAGCTACCAGATATGTCCAAACCATTTTTGTTACGGACAGATGCATCAGGCGGTGGGATAGGTGCAGTATTGTTGCAGGAGCATGAAGAGGTCGAGTTTCCTGTGAAGTATGCCAGCAGGAAGTTGACAAAGTGTGAAGAAGGGTACGCAACGGTGGAAAGGGGTGTTTAGCCGTTGTGTGGGCCGTGCAGAAGTTCCACAAATACTTGTATGGGAAAGAGTTCGTGATAGAGACAGATCATCAACCACTCAAATTCCTGCAGGAGGCGCAGTTGAAAAACAGCAGAGTGCTGCGTTGGGCAATGGCACTGCAGCCCTACAGGTACCGAGTGCAGTACATTCCAGGTCGACAGAATGTCGGAGCTGACTATTTAAGTCGCGTAGTCTAGCAAGCTGCAACTCAGAGGAAGTCAGTCACATCCGGGGTGCTTTGTTGATAATATGTGTTGATTACAGTTATGTTGATTGGATATGGGTTCATTCCCAGTTGGCTATGGTTCATATTTTTTTGTGTGAGACTTGTTCATATTTTCTTTGTGAGACTTGTTCATGTGAATGTAGTTATGCTTGGAGCATACAGTCGCTTGTGTAGTGATGCATTATTTGCAATAAGTGAGGATGGAGATTCCTCAGTGAAGTGTCATGGATCGTGATCATATATATTGTGCTTTTCATAAGAATTGTGAAGAAAGATATGGCCAATCCGCAGGTAGGGGATTGCATAGGTGCGCACAGAGGTCGTTATAAAATGAATTGAAATAACGCAAGAGCGCACGTCAATGATAACTCATTGGAGTGGTATTCACTAATGATATATTTTATAATTTATAAACCGTTGGTTGTAAAGTATTTTTTTAAACTTTGCACGTGTAGCTGTGTGTCAGCAAATTCGGTTGTTGTTTTTTTTGTACCGTGGTTTTGAGACGAATGCGGTGCATAGTCTTTTGCAAGGGGGAAATTGTCACGGTCAAAAACAGAACAACCAAGTCGTGGTCCAGGTTGTTTGGACATAAGCTCTAACTCAAATATTCTGGGCGCCACGTCGACGGGCCCATGGTTCGGATCCAGCCAATTAAGCATAGGGGAGAGGCTCCACAGAGACGGTCTGTCTGGCTAGACGGACTAAGCAGCTTTGACCGACGCCTCGATGTCTAGCGAGACAGTCGTAGCGCCTGGCTCAGGCTCATCTAGCCAATTTGTGGAACCAGCGCCATTGTTAGTCGGACGTCGCAGGTTAAAGCAGGAAAGGAAGGGGGAAGGTAGTGTGTGGTGGGGGTGAAATCTAGCTAATCAATTAATGACCAATTGACCACCACAGAGAGTAAGGCGTGTAGGCATGACTGGCATGATTTGAACATCCAATGGAATTAGAGGCAGATAACTTCGGGTATCAGGGTAAAAATACTGACCAATGGTACTCGCCCTGAATGACAGATCGGAACGGGATAAGAAGGATGTGAGAGTGAGAGAACGGGAGAACGAGGGGAGAACGAACAGAGAGACAGAGAGAGGGAGGTCTGAGAGTAATCTCTGAGGAGAGAAAAGCAGAGAGATGAGGGAGGAAGAGGAGAACCAAGTTGAGAGATTAGCATGAGATAGTCTGCAGAGGAAGGACTTAGGAGAGATGTGGAGAGAGTTGCTAACTAATGAAGAGGAAAAGAAAGAAGAAAAAAAAAGAAAAGAAAAGCAACCATGTCCATTTGATAAGAGCAGACTAGAAGAGAGAGAGAGAGAGTGCAATGCGTTAATGCAGGAAGAAAGAAAGGAGAACAGATCGATGTTGATAGTCACTGTTCTATCTTCACTGGGTTCGACCTCATACTTGGCCAGCGCCACTTTCATCGACAGACCAACGCCAGTGCCAACAGTCTCACCTGACCAGGCGCCAGCAGACCAAGACCAGTGCCAGCAGTTGTGTCGTGCTTGTGAAAGTGACAGTGAAAAGAAAGAAAAAAAAAAGAAAAGAAAAGACAGTGATTCGTGAATAGTTAAGATCACCTGGCCAGGTAAAGTAGAAATCTATTTATACCCGGGTTAGTTAATGATGTTTTAGACAAATGATTTTGTGAAGTTCAGGAAAGAGAGAATGTTTTATTTTGTTTGATTCCATATGCATTGATGGTTCGTTCTATGAACATGTGTAGTAAAGTTATAGACTTTACTAGTGGTTTGATGTGACGAATGCATGATATATGAATGAGATCGTAAGCAAGCTGTGAGTGTGTTTGGGCTGTGCGCTAGTCCTTCCTCCATCGACATCACCCGAGGTTGACACTGTGTTCGTGCCAAACATCATTTTGGATTATCATTTTGTGTCGGCCTGTAAGGAAAGTTTCCAACTCCGATCTGTCCGACGTAGCTGCACTGTGGGCAAAGCGAAATGAACAATGCACTCCATCGACCACACTCGACAGGCGCCTTGTCATTTACAGCCGCGTGTCGGCGGTTTTAATGGCTCGAACGACCGTTGTTGTTGTTGTTGGTTTTCTTTTCTTTGCCTTCTTTCTTTCTTTCTCCTCCTCCTCTTCTTCCTCCTCCTGCTCCTTCTCCTCTTCTCGTTTTAAACATGTACGTATGGACGTGTTCAGTCATGTCTTAAAACTGTCAGCGTTGACGGACTCATTTTTATGGTGCCTATTCTGAGTCAATGTTTGTAGGATACACCCATTAAACTCATTTGTCAATTTGATGCCATTTTTCAGTAATTGCTCGTTGTGGAGCCGGCGTGAGTGTCTCGGAGTCACATCATCTTCTGTTTCTTTCCACTATCCCCGGCTTTCCTTTTTCCTTACTGGTTTTTTTTTTTCTCCCGTCCCCCCTCCCCTCCCCCCATTAAGATCAAATTTAGCGGCTTGATTACGTGCATGTACGTATGTGTGCAAATACATTTTGTCACGTGCAACATCAACTTACACTTGCAGGCTACAAAGTTGTCTGGTCAGAATAGTCGCATGACTCACAAGGGTCTCAGAAATTAAAGCATCAGAACTTCAGACAAGGCTGGGCCGGACCCTCTCAAAAACAAGCAAACCAACCAACCAACAAACAAAAAGCAAACAAACACCGTTTGCCAACTGGCAACACCGGCATTTTGAAAGTTTGACAGTGATTTAGCACGAGGTCACAGACTTCTTAAAACGGACGTTTGGATGTGTTTTTTTTCCTCTTTTTTTTCTTGTTTCATTTCTTTTTCTTTCTTTCTTCTCTCTCTTTTTTTAAAATATTTTTTTAAAGGGACTATTTAGGACAGGTTGTTCACAGATCCATCAACGTAAAGAGGTCTACGGCGAAGTCGTGAATTGGACTCGGAGATGACAGAGCCATAAACAATAGCGGTAAGTGGAATGGAATTACCCATGCTTAGTGCAGAGTCTATTTACATACAACGGACCGAATAGCTCGTCCCGTTTGCAGGGACAAGTTAAAACTCGGAGCAGCTACTGTGATAAATTCCGCTGACGGTAGTCTGCGACAAGGTGGGCGTTCTTTCCTTGATGGATGGAGAAATCAGACGACTCCACGGCCGCCCCCACACTGCAAGCACAATGTATTGACGAAGGGTTTGTTGGGTGGTTTGATTGCTTGCCTCGTCAAGTATTGAACAATGCTTAAAGGTTCGGGTTGGATTAGAGTTATTGTTAGGGTTTGGTTTGGGTGAGAGTTTGGACCATTCCCTTCATAGTTGGAGAGTAGTGCGGTTTTCTTATCAGAACTAATGCATGAACACTTCGCTTTTTGCAAATAGAACTATTCTGGCTGAGTCGAAGGCAGAGCGGCCGTTAGCTGATGGTGTCCCGAAGAGAGCTATGTAACCGTGCATGCGTTACAGGTTGTTTTGCCAAGTGGGCTGTGCCCCTCGAAATCAGTGGAAGGAAAACGACAATGTTCTGGCCTCTTGCAACTCGTTAGTTGCAAAGTGAGGCGACTGCAGTCGGAAATCTAAACAAATTTTGAAAAGTATTTGAGTGACTCCGCCGAACAACGTGGACAAACGAATCACAAGACAAAGCACGACGCGTTTCGACCTCTGAAGTCTTCGTCGGGCAAGATAAACAACACTCGGGACAACGAAACTGAACGAGCGATCACGTCTCTTCGTCAAATTGTGATTGCTCGTTCTTCATTTTCGGTAACCTGAATGTTGTTTCTCTTGCCCGACGAAGACCTAAGAGGTCGAAACACGTCGTCTTTTGTCTTGTGATTCGTTTGTCCACGTTGTTCGGCGGAGTCATTTAAATACTGTTGTACCTAGTCGGGGCCACAGCCATACCGCTGTCGTACCTGTCAGAGAAAGTGGCCCGTCTCGCACAGCGAAGCTGGTGAAGGCGGAAGAGGTATGCTCACACACACACAGTATCATGTTGCCAGTTGTCACGAGGATCGAATTACGTATTGGTGCGGTGATATTCAATTCGTGGGGTGTGCGAGGCAAGCATATCCGTACTTTCGAGCCCGCTTTCACCCCGCTGTTGTGGTTTTCACCTGTCATCCTGACCTCTCTTTCTCATTAATTTATAATCCCCTCTCTCTCTCTTGTGGAAACGCCAAACCCATTTTGCCATTAACAATCCACTATAGCTGTTCGCGACTCGGTTGTAACCTAATCTCTGTTCCGCCTACTCTCTCGCACTGACATGCATGATATATACTGACTTAAAAGTTACACACACGCACGCCGGCGCACAATACATTTGTGTACTGACGCAGCACAACACACACACACAACCACACACACACACACACACACACACACACACACACACACACGCGTGCGCACACACTCGCATGCGCGCGCGCACACACACACACACACACACACACATACACACATGCGCGCGCGCCACACGCGCGTACCGACACACACACAAACACGCAAGCATACCGGCATACACAACTACTCGCGCACGCACGCACGCACATGCTCTCTGTCTGTCTGCCTGTCTGTCACACACACACACACACACACACACACACACACACACACACACACACACACACACAACACACACCTATTGGAGGTGATGAATTTCCAAGTTGTAAATTTACCGTTGTCTGTTAACCTAATTTTTTCAACTCTTCCCTCCGTGTAGATTACCTCTGTGTAATTTTAGTCCGTGTTTGTGTTTGCCTGTGTCAGTGTCAACCACGTGTCTGTCTGTCTGTCTGTCTCTGTTTTCCTTTTCTCATAGATGTAGAGCGCTCCTCCTAACACTCCAATGTGGTGTTGCTTTCCTCAGTTATTTTCCCCAAGTTTTGAATCGACTGTCTGTTGGTCAGTCTGCCTCTCTGTGCAACTCTCAGTCGGTCAGTGTGTGTGTCTGTCTGTCTTTCTTTGTGTGTATCTCTGTCTCTGTCCTTCTGTGTCTGTCTGTCTATGTCTCTCTGTCTCTGTCCTTCTGTCCTTCTGTCTCTGTGTCTGTCTGTCTGTCTATGTCTCTCTGTCTCTGTCCTTCTGTCTCTGTCTGTCTGTCTCTTCACAGAGGTGGTATCACACGCCTACACACACTACCCTCTCTCTCCTCCCCCATCACTCAACTCTCCCCTCCCACACCCCCTCCCCTTCCTATCCCGATTCTATTGTTCCCTGCACTCCGAGCTGAACGATAACATCCATGATCCTCTTTGGCCGAGTCATATTTAGACAGGACGTTCCACCCAGTGGTGACAAAATATTGTCACAGGCACCCAGCGCAGAGAGGCCGCAGAGTGACTGCGAAGAGGATTATCCTAATGCACTTAGCACTCGTAATCCGTCCACACGCGGGTGCGACACACAGCCAGATGCCCGGGGTGGCGGCGTTCGTCCAAACGTGATATGCCCATGGACGTTTCTGGGCTGCGGGTGTGTTGGGCAGTCATTATTGACTTGGCTGTGTTGTCATTTCTTCTTAAACAAAACAAAACAAAACATGCAAGCTACAAAAATGCTTAAAAAGTGATCTCTTTCAGTTAAATTGTTAGAGCTAAACACAGACGGACAGACTGACAGACAGACAGACAGACAGACAGTCAGACACACACACACACACACACACACACACACACACACACACACACACACACACACACACACACACTCACTCACTCACTCACTCACTCACTCACTCACCACACACACACACACACACACACACACACACACACACACACACTGACTCACTCACTCTCTCTCTCCTCCACACACACACACACACCACACACACACACACACACACACACACACACACACATGCAAGCACGCACACACGCACGCACACACACGCACGCGCACACACACACACAAGCACACACACACACACACACACACACACACACACACACACACACACACACACACACACACACACACCGGCATGTATGCAAGCACACACACACAAGCATCCTTGTCCCCACACAATATGTAAGCATGCACACATACATACACACATACATGTGGTGGCACGCTCACACATTAATACACACACAATGGTATATGCGGATGTCAGCAGCACTCCCACAGATGTACCCTGTTTACAACCCTTACATTAACCGAGAAACTGTCTCTAAGACAAGCTGATCTGCCCCTGAATCTGTCCACCCAAAGCTACTACTTCACAAGCTCATCCTACCCAACCCTAATACCTCACAATCCCATTCTTTTCAACCCTACTACATCATAACCTATCACCGATCTTATCCAAACTCTGTACTTCACTAACCTGTGTATCCAAACCCAACATACCACTACCCATCTGGTCAGATCCGGCGCCTAAAAAATCCACCCTAACCAAACCTAGTAAATTCCATACGCATGCATTCAGACCCAACACACCACAATCCATTCATTCAAATCTGCAGCTCACAACACATCCGTCCAAACCTACACATTACAAACCCATACATGCAAACCTACACATCACCACCCGCCTTCCAAACCTGAACGTCACAAACCTATCCGTGCAAATAACACATCACAAACTCATTCATCCGAACCAACGCCTTGAAAGCCCATCCATCTAAACCTACATAGGACAACTCGCCATCTACCTACACACTGCAAACCCATCCATCCATGCCTACACCAAGCAAACCAATCAGTCCAAACATACAGCACGCAAACCCACCCATCGAAACTTATATAATACAAATCCATTTATCCAAACCTATACACTGCAAACCTATTCATTCAACGCCTTGTGAACCTATCTATTCAAACCTACACATCACAAACCCATCCTTATAAACTGAGACCTTATATACCAATTCATACAAATCTACATCGCAAACCCGTCCACGTAAACAGAACGCATGGCAATTCGGTTACTTCCCATTTGGTCTACTCCCATTTCGCCTACTCAGAAATGTGTGAGCACGACTTGGCCTAACGGCCTTCATCTTCACAAATTTATTTAACCAAACCTGCACATCTGAAAACATCTATCCAAACACAACACATCACAAACCCACCCAGCCAAACCAATGCAACACAAACCAATCAATCCAAATCCAACCCACCGCAAATCCGTCCATCCAAACCTACACATCACAAACTCATCACATCACAAAACCAGCAAAACTGACACATAACAAACTCAACACACATGATCACAAACCCAGCGCTTTACTAACCCAGTACATTACAAACCCAACACATTGCAACTCCCAAACATCACAACACCAGAATATCGCAAACCCAACACATCACACATCCAAAGCATCACAAACCCAACACTGCACAAACCCCAAACATCACACCTGGCATACTCATGCCATCACAGTTTGAACTCATCGTAGGCCCAACACATCATAAGTCCAACACATCCCAGACGAATAGGCGAACGCTTTCATCTCCAATCAACAGACAGTTGGACAAATATTTTCATTTCCAATCGACAGGCAAACGCTTTCATCTCCAATCGGCTGACAAATAGACGAACCTTTCATTTCCAATCGATGGGCATTCTTAAAAAGGAACAAAAAAAAATGCGAGTAGTAACCGTACAGTGTTTTGCGTGAGATGATCGGCATAGGAAAAAGAGAGAGAGAGAGAAAGAGAGAGAGAGAGAGGAGAGAGAGAGATGTGCACACACACACACACACACGCACACTCAGCGCGCGCGACGCGCGCGCCACCACACACACACACACACACACACACACACACACACACACACACACACACACCACGCACGCACGCAACACACATACATACATCACACACTTACATTTTTACACACATACCCACACACACACAAGCGCGCGTGCGAGCATGTACCCCCCCCCCCCCCCCACATACACACACACACGCACGCACGCGCACACATACGCATGCACACAAACACACACACACACACATGCGCGCGCGCGCGCACACACACACACCACACACACACACACACACACACAGAGCGAACAAACGAGCAAAATGTTGTTTAATGAGGGAAAAGAATAAGCACAAGTCGGTGGCTTTTTTTCATCCAGCCCTCAAACAATAAATACATGGAAGAAATCATTACAAAGAACTGCATATAAACTCATGAACAACAATGAATACATAGCAATTTAGAATAATAGAATGCGCAATATAACTACAGGAAGAGAGTGTGGAGAGAGGGAGGGACGGAGAGCGACACAAAGAGAGAGGTGGATGGGGACTTGGAGACACAGAATAAAGAGACGGAGTCTCTGACACAAGAAGAGAAGAAGAAGAAGGGGAAGAAGAAGAAGACGAAGAAGAAGAAGAGGAGGAGGAGAAGCATATAAAAAATTGGCACATCAAAAAAGACAAACTACAATGAGGAAGAGTGGTAAAAAATCAAGTCATGCAATAAAGAAAAAAAGAGCTGAAAGACACCAAATATGCCCAACTCAGCAGCAAACAACAATTCCATACACGTCACCCCCCCCCCCCCCCCCCCCCCCCACACTTCAAGAACGACAAGAGAAGGAAGAAGGAGATCAACATAGGATGACAAAATGAGAGAGACACACAAAGAGAGAGAGAGAGAGGGAGACAGAGACAGCCAGACCGACAGAGAGAGACAGAGACAGAATAGGCATATTCAAGACAGTCTCACACACTCAGCATTCTATTCAGCCCCACCCCCACCCCCACACCCCACCATCCCTCCCCTTCCCTTCCCACACCCTACCCGCACCACTCCCCGATCAGCGTTCTCCAGCCTTGGACCAGCTCCTTCAGAACTGCCACTGGCCAGACTTTTTCGGCTCGGGGAGCCCCGTAGCTTCCGGGTGCTCTCAATATTGACACAGGTCTACCCGTGATAGCCGTCGGCCCGCTACTATCCCCTCTGTGTATGTATATTGTCGGCTTCGGTGTCCTTAGTTCGTTAGACAAGATCTGTCCATAAGGTGTTTAAGTGTACGAAGGCTGTGTGTGCTGTTCCTCCCCTTCTCCCCCCCCCCCCCCCCCCCCCCAAGAGTTGTTTGTTTGAATATAGTTTACTGGACTGCAGATATTATGATCTATATATCTTGAATTGTGTTGTCGAGAGTACCATAATGTATCAAAAGTTAAAGATTTAAATTAGAACAAAAAAGAAGAAGGATTTCGGTTACATGTGTGTTTATAGGCAGTGAACGCACGCACCTGCCCATCAGCGTACACACACACACACACACACACACCACCACGCACGCACGCACGCACGACGCACGCACGCACGCACGCACGCACGCACGCACACCACACACACACACACACACACACACACACTTACTCACTCACTCACACGCTCTCACATGCGTGCTAGCGATCAATACTCGGAGAGAGAGAGAGAGAGAGAGAGAGAGGGGTAGTCATAAACTGTCCCATTTCTCTCAGTTATACGCCAGGTGAAACTCAGAGCAATTGATCATTCCCTCACCATCGCAGTCTCTAGCTACCGTTCGATCTGTGATAATCTTATCTACAGTTGATCCACTGTTTGCCCACAACAAAGAAAGCGCTTCGACCTCAGGACGCACAATGCCAGGCCCTAAGTACTGCACCCGTGGGACTGAGGTTTTTTTTAATTTTCTATTTTTATTTTAGTCTCTATCGTGCCTGTGAATTCTATCAAGGAATGTACAATATCTCAATGCGTAGTAGACTACGTTAGGGAACTGTTCTTTACAGGGCTGGGTAAAAAATGTCCCATCTATGATATTTATTTTTACCGCTTTCTGCATGACTGTACTGAAACATGGATGAAGTAGGCCGTGGCAAACCACGGGAAATCACGCAGATATGCATGCGCGCGCACTCTCTCTCTCTGTCTCTCTCACTGTCTCTCTCTCTCTCTCTCTCTCTCTCTCTCTCTCTCTCTCCACACACACACACGCGCGCGCGCGCGCGCTCACACACATACATACCTACGTACACACACAACGGCGCTTGTGCGCGTACGAGCGCTCTCTGTGTCGCGCGCACACAAACACACGCGCACACACACACACACACACACACACACACACACACACACACAACACACCACACATTGCCAGCGCCATTACTGCGGCCCGGAATTTCCCATCGAAGTGATCGGTAACTGACTGTTCAACGGCCCAGGTGTAAGCCCCGAAGAGGCATGCACACCTTCACCCCGGTTTTCTTTCACGCACAGAGGTGCCGTATATAGTAGACCCAGATAATCCTTTCTTCGTTTCGGATTTCCGAATAATCAAAGACTGGAAGACGCGGCGATCAACACACACACACACACACACACACACACAGAGATAAGAGTCGGGAGGGGGGGGGGGGGTAGGGTGGAGGTGGTGTGGGGTACAGGTGAGACAGAGGGAACGGTATGGTGAGGATTGGGAGGCGGGAGAGTTGGGTTGCGGATGGGGGTGGGGGAGAAGGTTATTATTCTGCAATTTAACGGATTCGACTGCAAATGCCATATCACTGTAGCCACTATTTAATTTTTAACTGGAAACGTGACGATCTCATATCGCATTGTGCGATTTCCATGAAGACCTAACGAGATGTTAACCTAATATTGGATTTAGGTATGTATGTATGCATATATGTATGTATGTATGTATGTATGTATGTATTCATTTATTTGTTTATATGATGGTTTATTCATCAATTCACATACTTATCAGTTCATTTTCATAGAAGATCGGCTGTTATTCATTTGACCTAATGGAACAGCTGTTGGTGAAAAGCCCAAGTTTGCTTTAGTTAGGTCTCTTCCGATCTGGCACTTAGTTTTGGCCAGGAGTTTAGTTTCAACGTTTCAGTTTGTATATTTTCACTTGCTGGCAACCTTACGAGTGTTGGTCTCAGAGGTCAGCTGAGCCAACAACAGAATGGAGTTGGGTGGTTCATTCAGAGGAAGAACACCGAATTTGCAGTGCATGATAAGCCGCACGTTTAGAACACGCCGCGCTCGCATTTATCACCCAAAACATGCAGTTTTATGCTGTCACAGGGTCTAAACGTGTTGTCGTTCTGGTGTTGTGGGGTGTGGTGGTAGATAGGTCTCCTTTCCCCTACACTTCAGGTATGGTTGGTTATACCTGTCTGCCTTTTTCATTTTTTTTAATCACTTTTGGTGTGAGTCTGTGAACACAACCTGAGAGTAACTTCGGCCTAACCAGACTTGACAACAGAACAGCACTCCTTCAACCTCGATACGTGTTATTAACAGTGTGGCTACTGCTCTGCCGGAACGCTTCGAGATTTTAATATAATGTAGTTTTAGCAGGTTAGAAAAGGGTTGAAAACAAATAAGTTGAAACATTTCTCAAGAAGTTATTGGCAGAAACTTGATGAATTTCTCAATAAGTTATTGGCCGTAACTTGATGAATTTCTCAATAAGTTATTGGCCGTAACTTCTGAATTTCTCAATAAGTTATTGGCCGTAACTTGATGAATTTCTCAATAAGTTATTGGCAGTAACTTGATGAATTTCTCAATAAGTTATTGGCCGTAACTTGATGAATTTCTCAATAAGTTATTGGCCGTAACTTGATGAATTTCTCAGTTCGTTATTGACCGTTTCCTCCTTTTCTCCTCGGCGTTAACGGGTATGACTCTCACGGCGTGTTAGCAGCCTTATCTGTGTATACATATAACATTAAACAGAATTACACCGCTAACCACAACACGCATGCTGTACACCGCGAGCACCTGTACAAATTCTTTTTGTCCTCAATCGTATTATATCAGCCCTCGATAAAGTCGTGAGAACGGCTAAACCTTGCCGCGAGCCACTCCAGCACACGTTGTCCCGCCCAGCTAGCCCACTGCCGCGCCACTACTGCCAGACAAGACCCAACTTGAAACAAGACTGATACCGCGCGCGTATTGTGTGTGTGTGTGTGTGTGTGTGTGTGTGTGTGTGCTGTGTTGTGTTGTTTATGTGTGTGTGTGTGTGTGTGTGTGTGTGTGTGTGTGTGTGTGTGTGTGTGTGTGTGTGTGTGTGTGTGTGTGTGTGTACTGTGTTGTGTTGTTTATGTGCTGTGTGTGGTGTGTGTGTGTGTGTGTGTGTGTGTGTGTGTGTGTGTTGCTGTGCTGTGATGTGTGTGTGTGTGTGTGTGGTGTGTGTAGCCTACAATAAGTGACGGACGAAAGGCCAGTCTGAAATCGAGCCCCCGAGTCTGGGTTTTCGCCCATGGCTGAAATCCCTCTTCCTTCCCCCTCACCTCACCTCCCCCTAGCTCTGTCCCATCCTCTCCTTCCCCAGCAGCTTGAATGGGATTGTCGTGTTGTTTAGTTAAAGCATACACTCGCCCCAATGACTTTTGATAATCCTCCTCTCCCCGCGCATCTCTCCCTCTCCGCCCCCCTCCCCCCTCCCTCAACGTGGTGACAGCCCTTTGCGGTCGGCTGGGCAATAAGCAACATTACGTTACGTTCCCCCCCCCCCCTCCCCCGCACCCTCCCTACACGTTCAGTTTTTCACCTTCTCTCTGTCGGTACATATTTGTGTCAAGTGAGAGAGAGAGAGAGAGAGAGAGCGAGAGAGAGAGAGAGAGAGAGAGAGAGAGAGAGAGAGAAGTTGTGGGCATGCACATGCAAATCTATGATGAAAAGCGCACGCTACGATGCTTAATTCATACACTTACAAATTCAATAGCTTCAGGGGAAAAATTATTGGTATGAATTTAATGTATGTATTTTGGCAAGTGTATTTTACTATTTTACACCTGTCATGAAAATTAACAGACTAGGTAGGCGGAAAAGCGGTGGAAGGGGAAAGGGGCGGGGTATGGGGGTATGATAAGTTTCTTCATCGAGAAATTTCTTGATTAATTCCACGATTATCATATGTGTCATGGTGTTTCCTTTTTCTTTATTTATAGACCAGTGTGCTCAATAACCAGGTACTATCCATTATACATCGTTGGCTTGAAGTTAAATCCCATCTGTCTTATTAATGAGACGTTCCGTGGCCAGGTGGATAACGCACTCGTTAGCAAGTCAGTGAATTTCAGGTTCATTATTCTGATCCAGCGATGGGGCAGCTATTTCCCTCCTTCTTACTCTACCCTCCCCTCCCCCACCTTAACTAATGCACAGAAAGTGAGGTCTGAACGCAAGTCTTAACGGATGAAACTGTTGTTTAGGGTGCCGTGTACAGTATGTATTTAGCACATTTGAAAGAATCCAAGGTAACAAGGGGAATTGTCCCCGGCAACTTTGTGGAGCTCAGGACATTTTAGTTTGTGTTAAACTAGTTGAAAACATACGCAGACAACAACAACAACAACAACAACAAACAACCGTGCAGACTGTGGCAATGCGCTGTCCTCAGGGACAGCAGCCTAGACTTCTGAACACTAAGAAATCTGCAGGGTGAAACTGTGCAGTTCAAAGCGATACAGGAGCGACGGGAAAGTGGCTGGTCCAAAACGAGGTTTTCTTTCAAGGAACGACCAGTTTGTTGGGGGTAAGACGGGGTCAGCTGTCTGATAACCGAGTAGTTCGTGAGCCCTGACCCCAATTCTTTCTGCCTTTTTTTGTTTTTTGTTTGCTTTTGTTTTTGTTGAACATTTACTCATTTCAGTACACCCCGAACTCGCTTGAGCCAAGTCTAGTGGTGTGGACGATGTGTCCAGAGTAGCATTCCTTTCCGGGGAGGCTTCTTACTCACGCTGGCCCTGCAACAAGGGAAGTAAGTGTTGTCGTCAGAAGGGAGCTTTGTGGGTGATCGTCAGTGTAGTGATGGACTGGAGCACGCAGCGCTGAACAACACCCAGTTACTGACACTCTCTGGTGGGTGAAATGTTGACCGCTCCACCAAGTGCGGCATGGAGATCCACAGGAGAAAAAAAGGGCTGCATGAAGATTCTGATGAATGAACAGGAGCGCCGTGTATCAGTAAATAAACATCGGAAAAAAACAAGGCCAAGATTCAAACCACAGTGCCAAGGATATCCACGCTGATCATTGAGACAAAGAACTTTTGCCGGCTCACAATGCCAAACGCTAGTCATGAAACTCAGTTAGACGCCTACAATCACAAAAGAAGAACGGGAGAAATGACATAAAACGAAAATAATCTTCAAGCTGAATGCGTCGATGGGAGAGCACACTGGAGCAGAAACACGCCACATAAGAAGACGTTGTGGTTGGAATCTATAGTGACACCTATAGGGTAAAACAACCAAAGCTGAAGACAGTTCCTCAAAAGTTCAGATGCCAGAGAGAGACGGGGAACATTTGGAAGAGAAAGAGGACTCTTAAGAGACAGATGAAGGTGGTGCCTCAGAAGCCGAAGAGATAAGATAATGTTGCTTATAGCCCAGCCGACCGCAAAGGGCCACATCAGGGCTGCCTCAGAAGCCGAAAAGAATGGGCTAGAGAGTCTGTGGGAAGACATGAAAGCGTAACATAGTGCCCTCACCAAAACCAAATCAGCTGAGAGGAGTTGGAAAAAGAAGAGCCAAGACTTCTTGTTCAGAGACACCCCCCCTCCCCCCATCCCATCAACCAGGGAAGTATTCGAGCAGCTGTCTCCAGGAGCCCGGAGCAGCATCTCAGCAAAACATATTCCGACCTCCAGAGCGAAGCACCGCTTGAAATCTAGGGCTAGTTACAGCTTTGCAGCGTCAGAGAAAGTGTTCAGTGAAAAAACCACCGACACTTGATAT
>CM031599.1:28272787-28277787 GCA_018398815.1 Conus ventricosus | reverse complement strand
CAAGTTGGCAGATGTGGTGTGGCCTGGATTAAGCCCAAGTGTAGGCTTCAGTTTTGCACGCAGTGACGCCTCCATGATGAATCGGGGTCCTGCCGCTGTTCCCAGGTTCTTTGTTCCCCAGTCTCTATATTCCCCAGTCCCGGTGTTCCCCTCAAGAAAAAAAATCGAAATTCAGTCCCTAAGTTCGCCAGTTTCGTTGTTCCCCACCCTGTGG
The DNA here is from genome assembly GCA_018398815.1 of Conus ventricosus. NCBI lineage: Eukaryota > Metazoa > Mollusca > Gastropoda > Neogastropoda > Conidae > Conus > Conus ventricosus. The sequence goes on along the minus strand of CM031599.1, from coordinate 28,277,573 downwards.
CGATCCCGCTGTTCCCCATTCCCACAAATCCCGGTCCCGGTGTTCCCCCAGTCCCGGTGTTCCCCAGGCCCGCTGTTCCCCAAGTTTTTGCCGTTGGTGGTGTTGGTGGGTTTTGCTGACTTAAACGTTGTTACTGTTGTTTTCATTGCTATAGGCGAGGCAGTGGGAGGGCGGGGTGGGAGGGGGGAAGGAGGGGGGGGGGAGGGTCGGGGTATTGGGGGTGGAGCGGGAGGGCCGTAGAAGAGGGGTTTCATGCCGACTGGACAGAAATCTGTTTGGGGAACAGAGAACCTGGGGAACAGCGGTACGGGAACAGCGGGACGCTTTTTCGGTCTGGGAACATCGACACTGGGGAACAGAGACACGGGGAACAGCGCTACTGGGGAACGTAGAACCCGGGGAACACCGGCACGCTCCCGATGAATCTAGAAGTGAAACTGTTAATGATGCGGAAGTATGAAGGGAGGCCGGTTTATGATTAGGCTCTAGCCTATTCTGTTTGTGAGGCCAGCGAGGAATGGCGGAAATTGCATGGACAGATCCCCTTTTGTCTTGACCTCATTGACTGGAGCCATACGAAAAGAATGCCTGTCATGTTCCTGCTGCAGAGCCGGTCAGCGCATATCGACACGATAAGTGGCAGCGAAACTAGGATTTTGTCGATGGCCTTTTGTTCTTGTTTTTATTTTCAGTCTTTTGAATCGTAAAGAACAGTGTAATCGCCTACGGCTATCTTTCGTTCGGCATTCGCCAGGAGTGTGACCGTATGCCTATAGGCCTACTGTAATGAGGTGTGTGGGTATGTAGGCTAAGTAAGTAAGCAAGATAGGGGGTGGGAGTGGGGTCTGCGGCAGCGTAGGCCTACATTGATCTATGTGGCTAGTTAAGTATGACAAATTATATCCTTGTCAAGGTCGATTTCCAGTTTTAAGCCTTCTCTCCGTTTCTTCTTTTATTTCCGCCTTTTTTCTCTTTCTTTGATTCTTCCTAACTTTCTTTTTTCACCGATTCCTCTTTCTTCATGCTTTTTGTTTAACCCATTTTTTTTTTTTTAACCAGCCTTTCTCTGTGGTAGCCGATTTTGTTCAAGAAAAACGTATCAACGGCATATAGTTAATCATAGATCTAGTTTGGTCTGTTGCGAATTTAGCTCTTCTGCCATGCAGGCCTAACGGTGAAGAACCGGCAAACCCATTGGCAGCCAAATACACCGACGAGCGGATCTCCTGTCAACAGTTTGGCTCTTCTGCCATTTAATAGTGTGAACAAAACCGGCCTGCCCAGTAGCGACGAAACAAGCCGCCGAGCGGGTCTCTTCTCGTTAAAAACGTCCGTGGAGTTGATTGTTCTATCGATAAAAATAACGACGAACAATGGGCACTTATGTCTTGTCCGGGTTACTGTTGGGTGCTTCGAGGGTTGTGATGTAGTGCGTGGACGGCGGAGGGTGGAAAGGGGGTTTTGTGGGTGTATTAGTACAGGGAGAATGGAGTGGGGCTGGGAGGAGAGGGGCGCAGAGGCTCTGTACGTTGGAAAAAGGAGAGATAGAAAGGGGTGGGTGGAGGTTCGGATAGAGGGGGGGGGGGGGGGGGAGGGGGGGGGGGGGGGGGGGGGGGGGGGGGGAGGGGGGAGTGAAGGAAGAGGTAGGAAAGGAGGGGTGGTGGGGAAGGAGGGGTGACCGTGGGAAGGTGGGTCGTCAGATGGGAGGAGAGATAAACGTTTGAGGAGAATGAACCAGAAAAGGAAAAAAGGAACGGTTGACTGATCCAGAGGGTTTAGTTCACGCAGGATGTGAATGCAAAATGCGTCGTGTGTGGAAGGGTGGTTGGGGGTATGGGTAGGTGGTGGTGGTGATGACGGGGGAAGGGGAGCATATGTGCACATAAAAGCCTTGCCTGTACTCATAATACATGTTCCATTTGATCGTTCATGTGTGGTGTGTGTGTGTGTGTGTGCGTGCGTGCCCAAATTTTCCCACCTCAGCTTTTAATCCTTTGTAGACAGTGATCCTCTGAACTACTGTGTGACCCAAGGAGACACCTCAACATTTTAACTCTTTGTAGACAGTGACCTCTGAACTACTCTGTGACCCAGGAGACACCTCAACATTTTAACTCTTTGTAGACAGTGACCCTCTGAACTACTGTGTGACCCAGGGAGACACCTCAACATTTAACTCTTTGTAGACAGTGATCCTCTGAACTACTGTGTGACCCAGGGAGACACCTCAACATTTTAACTCTTTGTAGACAGTGACCCTGAACTACTGTGTGACCCAGGGAGACACCTCAACATTTTAACTCTTTGTAGACAGTGACCTCTGAACTACTGTGTGACCCAGGGAGACACCTCAACATTTCAACTCTTTGTAGACAGTGACCCTCTGAACTACTGTGTGACCCAGGGAGACACCTCAACATTTCAACTCTTTGTAGACAGTGACCCTCTGAACTACTGTGTGACCCAGGAGACACCTCAACATTTCACTCTTTGTAGACAGTGACCCTCTGAACTACTGTGTGACCCAGGGAACACCTCAACATTTTAACTCTTTGTAGACAGTGACCCTCTGAACTACTGTGTGACCCGGGAGACACCTCAACATTTTAACTCTTTGTGGACAGTGACCCTCTGAACTACTGTGTGACCCGGGGAGACACCTCAACATTTAACTCTTTGTGAACAGTGACCCTCTGAACTACTGTGTGACCCAGGGAGACACCTCAACATTTAACTCTTTGTAGACAGTGACCCTCTGAACTACTCTGTGACCCAGGAAACACCTCAACATTTAACTCTTTGTAGACAGTGACCCTCTGAACTACTGTGTGACCCAGGGAGACACCTCAACATTTTAACTCTTTGTAGACAGTGACCCTCTGAACTACTGTGTGACCCGGGGAGACACCTCAACATTTAACTCTTTGTTAACAGTGACCCTCTGAACAATACAGTGACCAGGCTAGGCACCTCAAGATTTAAACTGTTGTACACAGCGACCCTCTGAACAACCTGGAGACCCAGACACTTCAACATTAAAACAGTTATTGACCGTGACTCTCTGGACAACTCTGTGACCCAAACACCACAACATTTAACCCCTTGTTGACAGTGGTCCTCTAAAGAACTGTGGGACTCATGACACCTAACCATTTAACCATTTGTAGACAGTGACCCTGTGAAGAACCCAATGACCCAGACACCTTCATATCAACCCATTGCATATACTGTGGGTGCTCAGCAAGATCAACTCCCCTCAAAATTTAACCCTCGTAGATAGTGACTCTTTGAGCAACCCTGTGAAACTGGCACCAGGGTAAATATTGCCATTGTGCACACATGTATTGACACAGAATCTCCCTAGTACAGACCTGTTGTAAAAAAAAGAAAGAAACAAAAAAGGTGAATTTGCTCCTGTACACGTATGTTATAAGATGGGGCAAGTTTCACATGGGCACAGATCCCTGATAAAAGTAAATTTTACCATGGTACAGACTTTTAAGATGGGAATAAATACTGTCTTCATACAGACTGCAATAAAATGAAGGTAAATATTTACCCAGTACAGACCCATGTTAATGGGGGGGTGGGGGGGGGGGTGAATGTTCCCCTTGCACAGACCCCCTGAAAACGTAAGGGAAATGTCACCATAGTACAGACCCATAATAGCATAAGGTAAATATTTACATGGTACAGACCCATGCTAACATGATAAATATTCATACAGTGCACTGCAAAGACCCATGATAACACAAGCTTATTATTGCCTCAGTACAGACCTATAATAACACAGACTTATATTGCCACCATAGAGACCCATGATAACACATGGTAGGTAATAACACCATACATATCCTTGATAACACAGATTGAATATTGCCACAGCACAGACCCATGATAACACATGGTAGGTAATAACACCATACATATCCTTGATAACACAGATTGAATATTGCCACAGCACAGACCCATGATAAAGGATAGACATTTCCATTGAATAGACACATGGTAACAAGGGCTAAATATTATCGCGGTGTAGACCCATGATAACACAGGGTAAATCTTCACCCAGTTCAGACCCACGATAACAGAAGGTAGGTCAATATTGCCAAAGCACAGACCCATGATGAGACAGGATATTATATGTGATACAGGGTTAGCATCACCACAGTACAGTCTCATAATAAATCATAACACAGGATTCTTATGCACAGTGTACAGACCTATGATAACATGTGGTAGATATGGCCATGGAACAGACCCAAGAAAAACCAAGGTAAATATTGCCACTGTGAAGACTCCTGATAAAATGGGATAAATCTTGGCACAGTACAGACATATAACATGTGGTAGATATTGCCACAGTAAAGACCCATTGTAACACAGGGTAAATTATTACCTAGTACAGACCCATTATAACAGAGGGTCAATACTGACACAGTGCAGACCCATTGTAACACAGGGTAAATTATTACCTAGTACAGACCCAGGATAGCAGAGGATCAATATTGCCACTCTACAGACTCATGATGAGACAGGATACAGATTGCAATAACATGGACCCATGATTAACACAATAACTGTTGCTAATGTGCAGACCTTACATAACACAGGATAAATATTCACTCTCTACAGACCCATGATAACACAGAGTAAATGTTCGCAGGGCACAGACCCATGCTAATAGACCCACAGACCAGTAATAACACAGATAGATATTGTTACAGTACAGACTCATAACTACATGTGGTAAATATTGTAATAGCACACAGACCCATGATAACAG
>CM031599.1:28162787-28270287 GCA_018398815.1 Conus ventricosus | reverse complement strand
GTAAAGATGACCAAGGCTGTACCTGGATTAAAGACGTAGAAGGGATCAGAATGAGGATTGCACCTCCCTTTCCTTCTGTTTGCCTTTGTCAGAGCCCATTGGCTTGTGCAGGGCATTAACTGCTTCCAAGCCATCACATTCACTGTGTATCGCAAGAGAGTTTGGGCTGCCCTCTAAAGTAACCACAAATGCCAGCTTGTTTTTGCCATCACACTGATCTGAAACCCCAAACTCAGGCTGATGTCAGAGATCTCTGGCAAGAGGAATGGAAGCTGCAGACAGATAACAAATCATGCTTGATCTGTCCAAACCTGAAAGGGTTTTTACCATGTTCCCAAGGCAGCTGAAAGAAGGAACAGTTTTGTGCCATTTGCATACAACTTTTTAAGCCACTCGTTTTACACCCATTCTTATCTGTTAAAAGGTGAAGAAGCTGCATGGTGTATTCCATATCATGCACCACTCTCTATGAAACATGTTCTTTTATTCACTACATTATACAGCAGACTCAATGAAAACCTTGTTCAGAGATGTCCCACCTGATTTGATGTTTGAATTTTTGAAAGAGATCAACATTTTTCAACTGATCTAAGATTTTACGTAAAAAAATTTTAATGAAGGTTCCGGTGTGTGTTTTTAGATGGTGTTTTTCAAAGGGTTGTGCGATTTTTTTTTCTTCTAATGACTTGTGAGTTGGCTTGGATGCAGTGACAGCTTGGATATGGTCCTTTGCAGTCAGCTGAGCTATACTTTTCACTGTTCATTGAGGTTAGCTCATTGCCTGCACATTGCGTTAACCCCAAAGTGGACCACACTGTGTGTGCTTCAGACTTGACAATTTGACACTGTTAGCAGCTAACCATGGAGAACAGGAAGCAGACGGAGACCCAGTCAGATCAACAGGAGTGGGGAATGCCTTCAGTATGCACCATGGAACTCTAAAATGAAAAGCAATGAATCTTATCCCTCCCACCTCACTGTACCTCTCACAGGCCTATGATGCCCTTGCAAAGTTTAAAGTCTGGGGTAACCCCAGAGATGAGTTTCATGATTTGCAGTTATTATTAGGACTGAGGTGGGGGGGGGGGGGAAGTGAGGCAGAGAGAGAGAGAGAGAGAGAGAGAGAGAGAGAGAGAGAGAGAGAGAGAGAGATTAATTCTACAAATGGAAAACAAATTTATAACAAATTTAGCTCAAACCTGTGTTCAAACTGTTATGAAAACACCAAATCAGAATGTTTGACAGAACCAGTCAATCAGGTTGTTTTATAGTTTGTTCCCACTGCTGTTGCAGACAACAAGTTAAGTCAACACATTAAGAAAAGAGCAATATCAGCTCCATCAAAGGGATCCTCAAGCCGTCATGTTTGTCAGGCTGAATGATTGATCTCTTCGTTAGTGTTTTCATTGTGTGGACAGAAAGGGTTAATCATCAGCCCGGTGATGGTGGGGTTAATTCTCTGGCTGTTGGTTGTTGTGCGGCCATGTGGAAAAGGAGCCCCTGAGGAACACCAAGCTGGAGAAACTCTTTTCTGGCTGCCTCTATGTGTGGACTCTTAGCGGCAAAAGTTGACTTTTTGAAATTGTATTGTGAAAATGGTTTTATATGTTACAGATCATTTCTGTTGTGAGAAGTTTGATAACCAAAACTGTTGTAAGCATAGATCTGGTACCAAATGATGTGGTGTGAAAAAGGAAACTGTGATGTGAATGGTATATAGTGCTGATAAACAGCCTTTTCTGTTTATTTCTGTAGAGTTAAAATGTCACATGATACACTATCAGAAATGAAAGAGAGCAAACTGCTGAAAGGACGCAATATTGCAGCTGAATTGTGTTGTACTGTGATGGATTTGTTGGATTGTCAGGTTTGCACTTTAGGCATTTCTGGTGTTGGTGAAAAAGGGCTGGACTGGTTACAACAACTCTACCTTGTGGCTCATGACTTAGCCCAGAAGGCTGTGGAGATCCCCAACAACCTAACAACAGTCACAGTAACCATAAAACTTACTGTCTTGGAGCAATAAAATGACACACAAACAAATTCTGGTGTTTGGAATTGTCCGCTCTTGCAACAGACGGAGTACCATAGCTGTCAGTTGGGTTCTTTTTGTCAGGCGTTAATCTGTCTTAGCCGCCAGGGTGCCTGGTCGTTTGTGATCACCAGTGTGGAATGTATTTACTGACTTAGCTAGCCTTGCCCCATGCTTTAGCTGGGTTGGAAGGACCGGCCGGCTGCTTTTGTGGCCTGGAGTCTCTTGACGTTTCCACAGACATACAAGGGTCTTGGGAGGGGGGGGGGGGGGGGAGACCGAGGGGGGAGGGAGAGAGAGAGGAGAGAGAGAGAGAGAGAGAGAGAGAGAGAGAAGACAACGAACGAACAAACAAGCGATTTTTTTTTTAATGAGGGAAAAGGATAAGCACAATGCAGGCATTTTTAGAGAGAGAGAGAGAGGGTGGGGGGAGGGGGGCTAACAGAGAGAAGAGAGTGATTTATTAAGACTGGGGTGGGGAGGGCAGGAAAATAGAAAGAGAGAGATGGAAATAATGAGATAATGAATGACTGAATTTTTTTTTTCAAGTGGGTATGAACTTGATACAAGACTAAACTCTAAAACAAAGTTAGATATAAAGCAGTAACTGCAACAGTAAATGTGAAATGGCAGTCTAACGGACAACACTTGAATGAAATTATAGTGACAACTGAATAACACATTTTATCTATAAGTGTTTAGTGTGTGTGTGTGTGTGTGTGTGTGTGTGTGTGTGTGTGTGTGTGTGTGTGTGTGTGTGTGTGCTCATATATGTGCAAATGCATTGTGTGTGTATGCATGCACATGTGTGTGTTCACATGTGTCATAGTATGCCAAAGGATAGATATTAATCAGTGCATACTTAGACAGGGAAATTCGAGTGAGATGAGATGGATCCTCATAAATACACACACATACACTCTACCCTTTTCATTTATTCATACTCTCTCTCTCTCTGTTTCTCTCTGTCTGTCTGTCTGTCTGTCTGTCTCACACCACACACACACACACACACACACACACACACACACACACACACACACCACACACACACACACATGCATGTATATGCAGCACATACGCACAAACACACATACACACACACACACACACACACACACACACACACACACACACACACACACACACACACACACACACACACACACAACACACACACACACACACACACACACACACACACACACAGAGAAAAAAACCCAAGCAATCCAAACCTTTCATTCTGCAAGGTAATTCTCAGATCACTGACTCACTGTAGGAAACTACACCCAAGCTAGGCAAGAACAAAACAGCTGCAAACTCTGTTGAAGGTAAGACACAGCAGGTGTGTTCCTGGAAGTGTGAACAGAGAGAATGGGGAGAACTGCTTAAAAGGAAGTGCAGAAACATGGGTCCTGTTAAACATGTTCTTTATTAAAAGTGTACAGAGGAATAAGGACATGTATAGCATCACTATATGTAGAGAAAATTGTGTATGAAATTTTTGTTTGTCCTCAAAGTAGGGTCCTTCAGGAAGGTGTCTAATAATGATCGCACCACAAATTTAAGATTAAAACTTCCTGCAATTCTGCCTGCCAGTCAGATAATATTGTTAAAATCATGGCTGAACTTTATAAAGAAAGATTCTCTTTTTGACTTCTAGCCTGTAAAACAGCATTTATCTTGTGTGTTGTGTTGGAACAAAGTGACCTATCGTGAATTACAAATGATTTTGTGATGATTTGATTATCGTGAGAATGTGGAAATATGCTAGCCCACCCAAATGAACTGATGATCATCAGAATGTGGAAGTCTACCGTCCCACCCACTCGTTAATGTGTCCTCTTTCCCTCCCCTCCCCGTCCTCCCCCCCCCCCCCCCGCCTCACCCTTACCCTGCCTCCCACTGCTTTGCCTCTCTTCAGCCTGTTATACCTGCGATACTTATGCCAACTGAACCATCATACTGTGGATAACGACAAATAAGAAAGATCACTTTTGCTTCCATGGGGAGACAGCCACATGCCCAGACCTCCAATCAAATATTGCTTATAAACCAGGTGCCAAGGTGAAGTGGTTAGCGTCGCGGACTCCCAGCTGGGAGGTCATGGGTTTGATTCCCATCAGAGTCATGTGGGATTTTTCTGCTCCGACTGGCTCGTACCCAGAGTTGAGTTTTCTTACAGGCTCAGTTTGGGAAGACTGGGACCACACAGTTGAGTTTCATCCACTTAATGGATGTGTTTCTGAGAGTGTTGCTCAAATCTCCTGACCAACACTGCAGGTGTATGTATCTCTCGGGCCTGGTTGATGCCAGGATATATTATGAAAGGAAACGTAGAGTACAGCCCAGTCATGCAGTCTCAGACCGGAATGGAAATCTGTAGCATTATCTTAATCATCCTCATTCTCATCAATCAGCATTAAAAAAAATGAAAAAAAAAATGCTTATAACATCACTTTGCCAGGCATGGAGCCATAAGACACACATAACACAAAAAGCTTGGAGTTGGTGCAGATTTGAGCTGTGAGCAGGTTTTTGGGTTACAGGTGTGTAACTGTCTCACGAGAAGGACAAGAAGTATTTTTCTTGTTTGTTATTAAACTATTTCTAGCTCCTTTCCTCACAACATTTCCTTTCATTGCTCTATCGATCCAGTGGACAATTAACCCAATGAAGTGTGACAGTAAAGACCTTTCAGGTGAAGCCTCCTTTCCATGAAAGACCTGCATCATTCTGGGGATTGCTCGCTTTGTCTGCACTAGAGTCACCTCCTTTCTCCTTTCTTCCTTCCCTAAGACCTTATTTGTGGCTGCTTAGAGGTTGGACTGTACACCGTGGCCCGCAAACACCCACAGCATTCTGTACATAGCTCCTTTCATCGTCATTGCCTTGTCGCTAAGTGAATCATTACTGTTAGCCCCATTCTCAGGTCGGTGTGAAAACAAACCAGGATGGTTTTATTTCAGTGTATAAACACTCGTCTGTTACCGTTGTAACTGATAGACGTACAGTTGGAAAGAGGCCGGCATTAAGAAGGGCTTTCATGAAGAGAGGAAACAGAAGAGACAGAAATGCGCTCACACACTAAACAATACAAAACAAAAGAAGAAGAAGAAGAAGAAAACTGGAAAAGGATTAGTCGTGTTTTCACAGGTATCTGTTGGACCCTTGTTAGTCTCTGCTATGGTTATCTTGTGTTTCACAGCTGCTCCACTTGAACTTATTCCTGCTATGTTGTTTCACTTGTGTTGTTCAACAGAAATGTGTTTTTAGAAAAGTAAGCTATGATTGACACAGTTAAGCATGTGTGCCACAATTAAGCATGCCTGAACGCATGCATGCACGCACAATCACACATGCACGCACACACACACACACACGCTCTCCTCAACCAAATAATCTCTTTACACAGATGGAGACCACCCCCTACAGCAGCCACATCGGCGGCGCCAGCAGCAGCAGCAGCAGCGCAGTGCTGGGAGACGACCCCGGCGCCTCCCGATCCCTGGCGCAGCAGAACCTGGAGCTGCGCCGCAAGCTGGAGGAGGAGCACTCCAGCTACAAGCGGAAACTCATGTCCTACCAGGAGGGGCAGCAGAGACAGGCTCAGCTTGTGCAGAAACTGCAGTCCAAGGTCTGTGTGTGTGTTGTGTGTGTGGGGGGGGGGGGGGGGGGGGGGGAGGGGACAGGGGGGGGGGGAGTGTGTGTTTTGTGTGGTGTGTGTGTGTGTGTGTGTGTGTGTGTGTGTGTTTGTGATGTGTGTGTTGTGTGTGTGTGTGTGTGTGTGTGTGTGTGTGTGTGTTGAGTTTGTGTGTTGTATGTGTGTTGTGTGGTGTGTGTGTGTTGTGTGTGTGTGTGTGCATTGGACAAGAATGCCAGCTCATCCAGAAAATAAAAATTAGAATCTATAGAGTATCTGTTTTGATATGTGTGTGTGGTGTGTGTTGTGTGTGTGTGTGTGGTGTGTGTGTGTGTGTGTGTGTGTGTGTGCGTGCGCGCGTGCAACGTGCATGTGCACTTGTGTGTGTGTGTGTGTGTGTGTGTGTGTGTTGTGTGTGGGGAAATAATGCCTGTTGATCCAGAAAACACTGTCTGGAATCTGTGGAGTATGTGTTTTGATTTGTGTGTGTGTGTTGTGTGTGTGTGTGTGTGTGTGTGGTAGCAGGGTGTAGGGTGGATGCATGCATTTATGTGTGGTGTGTGTGTGTTGTGTGTGTGTGTGTGTGTGTGTGTGTGTGTGTGTGTGTGTGTGTGTGTGTGTGAGTTTGTGTTATGTGTGTGAGTTTGTGTGTATATGTGTGTGTTTGACCAGAATGCCAGCTCATCCAGAAAATACAAATTAGAATCTCTAGAGTATCTGTTTTGATGTGTGTGTGTGTGTGTGTGTGTGTGTGTGTGTGTGTGTGTGTGTGTATACATATCTGTGACTTTCATGCAAGAATGATACACAACTAATGCATTTCAGGGCCCTGGCTGGCTCTTCCAGCTACACTTGGCTTCATGCATCCCAGGAATTCAATGGCATCTCAGTCTGATTTATATACATGCTTTTTGTCTTATCTTTAGGGGACTTGTTTTTTTATGTTTGACTGTCCATACTCAGGCCTCGAATGTCTCAGGACTTCCGATGGCATGTCTGTCTGATGTTTTCTTATCTTTAGGGGACTACTTAAAAAAAAAAAAACTTTCCCCGTCCGTGTTCTGTCAGTAGTATTACTCCCACGATGCTCATTCAGGGTCCCCTAACACACAGCCACATCCAGGTGCACACTGTCACAGTCTCAATGCCGTGATGCCTGCCACCAGAGGAGACACTGCACTGCCTCTTTGTTACTGGTGTGGTGCCCGGTGGTGCCAGTTTTGGTTCAGTACACATGGAACACCATCTTCAGAGCTGCCGGTGATGACAGTGATGGTTCATGTTGGACCACTGTGAGTGCAGTGGTACTCTAGGGGGAAGAATTCCCTCACACCCGTCCAATGACAATCGCAACAAACTTGTGTGAGAGTGATTTTTATATGTCAGGCTTTGATTGTGGCTGGTTTTGTGTTGTGCTTGTCGGCTGTGACTAGGCATTGGTGGTTGGGTGGTCTAGAAACAATAGAAACATTGTTTTGTATTGTATTACAAGTGTTTTGCATTGTACTACAAGTGTTTTGTATTGTCTTACAAGTGGTTTGTATTAATTTACAAGTGTATTGTGTTACGAGGGTTGTTCAATTTAAGATGTCACCACCCCCTTAAAAAACGTACCTCTCATCTCAGCAACTTGAAACTTTTACATCCCCTCGAAGTATTCTCCGTTGGCTCGAATGCAAATTTCAAGCCTCCTACGCCAATTCTCAAGCGCCTCTGGTAGTCGGTTTTAGGCAGACCGGGACAACTCTGATCTTACGGCTTTGGCGAGGTCTTGTACCCGGTCAAACTTACGCCCAGCGAGCTTTTCCTTCAGAGCAGGAACAGCCAGAAGTCGCATGGGGCCAAGTCGGGGCTGTAGGGTGGGTGGTCCAAAACTTGGATTCCTTGCTCGCTCAGGAAGGTCGTGGTGACCTTCGCCTTATGGACACTGGCATTGTCATGCAGAAGAAGGGTCCTCTGGGTGCTGACGGTTGGGCGCTGCTCATGGATTTTTCCTACAACTTTTGGGAGCACAACTTGGGTATAGTAGGAGGCAGTGATTGTTGATTTCTCAGGCAAAATGTCAATTGCCACAAGGCCTTGCGTGTTGAAAAAAATAGAAAACATTCGCTTGCGACTCTGGAATCCTGGGCGAAGAACAAACTGGTCGGTCTCCGTCAGGGCCAACCCACATGCGGTTGCAGCGTTTGTTGGGGATGCCGTAGAATGTCAGCCAACTCTCGTCTCCCGTCACTAAGTCACACAGTCGTTTTGGCCCATTGGGCTCAAACTCGTCGAGCAGTTTGCGTGAACATGCCACCCGCTGCTGCTTCTGATCATCGCTTAAGAGATGTGGCACCCATCTTGCAGCCAGTTTTCTCATGTGAAGGTCTTTGTGCAGAATGTTGTTAATGGTGCCAATTGAAAGCTCACATGCCTCGCTTAATTCCCGCACAGTCGAATGTGGATCCTCCTCTATCAGTCTTTTCACAAATGCAATGTTTTGTTCGTTCCGAGCTGGTAAAGCTCGCTCTGCACGATTACCCCAATCAGATGGCGCCCTACCTGCTTTTAATTGTTTGACCCATCTGCAAACTGTGCGGTAAGACACACAATCCGTTCCGTAAACAGCTTGCAAATCTGCGTGTATCCTCCTACAATCGTCACCAAGTTGTAGCCTTGTGAAAGTGTAGAAACGAAATTGCTCATTGGTGACGTCCATTTTTTTCAGGCTCAGCTGTTTGAAACACAGTTGTAATTACGTCATACTCCGAGTTGCGTCATGACGTCAACTTTATTTTCTGCAATTCTAATCAGGTAAACTTTAAAGTTGTGTTTGGTATAAACATTTTTCTGTGCGGTGCTTCGTTTCCAAACGGCAAGCCTAGTGTCATCTTAAATTGAACAACCCTCGTACAAGTGTTTTGTCTTGTATTGTAAGTGTTTAGTACAGTATTGCAGGTGTTTTAGATTGTATTACAAGCATTTTGTATTGTATTACAAGTGTTTTGTATTGTATGACAAGTGTTTCGTATTGGATTACAAATGTTTTCCATTGTATTACAAGTGTTTTGTATTACAAGTGTTTTGTATCACAAGTGTTTTTGTATTGTATTACAAGTGTATTGTATTACAAGGGTTTTGTATTGTGTTACAGGTGTTTTGTATTGTATTACAAGTGCCTCAACCCCATTCTCAACATCAGATGGCCAGAAGTTATTTCTAATAATAATTTCTGGGATACAACAAAAATAGGACCCCACTGGCCGCGAAACGAATTTAAGGAAGTGGGACTGGAGTGGTGAGACTTTGTGAAGCCTCCTACAAGACAGGCACCTGACTGGCACACACAGGGGAAAAGGGTGGTAGGACGACCCAGACAGACTCTGAAGTGAAGGCAAGGACAGTCACCTGACTGACACACATGGGGGAAAAGGGTAGTAGGATGACCCAGACAGACTCTGAAGTGAAGGCAAGGACGGTCACCTGACTGACACACACAGAGGAGAAAAGGGTTGTAGGACGACCCAGACAGACTCTGAAGTGAAGGCAAGGACAAGCACCTGACTGACACACACACACACACACACACACACACACACACACACACACACACACACACACACACACACAGGGGAAAAGGGTTGTAGGACGACCCAGATAGACTCTGAAGTGAAGGCAAGGACAAGCACCTGACTGACACACACAGAGGGGAAAAGGGTTGTAGGACGACCCAGACAGACTCTGAAGTGAAGGCAAGGACAAGCACCTGACTGACACACACAGAGGAGAAAAGGGTTGTAGGATGACCCAGACAGACTCTGAAGTGAAGGCAAGGACAAGCACCTGACTGACACACACACAGGGGAAAAGGGTTGTAGGACGACCCAGACAGACTCTGAAGTGAAGGCAAGGACAGTCACCTGACTGACACACACACAGGGGAAAAGGGTTGTAGGACGACCCAGACAGACTCTGAAGTGAAGGCAAGGACAAGCACCTGACTGACACACACACACACACACACACACAACACACACACACACACACAGACACACACACACACACACACACAGGGGAAAAGGGTTGTAGGACGACCCAGATAGACTCTGAAGTGAAGGCAGTTGGAATGACATGGTCTGGTCCTGCCTGAACAGGTCAACCCCAAGCTGTGTCTGTTGGAGGAGTGTTGCCACAACCTATGTTCCTCATGGGATTTAAAGGCATTTATCAAGCTGTATTTTAATTCATCAGATACCACCACAACCACATTTTTCTGTGTGAAATTGGGGCTTTTTTTTGTTGGGGATGGAGGAAAGGGGTGGGGGTGGGGGTGCTAGTAGATAGGCATCATTTCGGGATTCTTTTGGTCTGCATATGTGTGTTTGTCTTGTTTTCCACCATCAGAATTTTTTTAACTTCCCTGAAGCCGTTTGTTTTTAATTTCATTCACATGCACTAGATGGGTGTTGCACAGGGAATTCACTCTATCATCCAGTCCAAAAGACTACTCCTCAGATCACCACTGTAGGTGTGGTGGATGTGGGGCAAACTGCACTACAGGAGACCTGAACCAAGAACCTGGGAACTTCTTACTTCCAGGGCAAATGCACAGTGCACCGTGTTGCCTGTCAACATTCTTCCTTCACTTCTTGTCCCATGTGTACCAGGAGTATGTTTCATAATAATAAGGTAATCTGTTGAGACTATAGTAATATGACTGTAGTCTGTTTGTTGAGACTGTAATAATATAACTTGGTGATATTCAAGGAACGAGAACTCCCGAGCAAATGTTGAGCCGGGAGAAGTTTTCACGAAGAAATAAAACTTAGCTGATCTCCCTAACAGATGTGAGTTGGTCTGTGTATGCATGCAACACACAGGATTCTACACCATGCAGTGGGTGGCAGTAGGGTGCCATGTCAGAGATACAGGGTGTCAGAGGTCTCCCCTGTGCTCTGTCCTCAGTCATGTACGTACAGCAGTGTGGAGGTGTTGTCACCAGTCCTGTCTGTCCTTCATGTTGTCCATTCAGAACTTTTTCTGTCTGCCTCATGGATGAACACTCTCCACAGTATCTTGTAGGATGGTCATGAACAAGGAGTCCTGGAGAATTGTATGTCTGACATCCACTGTAACCTGTGGAATGCTCCTGGACAGGGAGTCATGTCGCAATAGATGTTCACCCTCCACTCTTTCCTATAGGATGGTCCTGGACAGGGAGACATGGAGAGATATATGTCCACCCTCCACTGTGCCCTGTATAATGGTTCTTGACTTGGAGTCATGGTGTGATATATGTCCACCCTCCACTGTACCCTATAAGATGGTCCTGGACTTGGAGTCATAGCAAGATACATATCCATCCCCTGCTGTACTCTGTAGAATGGTCTTGGACAGGGAGTCATGGAGAGATACATGTCCACCCTCAGCTGTACCCTGTACAATGGTTTTGGACAAGGAGTCTTGGAAAGATACATGTCCACTGTATTTGGTAGGTTTGTCTTGGACAGGGAGTCATGTCTACCCTCCACTGTACCCTGTAGAATGGTTTTGGACAGCAAGTCTTGGAGAGATACATGTCCACTGTATCTCGTAGGTTTGTCTCGGACAGGGAGTCATGGTTGGATTCATACCCCAAGCCAGCCATATTTATGATGCTTGAAAAGTGCAAGTAGAATACTGGTCTGCCTGTGTGAGTGTGGGCTGAGTGCCTGACAGAGTCACTTGTCTAATGTTCATTGCATCTGATGTGGAAAATCCATCCGAATCTTCTGTATTTTAACGCCTCCATTTTTTTCCAATTATTTTGACACCAAGTTTATCTGTCACCAGCTGATGCAGTACAAGAAGAAGTGCGAGGATCTGGAATACGCTGTGAGAGAGAAGGATTCGGATCGTCTGCGAGGTTCCTACCAGGTATTTTGTACACACTGTAGTTTATTTGTTTATACGTTGTTGTTTTGATTCTCTGAATTGCTGACTGATCAGTTTGATTTTGTATGTTTGGTTCCACTTTTCTCTCTCTCCTTTTTTTTTTAAACATGATTTTGGTGCAGTTCTTTCTCTGGGTGTCTGTCTTCTTCTTTGTCTCTGTCTCATTCTCATCAGAAAAAGAAATTCAGTCTGATTTCATACTAATTACTATTCATTTCTTTGTATCATTATTATAATTATCAAAAGTATTATTGTCATTATCATTGTTATTTTTGTTGTTATTATTATCATTATCTTTATTACTATTATTATTATTATCATTACTATTATCATAATCATTATTATTATTATTGCTAGAATTGTTATCATAATTGTTGTTGTCTCTGATACATGTTTTTTGCTATTATCAACATTAACCAGTTGCCGAGCTTGAGTGAAGAGAGTGCCAACAGTCAACTGAAGCGGATGGAGATTGAGAACGCCAATGACCTGGAGTCGGCTCTGATCAAACTGGAGGAGGAGCAACAGAAGTATGTGTGTGTGTGTGTGTGTGTGTGTGTGTGTGTGTGTGTGTGTGTGTGTGCGTGTGTGTGTGTGTGCGCGCGCATGTGTGTGTGCATGTGTGTGTGTTGCGCGCGCGCACAATGTCTTCTTGTGGGTGCGTTGTGTTTCTGTGTGTTTGTTTATATATCCATTCAGGGGGACAGGGGATTGGGGGGGGGGGGGGGGGGGGGGTGGGGGGGTGGTTGTGAGTGTGAGTATTTGTGTTAGTGTGTGTTGTGTCATGTAAATATGTATATTTGTGTTTCTTGGTGAATATGTGGTAGTGATGGCATATGCTGGCATCTGAGTTTATTGTGTCATTCCCTCGTTTCACCACCATCCTCCGTTTTTCCCCAATCACACACACCAGCAAATGTCCACCCGCCCCACCCCTCCAACCCCAATCCATTCACACACATTCACATAAACTAACAATAACAAAAATGACAATTGAAAGTCCACCTTGCAATTATGGAGTAAAACAGTCCAATAAAAACTCCCGTTTAAGACTTTAGAAACTTAATTTTAATCTGTGTTTTCTTTGTAATGAAAAATCACTCCTTTGCAAGACGCTGTTTTTTTTTTTTGGGGGGGGGGGGGGGGGGCATTTTTTTTCTGTCCGAACCAGATTTACCTCCCATTGAAAACTTCTTAACCCAGTTGACTGCCTCAGTGCTTATTTCGTTTGTAGCTGTTTTGGTATCATCAGACACCTCAGTAGTGTTTCTCATACACAGCAGTTTTGTCAGTTTCTCAACAAACAACAGGTGGAAGTGTTCCTGCACGCTTCAGTCAGTCAGCTGATTCACATGCATGAATTATTCATGACAATGACACCCAACTGCAGTGCAATGAAATGCTGTTGGCGGTTGAGTTCCCCCATCCATCCTGCCATCCACATGTCAAATGTTGGCGATGAGCCCATGGCTGTCTGATCACAGCTGTCTTAACACTTGCACACACAAAGTTGGCATTTTGATGGTTTTCGCCATGGAGCCAAGTCTTCTGTTAGCCGATTTGCAGGAATGTCCTTGTCTGTCCTGGATTTCTCTCCCATAAAAGACTCTCCTTTTAAAGACCTGATATTCAAGAACATGCATGTTTCTTGTCAATGCTAGATTCAACTCCTGTAAAGACATCGTCCCTTTTAAGACTTGGTTTACAGGACCATGTTTCTCTTTGTCTCTACTAGATTCATCACCATTAAGATTCACTCCCCTTAAAAGACCCATCTTAACAAGAATTTCTGTGAGATATTTGAGAGAGGTTCGACTGTCCCAGGAACGCGGGTCTGACCCATGTCAACAACATGCTGCGAGATCAGCTGGATCAGGCCAACGAGGTCAACCAGCGGCTGACCTCTGAGGTCAACACGCTGTCCCAGGACTGGCAACGCTCCCGCCAGGAACTGGAAGCCAAGGAGGCCACGTGGAGGGAGGGGAGAAGGTGAGTGGCTTTGTAAAGTTGTTGCTGTTGTTGTCCTTGTTGATGTTGCTTTTGTTTGTTATTGTTCTTGTTTGTTATTGTTTGCTAGTGTTCTTGTTTGTTGTTGTTGATTTTTTTTCCTCATGTGTTGTTTGTTTTCTTCTTGCTTGTTGTTTTGTTCTTGTTTGTTTGTTGTTGTTAATTGTTGTTGTCATCATTATTGTTTGTTTTTGCTTGTTTTTGTCATTGCTGTTTGTTGTCATTGTAGTGTCTTTTGTTGTTTCTTATTGTTGTTTGTTTGTTGTTTTTGTTATTGTTGTTGAGTTATTTAGTTTGTTTGTTTGTTATTGTCACTCACACACACACACACACACACACACACACACACACACACACACACACACACACCACACACACAGAGTGACACTTGACGTTGTCTCTGTTACAGTCTTTCAATGATTACTTCAGCAATGAACTTGGACGGCTGCTGTCACTGTGGCGTGCTGTTGTGGCTTCAGGCGACAGTTCTCTGAAATGAAAACAGCCACGGAGCGAGATCTGTCCAATGTTCGCACTGATGTAACAAAGGCTGGTCGCAACATGCAGTCTGCTTGTCTCAACTTAGCTGCTAAGATGAGAACGGCTGATAGTCAGGAGCAGGTTGGTAACCCAGTTAGGGGCTTAGGATTTATTGACTTTGCATGTGTGTGTGTGTGTGTGTGTGTGTGTGTGTGTGTGTGTGTGTGTGTGTGTGTGCATGTGTGTGTGTGTGTTGTGTGTGTGTGTGTGTGGTGCGTTGGTGGCGTGCGTGCGTGCGTTGCGTGCGTGCGTGTGTGTGTGTGCGTGCTGTGCGCACAGGCTTATGTATGTTTTTTTCTTCCAGTATTTATCTGTTTCATACTTTCCTGACAATATCATGTAGGTGTTTTTTCGATCGTGAGCGGGTTGAGAGAGCCTCATTGGAGGAGACAGTTGCTGGTCGCTCTCGTGAGCTGCAAGAACTGCAAGGAGATACAATTTTCAAGCTCAGAATGGGGAACCAGGTAAGTACAAGGGTGCAAACTGCGTCATGTTTCAATCTGACCAGTACTGTATTTCTTCATGGGTCAGGTAAAAACCTGCGCCAAGGCAAAGTAATGTGCTTGGTTCCAGAAAGTTGCTTGCATTTAAGATGATGTTGGTAAACACTGAAACATGATGATTGGTCTGTGACAAAATCTGGCCGCAGAGCGGTGACATTAATTGAAGTTTGCACCAGTTTGACTTTGTCCAGAGCGATAGCTCATCAGGTAGTGTCAGGCAGGGGGGAGTAGTTCCGTTTATACGGAATTTCCGTATTGGCGTTTTGGCGATTTTTTTTCCCTGTGCAAGTATGAGAAGTATAAAATTCAGGGTTTGTATCAAAGGAGAACACAGTAAACTGTCCTTAAATGTCAAGTTTTCGTCAGCGTTGGGGGCGATGCCCCCCACACCTCTCATAGCAGGGCGTTGCTCTTGCACCCCATCGGGGCCTTAAGCGGCCCATGGATCCTGGCTGCAGACTTTTTCAGCTTACCAACATTTCTCACTCCCACCCATGCAAGGCTGTGTTCTGTGGTATGTCGTAAGCTGTGGTGTGTGGCCATGTACTAAAGCTAACTCGGAGGCTATGTCCTGAGGCTATGATCTTAGGCATGTCATGGTGTGCTTTGCTAGGGTGAACGAACTGACCATGCTGAACGAGAAGCTGAAGATCCAGCTGGAGGAACGTGACAAAAGCATCACGCCCTGCAGGCAAACCTCAGCAGCCTGGAGTCCCGTATCCGTGACTACGAAGCCCCAGAAACCGACACAGCTCGTGAGGCTCGTCAGGAAACCGAAGCCGTCCACCTGGCGCTACGCAACATCGCTGAAGCCGCACTCTGGAGATTCAACACGGTTGGAGAAGATAGGGGAGGAATGTCAGTGAAGCGATCCATATCGCCCCGGCCCCTTTTCCATTTTCCCCCAAAACCCCCCGAAACCCGATCACCTGTCATGCGAAGAGACACCTTCACCTTGCAAGGTCACGGCCCGCCTTTGCGATGAACGTTTTGGGCTGTCAGGCGCTTAAAAAAGGGCAGATGCAGGTGAATGATGTTCCATAAAAGGGCTGGGGCCACCCAAAAACCCATCCGTTTTGTTTTTTTTTTCGTCCTTTCTAAACCCCA
The DNA here is from genome assembly GCA_018398815.1 of Conus ventricosus. Classification (NCBI taxonomy): domain Eukaryota; kingdom Metazoa; phylum Mollusca; class Gastropoda; order Neogastropoda; family Conidae; genus Conus; species Conus ventricosus. The sequence goes on along the minus strand of CM031599.1, from coordinate 28,254,539 downwards.
TTACAGCACATTTTACATGCTTTTGTAAATTTTGACTGGAATAATGTAATTTGATTTAAAAAAGATTTTTAAAAAATATAGAAGTGTTTGTTTTGTGATGAAATTTAAAATGAACCCCCTCGTCTTTTGAATTTACAAAAAACTCGTTTGTGTGAGAGAATCATTTGTTAAAACTGCAAAAATGCAAATGCTTAGGACCAGGGGGAAACTGCAGCGATGAATACTGCATCTTTTTCCCATTTTAGACAGGCAGGGCAAGTGTTTGGTTCCCCCCTTGGGGGTTATCCATCCACCTTTTCTTCCTGCCTTCCCTCTTCCTGAATTTGTTTTCCGGGGAGGTGTCTTGCTTTGTCAGCTCAAATTTTGCAAGGAAAAACTCTACCATAAAATGATACTCAGAAATAAACAATGCAGGACTTTTTCATCAACACAAATTCAAGGCTTTTTTTTTTCACCCCTCCCCCCTCCCCCCCCCCCCCCCCCCCCCCCCCCCAATCTGAAGTGAAAACACATGGAAGGAGGTAATTCCCCTTTGAATTGTTTGAGAGCTTCAGTTTTCTTTTTTTACTTCTTTCAGCCCTTTCTCAATTTCAGCCTGGGCAGTCTCTCCCCCAAGCAACGTTTTGACTCATGAATAATTTTTAAACCAATGAAAAAGCATGCTATGAAAAGGTTTTTATACAATTTATTTCCCTTTCTTAGATTTATCATAGACAGATGATAAAAAAACTGGTGAAATTTCCCCTTTGCCCAAAAAACGTTTGGGCACAGACTGGAAAAGTATTTTGGGACCCAACACATTTAGGGATAAGGGGAAAGAATTTAGTTGTCTGCTTGAGGGGTCTGGGAGTTCCATAAAGCACTTTTTTGATGACAGAGCAAGTGGGTGGGCCCGTAAAACTTTTTTTTTTTTGAATGTTGTTTGCTGCGTTTTAGCCAACCCCACCAAAACTGCCTTAACTCAATCTTTTTAGCTAATTTCTCCGTTTTTCCCCAAAACTGCCGTCTCTATTTCTTAAAAAAAATCATATGAAAAAGAATAAACACAACTTTATTTTATTTTTTAAATGATTGAAAACCACAAACGTATGGGAAAATTTTTTTCGTTTATTGGTAGACAAATGCTTGACAAAAAATTAGATTTTTTCAGGGCAAGAAAAAAAAAAAAGGGGGTAAAAACCCAAAACAAAAAATTTTCATTTAAATGGTTTTTTGCCCCAAATTTTTAATTTTTCAACAATTTAAAGCTTCAGTCAATTAAACGGATTTGTAGTTTTCTTTCACAAAGCAGCTTTACGGGGGTACAAAAGCCTTTTCCATGTCAACCAAACGACTTGACATGGGGTTGAAAAGCATCCGCGAGCGAGCATTCAGCTTGCAAAGCCTAAATTACCGGTACGCCTGCACTCTAATTAGTATGCAGGAGCTATCTGTAACAAGTAGTTTCGTACAAAAGGTTAAGGTAGCTCACTTTGGAGAAAAATTCCAAAGCTTTGGACCGCATATGCGGTCCTTAGTATACAAAGATTGTAAACATAAGGACCGGTATGTGGTCCTTAGTACAGAAAGAGTTAAGCTAGCACTGTAATTGTGTAAGTGAGACAGAAAGTGATTATTCAGGAAAAGTACCCAGTGAAGGCAAAAAAAGGGTTGCTGAAAGTTTTCTTTTAGTACTCTGCTCCTCGGAGCATTTCTCAGCGGTGTGGCTGTTCATTAGATAGCCGTTATCTTCACTACTAGACAGTTCTTCAAAACCATGGTCACAGATGTGGCATCCACTGCAACTCTGCCTCTGATTCCACGGCGTGGAAACAATCCTCATAATGCTTTTGTAAGCATCCTTGGCTTGACAGAGGGACGTGCATACAAAAGTCTGTATTGTGATTATGGTTACTGTCAACACCAGACACTATGTCCTGTAAACACTCAACACTTAAGAAATTATTGTCAAACACCAGACACTTGTCCTGTAAACACTGAATACAATTAAGAAATTATTGTCAAACACCAGACATGTATGTCCTGTAAACACTCAACACTACAGAACAATCAGTGTTCATCACGCGTTCCAAAATTGTCAAAGGTTTCTGATTAAGGATTTTTATCTGTTTGTTTATGTTTCTCTTATGCTTGTATTTGTTACTTATTTACTTAAGTTTGTCCCAGTGACAAACAAGACATAGTATAGAGGGGATCATGGGGAAAGTAATGGTCTCTTGAATGAGCCGACACAGAATTCCTCAGTACTGTGTATTGCGGTGTTCAGGTGACGGACCTGCGTGCCAAGTTGAGTGCCTCTCGAGACCAGACAGGGAACCTTCGTAAATGTCTGGATGATGCGGAGAATGAGAAGCGACGTCTGGAGCACATGATAATGAACCTCAAAGAAGATGTCGAAGTGGCGTGAGTACACGTCTGTTTTTATTTTGTTCAGCTGTCCAGGCTTCTTCTGTACTCCCCACCCGTTTCTCTCTCTCTCTCTCTTTCTCTCTCTCTCTCTCTCACTCTCTCTCTGTCTGTCTTTCTGTCTGTCTGTCTCTGTTCATTTCTTCACACTGCTTATCCTGATATTACCTCAAACACTGCCACATCAAAGTTCACTCCTTCAGTTTCCACATTCCACAAGGAATATTAATTTCAGGTTGCCAATAGCCTTTGTCCCACCTTTGGAAACTGGTCAAAGTATTCATCTTGCTCTCTCCTATCGTGTCCTCTGGGTCCTCTTCCCGAAGATGAAAAGTAGATGTAAGGTTGTTGTCTGCTGCGGCCATCTACAGTTGAACATGTTTCCAGTATATGCAGAAATGTGAAATCATGATGTCTGTGATACAGGCTGTCATTGTCGCTATGGCGGGTTCTAGCCGTGACAATTCCTGTCATGCCTTGATGCCCTTGTATACTCTGAATACCGTGAATCATGGTTTGAAACCTAACATGATCTGATGCTAATATCCAGCATACCACAGTGTCCTGTAGGTCTAGGACAACAACAGGACAGGTCCGGTGTGGCTGTGTCTAGAAATACCTGGATGAGTTGTAGAAGAGAAGTAACAGGAACAGCAATGATTATGTAATGATCATTACAAGTAGAAGCCAGACGGCACAAGATCCTTTCCTGGATGAGTTGTGTGAGAGAATGGATAGGAACAGTAATGGTTATGATAACGACAATACAAATGGAAGCCAGGCTGTACAAGAGTCTTTCCCTGCTTGCAGGAAGCGCGAAAAGGATGACTCCTCTCCGTGATCGTGACCGTATCAAGAATGCATTGAGCATGACCGGATCGGAGAAGTCTCAACTGGAGCGTGTCCGGCACGAGCTGAATGGTCAGATTGAGGACCTCCAGAAGGAGATTGAGAAGCTCCGTGCTGCCAACAGAGAGGTCCATCGGCAGAGAACACCCTAGAAGACGAAAAGGGGGACATTGAGAAAGACAAACTGCGGCAAGTGAAAGAAACGACGATGGTGAGTGTCCTTTTTGAAATATGTTAGTTTAAACCAAATTTTGATATCGTATTAACAGCAGTGACTAAGAGTGGTGATTTCTGTGTATGTGTGAGTAAAGTGTGCACTTCGGTACAAGAAGATAAGTACATTAGTATGCGCACATACATATACAGAAACACACACAATGCCCCCACACACACACACACACACACACACACACACACACACACACAATACACACACAGACATACCACACAGACACAGACAACAGACACACCACACACACACACACATACACACCACACACACACACACACACACACACACACACACACACACACACACACACACACTCACAAGTACAGATAAACACATTGACATGGACATGTACATGCATGCATGAAAATACAAACACACAGACACACGTACACAGACACACAACACACACTTACACACAGACACAGACATGCACACACAGACACATAGACACACATACCCCACATACCACAGACACAGACACAGACAGACAGACAGACAGACAGACAGACAGACACACACACACACACACACACACACACACACACACACACACACACACACACACACACACACTTTTGTGGGTGCACAAGATTTATTCAGCTTGGAACATCATTTGACAATCTGTGCACAGTGCAAACATACACATACAATAATGTATGCATGAATGCAAACACAAAGATATACAGCTATGCATGCATGCGTGCATGTGTGCTCATAACACACAGATACTCACACACACACACACACACACACACACGCACACACACACACACACACACACACAACATGCACACATGCACACATACACGTACACTCAGACAAGCTCACACACAACACAGACGCACACATGCACGCACGCACATGCACGCATACAAACACCACACACACACACACACACACACACACACACACACACACACACACATACATGCGTGCATGCATACACACATTCACACATGCACACAACTCACTCATTCTCACTCATACACACATTTTTGTAAACACAGATGATTTACTCGGCTTGGTCCTTTCACTGGGGTAAACCGTGCACTTGCAAACACACACATTCGTAAATGTACAGATGTGCACACAGAGGCACGCAGTCATACAGGCATGCTTACATGCACACACACAACACCACACACACACACACATACACACATCACACACACACACACACACACACACTCGTCTCTCTCTCTCTCTCTCTCCTCTCTCCACACACACCTATACACATACGAAAGAAGATGGTAAATGATTACAGACAGAAATACTACTTTTTTTTCAGTCGATGTATTGAACAGCTGGAGAGTAAATCCTCTGTGATACAAAGAACTGGTTACCACCAAGGAAGCTCTTATCGTGCCTTGCTGGTAAAGAGTGTTGGAAGGACTGAAGATCGAAGTGGTATGTAAGTGTTGTGTGGTGTGTTTGTGTGTGGTGTGTTTGTGTGTGTTGTGTGTGTGTGGTGACAGAGAGAGAGAGAGCGAGATAAGATAAGATAATTGCTTATAGCCCAGCCGACTGCAAAGGGCCACTTAGGGCGGAGAGAGCAAGTGATTCTGTGTGTGTGTGTGTGTGTGTGGTGTGTGTGTGTGCGGATGCAATTGTGTTGTTGTCGTGTCATATATATATATATATATAGATATATACGTATATATATGATATATATTATCTAATATAATTTGGTTGGGTTGGTGTGTGTGCCCTAGGAGCATAAGTGATACGTACTGCAGTCTGATTTACCTCTGTTCAGGAGCAGTTATGTCCCTTGATATATTAATGGAGTGTCCTGCGCGTGCCTGTACCCATCGTCAACACAGCGCAGCCTCCAAGGGTGGTACAGGGCTGCTCTAAAGGCAGGGGAAGACAGTGCTTCTCTGGGTCCTCCCCAGCACCTTCGGTGTTTCTTTTTCTTCTTTGCCTTAACTAGGCTGACCCTGGAGAAAGGTCCAGTGGAGGGTGAGGAAAGACCCACTGACCACAGGAAAGTCCTGTTGACAGTGGGAAAGACTACAACTTTGGATTCTCTCTTGAGGCACATAAGACCGTATGGCGAAAGCTTGGCTGTGTCTGGAGTGCACTGTCTTCATCTGTCCGTGGCATGGGTGGTTGGGTCTGTGGGGTGTGCTCGCAGCTGGAGGGTGGTGTTTCTCGCCGGTGGGCTCTGCAGTCATGAATACGGGCTGGTACACCCATGGGGGATGCTATTTAAGGCTGTTATGAGTTGCATCCTGCAGTCTGATTTACCTCTGTTCAGGAGCAGTTATGTCCCTTGATATCTTAATGGAGTGTCCTGCGCGTGCCTGTACCCATCGTCAACACAGCGCAGGCCTCCAAGGGTGGTACAGGGCTGCTCTAAAGGCAGGTGAAGACAGTGCTTCTCTGGTCCTCCCCAGCACCTTCGGGTTTTTCTTTTCTTCTTGTATGTGCGTGCATGCCTACATGTATGGAAAGTTATGAAGCTGACGAAATGTGCGTCCAGACGAGGCATTGTCGAAGGCGGAGGTAGCAAGGGCAGAGCTGGAGGTGGAGATCAACAGAGTGAAGACGGAGGACGCCACGCTGAAGGACACCCTGCTCAAAATGCAGACAGTCAACGAAGGCCTGGGACAGGACAAGGCAGAACTCAATAAGATCATCACTGCCGTAGGTTTCTTTATTCCCTCCGTTCCATCCCCCACACCCCCTTTCTCCATCCCAAAAAAAACCTGTAAGAAATTTATGTTCTTTGTTGAATTAATTGAAGTTGGGGGGGGGGGGGGGGGGGGGGGGGGGGGGGGGGGGGGGGGGGGTCCCTGCTGAACAATTTCCTGCACAAAATGTACAGAATTTAACAAAAGCTTGACGCATAACGAGAGGAATTGAGTAAGATTAATGTTGTGGTGATTTTTTTTTAAAGTTCCCCTTCCCCCCCCCTTCCCCCCACCTTTTTTTCTCTCTCCAAATATCATGCCCCCTTTCTTACCTAATATTTCAAGAAAAAGAAAATATACATTTGTTTGTAATAAGCCATAGTTTTCTGAAACCCACTGCTGTGATAGCCGTACCTTTGCTGTCACAGGTTTTATTTTTCCAAGCATTAACAAAAATAAAACTTGTGCTTATTTATTTGCAAAATTGAAACGGGACCAGTTCAACATAACTGTGTGACATAGGAGGACGACATAACAGATTTTTAGGAAAAAAAAAAATACAGAGAAAGATTTAACAGTTGGTACCTTCAGTGAAATGGGTAGGTATGTCTTGCAGCTGGAAGGGGAGAAAACTGCTTTGATTGGAGAGAAGGCGGCGCTGGAACAGGAGAAGCAGGGTATCCGTGACGATCTGGTGCGGGTCGAGCAAGAGAAGATGGACCTGGACACAGAAAAACTCGGTACAGGAACAACTTTTTGATTCCTCTGTTTGATTGTATTTGTAGTGTTGTACAACATCTTTTCTTCCTTGTGTACTTTTTTTTTCTTGCAGTTTTGAAACTGCATCTTCATTTCTGGTGTTTTGTTGGTTTTGTACCGTTTTGTTAACAGCTTCTCTATTCCTTTATCTTATTGGTTTTGCACCATTTTGCGACAGCTTCATTGTTCCTCGGAGTTTTTTCGTTTTGTCTCGTACTGCTTTGTGACAGCTTGTTTGTCTTTTTTTGTGTGCAGGTTTTGTAACAGTTCCTTTGTTCTTCTGTATTTTGTTTTTTATCTGGACTGCTGTTTTGGTTTGAACAGCTCCTGGTCCTTTGATTTGTTGGTTTTACACTGTTTTGTAGCATCTACTTTGTTCCTTTGTTGCTGGTTATGAACTTTTTTGTAACAGTTCCTTTGTTGTTTTTTTGCTGGTTTTGTACTGCTTTGTAAAAGCTTCTTTGTTACTTTTTTTTCTGGTTTGTACAATTTCTAACAGCTTCCTATGTTCCAGTATTTTTTCCTGGTTTTGTACTTCTTTGTGAATGTTTCTTTGTTCCTTTATTTTATAGAGCACATATGATTTTTAAAAGCTTTCTAGTACCTTTTTTAAAATGGATATCTCCTTTGTTCCTTTTTTTGCGTGTGTGTGTGTGTGTGTGTGTGTGTGTGTGTGTGTGTGTGTGTTGTATGTGTGTGTGTGAGTGTGTATGTGTGTGTGTGTGGTGTGGTGTCTGTGTTTGTGCATGTGTGTGTGTGTGTGTGTGTGTGTGTGTGTGTGTGTGTGTGTGTGAAGAGAGTCTAATCCTTGTTTACTTCCATCCCCGTCTGTGAACCAGGTCTGAACCAGACCCTGGAACTGACGGAGCTGACCCGTCAGCAGCTGGAGGAGGAGATCATGTCGCTGAACCGTGACAAGCAGGACGTCTCTGCCCAGCTGTCCTTGGTTCGTGTCTGTGGCCCAGCAGCTGTCTGTCTGGGACTGTTGGGTGCTGAATGTTCAGTGTGCATTGTGTTGGGCTGTGGTGTGTTGGGTTGTGGTGTGTTGGGGTGTGGTGTGTTGGGTTGCTTTCTGCTCTGTTGTTCTAAATATGTGATGCATTGTGTTGGGTTGTGGTGTGTTGGGTTGTGGTGTGTTGGGTTGCTTTCTGCTCTGTTGTTTTACATATGTGATGCATTGTGTTGTGGTGTGTTGTCTTGCTTTGTGCTCTGTTGTTTTATATATGTGATGCATTGTGTTGGGTTGTTTTGCTTTGTGCTCTGTTGTTTTATATATGTGATGCACCGTGTTGTGGTGTGTTTGCTTTGTGCTCTGTTGTTTTATATATGTGATGCATCGTGTTGTGGTGTGGTGTGTTGCTTTGTGCTCTGTTGTTTTATATATGTGATGCATTGTGTTGTGATGTGTTGTGGTGTGTTGCTTTGTGCTCTGTTGTTTTTTTTATGTGATGCATTGTGTTGTGGTGTGTTGCTTTGTGCTCTGTTGTTTTATATATGTGATGCACCGTGTTGTGGTGTGTTGCTTTGTGCTCTGTTGTTTTATATATGTGATGCATCGTGTTGTGGTGTGTTGCTTTGTGCTCTGTTGTTTTATATATGTGATGCATCGTGTTGTGGTGTGTTGCTTTGTGCTCTGTTGTTTTATATATGTGGTGCATCGTGTTGTGGTTTGTTGCTTTGAGCTCTGTTGTTTTATATATGTGATGCATTGTGTGTGATGTGTTGTGGTGTGTTGCTTTGTGCTCTGTTTTGTATATGTGATGCATGTGTTGTGGTGTGGTGCGTTGCTTTGTGCTCTGTTGTTTTATATATGTGATGCATCGTGTTGTGGTGTGTTGCTTTGAGCTCTGTTGTTTTATATATGTGGTGCATCGTGTTGTGGTGTGTTGCTTTGAGCTCTGTTGTTTTATATATGTGATGCATTGTGTTGTGATGTGTTGCTTTGTGCTCTGTTGTTTTATATATGTGATGCATCATGTTGTGGTGTGTTGCTTTGAGCTCTGTTGTTTTATATATGTGATGCATTGTGTTGTGATGTGTTGTGGTGTGTTGCTTTGAGCTCTGTTGTTTTGTATATGTGATGCATCATGTTGTGGTGTGTTGCTTTGTGCTCTGTTGTTTTATATATGTGATGCATTGGGTTGGGTTCTGTTGGGTTGGGTTGGGTTGTATTCTGTTTTTTTGCTTTGTTTTATAGACTGTGATATATTGTATAGAGTTGATTGGGTATATTGCACTGTACTGTGTTAAGCTGTATTTGTTCAAACTGTCTTTTGTTGTATTAGAATGTATGTATCATATAATGTACTGCATTGTATTACGCTGTATTGTAGTATATGTTATTATACTGTTCTGTATTGTGTTGTGTTGAATTGTATTGTCTTGTGTTATGTTGCATTGCATTGTATTGTAATGTATTGTGTTCTGTTGTATTGCATGTTATTTTCCTGTGTTGTGTCGTTTCACATGCGGTGTATCAGTTATTGTGTACTGTGTTGAATTATGCTGCATTATTATTTTACTGTGTTGTGTCGTTTCACATGCAGTGTATCAGTCATTGTGTACTGTGTTGAATTATGCTGCATTATTATTTTACTGTGTTGTGTCGTTTCACATGCAGTGTATCAGTTATTGTGTACTGTGTTGAATTATGCTGCATTATTATTTTACTGTGTTGTGTTGTTTCACATGCAGTGTATCAGTTATTGTGTACTGTGTTGAATTATGCTGCATTATTATTTTACTGTGTTGTGTCGTTTCACATGCAGTGTATCAGTTATTATGTACTGTGTTGAATTATGCTGCATTATTATTTTACTGTGTTGTGTCGTTTCACATGCAGTGTATCATTATTATGTACTGTGTTGAATTATGCTGCTTATTATTTTACTGTGTTGCGTCGTTTCACATGCAGTGTATCAGTTATTGTGTACTGTGTTGAATTATGCTGCATTGTATTGTACTGTGCATGCTGCTCTTATTGTATTGTATTGCATAGTATTGTATTAAGATATGTGATATTGCATTATACTGTACTGTATTGTATTGCATTGCTTCGCATTTGTACAGTTTTGCATAGCTTTGAATTTCACGCTTGCTGTGTTCTACTATATCATAGTGTTCTGCAATGTATTGTATGTATTGTGTTGTTTTGTGTCATGAAATCTTCCCGTGTCAAATTTTTGTCTGCGTTAAATTGTCATTGGGATGATGTGTCGTGGTACCAGATCAGCATCCCCTTTTTTTTGGTTCTCTGCACATTTTTCAATGTTGATTTAAGAGGTTTTTTTTGTGTGTGTGTGTGTTTAAAACCATACTTTGCTAAAATCGACTTCCTTTTTGCTGTGGGTACAGTACACCAGGCAGTGGTTTATCATCCTATCAGAAACAATCCACACTCATTCGTACAAACAAACATAACTATTCCGTGTTTATCAGCAAGATGTAGAATATTTGCATTCTAACTTAGGAATTTTTTTTTCTTTGTGCTTAAAGCCCCTCTTCTTTCCACCCTCCCTCTTCAGTTCCCCCTCCTCCCTATCCCCTTCCACTCTGCTCCTCCATGCCCCTCCCCCCCCAAAAAAAAAAAAAAAGAAAAGAAAAAAAACTCCAATCAACCAACCAAACAAAAAAAAAGGATAAGGGAAAAACACATCCAACTATAAGCCAAAGCAAAATCAAAATGGTGACAGAATGCCCACCCACACCCAACAAAACAGACTGTTGACTCTTCAATCTATGTACAGGTGTCTCGTCAGAAGCAGTGCCTGGCCGATGATTTGTTGGTAGCCCGACGTGACCTGGAGCGAGCGCAGCAGGCTCACGACCGGGTGTTCAAAGAGAAGGAGAGCCTGAACCTGGAGAAAGGAGAACTCGTTGTTCAGGTAGGCATGTCACCTGGGGCTGTGTCTGGAGCCTAAACTCGGGCAAGGTAACGATGATGCAGGCAGAGAAAGTAGAGTTCATTGTTCAGATCAGTATTCTACATGAGGGCCTCGGCTTTGATTTCTTTTTCTAGTCTCTGCCCTTGGCGGATTCATGTCGAAGTCGTTGTTGTTGACTAGTGAATGTGGACTAAAGCTGAACAGACATGGTGGCACCCTGTGAAGGGGATGCGCACTCATGCTCCATGCATGACTAAGCAATCATTGTGGTGATTTGATATTGATTGCTTCCCATGGATTGCCAGTGCTGTGACTGCGGTAGGGCGCGCCAAGATATGGCTGTGAACGGGGAGCCAAACTGGTTAGCCTGGGATATAATTTCACTGAAGCTGTGAATTAGACAGCAAAACAAAAACAAACAAAACCAAAAAAAAAAAAGTGAAAAAGAGAGAAAATATCACACATTGGGTCATGGCAATGTACTTAGAGATTGAACTCCAGCAGATTCATGATGAAACAGACAGAGAAAGGGGAACTTTTTACAGATAGATGCATGATATGAAGTATATCTGAATGTTTACCACAGACAGCTTTATGACAGGTCAAGTGGAGAGAGCTAAACATTTTCATGTAGAGGCATCACACGAAGTACATTTGAATCAATCATCATGAGAATCTATGCAGATAAAGGAAAACTGTTCTTGTTAGAGGCATCCCATAGATGGATCTTGAATTCAGGTTCACCATGATGGTTCTGGCGGAGAAAGGAGAACTGTTCTTGTTAGAGGCATCCCACAGATGGATGCTGAATTCAGGTTCACCATGATGGTTCTGGCAGAGAAAGGAGAACTGTTCTTGTTAGAGGCATCCCACAGATGGATGCTGAATTCAGGTTCACCATGATGGTTCTGGCAGAGAAAGGAGAACTGTTCTTGTTAGAGGCATCCCACAGATGGATGCTGAATTCAGGTTCACCATGATGGTTCTGGCGGAGAAAGGAGAACTTAACCTGAGAGAAGGGTCATGTGAAGCAATATGTGGATCTTAGATTTAAGCTGTGTCAAGATGATGCAGGCAGAGAACGACCTTTGCCTGAAAGGTTCAGCGCAAGGGATGTTCGCATCTTGAATTCAGGCAGTCATAATCATTCATCATCATGCAGGGAAATGAGAATTTTTTCCAGGTAGACATATCACCAGGTTTGCAGGTATTGCAGCCTGAATTCAGGCAGAGTCATAACGATTCAGGCATCTCCTAAGTGCTTTCTTTGTGTTTTCAATTTACACATTTAAATCATATTTGTAAAACAGTGACAAACAACATGCAGAAGTACAGACCCACCGTAATGAGTCTTCCACTCATGGCATATTCATTTGAATTACACATCTTGTACAGTAATTTGTAAGAAATGAGTAAAAGCTTGCATTTCTGAAACTTTTTTGTCTGTGTGAGACATACTCTTCCAAAAATACTTCCTCTCTTTAACCACATGGCTGTTGAACTTCACTAAAAGCAGTCCAGATATCATTGCTTTTCCTTAATGAACATATGCTGTCCCATGTGAAACATGGCAGCTGATCCGTTGTGACCTGATATCTCTGCCTGATCGCATCAAAACGATGCTAGTCTGTTACTGAGGAGCACGCTCATTAGTTGCAGTAAAGCCTGTGTCATGGTGGATAATTCTGTCATTCAAGTGTGCTCACATTTTGGCACTGAAAGTGTGTGACCACCTTGGTTAGTGAGCGCAGGAGCAAGCCCAGTTCAGGAAAGTCAACATGCTGAACCTTGCAAGCAAGACATGTGCACTCCGAAGGTGATCAGCCAATTCGGAAGAAGGTAAAGGTCATGTGCTCCGTAATCCAACTCCTCGGGACACAGTTTTTTCTTTTTCTTGCTTTTGTTGCTCATCAACGATACTGAGAATTCATCCTTGCTTTCAAATCGTGAGTCAGATATGAATCTGCTTGTAATGTCACACTCTTCACTAAAGTACGTAAGTCAGAACAGCTCGGGATGCTTTGAGTAAAGAACAGGGAATGAACTGCTGAAGTGAGGGATGAGTTCTATATCTGATTCTGTGGATATGCCTTCTGCTTAGGTGCAAACGTGTCAGGTGTAACTACAAAATGCTGAGGCGAGGGACAGAACCAGCGCAAAAAACAAAATCTTTCTCTCGCACTTGAATGAGACACTGGCGTAGTGTTACAGGAGCTTTAAGGGGTTGAAAACACATCCCCCCCCCCCCCCCCCCCGATGATTTCTGGATGTGGTCCTTGAGAAGCTTCACATTATCCGAGAAGCTTCAGTACATAGTGTGAGAATTTCGCCTGACTTTCTGTACCTTTATCCCACAAAACTAGGTGACGGCCACGGAGCGCGACAACCGCCAGCTGAGTGAGCAGCTTGCAGGGCTCCAGAGTGACAAAGACCAGCTGGAGGCCACGCTGTATGAAGCGCAGCAGACCGTCGTCCAGCTGGAGGTGCGCAAAGCCCAGCTGGAGGGAGAGAACCAGGAACTCCTTGTGCGCAAGGAGAATCTTCAAGGTGAGTGATCTTCTCTTGAAGGTGCTAGTTTGAGCTGGGTTGTGTTTGGCGTGTTGTATTCTAAGGGAGGTAATCAGCTCTTGGAGGTTCTGTGTTGAGCTGTAGTGTGTTGCATTCCATTGTGTTGTATTGCAAGGGCAGTAATCAGCTCTTGGAAGCTGTGTATCGTGCTGTGCTGCACATTGTTTTGTTTAGCGAGGTTGGGGTTTAGTTGGTCTAGTGGGTAAGTTGGTCTTGTGGTATGGAGACATGCATGATAAATTTTACTCGCACAGTGAACCTCGTTCCACCTTACAGAATAGAGAAGGACATTGTGTGCTGGTAGGATAGGTGACAAAAGAACAAAACACATGTACACAGGTGTTGTGTGTACACATTACTTACAGAGACGAGAGTGTTGCTGCTCAAAGGTGGGATTAAAAACATGTATGTAAAAATCTCACTACTGGTGATTCTGAGTGTTGCACCCTGAAGGAAGGAATATATGATAAGATACAATAAAATTCTTCATTTACGAGGATAACAGATTAGCACTGATACATATTTTTACATCCGGTCCTCACCCTGAGTAGGGACTACAATATGTATTAAAATGAAATAATGTATGAAAAAAGGAGGTCATGCAATCATAATCGAATATTAAATGAAAAGAAAAGAGAAAAGAAAGAAAAAGGATTGAGGGGGAAGAAGAGGAGGTGTGTGTGTGTGTGTGGATGGGGGTGGGGGGGGGAGGGGTAGGGGTTGCATATAGAAATGTTCTATAATGGACAAGTAGCATGTATAAAACAGACAATAAAATGAATCAGACAATAAAATGAATATGACGAAGTGCACACAAACTTCGGAGCACAGAAAGAGAGAGAGAGAGAGGGTGGGAGGGAGAGAGAGAGAGGACATGAGAAATGGGGAGGAATAACGAAGCTCAGTGTGTAATCATTTTTGATACGGCATGAATATATATATATATAAATATATGCATGTCTATATATATATATATATATATATATATAGAGAGAGAGAGAGAGAGAGAGAGAAGAGAGAGAGAGAAAAGGTGCAGTGTAACATAATGACATGCAATTAAAAGAGACCGAGAGAGAGAGAGAACGGAGACAGTGTATGTGTGCAGGCATTTTATCACTGTAAAACAAAGAAAAACAAATAAAAAAGGACACAAGAAGCACACACATGCATGCACACCTGGACACATACACTCACTCACTCACACACACACACGCACATGCACATGCGTGCACGCGTACACACGCACGTGCACACACACACACACACACTCTCTCTCACTCTGTCTTTCTATTTCTGTTTCTCTTGCTCTCTTTCTTCATATCTTTCTCATTATTTTCCCCAGGGGAGATCACCCGCCTGGAGAAAGAGAAGGCAGCTGACATAGAAAAGTTTGAGCACCAGCGAGAACAGTTGTCGACTCGTCTGATGCAGCTGGAGCGTGACTCGCAGTTGGCGTTGACACAGGAGAAACAAGCACATGAAGAAGACTGTGAAAGACTTACACAGGAACGGGTAATAAGAATGATAATGACTCTTCTTTTTTTTAAATTTTTTTTTAACAGCAATGAAATAGCATGGAAAAAGCATGCTGCCTGTGTTTTAAATCACTTGTGGCTTCAATGCATGCATCAGTGAAAAAAAAATGCAAGCACAGTATAACAGATAGGGTAAGGTATGTCTGTGTGTGTGTGTGTGTGTGTTTAAACATTACTTTGATCAAGTTATTTTCCTTCTTAGCCCCTCCCTCCCCCTGTAATGCAGACCATTTGTACTCCTCTAAAAAACAGTCATGCTTCATGATTCGCGGTAATAGGGCAAAACTGTGTATAGGGCAAAACATACACAGTGAGGTGGTGCAGGTGAAAAAGGTATTTCTTTGTATACCTGTGCATCATCAGGTCGTCGGGAGACAGCTATCCAGTTACTGCAGCAGTCCCCAGGTTAAACCCTGACTTGCACAGCTTTCTTTGTACTGGTCCTCTACAGAAAGTACCCACACAGGGGTACACATTTACACACACACATTCACACACACACATGCACACACACACACGCGCATACACACACACACACACACATTTACACACACACACATGCACACACACATACACACACACGCACACACAGATCATGGGTGGTTTTTAGCTGTTTTTAAGTGCATGACTTGAACATCTTAGGTGAGAACAACGTTGGCAGCCTTTGATGGATAGGAATTCTAGTGGCAGAAAACCAGAGTATGTGGAATGGACTCCCAGACGAGGCTGCCTGGGGTCCTTCTCTCTGGAGTAGTTCACTTCCCTCCTTAGCAAACATCTCCACCAACAAGACAGGTTCCTTCCCATTGATAAATAGGGTAATTGAAGACTAGTGCTGTGTCGGTCAGGTGTATTCCCAGGGCCCTTAACAGCAGGCGGAAAGGCTTAAGTGAAGATGTGAAAAAGTTAATGGGACATACAAACACCTGTTTTTTCATGATTTTTTGTGTGTGTTTTTTTCTTTTTTTGTCAAAATTTTTTTTTAATTATTTTTTTGGGAGGGGGGGGGGGGGGGGGGGTTCCATTTCCTTGGAATGTCACACAGCTGATAGACATTGACTACTCACACGGAAGATGAAGATGTTAAGGAGAGGAAGGAGTTCTTGGAAGATTTTTTTAACTCTTTTTGTCCTGACGTGGAGAAGCCTGGCTGAGGTTTATGTTGTGCTGATAGTGATTTAGAGTCTGACCGGTTGTCATGAGCAGATAGTGAATACACCCACAGTGCCACGTCTGCTCATGCTAATTTGTCAGGGTCAAAGTCTGCCGTTGGCTCCACGTAACTCCCATCCCTGGAATTCTTCACCCAGGCTTTGACCTCTGCCTTTGCTCCCCACCATCCTCACCCTCACAAAAGTAAAATACACACAGTGATACAGACTGCGTTTTGCCTCTCACAGGAGCGCCAGAGGGTGGAGTTTGAGGCCAACAGGGAACAGCTGATCCATGCGCACTCTTTGGAAAAGGAGGAGATTGAGTCACGCAGTGTCAAGGAGATCGAACAGCTGCAGGAAGAGGTGGCAAAGTCCAGCGTGATCGGGATGAGGCGTTGCTTTTGGCTGAAAATGATCGTCAGCAGGTAGGATGAACAGGCTGTCCTTTTTCTATATGTACCTTCTCTTCCTATTTATGCCCCCTACCTTTTTCCTCAGTGTATGGTGTGTTTCTTTGTTCATCCTCCTCGCCCTCACCTAATTTGATTGTTGTATGATTATGTCAAGTCAAGTCAAGTCAAGTCAAGTCAAGTCAAGTCAAGTAAACTTTATTATCTCAGTTCGAGAAATTAGTTTGTGGTCACACACATTCACAGCAAATAAACAATGATTTTGTCACATCATCCATTTTGTCACATATGGCATACATTAATATAAAAGAATTTGGATTCAAGGTGACTGTATAATATAAGAATAATACTATATAAAATTACATTCCTACAACGCATTTGACAATAAATTCTAAGATGAGATTTTAAACTAAAATAACACAACTATTTGTTATCTAAATGCAACAGTATGCTCAATCTGAGCTTAAATTATGTATCTTTATAAAACAAAATGTAACAATAATCCAAGCTAAAAAGCAATTAAACATCACCTCTGTTAAGAAAATCAGTGGACAGGGGAATAAAACTTTGTTTAAATCTGACACTTCTGCATTTAACCGATCGATATCTTCGTCCTGACTGAAGAAGGTCATACTGATTTGCAAGAACGTGGGTCTGGTCACACGCAATCTTCTTCGCTTTACAAACAACACGGCATCTGTACAGCTCACTCAGACTTTTTCGTCTCCCACCAACAATTTTTCCTCCCACGTTCACCACTTTCTCAAGCACATTCCTACTCTTCACAGTCAGCGCCATACCAACACATAAATGAGAAAGTTAAAACAGATGTAAAGAAGTGATTTATTGCATTGGAAGTCTGCTCTTGTTTATTTTTTAGATAGTTGTTAATTTGAAAGCGTGTTTAGTGGTAGCTACTCTGGTTTTGTGTGTAGTTGATATCGATGACGCTTTATGACCAAAAATCCACATTTTCAGATTGGCTATGCACATAACTTTTTACTGGAGTCAGAACATGTGAATCTGAATTGTAAAAATTTGCCCAGCAATGCAGAAATGTTTGTTTTAGAAGTAAATTAACTAGCCCCCAGCTGTGGTTCATTGACTGTGTGAGGGAAGAAAGTGTATGGGACAATGGTAAAGAAGTAATGTTTGTTTTTGTCATTCATCCTTGTTAATGAGGTGGTTAGTTTTAGCTTTGTTGTGTAATGTGGAAAAAGTATCCTGTCACCTCATTGCATATGAGCATCACATCATGATAAACAGCACAATATATGACATCACATGACTGTTCACACCACTTTGTGATGACACAGTTTGTGCAAAACACCATTCCACTCTGTCCACACTACTCTACATCATCCCATTCAACTGCACATCATCTCTTCGTAACACATACTGCACTACCCCAAAACAACATCCAACCACATCCCACACTACACCACATCCCCATCACACACCTTACTACACTATAACCCACCACCACCATCACACCTCACCCTACTCCATTCTGCATAGATCTGGGAACCCATATGGTACTGACACATGAAAACATGACTGGAGAAAAAAAAGCATGATGTTCATTAAACTGATTTGCAAATATGCATAGCTGCTGTGTGGTAAGCTAGTTATTGCTATTTGACAGGAATTTCTGTTCTCCTCATGGAAGTAGCCATAATGGTGAGTTTGAATGGAGAAGTCTTGTGTTCTCCAAGGCTAAAGAAAGAAACAAAACAACCGTGATTGTCGAACACATGCAAAAGTGCCCAATTTTTGTGTTGTCAGCTCTCTGAAAGTTTCATACACACTATACTTTTTTTTATATAATTTTAAAATGCCACTGGACTTCTCAAAAATGATCTTAATGTTGACACCACACAATTCTTTGTGACAGTGAGAGTGATCAGAATTAACTTTTGAATTATCAACATACAATACATTTTGAACCGTCCCTTACATACCCATATTGTCTCCTAATTACACCACATGCCCCAAAATAGATCTTCAGCTGAAAATTCAGGGATCCCAGCTCAGACCACACTATACCATCACATCACATGCTTGGGCCACTCCTCTCCAGATCACACCAAAGCATCACACAACAGTCCCCTCTCCACACCTTAGCACACATCCAAAACATCCTTACAAGCATAAACCAATGTCAGTACAAACCCCACAAATGTTTTACTATTGAGCCATGGGTCTGCTGCAGGCAATATCCTTGTTGGAACAAGAAAAGGGAACTCTGACAGAAAAACTGGCCAGCACCCAGCAGGAGTTGTCTGATGCCAACGTGAGGTTCGATCGCTTAAAGATGGAAGCTCAGTCTCGGGCGGAGTCAGATCGCAGCAACATCATCGGCCTTCAGGGAGAGCTGAAGACATTCCGACAACAGTTTGAAGAAGCCATGTAAGTGAAGGGGTTTCTGTGGTATGTAAGTGGAAGTGTTTTCATGGTATGTTAGTGAAGGTGCTGCATGGTATGAAAGTGGAAGTGTTACATAGTATGTAAGTGAAGATGTTCCATGGTATGTAAGGGGGATGTTCCATGGTATATAAGTGGGGTATTCCATGGTATGTAAGTGGGTTATTCCATAGTATGTAAGTGAAGATGTTCCATGGTATGTAAGGGGGATGTTCCATGGTATGTAAGTGGGGTATTCCATGGCATGTAAGTGGTGTTAAGTGGGGTATTCCATGGCATGTAAGTGGTGTTTCATGGTATGTAAGTGGAGGTGTTCCATGGTATGTAAGTGGGGTATTCCATGGCATGTAAGTGGTGTTCCATGGTATGTAAGTGGTGTTTCATGGTATGTAAGTGGAGGTGTTCCATGGTATGTAATGGGGTATTCCATGGTATGTAAGTTGAGGTATTCCATGGTATGTAAGTGGTGTTTCATGGTATGTAAGTGGAGGTGTTCCATGGTATGTAATGGGGGTATTCCATGGTATGTAAGTTGAAGTATTCCATGGTATGTAAGTAGGGGTATTCCATGGTATGTAAGTGGGGTATTCCATGGTATGTAAGTTGAGGTGTTTCATGGTATGTAAGTGGAGTTTCATGGTATGTAAGTGGAGGTGTTCCATGGTATGTAATTGGGGTATTCCATGGTATGTAAGTGGGGTATTCCGGATAATGGGTATTCCATGTATGTAAGTGGGGTATTCCATGGTATGTAAGTGGAGGTATTCCGTGGTATGTAAGTGGGGGTATTCCATGGTATGTAAGTGGGGTATTCCATGGTATGTAAGTGGGGTATTCCATGGTATGTAAGTTGAAGTATTCCATGGTATGTAAGTGGGGTATTCCATGGTATGTAAGTGGGGTATTCCATGGTATGTAAGTGGTGTTTCATGGTATGTAAGTGGTGTTTCATGGTATGTAAGTGGAGGTGTTCCATGGTATGTAATGGGGGTGTTCCATGGTATGTAAGTGGAGGTGTTTCATGGTATGTAAGTGGGGTTTTTCATGGTATGTAAGTTAAGGTGTTTCATGGTATGTAAGTGGGGTTTTTCATGGTAAGTTAGTTGGAGTGTTCCATTATAATGTAAGTGGGGGTGTTCCATGGTATGTAAGTGGGGGTGTTCCATGGTATGTAAGTGGGGGTGTTCCATATGTTAGTGGGGGTGTTCCATGGTATGTTAGTGGGGTGTTCCATGGTATGTTAGTGGGGGTGTTCCATGGGTGTATGGGATTAGTGGGGTGTTCCATGGTATGTAAGTGGGGGTTTTCCATATGTTAGTGGAGGTGTTCCATGGTATGTTAGTGGGGGTGTTCCATGGTATGTTAGTGGGGGTGTTCCTTAGTAAGTTAGTGGGGGTGTTCCGTGGTATGTAAGTGGGGGTGTTCCATGGTATGTTAGTGGGGGTGTTCCGTGGTATGTAAGTGGGGGTTTGCCATGATATGTTAGTGGGGAGAGGGTGTTCCATATTGCTTCAGTGGGGTGTTCGTGGTATGTAAGTGGGGTATTCAGTGGTGTTTAAGCGGGGATGTTCTGTGGTATGTAAGTGCGAGTATTCCACGGTATTTAGGTGGGAGGAGGGGGAAGGGTTTCCATGGCATGTAAGTGGGATTATTCCATGGTATTTAAATGGGATGGTATTCCATGGTATACACATAGCTGTTTTCCATGGTATGTAAGTAGGGTTGTTTCACACAAACATACAAAGTCTTTTCAGTGATAAGGCACTATTGTTGGTATCAATATGTTTATGTTCTCAACATCATATGCAGAGAAGCTCATGAGCGTGAAGTGAAAAACCTGACTGATCAGCTGCATGATGTGAGTCGTCAACGGGAATCGGCACTGGCAGAGGTCATGGAGCTGAGGACACAACTGAAGATGGTGGAGGAATCACGTGATGCCATCCGTCGTGACCTCATTGATGCTAACCGTGCTATCCGTGAAGGTAAATGGTGTGGAAAGTGACAGTAGATTTCCCTAGTTTGCACAAAGTAGTGCCATTGCATTAATGCAAACAGGCAACAGTTACACATGATTGTACATGTACACACACATGCATACTTGCATCGCACATGCTCTACACACACACGCACACATACACACATGCACGCACACGCACACACACGCACGCACGCACACACGCACACATGCATGCACGCACGCGCACGCACGCACGCACGCACGCACGCACACACACACACACACACACACACACACACCACACACACACACACTCACTCTTTCTCTCTCTCTCTCATTCATACATATGCAAAATACATGAGCACACACATATATGCTTACTCCACTCACACTCATACAAACAGAAGATTATGCAATTACTGATAACACTATCACCAATCACAAGATGTGCATATTTCTGTATCCAAGGGGTAGACACAGCTTTCTTCTACAGCCACTGTTTGTGATGTTAGAACTGATAGATTTGAATTCTATCTAGACTTGGGAAAACGCTTGCTGAAAGATAGGCAACAGATTAATTTCATGATGGAGATTCAAACCTGAATTGTGTACCTCAGGGCTCATTTGATGATGGAGGGTCAGAATTGAACTGTGTATCCTAGGGCTCATTTTATGATGGAGGGTCAGAATTGAACTGTGTATCCTGGGGCTCACTTCATGGAGGCTCAGAATGGAATTGTGTACTCAGAACTCATTTCATGATGGAGGGTTTGGGTGGTTTTGACTGCCACTGGTGTTGCAAAGAAAACGGTTATGTTCATGCGTTTACGTGTGGACAGACATGAGCAGTTTAAAGCAGACTGTGAAGACCTTGTTCAGAGATGCTCCACCTGATGTGATTTTTTGAGTTTCTGAAGAAGCCACATGCTTTTCTTTCAATCTAAGATATTATGAAACAGATTCAGTTCCATACGAAAAACTGGTTTAGTTTCTCTTTTACACAAATATGTATACAGAACATACTTTGACCTGGCAACAGCTTGAAACGCCCTGCCCCTTAGACTGGGGTCTAAACAGTATGAACTTTAATGGAATTGACAGCATGAATGACTGACAGAACTGAACGTGTGTGTCAGGGGAAGAGACCCGGGAGCTGATGCGCAAGGACCTGACCGACCTGAAGCGTGCGATCAATGAGGAGATCCGCGAGAAGGAGGCCATGGGGCACACAGCGGGCGAGCTGAGGGGAAAGGTCAAGAGCTGCGAACAGGAGAAGACTGACCTGGGGCGGGCTCTACAGGATGCCAAACAACGCATTGGAGGTTCGTCATCAGGAGGGCAGTCTGCCTTGTTTGTTTGTTTGTTCGGATGTTCTCTTTGTTGTTGTTATGAATGGTCGTGAGTTTGAAATAAATTCTGTACAGTCAAATATCCTCAGTCTGAAAATGGGCAAGTGAAGTTTTTGTCAGAGAAATGGATAGACAGGTCCCAACATTTGTGTTTGACTAATTCAGGTTGACCCAAATTTAGCTGTTCTGAAAAATGATTTGAGCTTCTCATTGCTGGATCTTTGTGATATATCTTTTTTGTAAATTTGATGTTGCTTTATCTCTGTTCAAACATTTTTCCTTTTTTTTTTTAGCTGCTGTGTGTCTGTGCACACCTAACATTAAGACTTTTTGATTAATATGAAGTATGCATGTGGGAAAAGTCCATTTGTTCTTCCATTGATCAATGGGAAAGCAACAATTATTTTTTCACCAAGAATCCATATGAATAATGGATAAATGAGAGACTAAAGCTGTTCATATGAACATTTTGTCTGAGTTGCTTTTCACCTTAGCAGCAAAAAATTAAGTCTGTCATTAGTCTGTCATTGATCTGATGGTCTCTATTGTGGAGGATCTTTGTGAAGGAGACTGACTATATGATGGCAACAAAGACAATGGTCATGATTAGATCGAGAATGTTTATGATCATAATGAGGGCGGTGATCCTGATGGTGGTTGTCAATAGTGATGATTATGATGACAATGATCCTGTCAAAAACGGCAGTTAAGTGGAATTTGTGAACTGTATCAAATTAATGGAAACTGGGTCCTTAAATGAGAGGTGGGGGGAAGTCGAGAGGGGTGGGAGTTTTGTTTTGGTGGTTAATATAGTACAGACAAAAGATTCCAAAAAAATATCTTTAACCTTTAGACTACTGATCAGGTCACCCATCTACCATGTTCCTGCCACTTTCTATCTGCATGCCACCTATTGAAGGTGACTCTATGCTTTATTTCTGTGTGTAGGTTATTGGGGAAAGATTCAACAATAAGACGAAACATTTTGAACCATTAGCTACAGCATCTGCGGGCACCATTTGCAATGTGCTTCATGTTAAGCCAGAAAGTTTTAGGATGTTTTTTTCCTTCACATTGTATCAAGTGTTTCTGTTAAATACAATAACTATTAACATTGTTGTGAATGATCGAGCAGGACAGGCACTGTTAAACTAACGGTGACCCAGACATCAGTGTAGTCTGCGTGGATCATTTGAATTGATCTACCTTAAGTGGTAGTGAATTTAGTGTTCAAGATGTGGTTGTCTGCATTGGTTTTGGGTCAGCTGTCAGTGACAAATGGTCAGTCATAATAAACAACACCAGACACATGCATATCAAACTGCATAGATCTATACTCCCGAGTTAGATGGGGTTTTCCCCCCAAATCTCTTTTTAAAGGTTTACTTCACTTTCATGATTTTGTCTGGTGCTACAGAAAATTAATCTAATTTCAGGGTTTTGTGCACTTACACCCCCACCCTTCCTCCCCCCCAAAAAAAAAAAAAAAACCAACCAAATAAAACCCAACTAAAATATCAACAAAAAGAAAAAACAAAAAAAACAACAAAGTTGGTAGTTATGATATTAAAGGGAGTGTCTTTACATATGAGAGACTTAACTGGAAGGCCGTAGAGTACCTGAAACCTGCCTGCATTTCCTGTGTCTAGTGCTTGAAGAACAGAAAGCCAACATTTCCAAGGAAGCCGGCAGTCTGCGCGGCAATCTGCGGGACGTGGAGAAGGCTCGCCTGGAGGCTCGAAGGGAGCTTCAAGACCTACGACGCCAAGTGAAGATGCTGGACAGTGAGCGATCCAAGCTGGGCAAGGAGGTTGGTGACCTTCAACTTCGAGTCGCTCGGGATGAGGAGAAAGAAGAAGAAGCCAGGCGAACGTCTTTTGACCTCAAGCAGAAGGTTGGTGGGAGTAGAAAGAGGAAAAAGAACACTTAAAATCATTATCAAGAAACCCTAAGTAAAATGAAACCTGTATGTTGTTTTCATTATGAAATTACTGGAAGTCATATAGGATAATTGTGAGAGTAAAATGGATGGTGAAATTGATGAATGGTTGTGCAGTGTAAAGTAGAGTGGGCTGGGAGGTCACTGGTTTTAGGCACATCCATGGCATTTATTCGTGTCAATCTTAAATAAATGTTAGCGAACCCCAGAGAACGTGGACAAAGAGTCACAAGAAAAAACACAAAGCGTTCGACCTCTTAGGTCTTCGTCAGGTGATATATAAACGAATAAAACACGAAATTCACTTAGCTTTGATCGCTTCAGTCGCTTAGGGTTCAGGCAAAGGAAGAGGCGTTGATTTATTCGTGTGTGTTTTTTTCTTTTTTTCTTGGCCTTGACTGGCTTCTTCCCGGAGTTTTGTATGCTATTGACTCAAATGGATGACTGGAATGACGCAGTTGAGGTTTGTGTACTTAATGGATGTCTTTTTGAGACTGTTGCTCACGTTTCTTGATCAGCACTGCTGTTTTTCACCTCTAAGGCCTGGTTGACACCAGGAGTTGTTATGAGAGGAAGCTGAAAGCACAACTCTGTCAAGCAGTTTCAGACCAGGATGAAACTCTAAATCACCGTCGTCATCACGTTCATTGATCATCACACAAAAAAAGTGTCAAAAGTTGTGGTCCTTCGTGCCCTGCTGTCTTGGTGACCTCAGTTTGGATTTCTTTTCTGTGTCCATGTGTCGCGTTTTCAGTTCAAAGTCTCAGCCGTTAAACCAACCAAAAATGTGGCCTGCAAGCGATGAAGCGGTAATTTGGGAAACAGGAAATGACCACTAAAAACCGGAAACAAAAAATTGAGAGCAACATGTACAAGTCAGTTTTCACGAAACAAGTATTACAAACCATGTTTGCTGTGAGTTGGTGTCAGAGTTATTGGTATCATGAAGTTCATGGAAACTGCTGATGGATAGATCTGGGAAGGGACTCTGAGCAAGTATCGTCATTGTTAGAGAGTTTGGAGTAATGCAGGATAATGTATCATACTGCTTTGTATACAAGCACAAGCCAGCACAACACAAAAGAGAACAACACAGTTCAAGTACCAAATATATCACAGCACAAGCGCACAACAAAAGACAACACAGTTCAAGTACAAAAATCACAGCAAGGTCCAGCCAACACAAAGAGAACAACACAGTTAAGTACCAAATATATCACAGCACAAGCCAGCACAACACAAAAGAGAACAACACAGTTCAAGTACCAATATATCACAGCACAAGCCAGCACAACACAAAAGAGAACAACACGTTCAAGTACCAAATATATGACAGCACAAGCCAGCACAACACAAAAGAAAAACACGTTCAAGTACCAATATTTTGACAGCACAAGCCACACAACACAAAAGACAAACACAGTTCAAGTACCAAATATATGACAGCACAAGCCAGCACAACCAAAAGAGAACAACACAGTTCAAGTACCAAATATATGACAGCACAAGCCAGCACAACACAAAAGAGAACAACACAGTTCAAGTACCAAATATATGACAGCACAAGCCAGCACAACACAAAAGAGAACAACACAGTTCAAGTACCAAATATATGACAGCACAAGCCAGCCAACACAAAAGAGAACAACACAGTTCAAGTACCAAATATATCACAGCACAAGCCAGCACAACACAAAAAGAGAACAACACAGTTCAAGTACCAATATATCACAGCACAAGCCAGCACAAACACAAAAGAGAACAACACAGTTCAAGTCCCAAATATTGACAGCACAAGCCAGCACAACACAAAAGAGAACAACACAGTTCAAGTACCAAATATATGACAGCACAAGCCAGCACAACAAAAGAGAACAACACAGTTCAAGTACCAAATATATCACAGCACAAGCCAGCACAACACAAAAGAGAACAACACGTTCAAGTACCAAATATATCACAGCACACTGCATTACAATGCAAGAGGAGAAAACACGGGTTTGCATTCAAATGGTCACACAGTCAAGATTAAGCAAATAATGTCACACAACTGTTTAACATTATTGTTTTTGATAATGACTTATTCTGTATAAGTATCAAGCTCTTTTTAAGTGATGTGTTGGTTTTGGTGTTCAGACTTGCTATTGAAATTTCCGCACAAGTTTATAAAGTACCTTACATTGTGCACAGTTTCATTTTGATTTCTCTACTCTCAGGTCGTGGAGACAGAAGCCTCAAGGGAAGTCCTCCGCAAGGAACTGGCCAACATTCAACGCAAGATGGCCGAGCTCATTGACGATGCCACCATGAAAGAGAAAGACTACCAGCTCGCGCTTGATGACTCGCGACGTGCTGAACGCAAACTGGAAGACAATCGCAGGAACCTGGAAATCGCCCTGGAGGCTGCAAACACCGACATTGCTGACCTCCGCCTGAAACTGAGCGGGGCCGAAGGTCGCGTGAATGCCCTGGAGACGACCTTGGCCCGTTTGGAAGGAGCCAAGAAGGATGTGGAGTTCAAGCTGAGCAGCATTGTGTCCAGTTTGCGTCGTAGTATTGGTTTCCGCCAGGAAATGCCAAGGGCCAGAAGTCGAAGCCCGGGAGCTCGGCGTTCTCGTCCCAGCTCTCCATCAAAAGGTAACATTGATCATGACAGTGGAACCTATTTCTAACAATTTACAGAACATCATAAAATTTGGAATTTTAAGAGAGGTGGTCTTTGTTGGTAGGTGAGACTACTACCAGAGTAGTAGAAATAGCGTTAGACTATTTTTTTTCTCATTACTTGTGTAACTGTCTGTGTGTAGATGCACATACGTTATGAACAAACATACGTCGTGGATTTACACACCATAGATGTTAATACACAGACACAAGCATGCATACAGACACAGATATGCACACACACAATACACGCAACACCACACACACACAGCACAGACACAACACGCACACAACACATACACACACTACACTCACACTTACACATACACATAATCGGATGGGGACTATAAGCGAGTCGGACCTGTGTGCCTTCCTGGCCCCCTGCACACGTTAAAGAACCCACGGCAGTTGAAAATCGAAAAGAGCAGGGGGGTTCCCCGCTGCCCTGGCAAAATTGATGTAGATTGAAGATAGCCGCCTGGTATTTCTTACCAAGCCACAAAAATTGTCACTTACTGTTATCGTGTGCCATCGTGTACCGGTGGAGATGGAGGACACGTATAAACATCGTATGCATCCTATGTGAGAAACTGGAGGGATAAATGAAAATGAGTGACTGATATTTGAATGGTACGGGAAATGACTGAATGAGCGCCAGTAGGCTGCACTTCGGCCGGCTCTACCTGGGTAGGCAGCCGTTGAGTGACCGAGGTAGTGCGCTTATTGTAAAGCGCTTAGAGCTTGGTCTGTGACCGAGGAAAGGCGCTATATAAAACCCAATATAATGATAATAATAACATACACACACACACATACACACACATCCCTCCATTCTCTCCCCCCTGAAACCAACCATCCACCCATCTGTCCTCTGTACAGGTTTCGACAACACTTACGCCACCACCACCGAAGGTCGTGGGAGCCCCATCCCCCGTGTGGGATCTCCAGAGCGTTCTGGGAGCCCGGGCGCAACATGTTGCCCATGCGTCGCAGCCTGTCCCCCGGACACATGGAGGGCTGGACGTGGACCCCGAGGCCGTGCGAGCCGCTCTGAGGACTTCATGACTCAGCTGTCCTGTGCTGAGCGGGAGAGGGTGAGGAGTGTTTGTGGCAGGGGGAGGGAGGGAGGGAGGAAAGGAAGGGGCGGGGAGAGTGGGAAAGTTTGTGTGTGTGTGTGTAAGAAAGGGGTGGGGCCAGGAGGGTAGGCATGTGTGTGTGCGCGCGCGTGCGTGCATGCGTGTGTGTGTGTGTGTGCGAGTGTGCGCAGACTCCTCCGAGTGTTTTCACGACTGGACCATGCTGTGCTGTGCATGAAATGGCAAGCTCTAGAGAGGTGTATGTGTGAGAAGGGTGCAAGACAATGATGGAAAAAAAAAGATGAGAAGGATAGAAAGGAAAGAGGATGTAGTAGAGAATGAACTTGACAAGTGAAGGATAGAAAGGAAAGAGGATGTAGTAGAGAATGAACTTGACAAGTGAATGAGAGGGAGAAGAGGGGAAAGGTTCGATTCCTGACAAAGCGAGAGACGGAGTGCTGTGTGAGTAGGGGGCAGGATAAAGGAGAAGGAGAAAATTGTGTGGTGGATGTTCCAGGAGAGAGAGAGAGAGAGAGAGAGAGAGAGGGTCACCAACCAAACTGTGTGCAGGACGACGCCCTGGCCTCGGTGCGCAGCATGGCCACACAGCTGAAAGACCTGGATGAGGAGAGGGACCGCACGGAAAACCGCCTCAAGGTCCTGCAGAAATCCCTGGGAGCAGTGGAAGAAGGTGGGTTGGTGTGACACGCAGACAGCAGCCCTCAAGGTCCTCTGGGATTGTTAAGGGGGGGGGGGGGGGGTGGTGGTGATGGAAGGTCACATTTGAATGACATGCACACACGCATGCACGCACATACATACACATATGTACATGCACATGCACACGTCACACATATTTCTATATCTATCTGTCTGTCCGTTTCTCTAGAATGATGGAGACACATATTGATTTATCTATCAATCTAATATTGTCTGTATCAATCTATCTATCTATATATCTGTCTGTCTAACTAACACAGCCCTGATGTGGCCCTTTGCCGTCGGCTGGGCTATAAGCAACTTATCTTATCCTACCTATCTCGTCTGTCTAACTATCTATCAACCTATCTATCTGTCTGTCTGTCTCTCTCAATTGTCTGTCTGTCTGTCTATCTATCTATCCGTCTGTCTATCTATCTATCTGTCTGTCTAGAATGATGGAGTAGGGCCAACAGATGAGGTCATCACTTTCCGTTATATTCAGGGATGGGTGGGTAGACAGTCAGGTCATCTCTGTGCCTTCATTCTTGTGATGGGACAGAGCAGATGGATCATGGCAGTGTGTGGGGCTGTAAGATCCTTGTGATGGGATGGGGCAGACAGATCAGGTCATCAGACTGTAACACTGTGATGGGATGGGGCAGACAGATCAGGTCATCAGACTGTAACATTGTGATGGGATGGGCAGACAGATCAGTCATGAGACTGTAACATTGTGATGGGTGAGCAGACAGATCAGGGCATCAGACTGTAACATTGTGATGGATGGGGCAGACAGATCAGGTCATCAGACTGTAACATTGTGATGGGTGGGGCAGACAGATCAGGTCATCAGACTGTAACATTGTGATGGGATGGGGCAGACAGATCAGGTCATCAGACTGTAACATGTGATGGGGCAGACAGATCAGTCATCAGACTGTAACTTGTGATGGATGGGCAGACAGATCAGGTCATCAGACTTAACATTGATGGGGCAGACAGATCAGGTCATCAGACTGTACATTTGATGGGGCAGACAGATCAGTCATCAGACGCAACATTGGATGGGATGGGGCACACAGATCAGGTCATCAGACTGTAACATTGTGATGGGATGGGCACACAGATAGGTCATCAGACTGTAACATCCTGTGATGGGATGGGGCAGACAGTCAGGTATCAGACTGTAACATTGTGATGGGCAGACAGATCAGGTCATCAACTGTAACATTGGTGATGGATGGGCAGACAGTCAGGTCATCAGACTGTAACATTGTGATGGGCAGACAGATCAGGTCATCAGACTGTAACATTGTGATGGGGCAGACAGATCAGGTCATCAGACTGCAACATTGTGTGGGCAGACAGATCAGGTCATCAGACTGTAACACTGTGATGGGGCAGACAGATAGGTCATCAGATTGAACATTGTGATGGCTCGCAAAACATGCAGGCCAGATCAGTGATGTTGGAACTGTTTCCAGTGCTTCACACCAAATGCAGACTTGGGTTTTGTCACCAGACAAACGTGGCATTGATGGCCGACTGACCAGCGCCCAGACTGCCCTCATGATGCAGGAGGAGACAATCCGTCGAAATGAACGTGAACGCAAAGTACTCCAGGACAAAATCAACAGCCTGGAAAGATGTGTCACTGCTTCTGACTCTGAAAAACGACAGCTTCAGGTTTGGAATGTGACAGTGGTTTTTTTTTCTCCGTATGACGACAATAAATTGTGTATAAAGAGGATTAGATTAGAATATTAAACCAGAAGCAGTTCTTGTGGCATTCAGTCCGTCAGACAGCAGTGAATTTTGTTTCTTATTGTTTGCCCAAGTTCCTCTTTCATGAGGTTTTAATGAACTACTTGAGGTTTGTATGTGTCAAATCTGAATTATAAAAAAAAAACAGCAACCTTTTTTTCCTTAAATGTCAAACTGTAGAGAAGGAAGCTCTCCCTATAGTTTCTTTGTATTGTTTTTTTTTAACATGGAGACTTATCACATGCAAACCTGCAAAGTTGAGGACTAATTAATTCAACTCAAAATTCTTAGAAAATGTGTGTGTGTGTGTGTGTGACAGTGTGTGTGTGTACGTACTTAGAATACCCAACTCTCTTTGTCTCTAATTATCAATAGCTGGAATCAGTCAGTCCAGTATTCTGCTTCCAGTACTGCTATTGTAATGGTATTGAGAGTTAGGGGGTGCAGGCAAAGACAGACAGATGATGGTAGCAAGCTCAGGAACCAAGGGACAACAGCCAGTAAAGAAAATGCAGAGGGACAAAGTGGAGTTTCTTCCCTTTCATAGCCATGAGCTCACACCAGGCACACTCTCCAGGAACACTACTCGCTCTCTCTCACACAGCGCCTTTAAATATACAGTGCTGAGCCGGACTGCAGAGCCAGCAACACAGTAAAGGAGACAAAGTGGCGTCATGAGACACGAACTGACGGCAGAAATTTGTGCTATCTGTCGCAGCTTCCATGTTGTCTAGCTCGCTGTCCGTTCAAAGTATTCAAACCTGTTTACTGTCGATGAAAACCTCAGAACCCAAGAAAAGAAATGAAGCATGTCACATTTGATGATTTGTTTTTTTACGAGTGGTGTGTCATATTTTTCTCTATTTTTTGTTTTTTTACGAGTGGTGTGTCATATTTTTCTCTATTACGATAAGAAATACTAAACAGCATGAAATGATTTTGTAATGAATAAATAGCACACATTTCACTCTTTTCACACGTATTAGTCTAATTATCCAAGACTGTCTGAGTGGAGAACTTTGTTTTTGAAAATTGATAGAAAACACAACTGGCTTTCTTCCTCGCCTGTCCATCGACATAAGCTTTCATACGATTTTCTGTTGAAACGGAATACTAGATAATAATTTTTATACATTTTCATTGTTTTTTATCACAGAAATGGAGTCATTGATAAGATTTTGATCAGGAAGTCTGAATTTCATGGAATGACAATTTAGGTCAAAACTCTGACAAGGACAAAGAGTGGAACAAAGGAGATGAACTGTTCAAGAGAGATCTGCTCCATCAGTCATTTCATATAGTCGCAAGCTTGTGCAGAAAAGATCCTAGGCATGCGATATCTGAAATGAGAGCTTATGGGCTTTACTTTTGATGTACATTTTGGGATTCTGGTTTTTCTCATACTTTTTGCAAAATCAAGGAATATTCAAGGTTTGCCAGGCAGAGGATTCAAAATGGCACCAAGATTAACTGTGCAGAATACCAGTTTAGAGAAAATATGGGCTTTTGGGTCTAATACAGTAGTAACAAATAAAATACATTAATTTTTGTGATTTCAGTGACATATATATAATTGTGCAGGTTCTGAGGCATTCACATTTTAAAGAGTTAACACAAAATAATCGAGATTCGTCAATCAAGGGAGGTAAGGGTGAAGGTAACTCAAGAGAATAAATATCTCCGGTTACCCTCAGTAGACGAAATGTTTTATTTTAAATTTTGTTTTGCTGGAGTACCTCAGTTGGCCTCTGTGGAGATCAACCAGTGTATTGATCTTTGCCAGATGTGTTATGTTGCTTGTATCAGTAGACTTGGTGATGTGTCTCTTTCTTTGGGAATGCTCAGTCATGCTGTTTTTCTGTATGTAAAACCTCTGATTGAATATGTGAAGCTAATTATGCATCACAGGCTTACATCATTTTCCCTGTGTGTGTTTATCCATGGTTGCTCACTGGCTGTTAATGCACATTGCTGGATACATGTTAAAGGATACACTGATTGTATAGTATGATAAGTACGTACATTTTATATGATACACATATATGTAAATATACACATTGTTTGGGAATGTGCATGCATGAAAGATAACTCCGTCAGTCTGTCCTCACCCCAGGGGCTCATATCCCGTATACAAGATCTCTGTCTTCAGAGAACATGTCAGGCGACAGGGTGCAGTGGGAGATCAAGATTTCCATGACTGCTTTCTGACACTTAAGCAGGCTGGTGAACTCCATCTTCAAATGATTTAATCCTTTCAGCCCTTCTGAGGCCAGCTTGGACTTATAGGAATGGAAGGGGTGGTTCATTTATCTTCTAAGATCTCAAAAACTATCCTACAGAGAGGCTAGCAGGTTTATTTGTTTATTGCCAAATGATTGTTTGTCAACATATATTTGTGTCAACATATATTTGTGTAATGAGACTTTCAGTGCTTTGACAAACTCAAACATTATTTTCTTTTTCTTCTTTTTTTGCATAGCTCTCTTTTCATTTTATGTAAGCATAAAAAAATGCCTACTTGTTTAAATTACTTAGCAAAATATGATGTTCTTTCTAGGAAGAAAGTTCTGTAGGAATTGTATCCCTTTCTTTGCAAGTTGATGCATATTCATGTGCGGATAATCCAGTTTTGGTTTGTAAGCCAGTTTGTCCCATTACTGTTTGGGCACTGGCTGAGAATGATATTTAGTGGCATCCATAGGGCTAAATAGAAGAATAGCATGAAAAATGTGACGCTGGAGAAATGTACCTTGCCCGAGAAACCCCCACACAGCTCTGTATGGTGTAACAAATCATTAAAGGTAGACCTCAGGATCCTGCTGGTAGCCCTAAGTCACAAAGCTTGAGGCCTAGGCATAGATATTTAAAGTAACAAACAGGCAAGATAACTCTTTTTGTTCTGTGTGCTGTGTTGTCATTTCTGTTAGGCGATTCAGTATCATAAGCAGCATTTGTTTGGAGTTATGGGCCTGTAATTATTTCATCGTGGGAGCAGCAGTCATCCTGCTTGTATGCTAGTCACTGTTTACTGTTCCCTGCCACATTTAAAGATTTCCTTTCATGGGTATTTTGTTCAAAACTTTACGTCCTGAATTGTATGGCATCACCCTTCCTCCCTGCAGGAGAAGATCGCCAAACTGAAGGCAGCGAGGGCAAGTTGGAGGAGGACAAGAAGGCCCTTAGAACAGCCCTGGATGAGGCTGAAACTCGCTGCACCAAAGTGGAACTGGCCCGGCGCTCCCTGGAGGGAGAGCTGCAGAGACTGCGTCTGACTTTGACCGACAAAGAGACGGAGAACCAGGTCAGTTGGATGGGGAAGGGGGGGGGGGGGGGGGGGGGGGGGGGGGGGGGGGGAGTGGGGGGTGGAAATAATCTGTGGTTTTTTTGTTTTTTTTTTCCAAAAGTGAAAGTCGTGGGAACCGCCACCCTCCCTTCCCTACCCCTCCCTTAAATTCCTCTTCCATGTTTAAGAGATCATTGAAAGCTGTTTTGTAGGAGGACCCATAGTTAAACGGTTTAAGCGTTTGCTATGGAGCTGATTGGCGTGAGTTAAAATCACCTGTGGAGTCTTGTCTTCAAGGTTTGAAAACCCTTTCTTTTGCTCCTGCTTCACCTTAGGACAGGTTGAGGCTGTGAAAAAAGAGAGCTGGGCTCTGTGTCGCATTATGCCATTCCCTAATCATGCTGGACAAGAACAGAAAACTCTGTTGAAAGAAAAAAAAAAGGGAAGACAAATTTAAGGTGATGAAAAGAAATGTAATTTAAAGCAACTTTGCATGTTTGGAAACAGTTGCACTGTAAATGAAATTGAATCTAAAGCAATTGCATTGCATTGAGTTGCATTGTTTTGTATGGTGTTGTATTGCATTGCACCATACTGCATGGCGTTTCATCACAAGGCACCACACCATGTTGTAAATTTTGTAATATGTTGTATTGTATTTTATCATACTCTGTAGCACTGGATAGCTTCATCCATGCCACATATTTTCCAGTGTGAAATTCGGACTGCTGTCTCTGGGAGAACCATATTCTCATAGTTTGATACCTTTCACTAAAGAAACATTTTTCTGTCTGCATATATCTTTGTTTGTTTTTTTAAAATTAGAGTGGATTCAACAGAATTTGCAGGGAAAACCCTTTTGTTGCTGTGAGCTCTTTACCTGTGCAAATGCATTGCCACACAGGAGGCCTCAGTTTATAGTCTCATACCAAACTCTGTCACTAAGAGAGTCACTTCAGCTCAAGTGGATTGAGTGAAAAAAGAAAAGCAACCTTGTTCTCCCTGAGACAGGAGCCAGAGACCTAGCATGCTTGTGGTTCTTTGGCGAGTTGTTATCCACCTGGCTGCAACTCCATGATGTGGTTTCAGGTGGCACAGGAGAGAGCAGAGACCCTGATGAAACGGATTCAAGATCTGGAGGCCAAGCATCAGTCCTTGCAGGTGACCATCGATCGACTGAACGGCCCCTGGCCAGAACAGAGGAGGAGGGACATATGTCCAAAGATAAGGTGTGTGTGTGGTGGTGTGTGCGTGTGTGTGTGTGTGTGTGTGTGTGTGTGTGTGTGTGTGTGTGTAGTGTGTTGTTTGTTTGTGTGTGTGTGTGTGTGTGTGTGTGTGTGTGTGTGTGTTTGCGTTTGTGTGTGTGTGTGTTGTGTTTGTGTGTGCGCACGAGTGCGATTGTGCAAGTGCTTGCAGACACCGATGGAGAAATCAAGCAGATGTGTATATATGTATCTCTTAATTTTCATTGAATATGTTATGATCAAATTGCCAAGAAAAAGAGATCCACCTGTGAACAGATAATAATCACAACAGCAAACGCATATAGATAAGATAAGATAATGTTGCTTATAGCCCAGCCGACCACAAAGGGCCACATCAGGGCTGACGCATATAGATGCACACACACACACACACACACACACACACACACACACTCACCCAATCCACTCTCAAGCATGTCAATCCGTTCCTCTCACAAATGCGCTCCAAAACACCCCTCTCCAGGCACCATGATACGATCTCAGCACTCGTTGCGTCTCTAAACAACATATCATCCCAAACATACCCCACTACTCTGCACCTCCCAGGAGCCACAAACCTGTCTGTGGCGGGATGGCGATTACTGAGAATGTCACGTTCCCATTCGCTTGAAATTCTGTTGGAAATAAAACCTGGCTGTTTTATGTGCAGGTGCAGGCATTGAACCTGACACTGACCGACAGCAATGCTGTCATCGGCGAGCTCCAGGACAGGGTGTCCCAGATGCAGCGAGCGCTGAAGAACAGTGAGCAGGACAGGTGTGTGCTGCAGGAGAGGCTGGACGTCACCAGGTGAGATTCTGATGACTGGCTGGTTGGTTGTTTTCACTGTCCAGTCTTCTGTGTCACTTCAGTGGGGGTTTCAGGTGTGTGCTGCAGGAGACGCTGGATGTCACCAGGTGAGCTTCGGCTTATTTCTGGTCGGTGGTTTTCACCATCCCATGTTCTGTGTCACATCAGGGGCCTTTACTCAGACGTCACTCACTCCAACTCCTCCACAGACACAGCCACATTGTGATTTTTGTCACAGTCCCAGTGCCAGCTGTCCAAAGGGAGCTGTCGGAAGGTATTCCAGCTGAAGAGACACTGCGCTGCTGTTGTGTGACTTTGGTGGTGTTCAGTGGTGCCTTTCCTGACTTGGAATATGCAGAGCACCCTCTACTTAGCCCCCTGATGGTGTTACCTGGTATCTATTTTTTTTTGAGAATGTGGTGAAGAAAGTAACATACCATTTGTATGAAGTTGCTTGCACTGCAACTAAGTTGTTGCCATCAGTGTGAGTGTGGGGCTTGTAAGGTAGTATCTGAAACGGCATCAGTAAACACCACCAAAGTGTCTAATCAGCCTTGCAGTGTCTCCTCTGGTGGGTTGCCTCATGACGACTTAATATCGATAGCTGCCTCTGTACCAGCGGAACTACGGCAGAAGGAAAGTGAATGTAGCTGTGTGCAGGAGAGTGGAAATGAGCAGGGTTGGAGTTTTGTCACCGAGAGGGTACAGATGACAGACACCCCCCCCCCCCCCCCCGAAACCTCCCCTCTCTCTCCCCCCAAAAAAGTGTGTGAAAAGTGCTGAAGACCAGCATCCCAGCATCCATGATCTGAGTACTTTTCACACACACACACACACGCACACTTGCTTACACACACACACACACACAAGCGCCGCATACACACACACACGCACACATACACACATGCACGCACGCACATGGGCACACACACACATGCATACATACACACACACACACTCTCTCTCTCTCTCTCTCTGTCTCACACACACACACATGCATCACCATACCTGCATGTTGCAGACAAGCGCTGAACGAAGCCAAGAAGCAGGGCCATGCCCTGATGGAGCGGCTGCAAGCCATGCAGAACGAGGTGTCCGAGTCGGAGGTGCGCTGCGCGGAACTGGAGGGACAGATCCGGCAGTCAAACAACGTAGGTTCCCCTGCCCTCTCTCCTCCCATCCCTCAGCACCACCTCTCCAGCTCACCTTTCTGTCGAAATTTGTTTTTGAAATGTCTCTACAGTTTGTCTCTCTCCAAAATTTCTGACCGTACGTTGAGTGATGTTGCTTCAGGCACAGGATGATAGACTGAAAGGTTTTATTTCTGTGTATTCAAAACTAGGGCGACATTTCAGAACTACTAAAATGAAATGACTCTAATGAAAGTTTGAATGACCTGTATATCTTTGGGGATGGGTGTTAAGACACACACACACACACACATAAGCACACACACACACCCTGAAACAAGAATACTTTGCTTTTGATATTTGCCACAGCACAGTATGGCATGCCTCAACTTATTTTCAACATGGCTCAGCTCAGCTCTAATTCACTTGCTTGAGTTTGACTAAGCTCGACTCATTCTGCATATCTAGACGACTTGATTCTTCTAGCTTGACTTGACCTTTTCCACTTAATTTGTCTCCACTTGACTTAACTGGGCAATGCCCCACTCAGTGCAGCTCTTCTTGACTGCTTGACTTCACTCAGCTCAACAGGATCTGACTTGAGTGAAATGATCTTTTCTCAACTCCACTCAACTCAACTTGGCTCAGCTAAGCCGAGTCCCAAGCTGCTGACTAACTTTCAGCTTTCATTAACCTTCACCAGCCGACTCACATAATCGTGGGTGACGGGATTTCTTTCCCTCAATCCGAGGCACCCAAGGCAGGGTGACGGACAGACAGTACATTCTGCCGTGTCACACACCAATCATGTGACTGGAACATAAAAAATTCCTACACTTTCCATAAAATGATCTAAGGGAAATAAGCTCTGTAACTAGCCTTGGGGATGTTTAGCGAGTAGTAGACCTTACTTTCAGTGCTCTATCGTGAACTTGGCTGACCCCAGCAGCTTTGGAACAAAGGAACTGACTGTACCGGGCTTTGCTGCTAAGCGCGCACGAAAAAATGTCGGTCAGACGAAGGGGTGGCAGTGATTTCTCGCTCAATGAAGCGCTTGAAATCATATTACAAAGTGGATCTGGTGATGAGGGGAGTGATAGAGAGATAGAAAACTATGAAAGATAAGAGGAACGTGAATTGTTTGAAGATGCAGCCATCCCTTCATCTTCTGATTTGGTGTTGTAACAGAACGGAATAGAATGTAAACAAAGAATTTTTTTTTAACTTGTCAGATGTGTTTTTCAATGCACAGTCATGTCTACACATTGAAAGTAAATGTTTCAAAATTGCTATGTTCGATCAGTTGAGTGTTTGTTCTTTCTTATGACACCTAACACAACACTGTCAGTTGTTGTCTAGCTACCGTAAAAATTAATTAAAAAGTGGCGAAATATGCGCGTCAGCAGGGACCGAGCGCTGAGCGCCATGCGCGAGCGCTTTGCAGCAGGGAGTTGTGCTGCACGCGCCATTCTTGGCTAGATAGTATTAACCCTGCCTGCGGCTCCTGGTTTTCACTGGTTCCAGAGACACAATGAAAACCATATTTCTTAAACTATCAAACATATTCCATTGAAGATGTAAGTATATATCAAGAACCTGATTCTCTGTTCGACATTTTTTTGTTTTTTTCTGAGAGCAAAAGTGAAATGGAAATCGGCTGCGTTGACTGAACTTTACAGTTCAAACAGCATGGGGTGTACAGAGGTGCAAGTCCGTCATGACCCAAACATTCTACATAGGTTTTACTATGTCTGCCTATAGTGTTGGTCTGCTAATACCAATAATCTTTTACCTATACAAGACATCATTCTTCACTGCAAACTCCTGACAGCACAGACCCCACAGTACCCATCAGAGATGGGATTTTCATAATGTGAAAAAGGAGGAAAAAAAAGTGGCGGGGGTCCGGGGGCCGCTGAAGGCCCCCGGTGGGGTCCAGGGGCAAGGCCCCTGGTGGGGGTCAGGGGGCGAAGCCCCCTGAAGCTGAAGATTTTTTAGAATTTAACCTGCAAAAATCAGCATCTGAGACACCAAAGTATTCAAAAGTATTAATAACCTTGATCCTACAAAAAAAAGACTGTCTCATCTTCGCCATTGATGTCTGTCAGGAAATCATGAAGACCATTGACACAGGATTGGTGATTTTCCAGTTGCTAATAGTCACACAATTTTCCAGCAGTTGCAAGTCAGTTTCTCATTACTGTCCTTCACATCACCACATTTCAGCGAGCAGTTTAGTTTCTAATAGTAATAGCCATCCTTCAAAATACTTATTAAAAAAGTTTACCTGAACACCAATCAAATAATTTCTTATAGTTGTCCTTCAAAATACCACGGAGGATTCTGATTCCTTTATAGAATAATATAAGTGAGAGAGTTGACTAAGGATCATATTCAAAGTGTGCAAATTGTGAAGGTTTAAAACTCACTGTGTGCCCACAAGCAGTTTTTTTTTTCTTTTCAACTTGATCCATCTCTATTACAATAAGAAAAAAAAATTTTTTCACACTTCTGATACTCCTCAACATTAATGATGTCACTTGCTAAATCTAGTCACCAGAGTATAAGTATGCATGCATATCTGCCGGTCTGCTCATTTGTATGAATGTGTGTAACTGATTTTTTCCCCCCATGATATCTATACCAGAAAAGAAAAGATTTTTGTGACGCGGTGGTATAGGTAAAAAACATTATTCTTATTATTATTACTACTACTACTACTATGACTTTTTCCGTACTATCGTCTGTTGTTTACTTATGTTTTGTTTGCTTGTCTGTAGAATGTCAATAAAACCCTTGCAATTTTTTTGTTTTGATCTCTCTCTCACTAAAATAGTTTGTTGTATGCTATTTATTACGTAAAATATTGACTACACAATTGTGTATACTGTGACATTGATGTAAACTGTTTTTTCAAAGAGAACCTTCATTGCAAAATAATCAGCTTGATGATGTGGGCATTACATCAGAAAGAAAAAAAAAAAAGGGGGGGGGGGGGGGGGGGGGGGGGGTTCTACAGATTCATCATATCTATCTGGAGATAACCTGCAATATTATTAATTTTACTTCAACAAAACAAATAGCATTACTCTTCACAGAGAGAGAGAGAGAGAGAGAGAGACGGGGTGGGAGTGGGGGTGGTGGGTAGACTCGCCGATGCTCCAAACGATCCAAGAGTCTCGTTTGTAAAAACGATCTTTCACTCTTGCTAGGTGCTTTTCAGCAAGAACGTGGTTGATCAATGCTGACTGCCCCGTGAGCCATACTTGATCGCGTCATTACACCATGTGCAGACTGCTTGTCCTGGATAGGTGATTTTCCTCATGCAGTCTTTCAGTCTGAGAATCACACTGTGGCTGACGGCGCCTTTGGAACTGGTCAGCATCACTTTGCGCTCACTTCCTCCTCCAACCACTTCCAAGTCCATTTGTTTTTAACTGAAGCATCGACTTGCTTCGCAAGAACTTTCTCGCTTTCTGCTATCTGACGAAACATTCTGGTTTTCGCCACTCTCGTCAAACCGAAAGAAAATGGCGTCAGGAAAAAAATTCGCAAACAGTTTGCCGCATTCTCAAACATCAACTTCCGCTTTGATGGTTTCGGTTTAACCGCAGATGAAAACAAAGACAGCAGTCTCGACCGGCCCAAGCAGAAACCGGAAACATCCATTTGCGAACGGATCAATTGAGAACACAATATCGATCGACCTCTCGCCGTACATTAGCTTCATCACAAACCTACCTCTAACCCCCCCCCCCCCCCCCCCCCCCCCCCCAATTTTCTCAACGGATTTACACTGATCTCAAAAAACGACCCCTGGGCCATCAAAAGACGGAAATCCCCCAATCGGGGGAAAAATCCCATCTCTGACCCATACATTTTACACAGGTTTTACAGCATCTTTTTACTGTGTTTATTTTACAGCATCTTTTTACCATGTTTATTTTACAGCATCTTTTTACCATGTTTATCTTACAGCATCTTTTTACCGTGTATATTTTACAGCATCTTTTTACCGTGTTTATTTTACAGCACAGCATCTTTTTACCATGTTTTATTTTACAGCATTTTTTTACCGTGTTATTTTACAGCATCTTTTTTACCGTGTTTATCCCTTTTCAGAGAAAAATGGGTAGCATGAGACTGATACATGTGATAAAGTCCTTAAGAGTTTCTACTTTAAATCGATTAATGGGTCCCTAAAGAGCCATGCTCCTGTGGTTTCATCTGATTACTGCTCTTTATGGGTACCAAGGACCAGCAGCATTGGAAGCATATGGTTCGAATGAAACAACCAATTATTTGTTTGCTTTCTGATGCACAGACACCGAAATCTGTTTACAGAGTCAATTGTGTTTTTGAGAAATATTGTTTTCTTTTCCTTTTTTGTTGTTGTGTGAAATACCTAAAATTTGTTTTGTGTGTCTGGGGGCTGGATTACCTAGGAAGCTCAGTGAAGGTTAGAGATAAAGCCTCTGTGAAATGTATAGGGTGTGGGAGACCCACATCAATGGGAATATGTGGTCAGAAGTGACGTGATATGTCATAAAATACACTGGCAAAAAAACCAACATATCAGGAATGCATTATGAAAAGTGACCTGCAGTAAACACGCTGTGAAAAGTGACCTGTAGTAAACACTGTGAAAAGTGATCTGTAGTAAACACTGTGAAAAGTGACCTGTAGTAAACACACTGTGAAAAGTGACCTGTAGTAAACACTGTGAAAAGTGACCTGTAGTAAACACACTGTGAAAAGTGACCTGTAGTAAACACTGTGAAAAGTGACCTGTAGTAAACACACTGTGTGAAAAGTGACCTGTAGTAAACCCACTGGAAAAGTGACCTGTAGTAAACACACTGTGAAAAGTGACCTGTAGTAAACACACTGTGAAAAGTGACCTGTAGTAAACATGCTGTGAAAAGTGACCTGTAGTAAACACTGTGTAAAAAGTGACCTGTAGTAAACACTGTGTAAAAAGTGACCTGTAGTAAACACACTGTGAAAAGTGACCTGTAGTAAACACACTGTGAAAAGTGACCTGTAGTACACACTGTGAAAAGTGACCTGTAGTACACACTGTGAAAAGTGACCTGTAGTAAACACACTGAAAAGTGACCTGTAGTAAACACGGTGTAAAAAGTGACCTGTAGTAACACACTGTGAAACGTGACCTGTTGTAACTACGCTGTGAAAAGTGACCTGTAGTAAACATATTGTGAAAAGTGACCTGTAGTAAACATGTTGTGAAAAGTGACCTGTAGTAAACACACTGTAAAAAGTGACCTGTAGTAAAGGTTAACACACTCTGTTCCACAGCTGCTGGTCCAGCGGCAGGAGTCGGAGCAGGAGCTAAGCCAGCGTGTGCAGAAGGTTCAGGCGGAAAAGCAGTCCCTGGTGGAGCAAGTGGCCTCCCTTTCTCGCACGCTCTCCTCCATTGAGAACGAGAAGAAGGAGGTGGAGAGATCCTCGGTCCGTCTGGAGAAAGACAAGAATGCTCTGCGGAAAACGCTTGATAAGGTACGGTGTTCGTACTGCGTTGTACTGTGTTGCATTGGATTTGGTTGAATTGCATTGCATTGTCTTGTATTGTGTTTTGTTGTGTTGTGGTGTGGTGTTGTGGTGCGTTGTGTTGTGGTGTGGTGTGGTGTGTTGTGTTGTGGTGTGGTGTGTTGTGTTGTGCAGGGTTCGTACGCCCCCTTATTTTCTTGAAAAGTGCTTGAGATTTGACATGACCATTTCAAGGCCTGGAAAAGTACTTAAAAATAAGCTGAAGGCCTAACCCCCTGGAAAAGTCCTTGAAATTTCAAAATCGGTCACAATCTGTCCTCTCAAAGCAAGGAAGTGACTGTCACTCAAGAAAATGTTTTTTTATACGAAATAAATCACAATCTCTGTCACTCCCATGTGGCTTCGTGATCGCCGATCCCGTAGCAACCGACAACAGCCTAGCTGAAGCAGAAGGGAAGTAACTCGTCAGTGACTAGTGTTTGACTTACTATAGACGTAAGTGTAGAAGCCAACAGAGTTCTTTCCCTTTGGTTACCATCGGGGTTGTGTCGACGGTCGATGTTTTGCGCCAAATAGTGCTACTGAGCCTGCAAGATGGGGAAAGGAGACTGCGTTTTCAATGATATGTGGGCAGAAAAAGATGCTTTCAAAGGTTGGTTAGCTCGTGGAGAAAACGAACACTCAGCAAGGTGCACATTGTGCAAGAAGAGTTTTAGTATCTCGGGTATGGGCATCAGTGCTGTGAAGAGTCATGCTGATGGAGTGAAACACAAACGGTTGGTGGAACATGAAAAGAAAAGGAAAAGACTGAAGAAGTGTCAAAACTTGAGAAAAAACTCTGTGCAAAACTGGAAGAGCTGAAGGAGATGTAAACTGTGTAAATGTTCTCCCTTTTCTGACTGCTGACAGATGTGCAACTTTAGATATTTCCTTAATAGACCTGCGTATAACTGTCTTCCTTATAGAAGTACTTATATTTTTTCTGCCATGTGAGTGCAAAG
This sequence comes from Conus ventricosus, assembly GCA_018398815.1. Classification (NCBI taxonomy): domain Eukaryota; kingdom Metazoa; phylum Mollusca; class Gastropoda; order Neogastropoda; family Conidae; genus Conus; species Conus ventricosus. The sequence continues at coordinate 28,211,249 of CM031599.1, read as the reverse complement.
TGTGTAAGGTATTGGAAGAACTCCGAAGGTGTATATTTTCTATGTACTGAAGAAAAATTGACAAAAGGGAAAGTTTCTGCAAAGGTGACTGTATTCTCCTGTGCATTCAGACTCAAGACTATCATTAGTAACGGAAGCGGTGGTCAGCTCTGTGCTGGTTGTGTTAAACTGTAAAGTCACAGTGTAATTCAGAGAAAACAATGACAACTGTACCTGCCTTCTTCTTCCATCTACTGGACCTGACCAGTTGTGCTAGCATGAATACGAGGTAAGAAATGATTAAGTTAATGATTGATAGTAACAGGCTGCTCATAGAGTTTAATAAACATAACTTTGCAAGAAAGTTGTTAATTACTACCCCTTGAATGAAGCTGCTAACCCCTGGAAATTCCCTTGAAAACCCCTTGAACTTTTTTTTCTGATATCTGTGGGAACCTGGTTGTGGTGTGTTGTGTTGTGGTGTGTTGTGGTTTGGCGGTGTTGTGGTGTGGTGTGGTGTGTTGGGTTACATTTGTGCTTTGTTGCATTCAGTTGTATTGTGTTGTTTTACATTGCATTGAATCGTGTTCTGTTCATTGTACTGCACTGCGTTGTATTACATTGCATGGTATTGTGTCTTTCAATGAATTGAATTGCATTGTATCATTGTTTTGACTTTTATTGTCTTGTCTTGAAGCGTATATCTTTATTGTCATGACATATTTCTCTATGTGAAATTTAGCAGCAGTTCCTTGAGGGAGGGAGGGAGGCAGGGGTGGGGTGGGGGGATGCATTGCCATACTATACCATCCTCTCTTTTTGTTTCATCTTCTGTATGCGGTTTTTGTTTCACATTGAAAGAGATTTTTTTTTCACTGAATTTTATCAAGGGGAACTCCGCTGCTGCAATAGTTATCAAACATGCAGTGGAGCATTATGCACATGGGCTCTTGTTTATGACAATATAGAAAAGCAAAGGCTCAGACCACACACTTTTTGGGGCGGGAAAAAAAAGATCACCACATGGGAAAATTTGGGCCTCAGACATGGATTTTTTTTTCCCTAGGTTTTTTTCCCCTAGGCCCCCACCAAATTCCCTTTTTTTTCCCTGAGGAGTCTCGTCGGGGAACATCATCAACATCACCCCAACAGTCAGAAACAAAGGGGTCACATCGGGGTTTTGGGGCTCATTTTGAGTGAAAACGCCAGCTCAACAAGCAATCCAGGATAGATGGCCTTGGACTTTTTGCCATGCAAGACTGTGTGCTTTTCGGAAAACTGAACTCGCTTCCTGGTAAATTTAAAAACAAAACTGTTCAACTGTTCTAGTCATTGAGTATCAACCTGCTCATTACGAGTTTATAGGGGGGGGACACTGATAACAGTTCCCGGCAGATAAACCCGGGTTTTTAAAGAATGAATGTTTCAGGTAATTAGGTGTAAAAAGAATGAATTTTTCGGTGTTCTCCGCTTCCTATAAAAAAAAAAAAAAGTGAATTTTCTCCGTTCCTATAAAAAAAAAAAAAGTGAATTCTCCGCTTCCTATAAAAAAAAAGAAGACAAATGATCATTATACGCAGGACAACAAAGCTGGGAAGATGAAATTTTTTAAATATATTTTTTAAATCCCGGGGTTATTTGGGTAGAGGCATAACTTCACCATGACCGCTGTTCATTGCCTTCTAGAAGGTACAGGGAGAGTGGATGTCTCAAACGGGAAGACCAATCAAAATAAACAAAGTTGTTTCACAGCACCTTGTTTGTTGTCCACGGTCGCCTAAGCTCTGTTTGCTATGCCATTACCTACTGTTTTTTGTTTTTTTTTGTTTTTTTTTTTTTTTCTTCTACTTTTTTCCATTACCTACTGTTTTGAGAATGATATAAAGGAAAGTAGATGGTTTGAAAAAAAGGGACAAGGGACGTGTTTGTGTGGTGGTGAAACTATATTTATGATCGGGAGCAATCCCAAAAAAACGAAAAAAAAAAAGAGGAAACCCGGACGTAGGTGGCTTTATTGGCAACGCATATGGGTCGTGCCCCCCGAAAAATTGGCTTTGAGAGTACCCTGTGCAAAGAAAACATCCGGCTGCTCAGAAGACTTCAAAGGCTTTCAATTTTGGGGGCTTACCAAGGGTACACAACTGATTGGGGTCAAATTTTGGGAAGTGGGCATTGCAATGGGCTGTGCAAATTTCCCGATCGTTCGTTTCTGGAATGGAATCATCTTTAAGCAGCACAAACAACGCGAGACAAACAACCCTTGGGATGGTACAAGATGCCTCCTCTCAAGGCCTTTAGGATGCACTACAGTGTTTCATCCCGAGAAAACGAGACACGTCATGTGCGGGAGCTGGGGACATAGTTGCCTCATCCCCAAGAAATTCAAGCAAAGAAATCACGGGTTCTCCTGAGGGGAAAGGGAAAGTGGCCGAATCTGTGGCTTCAGTGTTGCCAACCAGGGCCTTCCCCCATCCAGAAAAAACCCGTCAAGAGCCTTGGAAGATGGAAAGATGTACGCGAAAGACACACAAAGAGCAAAAGAAACCAAGCGATGCGGAAGAAGGCTTGGGGGACCATTGACCAGTGTGGGTCCGCAAAAAACGGGCTGGGTCTGCATTTATGCGATACCAAAGCTCCCATGGCCCGATGATAACACATTGCCCAGCACAGTGGGGGCAATGGAAGCCAAAACAACAAGTTAAAAGGGGAAATGGCTTGGTGTCCCCCCCTGTTGATGATCGCGCTTTTCTGTCGCCAAGCAAAGCTCAAACTCCCATAAAATCCCCTGGGGGAAATTTAAAAAGCGGGAAAGTCAACTTAAAACATGCTGGAGGACCCGGAGAAAAGGGGGTAGAGAAATCAACCCCCAGCTGAAGACGGCAAAAAATGGAAATTTAAGAGGCGATGGATTCTGCAAAAGAAAGTCTCAAGATCAAGGGGAAAAAACAGGAAACACAGCCAAAAAAAGGGGCGGGGTGACCAAAACTGAATTTGGTCAAAGGCCAAAGGAAAAAACCCAAAAGGACATATGACCAGGAATGAGAAAAGAAAAGACCAAAAAAGACCAAAAAACTCCAGCAGGCCAGCAAGGGGAATGGACAAGTGGAGGGAATCACTCCAAAGAAGTCTAACTTGGAATGAATTTGGGCCTGGCCCCTTCGGGTCAGCTTCATTCTCAGACTGCTAGACCTTCTGCCCCCAAATGCAAACCCGGTGAAGTGGGGGAAAACAGACGATCCTGCATGCCCCCTCTGCCATGAAAAACAAACAGTGGAGCATGTTCTAAGCTCATGTAAAGTAGCCCTGGCTCAAGGAAGGTACACATGGAGGCACAAACCAAGTGCTCAAGAGATTGTACAAGTAGTCTGGCTAGTACCAACACCACAAAGGGAGAATCAGGACTCCAAAGCACCCGCAACATTCTTCACGGCAGGAGGCAGCAAATCATGGCCAAGAACAACAGTGCCACTCGAAACATGCAGGCAGAGTCTGCTGGATGGGGCAGATGACTGGGAGTGCACTGCAGACTCCAGAATGGAAGAGTCACCAGAGATCATCAGCAAGAGTGGCATGAGACCAGACATAGTAGTCCACTCTAAGTCAACCAGCAGCTGATCATGATCGAGCTCACGGTGCCATATGAGAAACGAATGGAGGCAGCTCAAATCTACAAGACTGAAAAGTATGCTGATCTGGCAAACAGCCTGAGGAGAGAAGGCTATCAGGTCAAAGTCCTCACTGCAGAAATTGGAGCTAGGGGATTTGTGGAACGTCTGCATACAGCCTCATGAAACAGCTCTCAGTTGCAGGGAAGGAAAAAACCAGAGCCCTGAAAGCAATGGCGAAGCGGCAGAGAGGTGTTCAAGCTGGATCTGGTCAAGGAGGAACAAAAGTGAACTTCATAAGGCTTAATTTCCCTACAAATATCAGGTGTCCCTGTGGCTCAGTGGTTTTAAAGCGCGAGTAGGATAAGATAAGATAATGTTGCTTATAGCCCAGCCGACCGCAGAGGGCCACATCAGGGCTGTCACCACGTTAAATCAACTCACCAGTCATTTAAAAAAAAAAAAAAAAAAAAAAAAAACCTTTGACACATCTCGTTAAATGACATCGTCTACAAACGAACCAGAAACTTTGTTAAAAATCCTTCTTCCGTAAAATCTCAAAATCAGATGAAAAATGTTAATTTCTCTCAAAAACCCAAGGATCACGTCAGGCGGACATCCCTGAACAGGATCTTCATGGGACTCCGCTGTAAATGTTTGTGTTCACATCGTGCAAGTCCCAACACTCTAAAAGAACATGTTTCATTGTGAGTGGTGCATGACAGGAATGCACCACGGAGCTTCCTCACTCTTTAAAAGGTAAGAATGGGTAAATACGAATGGCCGGTGTGCAGCCGGCACAGAAACCGTTTCCTCTTTACGACCACCCGACGTAGATGGGAGGAAGTCTTTAAGGTTTGGACGGATCTGAAAGAGTTTGTTATTCGTCTGTGTGTTCCAATCCTCCTGCAGAGGTCTCTCACATAATCGTTAATTTTGGGTTTCACATCTGAGCAGGGGATATAAGTGTTAGACAGTTTCTCTCTTGTGGCGTTCTTGGCTAAACGATCAACCATTTCGTTCCCGCCGATTGCCAAACATGGCCAGGAACCCAAGCAAGAGTAATGTTGTAACCGTCCGCCTTCAACTTGCTAAAATGTTCAAAAAAAAGTAAAAGTTCTGGATGCTGAAGGTTGCGGCCAGCTATGGCCTCCAAAGCTGACAGCGAATCCGACAGAACAGAAAGTCCCTCTTCGAAGAATGGGAGATTATCTTCAAAGCCAGTACTAGAGCAGTAAGTTCAGCAGAATAGACAGAAGCATCTGAATGTATATGTTCCAACAATATCTGAGAAGGAGCCCCAGGCAGTAGGCTGCACAGGCCACTCCATCCTCAGACTTGGAACCGTCAGTGAAAATTTTTGATAGGATGGGAATTTGGAACAGAGCTCGGCATACAAAGCCTTGTACGCCAGAGAGCTGGTAGACTCCTTACGGAAAGCTGCGAGATCAAAACGAATCTCTGGTGTGAAAAAGGTCCATGGAGGTTGATCCGGAAACTTGGAAAAATCGGAAACTACTCCCAGGTCTATACCTGCATTCCGCACGTGAGGCTGCATACGAAGCCCAAACGGCGGAATACATTTCGGGTTTGTTTCAAACTTACTTTGGAACGGAGGGTCAAAAACACAGTCATAGGCAGGATTCTGCTGGTTCTGAGAACAGTCGGATGTAATAATTCAAAGACAGTTTCAGCCTGCGGTTGGACAGTGAAGGTTCACCTGCCTCTGCGTACAGGCTGTACACAGGGGTGGTGCGGAACGCTCCAAGACAGAGACGAAGCCCTTGATGGTGGATAGGGTCCAAGAGTTTGAGGTAAGATGATCTTGCGGAGCCGTAGACAGCACAACCGTAGTCCAGTTTGGAACGGACAGGGCTCTGTAGAGGTGCAACAAAGTTTTCTTATCAGCGCCCAGTCTGTGTGCGCTACGACCCGCAGAATATTCAGAGCTTTCTGGCAAGAAGTTTTGAGGTTTTTGGATGTGGCTGAGAAAGTTAAGTTTCTGGTCAAAAATGACTCCCAGAATTTGGCCTCTTTAACTAGCTGGAATGGGAGATTTCCCGACGTGAAGTTCAGGATCTGGAAAAAAATGACGGAAATTATGGAAGTGAATACACTGGGTTTTTGTAGCTAAAAGGTGAAACCGTTTTCATTCCGCCCACGATGGATTTTATCTACGCAAAGCTGGAGCCTGCGCTGGACACTCGGGTACAGGCTTCCAGTTGCGTAGACAGCAAAATCATCCACAAACAATGAGCAGTCTGAACCCTGCTGAACTGATTTCACAATGTTGTTGATTTTAATACTAAAGAGGGCAGGAGACAGTATGTCCCCTGGGGAACACCCAACTCCTGCTCGTGGACATCAGAGAGAGTGGTGCCAACCCGGACCTGAAACTGTCGGTCTGCCAAAAAATTTTGAATAAAAAGCGGAAGATGACCTCGAAAACCAGATCGTGGAGATCATGAAGTATCCCGACTTCCAGGTGGTATCGTAGCCTTCTCCAAGTCGAAGAAAATTGCCACTGCATGCTGTCTGTTTAAAAAAAGCGTTCCTAAGTGTAGATTCCAGACGAATCAAATGGTCAACTGTACTACGATGTTTGCGGAAACCACACTGTTCTTTCGCCAAAAGGCCATCGGTTTCCAGTTTCCACATGAGCCTAGCATTGACCATTTTTTCCATCAATTTACAGACACAGCTGGTCAAAGCTATGGGACGGTAATTAGATGGATTAGAAAGATCTTTTCCAGGTTTGGGGATGGGAATAATGAGGGCTTTCCGCCAAGAGGGTGGAAAGCAACCTGTAGTCCACACGTGGTTGTATACCTGTAACAGGATGTTCGACCTTCTTGCGGAAGATGTTTCAATAGTTGATAATGAATGTCATCTATACTGAGAGGAATCGCTGCAAGAGAGTAAGGCAGATTTCAGCTCGTTTAATGTGAAAGGAAGATTGTAGTCTTCCATGTTGTCGGATGAAAAGTTGCAGGGTGATTTTTCTTTTAGGGCTTTGTTTTGACAATAGTGACTGATTTATTAGAAGAGGAGGAATTCTTTTCAATGGTAGAGAAGCACGATTAGCAACTGCTTTCTTCTCCGTTATTAAAGAATCCGAAAACTTGAGATGGTTCACAGTGGGACAGGTGTTCTTCCTTTGATTTTCTTAATGATGTTCCACTTTTTTCTTAGAAGTTTTTGATGTCAGCCTGGAGCAGAAGCTTCTCAGGACGACGTTTACTGATTTTAAAAGTGTGTCTCGATTTGGCACGGAGTTTTTGATGGGCTCGAGCGTTGGGACCCGAAGGTCGTTGGTATACCTGACGCTGAGCCGTTTTTCTAACTTTGGAAATTTGTTGGCATTCTGAATCGAACCAGGGTGTTTTTGGTATTTGAAGTTTATCGGAAGACACTGGAATACAGGCTTTAGCACATTTAATCATAGTGTTACTCAGTGATTCAGCTGGGTCAGGACTCTGAAAAAAATCAGTGTCCGAACTCCTTTGAAACAGTGGCTGCAATAGATCCAGTTTGCTTTCTTTATAATTTAGATGCTGAGAGACAGAGACGTTTTCAGTTATTACAGGTTGTAGAAGGACAGGGAAATGGTCACTTCCGTGCAGATCGTCATGGACAGACCACTCATAGTCCAGGACCAGCGAGGGGTCACAACCGACAAATCTAAACACGAAAGTGAACCTGAGGAAGAGTGGAGATAAGTTGCAGATCCGTCATTCAGACAACACAAATCCAAGTCTGAAGGACATCCTCAATGAGCAGACCTCTGGGTGACGTACCGGCACTACCCCAAAGAGGATTGTGACCGTTAAAGTCACCCAACAGCAAAAAAGGTCGAGGAGTTCTTCTATCAGACTGACAAGGTCCTGACGACAAACCGGGACAGAAGGTGAGAGATAAAGGGAACAGAATGTCACAGTCTTGTGGAGAGTGACTCTCGCAGCTACAGCCTGAAGGGAGGTAGACGAGTGACAGGACTATACAACAAGAGGTTTGTGTAGGAGAAGGGCAACACCGCCTCAACATCTGCTGCTAAAGCTGTAAATTTGTTGCTTAATTTCACTGGACTATATGCAGACTGTGGCAGACTTGCCACAGGTGAAGTAGGTCTGGGTTTGGGAGCGGTGGAGGTTTCTTCCTTATCTCCACCATCTCCACACTGGGTTGAACTCCCTTGCCCGCACGGGCACTGGACAGAGGAGTTCGAGGTCGGGGTGTGCTGGTGTTTTAATCTGCCCAGCAGCAGATGTTGTAGACTGCTGGGCAGTCTGAGGGGTGGCGGATTTTTGGCCTCCACCAGGGGCACTCACTTTGGGTTGAGAGGTGGTGGACCTGCTTCCACCAGAGCTGACAGTTTTTCCTTGCAATGTCTTCGAAAACGTAAAGTTATCAGTCTGACAGCAGACTGACCGAGTTGGAACTGTTGGAACTTTCTTTTACGGCCGAAGCATACGAAGAAGCTGTCGGCGACTGACTGCCCACAACTGCTTGCGGGCTTCAAAAAAGGAGATCTTCTTTTCTGTCTTAACCCTTTGTATTGCAGATTCCTGAATCCACAGAGGACAATTCCGTGAAGAGGAGGGATGGTCGCCACCGCAGTTTGCACAATGTGCCGGATCTTTACACGGCCCATCATGGGTTGCCTTGCAGCAAATACCACACACCTCCTGCCCAGAACAACGGTCTCTGACATGGCAAACTTCTGGCATCGGAAGCACCTCAACGGGGACGGAACGTACAACTGAACCCGGACAATCAGGTAGCCGACTTTGATGACCGGAGGCAGCACAGGGTTGCGAATGTCAGAAATGAGGTGTTGGTGTCCACTCTTTCTGCACCCTTCCTTACTGTCACCCTGCGTACCTCCGTCACACCCTGGGATGCCAGCTCCGTTTTGATCTCTGCCTCTGAAACACCTGATAATTCCCTGCAGCGAATCACTCCTTTTGATGAATTTAATTGTTTGTGGGGAGTTACCCTGATCTCCCGTCCACAAGTTTCGTTGCCTTCAGCAGCTGTTCAGATTGCTTTTGTGACTTACATTGAATAAGAAAGGAACCAATTCCTCAACCTCTTGATGGACCGAGGGTCACCTGCTAAAGCTGAAAGCCCTTCTGTATGGCGAAAGGGCTCAGAGCTGAAGGGGTCTTTCCTGCTCCGTCCTTCCATCACGAGCCAGGAAGCCAGAATCCTGTCCTCTGTCGTACCTCCATATCCGAATCGCTATCGGAATCAAAATTCCTGAAATAGGGGATGCAGCCTTCTCTTTTTGGGGGGATTGTTTTTGAAAAAGCCATAATGTATTTTATTTTATTTCATCTCTCCTTTACCCACCCACCTTGGAGTCAACTAAGGGGCCAGGGCCAAGAAACCAATGTCTTGACCCCTTCCAGGCTTCGGGAGAGATATACGACAAACAGAAACTACCAACCTATCCCCCCTGATCATGCTCAACTCCGGGGACAGAGAGCTGAGCACTGCAGGGGTTAACTTGGCCAGTAGGGGAACTGTCTGTTGACCCAACCCAAGAAGGGGGACGATTAGTACACCCGGGCCAAAGTGTACTTCCTGTCTAGAGAGGTCCGAGCCAAAGTGATGTGTTGAGAGCGCTGGGCCTCTCAATCACCAGGATCTCATTCCCCTCCGACACAGGTTGCACCGCACGCAAAACACGGCGGATCTTAGGAGACCACAGAGAGAAAAGGAGTGTGAAAAAGAAGACTTGAATGGGAGACGAAGATAGAAAAGGGCCAAATAAAGGCAGAAAACAAGAAAAGGAGAAAGGCGGGTTACTCTTAGTCAGGATCCTCACCCTTAGCCTATCTGACATGGGAAGCCCTACCAGGGGCATCAACTCCTTACCACGTTACGCTTAGGCCAAACAGCAGCAGTGTGAAAAAAACAGCCTATCTCCAAGTATTGATGCCCCCGCCAGCAAAGCCTAAGGGATCACTGGACCACGCAAACCCTCCGACCACGATAAGGTCGCAACCCCCCGGAGGGTAAAGCGCGAGTCATTAAGTAGAAAATGAGCATGTCCAGAGGGTCATGGGTTCGAATCCCAGCCATGGCTCGTCCCAAGATGGGGAAAAAAAAGGGGCAGCAGAGGGACATCCGGAGTCATGAACCGGGTGTGGCCCAACCCCCCTAGAGTGTCAGGAGATAAGGGCCGAAACACTTGCTTGAAGGGGCTTCTCTTCTGAGGACTCTCTGCTGCCACGCTCTCCACAAGTTTCTTTCTACTATTTATGGCATTCTTTCCGCAGCTAAGCACAAACAAGTACAACTGTTTGGATGATGGCGGAGGTGTGTGGGTGGATGTGAGTGCGTTGCACAGAAAATGTTGGTCATTGTGTTTCATGTATATTGCAAATGTATTTGTAGAAATATATTTTGTATGTACTTGTCATGATAAAGGCTGGTGGCCCGTTTAATCAAATTCATTCGATATAATCCTTTCTGTCACCATATCTGTGTTGTCTGTCTCTCTCCCTGTCACTGTGTGTGTCTCGCTGTTTCTCTCTTCCTGTCTCTCTATCTCACTCTCTCTGCTTCTCTCTCTCTCACAGGTGGAGAGGGAAAAGCTGCGGACAGAGGAGATAGCCACCAAGACCCTGCACAACCGCAGCAACTTTGACCATGTCGTGCAGCGTCTGGAGGAGGACAACGCCGACCTCAAACTGCAGCTCCAGCAGATGCAGTCACAGCTGGCAGAGGCCGAGCAGCGCCATGCTCAGAGGTAGGAACTGTGGTGGTGGTGGGTCGGTGGATGGGGGAAGGGGGGGGATGTTAACTTTTTTGTCTGATGGGGTAGAAATGAAGGAGAACAGGAGAAGGAGGGATATCAGTTGAACTAACAAAGCCAAATGCATAACCAGGAAGTATCTGATTGAAGTTGACCATGTAAACTTAAAAATCTCGTCTCACACTTTTTTTTTGGTATCAGGGTGGGGACGAGAAGGGAAAGAGGGTGTGGGAGCCCTTTGTAAACCTTTCACCCTCCCTTATTACTCTCCCCCCATGCCCATTCACCTTCCTTCATTGATTTGTCTCTGAATGTGGAGAAGGAGAGGAAATAATCTCAACATAAATGCTCATCTGATGAATCCTGATTTTTTTTTCTTGGCTTATGACTGTTGCAGCAGTGGGAGATGGCAGGATGGTGGTATAGAAATGATACACTAATGTGGGCATCATGATCATGGTGGCAGTGTGTGTGTGTGTGTGTGTGTGTGTGTGTGTGTGTGGTGAGTGTGAGGGTTGGGTGGGAAGAGATTGGAAGGGGGATGTGTGTGTGTGTGTGCGTGTGTGTGTGTGTGTGTGTGTGTGAGAGAGAGAGAGAGAGAGAGGTTTGAGTGGGAAGAGATGGGGAGGGGGGATGGGTGTGTGTGTGTGTGTGTGTGTGTGAGAGAGGTTTGAGTGGGAAGAGATAAGGAGGGGATGGATGTGTGTGTGTGTGTGTGTGTGTGAGAGAGGTTTGAGTGGGAAGAGATGGGAGGGGGGATGTGTGTGTGTGTGTGTGTGTGTGTGTGTGTGTGTGTGTGTGTGTGTGAGAGAGGTTTGAGTGGGAAGAGATGGGGAGGGGGGATGGGTGGTGTGTGTGTGTGTGTGGTGTGTGTGAGAGAGGTTTGAGTGGGAAGAGATGGGAGGGGGATGGATGTGTGTGTGTGTGTGTGTTTTGTTGAGAGTGTGTTTGGTGGGAAGAGATGGGGAGGGGAGGTGGTGTGTGTGTGTGGTTGTGTGTGTGTGTTGTGTGTGTGTGTGTGTGTGTGTGTGAGAGAGGTTTGAGTGGGAAGAGATGGGAGGGGGATGGGTGTGTTGTGTGTGTGTGTGTGTGTGTGTGAGAGAGGTTTGAGTGGGAAGAGATGGGGAGGGGGGATGGTGTGGATGTGTGTGTGGTGTGTGTGTGTGTGTGTGTTTGGGGTGGGAAAGAGAGTGAGTTTGTTTGGCCGCATTTCTATATATCTAGAGATAGTGGAACAGAGAGGGAGAGAGAGAGACGGAGTGTGTCCACAGACAAATACTTTGGCGACACATTAGTTTTTCATGTTAGGCATGTCTGCACTTGTTGAAATTTTTAAAAGTTTCTATGATTTATTAAGAACAGTTAGATCGTGTTATCAATAAAAGGAGGAAAACCAAGAAAAATAGAAAATACAAAACATGAAGACATGTGCATATCCTCTCTCTCTCTATTTCACCACCCACCTCTGCTCATGTATTATTCTCACACTCAACACACACACACACATACACGCACGTACACGCCCACACACACCTGCACACGTGTGCACAGATAAGAAAAGATAAGATAATGTTGCTTATAGCCCAGCCGACCGCAAAGGGCCATATCAGGGCTGTCACCACGTTAAAATCAACTCACCAGTCATTAAAAAAAAAACAACCAACTTTCACACATCTCGTTAAATGACATCGTCTACAAACGCACCAGAAACTTTGTTAAAAATCTTTCTTCCGTAAAATCTTAAATCAGATGAAAAATGTTAATCTCTCTCAAAAACTCAAGGATCACATCAGGCGGGACATCCCTGAACAGGATCTTCATGGATTCCGCCGTAAAATGTTTGTGTCTCACATCGTGAAAGTCCCAACATTCTAAAAGAACATGTTTCATTGTGAGTGGCGCATGACATGGAATCACCACGGAGCTTCTTCACTCTTTAAAAGGTAGGAATGGGTAAAATACGAATGGCCGGTGTGCAGCCGGCACAGAACCGTTTCCTCTTTACGACCTCCCGACGTAGATGGGAGGAATCCTTAAGGTTTGGACGGATCTGAAAGAGTTTGTTACTAGTCTGTGTTTTTCCAATCCTCCTGCCAGAGGTCTCTCACATAATCGGTAATTTTGGGTTTCACGTCTGAGCAGGGATATAAATGTTGGACAGTTTCTCTCTTGTGGCGTTCTTGGCTAAACGATCAACCATTTCGTTCCCGCCGATGCCAACATGACCAGGAACCCAAGCCAGAATAATGTTGTAACCGTCCGCTTTTCAACGTGCTAAAAAGTTCAAGAAATGTAAAAAGTTCTGGATGCTGAAGGTTGCGGCCAGCTATGGCTTCCAAAGCTGACAGCGAATCCGATAGAACCAGAAAGTCCCTCTTCGAAGATTGTGAGATTATCTTCAAAGCTAAAACCAGAGCAGTAAGTTCAGCAGAATAGACAGAAGCATCTGAATGATATGTTCCAACAGTATCTGAGAAGGAGCCCCGGGGCAATAGGCTGCACAGGCCACTCCATCTTCAGACTTGGAACCGTCAGTGAAAACTTTTTGACAGGATGGAAATTTCGAACAGCTGAGCATACAATGCCTTGTACGCCAGAGAGCTGGTAGACTCTTTGCGAAAAGCTGCAAGATCAAAACGAATCTCTGGTGTGAAAAAGGTCCACGGTGGTTGATCCGGAAACTTGGAAAAATCGGACACAACTCCTAGGTCTAGACCTGCATTCCGTACGTGAGGCCGCATACGAAGACCAAACGGCGGAATACAGTTAGGGTTGGTTTCGAATTTGTTTTGAAACTGAGGGTCAAACAAGTCATAGGCAGGATTCTGCGGTTCTGAGAACAGTCTGATATAATAATTTAGAGACATTTTCAGCCTGCGGTTGGACAGTGAGGTTCTCCTGCCTCTGCGTACAGGCTGTACACAGGGGTGGTGGGGAATGCTCCAAGACAGAGACGAAGCCCTTGATGGTGGATAGGGTCCAAGAGTTTGAGGTAAGAGGGTCTTGCAGAGCCGTACACAGCACAACCGTAGTCCAGTTTGGAACGGACCAAGGCTCTGTAGAGGTGCAGCAAAGTTTTCTTATCAGCGCCCCAGTCGGTGTGTGCAACGACCCGCAGAATATTCAGAGCTTTCTGGCAAGAAGTTTTGAGGTTTTTGATGTGGCTGAGAAAGTTGAGTTTTTGGTCAAAAATAATCCCAGGAATTTGGCTTCTTTTACAACTGGAATGGTGGACTTGTCCAGACGAATTTCAGGATCAGCAAAGAATCGACGAAAATTGTGAAATGAATTGACCGAGTTTTGGTACGGGAGAAGGTAAACCCGTTTTCTCAGCCCACTGTTGGATTCTGTTGACACAAAGTTGGAGTCGACGCTGTACACTGGCGTAAGAAGCTCCAACTGCATACAGCGCAAAGTCATCAACAAACAGAGAGGACTCGGTGCCCAGGCTTACCGATTTGACAATGTCATTAATTTTAATGCTGAAAAGGGCGGGAGAAAGGATGCTCCCCTGAGGAACACCCAACTCCTGCCCATGGATGTCAAGAGTGTGGTGCCAACACGCACCTGGAACTGTCGATCAGCTAAAAAGTTCTGAATGAACAGAGGCAGGTGACCCCGAAAACCAAGTCTGTGCAGGTCCATGAGGACTCCTGCTTTCCACGTGGTGTCGTACGCCTTTTCCAGGTCGAAAAAGATAGCGACCACATGCTGCTTATTAACAAAGGCATTGCGGATGGTGGTTTCCAGACGGATTAGATGGTCAACCGTCGAGTGGTACTTCGGAAACCGCACTGTTCACTGGCCAAAAGACCATCGGTTTCCAGCTTCCACATCAGACGGGAGTTGACCATCTTTTCCATCAGCTTACAGAGGCAGCTGGTCAGAGCGATTGGGCGATAGTTGGAAGGGTTGGTAAGGTCCTTTCCAGGCTTTGGAATGGGAATGATCAGGGCTTTCCGCCAGGAGGGCGGAAAGGACCCTGTGGTCCAGATATGGTTATAGACTTGGAGAAGAGTCTGGAGACAGCTTTCTGGAAAATGTTTCACAACCTGATAGTGAATGTCATCCAGACCAGGGGCAGAATCAGTGCAGGTTTGTAAAGCTAATTTGAGTTCAACGATTGAAAAGGAAAATTATAGGTTTCAGAGTTGTCTGATGTGAAATTGTATGAGGATTTCTCTCTAATCTCTTTGTTTCTTAAAAAGACTGCAGATTTATTTGAAGATGAGTTCTGTTGGATGGTGAGGCCAACAGATTGGCAACAGCTTGTTTGTCAGTGACCAGAGCATCAGCAAGTTTCAAGTGATGAATGGAGGGGTTGGTGTTCTTCCCTTTGATTTTTCTAATGATGTTCCAAACTTTTTTCTTGGATGTTTTCGATGTCAGCCTGGAGAGAAGCTTCTCCAGGACTGACGTTTACTGATTTTGAAAGTGTGTCTCGATTTCGCACGGAGTTTCTGATGGGCTCGAGCGTTGGGACCCGAAGGTCGTTGGTATACCTGACGCTGAGCCCGTTTGCGAACTTTTGAAATTTGTTGGCAGTCTGAATTGAACCAGGGTGTTTTGGCATTTGGAGTTTGTCGGAAGACACTGGAATACAGGTTTTAGCACAGTTTATCACAGTGTTAGTCAGAGATTCGACTGGGTCTGGACTCTGAAAAAAATCAGTGTCCTGGAATTCTTTTGAAATAGTGGTTGAAAATAGATCCCAGTTTGCTTTCTTATAATTGAGATGTTGAGAGACAGAGGCGGTTTCAGTTAATATGGGCTGTAAAAGAACAGGGAAATGGTCACTTCGTGCAGATCGTCATGGACAGACCACTCATAGTCCAGGGCCAGCGAGGGGTCGCAAAACCGACAAATCTAAACACGAAAGTGAACCTGTGGAGAGTGGAGGTAAGTTGGAGCTCCATCGTTCAGACAACACAAATCAAAGTCAGAAAGGACATCCTCAAGAAGCAGACCTCTGGGCGACGAACTGACACTACCAAAGAGGATTGTGACCGTTAAAGTCACCCAACAGCAAAAAAGGTCGAGGAAGTTCTCCTATCAGACTGACAAGGTCCTGACGACAAACCTGAACAGAAGGAGGTAGATAAAGAGAACAGATTGTGACAGTCTTGTGGAGAGTGACTCTCGCAGCTACAGCCTGAAGGGAGGTAGACAGAGCGACAGGACTATATAACAGAGTTTTGTGTAGGAGAAGGGCAACACCGCCCGACAGTCCCAACGTGGATGGTTGTGCAGGTTTCGAAAGAATATTAAAGCCAGAAAGAGTAAAGGTCTTCTGGCTTTGAATTTGAGTTTCTTGAAGAGCAACGACGGAAGGTTTTAGAGACTGACACAGAAGCTGCAGCTCCTCGAAGTTGGAATTTAGACCACGGATATTCCAATGGAATATTGTACTATCCATGGTGCAGAGGGCGAAAAGGAGAGAGATCAGGTCATCTCCTCTTCAACGTCTGCTTCCAATGGAGTGAATTTGTTATGTAGTTTCACTGGACTGTGTTGGTCTTCAGGCCTGCTGGCAGACTTGCCAACAGGTGAAGAAGGTCTGGATTTGGGAGACGGTGGAGGTTTCTTCCTCATCTCCACCATCTCCACACTGGATTGAACTCCCTTGCCCGCACGGGCACTGGACAGAGGGGTTCGAGTTGCGGGTGCTGGTTTTTTTAATCTGCCCAGCAGCAGATGGAGTAGACTGCTGGCAGTCTGAGGGGTGGCGGATTTTTTGCCTCCACCAGGGGCATTCACTTTGGGTTGGGAGGTGGTGGACCTGCTTCCACCAGAGCTGACAGTTCTTCCTTGCAATGTCTTCGAAAATATGAATTCATCAGTCTGACAGCAGACTGACCGAGTGGGAATTTTCTTTACGGCCGAAGCATAGGAAGATGCTGTGGGCGTCTGACTGCCCACAACCTGCTTGCGGGCCTCAAAAAAGGAGATCTTCTTGTCTGTTTTGATGCATTGTATAGTGGATTCTTGAATCCAAATAGGACAGTTTCTTGAAGAGGAGGGATGGTCGCCACCGCAGTTAGCACAATGTGCCGGATCTTTGCACGGCCCATCATGGGTTGCCTTGCAGCAAACACCGCACACCTCCTGCCCAGAACAGCGGTCTCTGACATGGCCAAACCTCTGGCATCGGTAACACCTCAACGGGGACGGCACATACAGCTGAACATGAACATTTAGGTAACCGACTTTGATGACCGGAGGCAGCACAGGGTTGCAGAACGTCAGAAAGAGGGTGTTGGTGTCCACCCCTCTCTGAACCTTTCTTTACCGTCACCCTGCGCACCTCCGTCACACCTTGGACGCCAGTTCCGTCTTGATTTCTGCCTCTGAGACACCTGATAGATCTCTGCAGCAAATCACACCTTTTGACGAATTTAACCGTTTATGAGGAGTCACCCTGATCTCCCTGTCCACTAGTTTTGTTGCTCTCAACAGCTGTTCAGATTGCTTTTTAGACATTGACATTGAATTAGAAATGAGCCATTCCTCAACCTTTTGACGGACTGAGGGTCACCTGCTAGACCTTGAAAGCCCTTCTGGATAGCAAAAGGGCTCAGAGTTGAAAGGGGTCTTTCCTGCTCCGTTCTTTCCATAACGAGCCAGGAAGCCCAGAAACCTGTCTTCTGTCGTACCTCCATATTCGAATCGCTGTCAGAATTTACATCCCTGAAATAGGGGATGCTGCCTTCCTCTTCCTTTTGGGGGGGGGGGTAGTTTTTTGAAAAAGCCATAATTTTGTTTATTGTATTTCATCCCTCCCTTACCCACCCACCTTGGAGTCCAACTAAGGGGCCAGGGCCAAGAAACTAATGTCTTGACCCCTTCCAGGCTTCGGGAGAGACATACGACAAGCAGAAGCAACCAACCCTATCCCCCCCGATCATACTCAACTCCCGGGAACAGAGAGCTGAGCACTGCAGGGGTTTACTTGGCCAGCCGGGGAACTGCCCGTCTTGACCCAACCCCAAGAAGGGGAGCCGATTAGTACACCCGGGCCAAAGTGTACTCCCTGTCTAGGAGAGGTCCGAGCCAAAGTGATGTGTTGAGAGCGCTGGCCCTCTCAATCACCAGGATCTCATTCCCCTCCGACACAGGTCGCACCGCACGGCAAACGCGGCGGATCTTAAGGAGACCACAGAGAGAAAAGGAGTGTGGAAAAAAAAGACTTGAAGGGGAGACGAAGATAGAAAAGGGCCAAATAAGGGAGGCAGAAAACAAGAAAAGGAGAAAGGCGGGTTACTCTTAGTCAGGATCCTCACCCTTAGCCTATCTGACATGGGAAGCCTACCAGGGGCATCAACTCCTTACCACGTTACGCTTAGGCCAAACAGCATCTGCACCTCTCAGGCCTAGAAGCAGTTTGAAAGAACCAGCCTATCTTCAAGTATTGATGCCCCCGCCAGCAAAGCCTAAGGGATCACTGGACCGCGCAAGCCCTCCGACCACGACAAGGTCGCAACCCCGGAGGGTGTGCACAGATACACACAGACATGCACATGCACACGCCCACACACACATGCACGCACGCCATACACACACACACACACACATGCACGCACGCATACACACACACACACACATGTAAAAACATACAACACTCACACATGTAAAAACATACAGTCAACAATCTGTATCATTTTCAGACTGGTAGATCTGAACACCCGGCATCGGGCAGAGACAGAGATGGAGACAGAGAGACTGCGAAGCAACCAGATCCAGGCAGAGAAAATGCTGGAGGCCCGAGAACGTACCCACCGACAGAAAGTGAAGGGACTGGAGGAACAGGTATGGAAGTGATCTGTGATGGTGATGACGAAAAGTGATAATAAAGATTACGAATATGACAAACTGTGAAGGTAGACATCAGTTCGGTCTTACAATCTCAGGCTAGAATGGAATTCCATGCGTCATCTTTATGTCACTGATCCAATTTAAAGTTTCAAATTCTGTGGGCCCCTTATGCTCAGCTTTCATGTTTTCCAGTGTTGATCTTGCTTCACGTCTGTACTCGTGGCAAGTTTTCTCAAAGTTACTGTACTGACAAGTTTATAGGAGCTGTCGTTTAAAAGGTATGGTGATGATACTCATTGAAAAGAGATATTCGCTCATGTTGGCTGCATGACTAGCAATCATTGTAATCGGTAAAGGGATTAGTAGGTGACGCTTGGCTGTGTCGATTCAGAACCGACACCGCTGAAGTGGCTCAGCAGCACAGCTGTGTCTCCCCTGCTGGGTTGCCTCATTATGACTCGATAGCGACTGCTTCTTGTGGAGCGCAGTGCTGGGGCTGTGATGGTGTGAGCCTGCGAGTGGCTTTGTACAGGGATGAGGTGTGATGAAGAAGGGAGGGTTAAGGGGAGTGGAGGGGAGGAAGGGTGGGCAGCTTAGGAATAAAGCCTTCGAGGGACTGGCGGAAAAGGAGACAGGAAAAAGAAAAATGGAAGGAATGGAGGTATAGATGGGGAATGTGAAGTTTGATGATGGTGGAAATGATGATTGATGACAGGAAGGACTGATGGAAAAGATGGGAACATGATCTTACCTGTTCGTCCTACAAGCAACATTAGGCAAATGACTGTGTCAGCAGGCTTGTTTACCTGCACAATCTTGCCATAATATTTTTTGCATATTTTGTGAAAATGTGATGAACACAATGAACTTAAAAAAAAATATACATGAAAAATTTTTTTGGAGACGAAAGTTCTTGAGTGGTAATTACGCTTGAGGAGGGTAAACGTGCCAGAGGCTTTGACCAAAGAAAAAGAAGTCTTCCTACCTACTGTCTATGATATCACATCAGGCAGTGTCTGTTTCTTCAGCAACATGTCTGGAAACATAGTAAAAACTGGCGAGAGAGCATACGCTTGTGCCTAGGTATACCGATGAGTCAGGTTTGAAAATGGTTTGCATTAGAAAGAACGTACTTTACTGTAGTTAATGCAAAATAAGGTGGTTACCGTGGCGAAGAAGCCTTGCAGTGTGATTGCAGGTGAAAGAATCAGTGGCCCATGGCTTTTACAGAAAATTGGAATATTTTGTACACACTTTTTTTAAAAAGAGAATATGCTAATTTTTGTTGAAAATGTAATATTTTCAATAGTTTACTTTTGTTTTGTTTGTTTGTTTGTGGTGACCTGTCAGTGTTATATCAGACCACGCTCTGCTGGACATTAGCACAGAGATGAGACATCAGTGCAAGGTCTCATCTCTTGGGTGACCTGAAGGCGACTTTTCATTGATAGCTCTCTGTGAACTTCCAGCACTTGGACTGGGACAGAGCTGTGGTGTGGCTGTGTATGAAGAGACAGAATCAGCAATGTGACACTGATGATCATGACAGAAGTGTGGTGTGGCTGTGTATGAAGAAGACAGAATCAGCAATGTGACACTGATGATCATGACAGAAGTGTGGGATGGCTTGTAAGGGGAAGACAGAATCAGCAATGTGACACTGATGATCATGACAGAAGTGTGGTGTGGCTGTGTATGAAGAAGACAGAATCAGCAATGTGACACTGATGATCATGACAGAAGTGTGGGATGGCTTGTAAGGGAAGACAGAATCAGCAATGTGACACTGATGACCATGACGGAAGTGTGGGATGGCTATTAAGGAGAAGACAGAATCAGCAATGTGACACTGATGACCATGACGGAAGTGTGGGATGGCTTGTAAGGGGAAGACAGAATCAGCAATGTGACACTGATGACCATGACGGAAGTGTGGGATGGCTATTAAGGAGAAGACAGAATCAGCAATGTGACACTGATGACCATGACGGAAGTGTGGGATGGCTTGTAAGGAGAAGACAGAATCAGCAATGTGACACTGATGACCATGACGGAAGTGTGGGATGGCTTGTAAGGGGAAGACAGAATCAGCAATGTGACACTGATGACCATGACAGAAGTGTGGGATGGCTTGTAAGGAGAAGACAGAATCAGCAATGTGACACTGATGACCATGACAGAAGTGTGGGATGGCTAGTAAGGAGAAGACAGAATCAGCAATGTGACACTGATGACTGTAACAGAAGAATAGGATGGAATGGGACTCCTGTCATAACAACAGTGTGCTGCATATTGTATTCTCACAGTGTTTCAGTGGGTAGTTGGGGAATACTAGGCAGCGCCCGTCTCCCCTCCATGTACCCTAGGTCATTGTGGGTATAGGGGTGGTTCCACATTCAGCCCAACTCTGACGTGGACGAAAGTATCATCAGCAAATGTATATCATCTTCAGTATACACATACACACACAAGTTCAACCACTTGCAAGTTTGTACACAGGTTGACATGGGAGATGAGAAAAATCCACACTTCACCCGCCAGGAACTACCTGTTGGGGTGTACGAGCGTGCACGCGTGTGTTTGTGTGTGTGTGTGTGTGTATGAAACCAACAACCTTCAGATTGAAAGTCAGATGTTTTGATCATTTGTTTGTTTGTCAAAAAAAGTGTTCATTATCAGCAGCCAACTGCATCTCTTTAGATTGCAGATTCATTCATTTTGATCAACACACTGTGTTCTCTCTGATTGCAGATTCATTCATTTTGATCAACACACTGTGTTCTCTCTGATTGCAGATTCATTCATTTTGATCAACACACTGTGTTCTCTCAGATTCATTCATTTTGATCAATGCACTGTGTTCTCTCTGACTGCAGATTCATTCATTTTGATCAACACACTGTGTTCTCTCCGAATGCAGATTCATTCATTTTGATCAACACACTGTGTTCTCTCTGACTACAGATTCATTCATTTTGATGAACACACTGTGTTCTGATTGCAGATTCATTCATTTTGATCAACGTACTGTGTTCTCTCTGATTGCAGATTCATTCATTTTGATCAACACACTGTGTTCTCTCCGATTGCAGATTCATTCATTTTGATCAACACACTGTGTTCTCTCTGATTGCAGATTCATTCATTTTGATCAACACACTGTGTTCTCTCTGATTGCAGATTCATTCATTTTGATCAACACACTGTGTTCTCAGATTCATTCATTTTGATCAACACACTGTGTTCTCTCTGATTGCAGATTCATTCATTTTGATCAACACACTGTGTTCTCTTGATTGCAGATTCATTCATTTTGATCAACACACTGTGTTCTCTCAGATTCATTCATTTTGATCAACACACTGTGTTCTCTCCGATTGCAGATTCATTCATTTTGATCAACGCACTGTCTTCTCTCCGATTGCAGATCCATTCATTTTGATCAACGCACTGTGTTCTCTCTGACTGCAGATCCATTCATTTTGATCAATGCACTGTGTTCTCTCTGATTGCAGATCCATTCATTTTGATCAATGCACTGTGTTCTCTCTGATTGCAGATCCATTCATTTTGATCAACGCACTGTGTTCTCTCTGATTGCAGATCCATTCATTTTGATCAATGCACTGTGTTCTCTCTGATTGCAGATCCATTCATTTTGATCAACACACTGTGTTCTCTCTGATTGCAGATCCACACATTGAAGGATCAGCTTTCCCATGAGTTGCGTCGCCGGCAGCTGAACATGGCCAAAGCGCCAAGGACACGAGAAGAACTCTTCAATGGCCATTTCATCTTTGACTCCGCTCTCTCCCCTGTCATCCACGAACCAGCCATTGATCCTCTGTTGCAGGAGCATGAGTCTCGCAAGTTGGACGATACCCTGGATATTGATGGGTATTCTGGCGGACGTCGCAAGCGATCGCCGCTCCGGCATTCATCGCCAAATTACCGTGGCGGTTTGATGACATCAACCCCAGCTTTCCAGCGGGGTAGAAGTCCACCAGCGTCCATTCTGCGTCGTAAAGGAAACCAGTAGAGAGCCAGGGGACTGAGAAGGATGAGAGTTGTGTTCTCCGTCAGCATTTTTTTTCTATATTGTTTTATTTTGAATCTTTTCTGTCAGCATTTCCATGTGCGTTGATGTGTGATATTCTGTGTCTTTTTCCATTCTTTCTCCATTGTTTATAGTTGTGCTTAAGACAATTATTCGTTGTTTTTTTTCTTCTGCATTTTGAGTTTACTTTTGTACATATTTGGTCAAGCTTATATTTTCCATATTAACTTTTTTTTAATCATGCATTTGTTAAGTCTTCTGTTTGGTTTGCGTCATGTCTTGCCGAAGATGAGCAGACCAAACAATATCATGAAAGTCGTCTCAATCATTTCCCTCTATTTTCATGTATTTATTCTTTTTATTTACAGTTATTATACTGCATTTTCTTCAGGATTCTTTTGAACGACAAGTTTTTGTCCCTCTGATCCAAAGCTTAAAGAAAGGGAAAATGAGTTATTTGACCAGTGTAGAGTTTGGTTTGTTTGCAAGTAATATGAACAAACACTCCAGGGTGTGTTTTTATCAGGAGATTTGGGTGTGTGTATTCATGATTCAAAGGGAATGTATGGGTGTGGATGCATCTTTAGGCATGTGTATTTGTGTGTGGGTTTTCAGTTTTAGAGGGAACTTAGTGGGTGACAAAAAGCAGAAAGAATGGGAGATAAAAGTTGGGAACATGTCTGAAATAGTATTGTACTGCGCATGTGTGTAAATACCATTTGTGCTCACACAGCCATGTCTGCTTGTGTACAATCCCCTCTACATGCTTAATTGTTTTATAAAGTTTATATCAAAGAACAGGAAAAGCTAACAATCTAAAACAGATGGAACTACTTTAAACATCAAACATAATAGACAAAAAAAGATACCTTCTATACAAAATAGACAAGTACAGGAGAAGCATGCTGTGTATATGGCTCACTGTGTATGCAAGGGTGCCCTTGCACTGCAGTCTCCAAGGAAACCAGGAGAATGACAAACTGTTTCAGTGACAGTTTCATCAAGGAGGTGTTCATGTATACTACACCACATCCGCTAAGTTTTGAGACCACACTGCGTTAAGAAGAGGGTCTCGTGGCTACGACTTAGCAGATGACTGACCTGACCGGGTCAGACCTCGAGTACCTGCTTAACATTGGTTGTGCTGTTTTTACGACACACTGGCAAAGGTAAAATAGGGGAGCAAGCTGCCTCAAGAAGGGGAGAACACCTAGGGAGATAGAAAGTCCTTAGTGGAAGAGAATCACAAGAAAAGACAGCCCTGATGTGGCCCTTTGCGGTCGGCTGGGCTATAAGCAACATTATCTTATCACAAGAAAAGATAGCTTCAGCAGCATCCAACCACCACAACAAGGACAGCTGTTTTCCTCAGAGAGGACCTGATGATCATGAGGCTGAAGAGGGAACACTCCAGACTTTGGCGCCACTCGTTCACCAGGTTCCACATTAGCCACTGAGCTGTGTACCTCAGCAATATTTCCCCCCAGTGGCAACAAAACACATCCAGTATTGCCCCCTCTACAAGAACTACCAGAAGACACCATGTCTATACACACTCCACCGAGGGAGACTCTGGACTCTGTTAAGGAGCTCCAGGAGACTACAGCGTTCATCCAAGCCACTGGGACTCCTGTCGTAACGAATTACACAGAAGGGTGGATGATGAGACGTTTGATGAAAGAGTAAAGTGTGACAGAAGAACTGAATAATAAAGATGTATTTAGTATGAGAGACGTTTAATCATCTCAGAGCAGACACATTCAGAGAAGATGTTTTTGTGTGCGAGAGATGTGTTTTTGACTTTTTATCCGTCGAGTTTCAGTGGGACCAGTGTCAAAGCACATGATGGGGGACATGTATGAGAAGATTGTGATACAGTTGCACAAATTACACAGGTGTTACAATGTGTTGAAGACTCTGCTTTAACTTTTATTCAACTGGTGGCCATTCTTATTTCTTGCCTTATTCTGTTGCTCATTCTTTGTCTACGTCTTTGTACTTCTCCGACTTCTCTGTCCAACATCACCTTCCGGTCCTTCTCTCTTCCTTTTCTGTAGTCTCTCGTTTCATGCCCATGTCCACTGTCCCTCCTTCCTACACCCTTACCCCCACCTAGTTGTCAGCCCGTCCATGCTGTGATAATATCTATTTTGTTGGTGTGACTGGAGAATAATGTGATGGAAGATTCAAAGTCGGAATGGATCATTGACCTTTTCATGGCTTCGAACTTTCTTCCGTGTGTTGCTAGACAGCTGTGATAGATTCAAAGCAGCACTTGCCTACTTCCGTCACTCATCTGTGCATCGAAATCAAACTTGCTTTCAAGAGAAAGTTTTACACATTTAGATTTTTTCGAGATGGAGAGAGGTTGAGATACCAAGTCCTTTTTTAAAGAACTGGCTATTGTTCAAGTATTTTAATAGCTCTTGAAAATTTCTGGATTCGTTTTTATCTTCTTTGATGATACATTGTGTGGCACCTTTGGTGAAGACCCCCACCCCCTTTCTCTCCTTTCCTTTTTTGTTATGTTGTTAGCTATGCTTTAAGCAGTTCATTCATTACAGAATTTCTTTTCTTGTTATTTAAAAGTGTGATGACAAAAAAAATTGCTTGTGCTCATGTCTTGACTAAAAATGGCTAGTTGCAAACCAAAATTTTGTGTTTACAGGATTGACAAGCGAGACTTTTTTTTAAAAGACAAGCGAGACTTTTTTAAAAATTAAGTGTTACTTTTGCATGTACTGTCATGTGCATTTTTCTAATAAAATTTTACATTGGCAGGTTTTCTTTCTTTTTGTTTTCTTTCTTTTTTTTTTTTAAATTTACATTTCTGCTAT
The DNA here is from genome assembly GCA_018398815.1 of Conus ventricosus. NCBI lineage: Eukaryota > Metazoa > Mollusca > Gastropoda > Neogastropoda > Conidae > Conus > Conus ventricosus. The sequence goes on along the minus strand of CM031599.1, from coordinate 28,186,196 downwards.
TGATTGTTTGTGGCTTATCTGATGTGTATATTCCATATGAATGTGTGATGTGTTGCATGTGTCAGCTAGTTATTGAAAATTAATCATTAGCTTTTCTTGTTGGCTCAACCACTGCTGTTTTATTTTCATCCACATTCCGTCCAGTGATTTGTGATTAAGTCTCGGTTACTACTGTTTAAATCCATTCACATTTTGTCCAGTGTTATATGGTTTCATATTGACCAGAATTGTTTAAATTTTTTGAAATTTTGTCCAGTGCTTTGTGTTTGAATGGTTTACTACTACTACCATTTAAATCCGTCCATTGATTTGTGGTTGGGTATGTGGTGCGTCAATGTGTCTAATGATATTGTTGGGTAGACAGGTTATGTAAACCAAAATGTCATCATTTGATGTATGGACCTGTGTTGAAACAACTGATGCTCCATGATATATGTAACACCTTTGTTATTTGTTTTCTTGTGACTGCATGTTATTAGTGTGCATTTTTGAAATATAAATTGTGTATTTTCTTGAAATTGCAGGGAGTTGTTTTTGTATCAGTATTTTTCTATCTTCAGTCTACAGCTGTTTGTGTTTTATGTTTTTATTTTCTTGTCTCCTAGTCAGCCTTTCTGAATTATAATTTTTTTTCATCCTTTTATTTGTCAGTTAGGTCATTTGAGGTAGAATGTTTTGTCAGTTAGGTCACTCGAGGTAGAATGCTATCGCATCTTTCGTAAAGCAGCAACTCGAAATGATGGGACAGAAATTTGGATGAGATGCCAAATGTCTGTTCTCCATCCCCACCCCACCCCTCTTTTTATTTTCTTAAGTTAGTCTAGAAGCTTATTACTATTGATTTATTCATCACCATTTCCCATGAGTCAAGCATGGAAAAGCTGTTCCATCAGTTGTGGTCAAAAGAAAAAGTAAAAAGAGAGAACTTGAATGTGAGATGCGAATGATAAGACGACTGACGTGAAATGCTTTGTGACACTGCAGGGTCTAGCATTATGCAGTGTTTTCTTTCTTTCTTTATATTCTTTTTTCTTTCTTAGTTAGCCAGTATAATGAGTATTAGTGAATTTACATTCATAACTATATTTTTCATTCGATAGTATGTTTAGATGACCAGTTCCAATTTACTCAAACCACTGCTTTTTGGATACATTCCCATTTTTGCTTCAGTTTAACGGCAGTATTAAAAAAAGATAACCACATTTTTGTCACTCTTTGTTAATCCAGCCCCCATCTCGTTTCTTGTCAGAATCACATCAGCCTGTTTGGAGATGTGTGTGTGTGTGTTTCATGCGTATGGTGTGACCAGGGAAAACATGTTTTTAACTTACCCATTTTGCTGTTTGGGTTTTCTTTGTACTTTCTAAAGTGTAGTTATGACAATCAGTAAATATTTTCAGCAACAAGAGTGTGATAATATTTTGTTTTATGTGTGTGTGTGGATTTTTGGTTGTCTGAAGAGTATGGGCTGATTTTGGTAGTCGTCCAAAGAAATTCTTTGGTCACTTTTTCGCAAAACTTTTATTAATAGACTTCTCTCCTTTTCTCTATCCCACGTGCGCACACCCATACATACACTCGCACACAAACACACATAGGCAGACACACAGACATGCATGAACACACACACACACACACACATATACTCATGCACACATATACACACACACACACATACACACACACAAACATGAACAGGGAAACACACAGAGTGCCAAACACTAACATGCTCATAAGCATATTTACGTGCATACATACACAAACCCACCCATACCACATTATTTACTTGCTAGTAATGAGAGCTTCAAATTTTGTATTAAAAATTGACTTACTAGCCGTGTAGTTTGAAGAAAAAAAGACAAAGGCAAGGAGATTGTTGAATCATGGCTTTTTAGATTTTTCAAACAGGGTATTTCACAGACATGTAATATCCAGTGTTGTTTCCCACGAAACCCTACGAAACCCTGCGTAACCATGCGAAACTTTAGAGAACCTTTTGGATATGACAGCAATCTAAAATATTTATCAACAGTTGTTAATGGCATGCAGCATCACACACACACACACATACACTTACACACACCATCACCTTAGAGAACAGGGAAATGTCTGTTCTACGCCACTTTCACCCTCAACCAGTTTTCGGGCGAAAGTGACCTAGAATCAGCATATTACTGTTCTCTGACAAGTAAGACTTCAATAACCAAAAATAACGATTATCTACAAACAAACATACTGTGTAGGGTTATCCGTTTTCAATACTAATTTACTAAAGTTTTCAGATTTCAGTTTTTGTTTAATCCTGTGTTTTTCCTGGTCATTTTCAATAACATCATTTTCACGCAAACATTCTTCAAATGAGTCTCTGTCTTTCATGTGAAATAACACTACAGTCTTTAACTGTTCTCTAAAGTCTTTTAAAACTGAGTTATATTTTTGGCATAAAATCCACACACTTATCCTAGCATGTCTTCCGCTGAAAGCTAGTTTTGACAAAGGGGTTTCTCTTTTTAACTATGTCTCTTTCTGCCGAACAGTCATCTATAATAAATAGTGTTTGCGTTCCTTCAAACAGTCTATAAAACTGTTCTAAACACTCACTCAGTTTATTGCTGGGATCAACTAATATATATGTCATCATCTTCCATATAAACCTTCTATCATGATATGCTTTGTTCCATTTAAGTGTTGGACAGAAAACCACAATATGATTAAAATTATAACGATAAACTGTTTGTAACAGGTCGAGGATAAATATTGTTTTTCCACAACCAGTCTGCCCACAAATCAATGAGCAATGAGGAGTTTTTGTCATAAAGTTTAACTGCTCCATAGTTTTATAGCAGAATTTAATCTAATCCAGTTATTATTTTTATCATACACTCTGTTAAAACTTGTTCAGTATAATAAAACCCTACGAGGCCTAAATGTGTAAGATTAATCCAATTCAGTTCTGTAAGATTGTTCTATTAAGTCAACATTGATTTTGTTGCTTGTTGTTATGATCTTAATATCCTCGCCATTGTGAAGAACGACGATGGTAACGTAAGACGTTTAACGTCTAAGTTTTGCCAGCTAATATTAATTCCTTTTATAAGGTCATCACTAACGCCCACAACCCATCCTGCTCCACATCTTTAAAGACAGAAATTTCAAATATCATTGTGAACGTGTCTCCTAATTTTCTGCTTGGAAAGAACTGTAATTTTGTAGAAGCTTTTTTTACAACTGTTTCTTTTCTGTGGAGGATGTATTTGCTTTTCCCATACGGCGTTATTTCAATTTTTTTTCCGCTATTGTTGTCCGGTATAAGACTTACATGTAAAGGGCCAGAGTTGAATGCTTTTCTGAAACTTTTTTGACGGCTAAAATATGTAAATGGGCTTATGAATTCAAATTTTTATGTCCCATTCTAAATATGGTTCTAAGTGCCATTTGAGGTCAGGTTTTCGAACTATTTTATATTCATACTGGCCAACATTATTTGCTCTAGATTGCGCAGTTGTTCTAGTTTAGGAAACTTTTTGCTGTCGCCAACCTCTTTGCGTTTATAATCACCATCTTTAGTGTACTCAAAACCATACAAAGTGCCTATCTCACCATTTTGTTCAAAGTCCGCTACGTCTGCAAGGTCTTTTAATTCTAAGGTTATACACCTCACAGGCGCTAATGTAACTCCTGGTTCTTCTGGCCCACGCGACATTAATTTTTTAGTAGCGTATTATTTATTTCCAAAACAATGTGCAGGTTATCACATTTCACAACTTTCCCCGCTTTGTCTTTGATTTTTATATTAAATGATCCAACCCTCCCACAAACTAATCTTTTAAACTGTAAATTAGGAATTGTATAATTTCATAATCGCAATATGCAGCTTTCCCTGACGGAAGAGCTCTTAAAACAGTTGAGGGCCTTCCATCATATAAGTTTCATCAGTGCTCAGCTCATCCAAATGAACATAGAGTAATGAATGTAATGCAAGATCGAGCGGGGCTTTCCCCCTCATAAGTAGTTTCATCTGGCGCAGCACTAAACTATAAGTGGGTAGATTGCCAGTTGTAAAGCCTAACATTTTAGCTAGCTCTCTATCAAAAAAGTAAGATACTTCTTCAGGCTTGAATGTTACATGTTTTTAGATTTGCATTGTTAAGTTTGAGAGTAATGTCAAAGTTACTCATTGCTTCTTTTTGTGAGCAAAACCCGTAATAACCATCAGGTATTATTAACTGGCTAATTTTGGTCCCTGCTTTGGTAACTTTTAGAATCTTGTTATTCTCCTTGGCTTTGCTTATATTAAACCATACGACTTTGTAGAATATTTCATGGAGCGCGACCGTTCTGGTTCCGCAATCGTTTTTAACAGCATGTTCTAAAAACGAAGGGCGGTCTTGAGTTGTTATTGTTACAAACATTTTTTAAACGAAATAAAAATGAGTGCATTCAAATATACTGGCGCAAAATATTCTGTTGGGCCGCACTACAATCTTAAAAATATAGCAACTGATACTCTTGACATTGCTGTGACCCAGACTGCCTCTTTTCATAAAAAGGTGAGTACTCCATTGAAGAGCTATCTTAACCCCCCTATGAAAACGACCACATCAAGAAAGCGTGGTTTAGTCATCCGATGCAGTTTTTATCAGAACCAGTTAAACTTTGCTGTGTTTTGCGCATCAACTGGGTGTGGAGTGGCGTATGCTGATCATTTAAAATCACCATGATCCTTTGGTGAGGTCAGTGTACCGATTTCATTTCTATTACACCTTCAGACGTATTTTGGCTGAATTGCAAGCGCCATTACCAAATGACAAACCATTTAATCCACTCAGCAACAGAATAGACATGAAGGCTTTTGAAAGGATCTGTAACGAATTCAATATTAACATCAAGACAGGCTTTAGACAAAAGTTGGATCATAATCATGGCCTAGGCGACCTTTATTTTCGGGGCACGCCACAGAAAGTATAACTATGACTGGCATCCTCCTTTAAATCTTTCTTTTTTGGCACAACTGTTGAGCCCGGGTCCCTACAGCAAGAGCATAAAACAGCATGGACAACATTTATCTTAGACACTTCTAAGGGCCTAACTAGAGCGGAATAGAACGAATAAACGACTCTATTCGCACTTACGTTTTGGGGTTTGCTAGGTTCGCAAGCACAGGCAAGATCGAGCATAACTGATCCTTCTACTGGCTTTGACGCACAAAAACAATACTTAGCAAATTTTGAGGGCGCCCCTTAATTCTACAGTTGATTTACCTTCAAGTATTGAAAGATTTCCAAAATGTTTTACAATACGCAAGATCGAAAGTAGACTTTGCTGTTGGCACTGGTTTATACATGCTGCCTTCTGACCTCAGACTCCAGATAGGTACAATAATAACTATAATAATGAAATTCTTATAGCAGGCAATGAACAGAAGGTTGGGAAAAAACGACATAAATTCTGAGCCAGTAATATTACAAACAATAAAAGAACACCCAAGATTAAGCCATCTAATTCCCGAAGTCCAAACCCCCAAAGTCATTGAAGACTCAGCAAAGCTCGCGGACCCTGTTCGCGATGACCATGAATATGAAAAGACCCGCGCTTGTTCTTGATTAACTGGCCTAGGATTACTTGGTCTTTATCTTACTAAATATTAACCCGACTATTAAGAGAACTAATGCCCATAAGTGCTCGGCCATAAAGCCAACTACTTTGCTTGCAGTAGACAAAAGCCAGCTGACAATACTCCCCAATATTCCTGGTAAAGCGTCCACGGCTTTACCAGCTAATTTTTTTAATAAACTTGCAAGATGATCAAGCTGTTTTTTTACCCATGATTTATCAGGTGGAGGCGATGGCGGTGGCGGCGGAGGCACTGACTTTGACCTCCACCGCCGCCTGTAATAGCCAACACCAGTGTGCTTATTGCAAATCCTAAGGCTGTTATAACGCTTGCTAATGTGACACCTTGCTCTCTAAACAGTGTTCGTATTCGTTCTGCTAGTGTCGTGTCTTCATATAAAATTTTTTCGATAGTTTCTCTTATTCTATTCACTTGAGTTCGTAATTGGTCCCGGTTAGCAGTCGTCACTTCTAGTCTTGCTGATCTTTCTTGTTCAAGATCTTTTAGTCTTTGGGCTATTCTTTCTTTAATATCAGGCCCTAAGTTGGCGTCATCAGCCTCAACGAGTTTTTCTTTTTCTCTTTTTATATGCTCATCTAGTTCACCTAGTTTTGCTAAATTGTTTGTTAATTCGCCTCTGATCCTTCTCAAAGCATGATCAAGGGCCGCTATTTCTCGCATGGGTAGCGGTGAGTCGTGTATAGTCTTTAACGCTGTTTCTTCTGAAAAACTGGTTTCTGCTTCTATTGTATTTATTAATTCGCCTGCTGATTGATTTAATTCTTTAAGTTCCATGTTTTGCATTTGGTTATCTGTCGGGAGTTCTTGTAGTGTGTTTTGAAGTTTAGCAACTGCATCCCTATCTAATTTTGGTCTAGCAATGCCAAGGCGATTTTGATCTTTCACACTGAGTCTATTTCTAATTGAACCCACGGCTAAAAACTTTGATGGGTCGGGTTTAGTTGTAAGCCGAACAAGTTGCCCTTGATCGTTTTTTACAAACAAATGACCATCTTCTAATTCAAAATCATTTGGGTCTATAAATTCGGGAGGTTCTTGACCTAAACTTTTGTAAAATGCTCCGACCGTACTTTCTGTTAATTCACGCTGCATTGAGAGCGTTGAGCGATGCTGTGTCAAAGGGATCATTTCACTCATGTCGTCTCCAGGATCAAAAACATCATAATCTTCTTCAGCTTCAATTCCTGCCATGTTTTAAATAATTAACTTTTTATTTTGTTTATAAAAAAATGGCACAAGCACATGGCTCGATTCTTAACCCGTATAGAAGACTGAAAGAACCCTATGGCGTGAAGGGAAATAAGCGGAATATTACTGTTCCAAATAATCCATCTACTATTGATGCGGATCAAATTCTTACTGTTAAATTTCCAGACCTAGGAGCGGATGAAGTGATTGTGCCAGGCTCTGCACGTCTTACTTTCAAAATAGAACTCGCTTCAACAACAGACCCAAACAGGACAGTTGTACAGAATCTGGGGCGGGCAATCGTTAAGAAAATTTCTATAAAACTTGAGGGCAAGAAATATTTTCTTTACACAATGCAGACATATTTTTAACCTATTCTGATCTATGGCAACTGGAATGAAAGGGCCATCTTGCGTTAAAGGAAATTTGAAAGAAGAAGCGCTAAAACGAATGGGGCGCTGCAAAATTTTAAAGACGGAAAAAATTTTGTAGCGTAAAGTTCGTAGGAAAATCGTTTTTTCCTTTCCCCTTTAATTTTTGATTTATTAAAAGCGCATGGACCATATTTCAAGGGAAAAAACAAATTTTCATAGAACTAAATTTTTAAAGAATACAAACGGGGTTTAATCATCAGACACCGAAGCAAAAATACAGCATTTTTTGACATCTCGTTAGGTTTTACGTTGTTACAACCCTGATTTACAAACTGATTAAGGAACAAAATCTGTCAAGATTACAATATAATTTACGAAAGAGTGATTTATCTACAACTATCCCAAAAGCAGGGGAGAACAATGGAATTTTAGTTTTTCCTTATCAATATCGCTTAAAGGGATTTTATTGCTTTTAAAGAAAAACCGTTCAAAAAAGGGAAGCGAAAAGTTTTTTTTTTCCTAAAATACGAAAGTGCAATGACAATTGACGGATCCTAACCAAATCTAGCAGCGGCTTGACCCTTTTCATCATTTTGACAAATAAGAAAATTTTTTTGGGGGGGGGAGGGGAAAACCAACGCAGACCTGTGTCAAAGATTTTTCATCTTCACAATGTTAGGGTTAAAGATTATTAACAAAAAAAAACGGTTTAGGATTGCCTAAGTCAACAAGAAATAGTTGTATGGAAACGGGGGAAAAGTGAGAGACTAATAAACATTCAAAATTTTAAAGAAGAAGAACCCAAAAAACCGCTTAAAATACATTTTTTTTATTAATGAACCAGCTAATATTGAAAAAAAACAGATTAAAAATGATTTTAAATAAATTATTTTTCATTTTTTAAAAAGCATTCTGTTTAAAAATTATCCAAAAAAGGGCCCACAGCGCCGCCAAAGAAGAATAGCAGGGAATCGCTGTATAGAAACCCCTGAAGTAAAAAACCTCAGATTAACAAACAACACAAATGCAACAAAAACAGAGCAGGACCTTTTAAATACAGCAAAAACCAAAAGAAGGTTTTTGCTGCCTTTTTGCTGTTTCATATGTTTAAACTGGGGATCGACTTAATTCTCTATCAGCAGAAAAAAGTGTAGGCCTCTTTGCAAAGGCATAGCCACCCGCAGCTTTACCTCTAGGAGGTTTGTCTTTAGCTCTCGGTCTGTGTTCATTAGCTGTAAGTGCGGCTGGCAAAAAATTAAAAACTAAACTCCAAAAGCACACAGCTATGGTTCAACTAATAACGGCTAAACTTAGTTCGTTCAAACTGACAATAAATAAAGCGCTTGTTGACTCAAACATCACGGATGAAGAATTTAATCGTTTACAGGCCGATTTTGATGACTACAAAAGACAAAAGTTTGATCTTCAAAGAAAGGCGGGGACAACTTTTTCTCAACAGCCAGACGCCGAGCAATAAAAAAGGAATGCTTAAAAAAAGTAAACGAGACATTAAATTCTGTTCTAAACAGCTCACAGTAACAACGCCAAAAGGTGTTTATACTTTAGTTTATGAGTCCAAGCACAAAAAGACCGTCGATATTGATTCTGATTAAGCCGTTGTATTTTTTTAATTTAAATAAATATGTTGGCTTAGAAAAGAAAGACAGCATGGCTAAGATATATGAAGGACAAGACGAATTTTTGAAGGAATGCTTGAGAGAGAGCGTTTATCAAGAGCACTGAATGATATTGATTTAGAAGTTATTGACCCAACAAACGTACAGGCAAGTGTTGTTCATGCTATTTCTCAAGTTCCAGCAAACTAACAATAGACCCGCCAGTTAAAGTAATGTTAGCTGTTTTAATCGACTATGTAACAATAAATGAAGAAAATCTAGAAGTCTGGGTTTCAACTAAACAGCAGACTATTCTTTCCTCTAATGACTTAACACCCGGTTGGGCAGACGAACTGCTTACACAGTTTGACGCTGCCGCTGAAGAAGCTAAAATGAGAGGCTCTGGTTGGTCAGAGGGCGAAGTCTTAGAGATTAGATTAAAACAGGCTAAGTATGCACCGATTGTAGGCAAGGCTTACATTCCGCTACCTCTAGAGTTGGTTTTCAAAGAGAGCAGTTTTAAACATAAAGAATTCAGACGACAAATGTTTCATGTGGTGTGTTCTTGCAAGGCTGCATCATGTCCGCGAACACGCAGAGAGAGTGACTAACTATCGCAATACGCCAAAGATCTTAACTTTAATGGAATATCCTTTCCTGTTAGTGTAGACCAAATTGATCAGTTTGAAGAACAAAACAAACCAATAACTGTTAATGTATACACATGGATGAGGAAACAAATTTGGTGCCAATTTAAATGCCAAGCATCCCAATAGGCGACCAGACAAAAATCATTTTTGACTTACTCCTAATTTTTTCGCCACGGGGGCTCCCCATTACACTTATACCCAATGAGCAATTATTGGCGCATACTTCAAAAACACAAACTACAAAAATTTCTGCAGAAAATGTTTAACAAAATTTCCACTGGCAAGCCGCAAGTGAACAAAAAACATTGTAAAAGTCTGTAACTGTAAGCCCAGAAAAACTAGGGCCCCCGCCGGGATCTAAATTTGTTTAAGAACTGGAAACGGCTGAAAAACAAGTCCATACGTAGTTTACGCAGACTTCATCGTTTATTTTTCCCTAAAAGGCCAGCACCACAAAAATTTCGAAAAACAGCCCTTAAATGATAATCATAAATTTTGTTCTTTTTGCCTTCATTATTTTTTGGGGGTCGGATGGTTTATTCAGAGCCAAATTATATGAGGACCAATGCTGCGAAACATTTAAAAACCCCAGCAGCAAGTGCGAACGCCGTTCAAATAATCTAAACTTATCGAAATCAAATGGCGCCTAAGACCGAAAACAGAGACCACCCCGCATTTTTGGTTTTTGCGGTTTAGAGCTAACCCCAAAGTGTAAACCCCACATAAAAAACCTGACACATTAGGGGAATTTAGAGGTGCAGCGCACAGTAAATGCAATCTTCAACAAAGTTTGATCCAAAGACAGGAAGCTCCTGTATTCTTTCAAACTTGCGGGTTACGACCCCCCCCTAAATGAAACTAGAATCCCTTTAGGGGCATGAAACCCGCCGTCATCAGAAAAGTACATGTGTTTCATTTTAAAAAACTGTCTTTTTAATCTATCAGCCATGATGGGACATTAGGGGCACTAGCATGTCCTTAAAGTCCTGCCCAATAAGGGAAGAATATTTTACCCAACCTTGTTAAAAAGGGGTGTTTACCCTTAGAGTCATGAACAGTTGGGAAAGGTTTGTGAAAACTCACTTTCCGCCCAGAGGCGCGTTCTTTTCTATCTTAAGGAAAAAGGGCATCAGTGATTCAGATTACCAGCATGCTCAAGATGCTGGCAGAATTTGAGTGTAAAAAGGAACACAGACTCCTATTTAATCAATTTTTTTTGGGGACTCTTTGGGAAAATATAGAAAAACCTCATGAAACATTACAGTTTGGGTCCCGCGCATTTCATTTCTGCGCCCGGGTGAGGGGACGCTTTTAAAGTTTACTGGGGTCGATTGATTTATTGTCAGATTTACCAAGATTCGAGATTGAAACGGATTGGTGGGGGAATTAGATGGCGTTTGCTCATTACTGTAAAGCAAACAACAAATACTTGGACGCCAAGATCCGAGTAAAAGGTCTAACTATCTCATTATTTAGAACCAAACAATCGGTATGGTTGGCAATGGCGCAATCACTTCCATTACGTAATCAAGATGTACATCAGGTACGAATAATATTCAAAAGGCTTAAAGTGGTTGAAACAGGTTAAGCCTGAATCAGCAGCGTGGTTTCATTCTAGAAGTTACTTAGAATAGCCTCAGGAACTCCATACCTCATAATGATATCCATAGCAGCAGACAGTCTAAAGAAGGATCGCCAGAGAGCCACCTAAATGTGCCTAATCTTCGAGCAAAAAAAATATGTCTGTCATACAGACCTTCTACAATTTATTTAAGACATGGTTTAAAGTTAACACTGTTCATCGCATAATTGGCTTTTGATCAAGACCAGTCATGAAACCATACATCATGAAGAACACTGATCTCAGACTAAATCCGCAGATGCTTCAGAAAAGACTTTTTCAGTTGATGAACAACAGCTGTTTTGGAAAGACTATGGAAATCCGCACACGCAAAGATGCAGATTAGTCACCAGAGAGAACGAAGCAATTAAGCTGACTTCAAAACCTAATTAATCAGGACTTCAAGAAGATTTCATGATCAGCTTTTCGGCATAATGGATGAAGAAAAAGAAGTCAAAATTAGACAAACCTTTTTTATTGGGTTTACGGTTTTAGAATTATCAAGCTTTTTGATGTTAGAGTTTCTTTATGACTACTTTAAGAGCCCCTCGTATCCTGCGTCCAAGTACTTTACACAGATCCAGACAGTTTTGTTCTAGATTATTCCTACTGAAGACATCTAATAAAGACATAAAATCGAAGTAGCTAAAGGACCCCCTCCAAAAAAAAAATTGCGGGATGGTAAACGATACATCTGATTAAACCTAAAAGATTCGCCTTTGCATTCAATAACTAACAAAAAGGTTTTAGGAAAGATGAAGGATGAATATCTGGAAAGGTAATCAGGAGTATGTGGGGTTAAAGGTCAAAATGTACAGTATTTCGACCAACAGTGGGGGGGGGGGGGGGGGGGTGGGGGGGGGGAATGGGGGAGGGGGGGGGGGGGAGATCAATGAAGAAAGCAAAGGGAATATCTCGCAGCGTTGTGCATCAAACAATCACATGAACAACTACAAAGAAGCATTGTTTGGCAATACGACTTTTCATCGATGACAACGTAGAACTGCATCTAATCTACATGAATCAACACAACAGTTGTAACAAAGAAGTCGTTAGAATAAACAAACACAAAACGGGTGTTTGTTAATCCGGAGTTTTCATATGCCATCGGGCACTGGAGAACCGGTAAAAATTAAAATTAAAGCGGACTGTGTCTGCGGAATTATCTGAGTTCCTTTCTTCCAAAAGATCTTTGAGGAGCTGGTTTGTTTTTGTGTGTCAGTTTTCTCGTAAATATTCACGGGCGGATTCATCTTACAATTCTTTTTTTATTTCATATGGGTCCAACACCCAAACCGATCGTTCCCTGATGCGAGTTCCCTACTTCTGCTTCCCCCGGTAAATAAAGTACCTAATTCAAAGTCCAAATGGTAATATTTGCCGATGAAGACTCTCAAGCTCAGCGCGCGAGTTATTGTTTTTCGTTGGTGTTGGTGGTGCGGTTGGTAGCTGGGGGGGGGGGGGGGTGGGGGGGGGGGGGGGTGCTTTAGGGGGGGGGGGGGGGGGGGGGGGCGGGGGCTGGGTTAATGTCTTCAGGTTATTCATTGCGGAGGGGGGGGGGGGGGGGGGGGGGGCAAAACTGAGGGCAGGCTTGTCTAACCCATTCCTGGTTGCGTAATTGTCAATAGCTCTCTGTGATACTGTAGGAGGAGAAAAGGCCTTTTCAGCCTAACTGTTTGTTAAAGTTATCAACTTAAGCCTGTGATCTGTAACTCCCGTAATGCCGCTTTCTAATAGTAACTCTGTGTTTAACATAATTGATTCACTTGGCCTTAAAATTTCTTTCCATCATCGACTTGAATCATGCAGGGAAAGTTAAGGGCCTCGTGTATATTCAGTTGATGCAACAGCAACAGCAAAGCATCTTTTGTGTTATGGCTCCGCATCTTTGTACCTTGAAGCCAAGTCAAAGACTGTGAGTGCGTACTTACATCTTTTTCGTCTAATCCTATCAGAGGTAAATATAGAAGATCCATTTGATGGGTGTCGTTCGGTATTTTTGCGTTCACCAAGTGTGGTCCTCTGTATTCGCCTAGTTGCAGGTAAATAAATTTTGGCCAAATCGCTGTTTAGATAACCATTCCTTTGCTGTTTTGTTTCACTAACTCCTGCTGCTTTGTGCGAAGCGGCTTGGGTTTAACTTGCAGTGAGCCCTCCATATCCTTTGGGCGAATAATAGATTTTGTTCATTTTTATTTCAGCAATATTATGTCAACAAAATACACGACGGTCATACCAACGACAATAAACCCGATTTTCTTGCATCTTTTGTTTTCTGATGGTTGATAAAAGTCACTGAATTTTGGGGGGGCAATGTCTGGACTGGTTTGCCTGTTACTAGATAATATGTTTTATTGCTTGATCAACAATTTTAAATGTAAGCTGCATCCCCTGTTCTTTCAGTGTGCATTAATAAAATCAACTGCTCAAGTCACTGCTTTTCATAGGCGTCTTGTGCAGCTGCTAGTTCCTCCCTAGCTTTGTTATGTCTTTTTCTCTCTCGCGCGTCAAGCCCGCATTTTAGCGCAAAATGCAAAATACTACCGCTAAATAGCAAGCGCATTAACCACAGCGCCTCGACGACGGCGAGTATTGCTGCTGAGTCGCGTGCATTTTTTATAAATGTATTTTTTTTTCTTAAATATTTATATTGCGGAATTTATCCTATGCTTAAACGAGAAAATCTTTCGTGGGCAACCGAAGACAGCCAATGATAGCAATCAGCTTTTGCTGAATCTCAAGCTAGTTTGCCAAGATCTGCTGGTTTAATTCTTAAACAAGCTTTTACCAAGCATTGAGTATCCTACACTTAGCCTCCAATAACAGCAGAATGATAGCATACGCGCGGCGGAATAGCAACAGTTTTTTCGTGCTCATTTTATTATAAAATAAAATAATTATAATTATTAAAACATGAACACGATGATCCCACAGCTACAAAGGCAGCCTAAACCTCCCTGACTTATGAATGACCAAGTTGATGTCAAAGCTATTATCCCAAAAAGGAGAGGCGTATCTTTGGCGGTCAAGTGGGGAAAACAAAACAGTTCCCGAACTTAATTCAGCATAGACACAGATTCAACAGATGTCGCCACAAGACATTATAAGTAATCATAAACAGGTACTGAACGCAGCTGGGGGTCTAGAATGGTGAAAAGTGGGGGGCAAACGTTTTCTTAGGTTTTGTACACTAAACTATCAGTCGATTGCACCCATTGATTCCTGAACAAAGATCTTACGTATGATTTAACGCAAGATCCAGTTTTAAACAAAGTCATTAGAGGTCTCTAGGTGTATTTATTACTATAGATTTGGAACATGTTATCGCCATTAATCATGGATTAATAACTTTTAATCTATAGATTTTATTTCCCTCAAAATGAACGATCTGAAAATCAGCAGAACCAGAAAACACTGAATCAGGTAGGAGAAAGTAACCAAGCCAAAATCAGCAGAAAACGCTGAATCAGGTGGAACATTAAAAATCCTGGGCGTGGTTGAAGCCAGGAAAAAAATTAGCAGAGTGGAACAAACAAATAAAATTAAGTTACAGAATTAAAAACTCATCATGAAACATAACACCCGCATCCCAAAAACCATTGATTCAATGCCGGCTATAAAAACTCCATGCGATACAAGGGCCCCAAAGTCTTCATGGAATATTTGAACTTAAAAACTGTTCTGCAATTTTGCGCTCTTGCGCTGTATTGGGGGCTGTTATTACGTTATAAAATAATAACCAACGCTGGCAAAACAAGAGCCAAACAATCTCCACCGCTAATACAGAAGCCGAACACAGCCTGCACGCCAAAACCGCCCATAACAAAGCATCATTTTGATCCATTTTATAATGGAATATTATTTTAAGAACTTAATTTTAAATTTTTTAAATAAAAATAGATACATGGCGTATTATAAAATGAAGGTTCAATAGACTAAAGACCTGGAAGTCTATAAAAGACATTTCCATAACCCAGCGAATTGTAATCAATGGCGTTGCTTTCGATGTAAGACCTTCATTAAGACATGCCAGAGAACGCGGAGCAAGACATCCTCAACGATGACACGTTTTTTTTTGAGGCGTGAGTGTACTATATTTAACATCTCTATTTAAGAAGATAAAAACATAGATTGTATTTTTTTGATAATTATAGAGATAACTAATAAGAACTTAGTTTTACTTAAAGGATGACTTAATCAAGAACTTATCAAAACTTTGATCAAAAACTTATTAAGAACTTGATCAAGAACTTATTAAAACTGGGGGCAACTTAATTAAAAACTTTAGAATAACTTAAGTAAGAACTTGGGGACAACTTGAGAATGACTTAAGGACAACTTAGAAAGTAAACTCAGTAACGAACTTGGGAATAACTTAATTAAAAACTTAGAGAACTTGAGTGTGTGCATGCGTGGGTGGGTGGGTGGGGTGGGGGTGTGCATGCGTGGGGCCAGGACAAAACAAACTACCAACACAAACACACAACAAACACACATAATAGACATCCGGGGGTGGGGGTGGGGGACGTGCGTGCGTGGGGTAGCCCCAAAAACACACACAAACCAAAAGTAGAACTACTAGGGCCACTTCTTGCTTTGTGACTAAACAGCTGTGTCCTCGCGCGCAACCTCAATCAACCCAACGATCACATAGGTCCGGTTGGCCTAGTTTTGCCGCTGAGCGTTGGCAGGTGCTGCGGCTTTGCAGCTCAAGCGATCACATAGGGTCCGTTTTACTCTCGTTTCCACCGAGCTTTGCAGGTGCTGACGTCATTGGCGGCAAGCGATCACATAGTGTGTTTGACCTAGTTTGCCTGTCCCCCTCGATACAGCATTGTATTGCTGTAGGCCCAGCTTTTATGCAGCTCTAATTCGCCAGTATAGAACAACCGGCATTTCATATTTAAAGCATTTATATGAAATAGGTGCTGGCCACACACTACTCCTTCCATACTGGTAGAAGTACAAGGTCTGCCAAACATCGAAAAATCGCCAATTTCAGTTGCATAAGGGCACACTAAAGGCAGATGAACTGGTTAGACTTAAAACAGTAGAAAAAGTATACACATCTTATACACAGATCAGCTTGCCCCCATGAACACTGAATCTTATTTTTAACAATCAATCAAGTCCTGATCACACACTGAGAACATTTTTACTTGGGAGTAACAGCAAAAATGTTTCAAATATAAGTTTTTTAGCATACAATCATTCGTGTTAACCTCCAGCCTTAAGACAAGAAACGCCATGTTTTTTAAACATGCTTTAGCTGTCTCAAGCCAGCTCCCAACAATCCACGCGTGATGGATTGTTTGGCTTCGTCCACTTTCAACAATGCAGCGCCCTTTATTAGATAAGGACACTCAACAATAGTCAAACACTATTAAAAACTACTACATCTATGTTTTCATTTCCTTGAACCAACAACCTTAAGATAGTCGTACATATCCAAGCAGTTAGTGCACATTTTCGTTTTCCTATAAAAACAATCTCTCCGGTTTTCACAACATGCTTCGCCTAATTCTTGCCACAAATACTCTACATGCAGTTAAAGTAAAACTTATGGCCTCGAATAACAAACCTGTTCTTGCAGTAACGTTTTAGCCATTGTAAAATAACACAATTAAAACACAGTGTCACACCGAGCGCATGAAAACACAGCCTTCTTGTTTCAATAGACCCCGAGTAACACTTAGCAAACCCGTCGTGTCACGCGACATGCCTCGATTCGTGTGTCGACGTGGCAATCGTCGAATTTCCTGATGCAATTGTGCACCCCGCCGAGTGTGCTTCCGTTACTCAGCACAGGCTAGTGCAAACTGCCGCGAGCCGTAAATTACGTGATCAGGTTCTTAGAGTTAGCCCGTGTCTGCCTGTCTAATGTACAATAGTTTGTAGTTAGAAAATAGTCAAAAGAAGTGTGTCGGATTTTATGACATTTAATTGGAAGAGAGAAAAGAGAAAGAGTGGTGTGTGTGTGGCCCGCCTCTCTGCTCTGTCTGTCCTTCTGTCCTCTCTGTCTCTCTTCCTGTCTGTCGTCTGTTTCTGAGGGCAACTTAACCTTAACAGGGCATTTGTCCAAGGTTTCTCCTCTCCCAACACCCGGAATTAACATACTGCGAAGTAATCGGATAGCTAGTGCACCCACCGTGTATATGGGGCGCGATAAGCCACAAACTGCTTTTTCTTGCGTTACCTCTAGGGGCGTGTTCATCCCCGTCTACTTTCCCCTACTTACTCTATGAAAACTTTAGTAATTAAGTATTGAAAACGGATAATCCCAACCCAGTTATGTTTGTTCGTAGCTTAATCGGTTTTTTTGGTTATTGAAGTCTTACTTGTCCAGAAGAACCGTAATATGCTATTCTAGGTCACTTTCGCCCGAAAACTGTTGAGGGTGGAAAGTGGCGTAGAACAGACATGTCCCGTTCTCTAACCTTTCTTCTATCTCTCTCATCTTACTCTTCATTTCCTCTTCTATCACTGTGAATGCCATAAGAGTTCAATTTTTGTCCAAGTGTATACATCATGCACTTGTGCGTTTGGGCGAGTATGGAACGGATCCGGAAGCAATTTCATGTTTGTGTGTATGTACATGTGAGAGTACAAACCTTTGATGTGGGGGCATTTCGGAGGTGCTTGTGGTGTGTATGTATATTGTACATGGCACGGTGTTGTGTGTATGTTGTGTGTGTGTGTGTGGTGTGTGTGTGTGGTGTGGTGTTTAGTGTGTGCGTGCGCGCCTACACACACGTGTGTTTACACAATGAAAACAAAAATATTAACTCGCGCTCATTAACACTGTTTTCTCTCTCCCGTCCACCTCAAACGCTGCCCGTCCTTCTCCTCTAACTTCTCACCAACTATGTTTCTGGTCCTGTGACTATCTCTGGTCCTGTGAATGTCGTTGGTCCTGTGACGTCCGTTGGTTTCCTGTGACTGTCGTTGGTCCTGTGACTGTCGTTTGGTCCTGTGACTGTCATGGTCCTGTGACTGTCAAGGTCCTGTGACTGTCGATTGGGTTCCTGGTGACTGTCGTTTGGGTCCTGTGACTGTCTCTGGTCCTGTGACTGTCCTGGCCTGGACGTCTCTGGTCCTGTGGACTGTCCGTGGTCCTGTGACTGTCGTGGTCCTGTGAACTGTCGTTGGTCCTGTGACTGTCGTTGGTCCTGTGACTGTCGTTGGCTGTGACTGTCGTTGGCCTGTGACTGTCTTTGTCCTGTGACTGTCCTTTGGTCCTGTACTGCGTTGGTCCTGGACCGTCTTTGTCAGGTGACACTTTGGTCCTGTGACAGTCTTTGGTCATGTGACTCTTTGGTCCTGTGACTGTCTTTGACCTGTGCCTGTCCTTATGGTCCCTGACTGACTGTCTTTGTCCTGTGAACTGTCTCCTGGTCCTGTGACTGGGGGTACTGTAATATTCTGGTCCTGTGACAGTCTCTGATCCTGGCATGACTGCCTGGTCCTCGTGACTGTCTCGGTCCGTGACATGTCTCTGGTCCTGGTCCGGTGACGGTCTCTGGTCCATGTCCAGTTAGTGAGTGCTAGAATGACTCTGCCACTGAGATCTGTGGAGGAATGGACACTGTTCCCTCTTCATCCTCTCATAACGACTGTGCCCTCTACATCTTCTCCATAACGTACTGTGCCCTCTTCATCTCTCCATATCGTACTGTGCCTTCTTCATCTTCTTCCACAACGTACTGTGCCTCTTCGTCTTCTCCATAACGTACTGTGGTCTCTTCGTCTTCTCCACAACGTACTGTGGCCCTCTTCATTTTCGTCCAAAACGTACTGTCCCTCCTTCATCTTCTCCACAACGTACTGTGCCCTCTTCATCTCTCCATACGTACGTGCCCTCTCTCTTCTCCCACAACGTACTGTGCCCTCTTCATCTTCTCCCCAGGGGGGCGGGGCGGGCTGGAGGGTATGGTGCCCCCTCTTTCATCTTCTCCACAACGTACTGTGACCCTCTTCACTTCTCCACAACGTACTGTGCCCTCTTCATCTGCTCCATAACGTACGTGCCCTCTGGTGTGGGTTACATTTTTCTGGTATTGCTTTTGGGGTGTGTTGGTTTCGTTGGGGTGTGCTCGCATAACGTACTGAGTGCCCTCCGTATTCCTCTTCTCCACAACGTACTTGTGCCCTCCTGTGCCGTCTTCCTCCATACCGTACTTGGTCCTCTTCCGTCTTCTCGCACAACGAACGTGCCCTCTTCATTTTCTCCATAACGTACTGTGCCCTCTTGTCATCTCCCCATAACGTACTGTGCCCTCTTCAGCTTCTCCACAACGTAACGGGTGCCATCTCAATCTTTCCTCCATAACGTACTGTGTCCTCTTTTCCTCAGTCTTCCATAACGTACTGTTGCCCGCTTCAATCTTCTGCATAAACGTTACTGTGGCCTTCTTCCCATCTACTCCATAACGTACTGTGGCCACTTCTTCTTCTTCCATAAACCTACTGTGCCCTCTTCATCTTCTCACACATTGTTACTTGCCCTCTTCATCTTCTGCATAACGTAACTGTGGCCTCTTTCATCTTCTCCAAAACCCTACTGTGCCCTCTTCATCTTCCAATAACTACTGTGTGTGGCCCGCTTAGCAGCGGCGAACATGATACATACTGGGGCCTCTTCGTCTTCTCCACAACTACTGTGCCCTCGTCATCTTCTCCATAACTACTGTGCCCTCTTCATCTTCTCCACAACGTACTGCGCCCTCTTCATCTTCTCCACAACGTACTGGTGCCCTCTTCATCTTCTCACAATGCACTGTGCCCTCTTCATCTTCCTCCACAATGTACTGTGCCCTCTTCATCTTCTCCATAATGTCTGTGTCCTCTTCTTCTTCCCCACAATGTACTGTGCCCTCTTCATCTTCTCCACATGTCTGTGCCCGCTTCGTCTTCTCCACATAGTACTGTGCCCATCTTTCATCTTCTCTCCACAATGTACTGTGCCCACTCCCTCTTCTCCACAACATACTGTGCCCTCTTCATCTCTACCACAATGTACTGTGCCCTCTTCATCTTCTTCCATCCACAATGTACGTGCCCTCTTTCAACTTCCTCCACAATGTACTGTACCATCCTCCATCTTCTCCACAACATACCGTGCCCTCTTCATCTTCCTCCACAATGCACGGTGACCTCGCATCTTCATCCAAATGCACTGTGCCCTCTTCCTCTTCCTCCACTGTCCTCCACAACGAGCCTCACTCACAGGAGGTGACTCGGTGAACCATACGGCTTCCCTCATAGACGCTATCAAGAAACTGGCAATGGGACACAACTTTATGAAGAATGCAGTCGCAAAAGAAAAACAAAAATAAAAAAATGTGCTTGACATCAGAAATACATTTTCAGACCCACTGTCCTAGTTTTGGACGTGTCAGTTTCTAACACGTCCAGTATAACAGCACAACTCTGTCAGCATCTGAGAGAAAGAAAATCAAATTTCGAATATGTGTTCTGGTATCAGATAAAAAGACCGTTTTACATGAACAAGGGCACTCGTAACTTATTTTCCTAAAATGGTAGCCCCCCCCCCCCCCCCCCCCCAACACTTCCTGCAGGAAATACCTAGATGCAGGCGACTCTCTTGAAAATCCTTCAGCAGCTAAATCACAAATGCAAGTATTTCGACTTGCAACAACAAAAACCAAAAGAAAAACCCAAAACAACACCAAAAAACGAAAACACACACACACACACACACACACACAGAAATGAAATGAAATCTTTATTCCATAATTTAAGGCCGAGGCCCTCTTTGGAAGAGGGGAACAAAAACAAATACAAATAAACATAATTACATACACATACATTAATATACATTCATGGTATAGCAGTCTGCCGCGCTTTAAATGCTTGATAGATATAAAGTGCTAATTTTCTGACTGTGTTACTGTCCGCTGAGGCCAACAAGAGAGATAAACGAAAACCATTTATTATTATATTATATTGGGTATTTATATTTTGGATTATGAAAGAACTTTTGAGCTATGAACTTTTCTCTTGTGCTATTGTAGAATGTACAACATACTAAGAAGTGCATTTCGCTTTCGACTGCAACTTTACATAGTTTACAAATTAAGTCTTGTGGCCTATGGTTTCTACACCGATAGTAGTGAACTGACAAGTCAGAAATGCCCAATCTATACTTAGTTACAATATACTTTAAATGCCGGTCAAGATCCATGCATAGATATATAGGTGGAGAGCCACACGGATTACAAAAAGTTCTATATACAGAAAACCTGTCACTCTCACTCAAGTGTTTACTCCATTCTTGCCGTGTACAATCAATCTTCTGCCGACAGACAGACAAAAATTCCTTGACATCACCCACACCTTGCTCCAGCCACACAAATCCAAATCCAAATCTAAACAAACATGATCTAACATGTGTGACCCAAGTGGCCCTTTCGTCGATTATCAAGTTCACAGAGCATAGCATAAGCCTTCTTGGGTAAACTGTCATTTGACATCTGCAGTATTTTAAACCAGTAACGGATACATTGTACAACAAAATTAATAGTGACAGGGTATCTGTTCAACTCATTGAAAACCAAATCGTTAGAAGAGAGAGAGAGAGAGAGAGAGGATCGAAGATCAGATCAATATTCTCTGTGCTATCTTGTCCAGCTTATTAAGAAAGACACCCTAACAAAAGCTGACATGAAGCCATCCGCAGCCATCACAGCTGTCATTTGCTTGGATCGAATGCAAGGTGCGTGTCGTCTGCTCCCGAGCTCACCCATGGGTGACGGGCGCATCAAACGGCTCGCCATTTGTAAACAACTCATCCGTAACGCAGCTCACCGTTTCGAAAATGAGCTTCGTTTCATCTCCATCTCTACTGGGCAAGACACTTGTAATGTGTTCAACATAAAAGTGAACGTTTCAGTCAAATGAATGAGACAGAGAGCCATTCATTCTATGGGCACACTTTCTTTCCAGATGAAATTCTGGTAAACAGAGCGCTAAGTTTCTCGTTTAGAAGATAAGATAGATAATGTTGCGTAAGCCCTCTCGTTTAGAAACATCGACATAAAAAAAAACAAAAAAAAACTAGACACCCCCCCCCCCCCCCCCACTACCACGTTTTCTGTGAGCGATCGTTAACTTCCTTTTTTTCCGAAACAAACTGTATTTTGGGCATTCCATGAAATTCATCCCAAAGACACACATTGGACAGTCTCCACAGAATACTTCTTCTCTAGGAACACCATCTTTCATGTCTAGTTCAGTACTCAGCCCTCCAGATCAATAACACAGAAGCAAAAGAACATGCATATTTGAGCTAAATGTTGATGTATTTTTGCCCTCTGCCCAAAACGTGTTTGACATTTAGGAAAATCAAACACATCCTTCAAAAGAATCCCTCCATTGTTGGAAACAGCTTTGTTTTCAGACTCTCCAAGACATTTCTAAACATGAAGTCTTTGACTGAGACGACGATATGGACTGATACCCGATCTCAATGACATAAAAACATACAAACAAAAAACAAAACAATTCAATCATGAAGAGAACAGTACTCATGGAGAGTAAACAAACTGAACAGGTAAGAATATTTGTTGTTGTTTGCTTAATCGAATCAGTCTTAAGTCAGCTGCATGTAACAGCATCGAAATCGAAAACACACAGACACACACAAAACAAAATCAAAACAAAAAAAAGGGGAAAAAAAACCAAAGAAACAAAACAAAACAAACAAAAAAAACACACACACTAATAAAACAGATTTTTGACAGCAGATCTTCTGTAAACAATGCAAAATGTCTTTGAGGATGCTAAGAAGATTCTGAAATAGAAAAAAAAAACCCAACAACAACAAAAAAAACAAAGACAGAGCAAAAATCTACAACGTTTCAGTCATAGACCGACTTCAGGACTTGTGACATAAAAAGAAAAAACAAATAAAAACGTAGGCCTATAGGCAAGGACATATGAAAACATATACGTAAACGGACGATTACGTAATCAAAGGTTCGTTCGTTCTTCTGTTTGACGTCTTACTGTTCACTTTGAGTGATATTAGATGTGAATGAATGAAGAGAATGACTGAAGGAATGAATTATTGAGTGAATAAGCCTATGTGTTATATATGCGTGTATGTAGGCCTTTGTATGTGAGTGTATACGTGTATATATCTGTATATATATTTAAACAAAACAAAACAAAAAACAAAAATAAACAAACACCCCCCCCCCCCCCCCGAAATCTTAAATACAACAATTAATGGATAAAATGAACAGAAGATATAGATCTAACATATAACAATAAATCAAAAATCCTTCACTATCTAAACTTAAGA